>CM042554.1:3548194-4220694 GCA_023630585.1 Cranoglanis bouderius
TGTCACACCAAATACATTTACATTTAAAACATTTGGCAGAGGCCCTTATCCAGAGCAACTTACATTTATTTCATTTACACTTCTGAGCAGTTGAGGGTTAAGGGCCTTGCTAAAGGGCCCAACAGTGGCAGCATGGCGATGCTGGGGTTTAAACTCACGACCTTCCAATCAGTAACCCAACATCTTAACCACTAAGCTACCACTAACAAATACTGACATTGGTTCATTTACTACTGTTTACTGCTCTTTACAATATTTTTTTAACATAGAAAGAGTTAATTTCATTATTATGAAGGCATCACTGCCCTACAGCATTTCTTTGCATGTGCCTAAAACTTTTGCACAGTACTGTACATTGATTCAACTGACAGAGCCTTTCCCAAGCGACCTTTTCAAATCTGTTACTGAGCAGTTGATCGTTAACTGCTTTGTTCAAGGGCCCAAACATGGCTCTCTCACAACGCTAAAATGCAGAATCTTCCTAAACACTTATGTCTCATTTCCACATCTCATTTTGCAGAACACTAAAGGCTCCTTGTTTTCCATGCATCATGGAATTGAAGTAAAACATTCTTGACTAGATATTGATATTAAAATATTACCAAAATTCCATGGCCATTATTAAGAATTCAGTTTGCATGGATGTCATTTTGATTGCTAAAACATTAAGGAAATATCCTTATATTCAGTGAATTAAATGGGTTTGTTAATTTCCTTGTTTTTCAGCTAACTGTAACCTCTTGTTGGGTTAGAATTTCACTGCTTTCGTACTGTGACATTGTATGCTACAGGACCTCTAAATGTAAAGCCTAGATAGAAGGTGACATTCTCATTGCCATGGGGCACTGAGTGTACATAAAGAGGATGAACTGGGAACTTTTTCATCTTAGGGCCCTCAAGGTACACAGTTCCATCCTCGGTCCAGCCGGTGACACGTTTGAGCACTCCAGCAATTTCTGGTGCTTTCCACAATTCCCCTCTGAACCATTTCATACGTTTTTCTGAAACTGTGGGAAGTTTTGTGATACTTTCAATCTTACTCTTGTGGACAAATTTATCATATCCAACTCCATTTCCCAGGAAGAAGTGGGTGTAAATCCTCCTCCTTCTATGAGGGATATCCTTCATTTTGCTCCAGTATGTTTGCTGGAGGAATCTGAGAGCAGACAAAACGATTTCATATTTGTCTTCCTTTTCACGATCAGTGTCATGCTCCTCTGGCCAAAACAACAAGATGCATAAAAACAGAGCACTTGACAGGCATCTTGACATGTCATGAGGAAAAAGGCGGCTGAGTTTTTGCAGATCACTTAGGGCAGCCAGTTTAGGTGACCTGGCTGAGACTGAACTTAAACCAAAATGTGATGCTATGTAGTTGACAAGATCTACTTGTTGCATTTTGGCGCCCACTGGATTCTTTGGATATAGTGAAATTATGTCCTCCAAAATTTTGACCTTGTCCTTGTCTTTCTGGTCAAGGATGGAAAAGATTGTTGTGATGTTTCCCCCACCAAGCCTGTAGATAATCATGCGTTTAATGAAAGGAGTCATATTAGCTGGATTAGATTGCCATTGACTAGGCACTGTGCTGAGTGAAGCCTCACTGAAAAACTTGCCATAAACAGAAGACTTGGTTACCAACCAATGCTTCGGGTGAGTTACTGTCATCTCACAGCTTATAGAGGTTTCTTCCTCATCTGTATTTAAGTCTGTCTGGAAATAACTTAAGTCTTCTGATATCCACTCCAATGCTTCCCGCATTGTGACCTGAAGTTTTTTTATTTTGCAGTGAAAGTTTTCCCATGGTTTTTCAACCTCTTTGGGTATGTGGTCTGTGAGAAGATATTTCAGACATTCAGAATGACCATCACACTTGTTTGAAAATACTTGAAGTGAAGAAATTAGCTTTAACAAGCTGCATCCCACCTCGACAACTGCAAAGAATCCTGAATTGTTCATTGATTCAATGTCTGCAACTGCTGCCTTCTCAGATTCTTGGAAGCATTCAATGGCTTTAAGTGCTGTTTCAATGGCATCTGCTGTGTTCTCTGCTGTTTTGCGAGTCTTTTCCATGGCTTTGCATTTCGTTGTGAACCATCTTCTGTAAACCTGGCCTTTGGTGTCAAGAATGTAGGAGTTGTTAGGCATTTTATGTGCTGCAATGTCTGCCCAACGTTCTGCTTCTTCAAATCTTTCATGTCTGTAAGTGAGACGAGCTAGTTGCTGAGCAAATAATGCATCCTTGTTGAATCTTTTGTATGCTTCATTGAGAAGCTCAATTGCTTTTTCTGGCTTTTCATTTTCTCTTACATGTTCAATGAGGGGAGAGAAAAAGCTGTCCGATTCATCACCTTTGCTAATCCTGTAGCGTCTCATGAACAATGCACGAAGGAACTTCATGTAATCTTCTCTCCCAAATCTGTGTTCAAAGAGTACATCATTGTTGAGAAGATCAAGTGCAAGGTCACTTTGTTGTTGTCTGTCACCCAAAAGTTGATGGAGAATTTCCTTTGCAACCAGTGGATGAATAATTCTGATAGATTTAATGTGGGTCCTTTCATCTCTCAAATGTATAAAGACCAGTTTAGCCTGCTCACTCAGAGAACCCTCAAATGCATGCTGTCGAAATCTGTTCACGTGGATAGATAAAGGAAGAAGGGCTTCACAATGTGACTGAGAAATGAAAGAGTTCTGAACATAGGTGTTGAGCAGAGCTACATAGCGAGTGAGTTGGGTAACGACAGATGCATGATCGATGTCTTGTAGTAAATGCCTTACAAATTGCTTTACATATTCGGCAATGATCTGATGTTCAAATTCCTCACTCATCAAGATGAATGTCAGGATGAACTCTGGCTGGAACTGTTGCTCAAGTTTTCGCCGTTTACCTGCAAATTCTCGTTTCTCTTCTGCTGAAAGTTTGTGAGTCACAGAGACATTCAGGAGGGGTGATCCCTTACACAGTTTTTCTGGAGTGTAGGATCGTCTACAGCTGAGAAGAATGAAGCATGGTATTCCCTGTGCAATTTTCTTGGTGTAGACAGCTACTTCTAATTCATTCTTCAAGTCTTCCAAATACTCTTTGTCACAATCCTCAATAAGTAAAAGTACAGGTAAGCATTTCTGTGGATCCTTTTCCTCATACTCCCGAAGTTTAACAGCATGTTCTGCAACTATGCCAGCAGAGTAAGATGGTTTCACCACTGCACACCTTAGCTCCTTTCTTTGGTTCCAAAGAACCTGCCTTGCTACTGTACTTCCACCACTGCCTGGATGATGGTATATATTGATGTTATCAGTGGGCATCTGATCTAAACTCCATTTAAGAATGTCCCTCAGAAGTTTGGTCACTTCATGGTAGGCATCTCTTTGAATCACCTCCCCAACAAACTTTTTCTCTGCAAGCCAAAAGTTCATCCATGTCACTTTTCCTCCAAGGTAAAACTGTCTCTCAATTTCTTCTCTCTCAGATTCAATAAACTCGGGGCTGGTGTCGTCACACTGGTTGACACCTAAAATCTCCAAGGAACACATCCTTTCTTCCTCACATGTGTCAAGACAGCATTCCCCTTTGACATAAACAGGTAAGTGCTTGGTTGTACGGGTGGTGTTAGTCTGGACTCTCTGGAGAGTTGCACTTACGTGGCTCATTTTCATCCCTACGACACTCGAAAGGTTTACAGTTTCATTGTCACAGGATCCAAGAGCAAACGCCTGCCATTTTTGAAAGTTCTCCACTGATTCTGAGATGCATATGATGTCTTCATGACCTTCCATGTCAGTGAAAAACTCATAGAATGTGTTCAGAAGAGGTGTCTCAACAGGAGAGGTGAGAAGGAAGATCACAAGAAAGGTTCCTTTGGGCAAGATATCCTTGCAGATCACTGAAACACAATCCTTGAGGAATGTCCTCCTTGTTTTAGACCAAGTATTTTCATCACAAGGCATCTCATTACCTTTGAAATCACTTCGTCCATTACAAAATATCCAACTTATTTGTTCAAACAAATGGAGGTGGCTCTCAAATTCTCTGATGCTCATGCCACTTGGAATTTTGTAGTTATGCATGAAATGAAGGTTCACAGCGTGGTGCTTAACATATTCATGACATAACCCAGACACCATGGAATCTGGGTCAAAGTCAAAAACACAGAATATCTTCATGTTTAGTAAGAAATCAATGTGGTTTAGATCTTCCTTTGGAAACTTGTTTGTGACAAGTATGTACCATTTTTCCTTTTCCATTAGTTTCTCCCCACTTGTTACAAGCATGATGAGTTTTCTTCCAAGATCTTGGCAAAGGTCTGGGCTTGTGAAACAGTGTGCTTGCTCTGCTTCTTCTCTTTGAGCATCTCTGATATGGACTACTTGGTAAAATTCATTTGTTTCAACAACTGGTTCTGTTTTGGAGCCAACCCTGCGATAAATTGTTCCTTTTTCATATTCAACTTTATTGGACTTCTCTTTGAAGTTGGGCAAGCGGACAGAAAAAACCCTATTCCTCACGATGCTCACGGAAGGTACAATGTCAACTTCAACTACATAGTGTTGATCTTTGCTATTTGGGTCAACTACCAGAATGAACTCAGGTGGTCGAATACACTGCCTTACAAGCTCACTGTCAGAGGTGGAGAAACTCCTTTCAATATGATCCAGTGCATCAACATACATGTCCTTTTCCTTAATGGGAATGCCAATGATTTCACCATGCACATAGCCAGAATTTTCCCGGCTGTCCATTATGCCAAAGTGTATTGTGCCATTTGATCTAATGTTTATACATCCCGTGGCAAATTTTAAAACTTCCCTTTTGCCAGCTTTGCTTGAAGTCTTTGGCGGTCTAAAGTAGCAGCAGTAGTAAATGCCTTGTACTCATGACATGGTGTTATAAGATCAATGACACCTGTTTCAGGGTGAAGAACATTGTGCTTCACATATGTATAGTCAATACCCGTTTTACCAAAAGGTCGTGGCTTTGAATCCCTTTTTGTTGTTGGAATAATCAAAGAATCCTCTTTCTCCTCTCCTTTCTGTGGACTGCTTCTTATTGAGATAGGCTTGATGGATGTTGCTCCTTGATCATCGTTTTCAGCGGTCCTTTCATGTGCATTATCCTTTTGCTTCTGAGTCTTTTGTAAAGTATTAACTAACTCATTTCTTTTCTTAATTATCAAAAGTGCTGGGCCAGATTTCATTCCAGTCTCTTTTTTCAGAAATTCCTCTGTGAGTTCAAGGAGTATTCGGCCATCTACTTCCTCTTCATTAAGTTTTTTTATGTAAGTTTCTTTCACTCCTATTGAGGTTAACCAGTTGCTTACCATGGACTCTGTCCATTTTTCAACTGGAGTGCTATAAAGGTCTTCTGTAGGGAAATAATAAATCAAATCACAACCAGGTCTGATCAAAAAGTTTTTGGCAAAGTAATGCTTATTCTCAAATGTTAATACTTGCCCATTATGTCTTCTGCAAAGTCAGTGTGCTCCAAGATTCACCTCAAGGCACCTAAAATATAATATATAGACAATATACAGTTACATAATATATTATACAAAAATATAAAATTGGTTATATAAAATAGGTATCTTTTAAATCTTTTTGATGTGACACAGTAGTGGACTATATCCAGCTTAATCATACCTGATTAATGATCAGTCCATCAGCTAGATGCTTGCATTATGAACTATTCATACATTTCATCCTATTGTTCAGTAGTTTGAATGAACTGAACTTTTTGAGTTTTGGATTTATAGAACATTTTGTGAAACCCAGTCATTTCGTATTAATGGCATTGATTAAATAAATCGCATATATGGAGAAAAAAAAAAAGAAAGCCAACACAAATCCATAAATTAGGACAAATAAGACCAGTCATTCAATTACAGTCCCTCCAGGATTTTACAATCACAGAAATTAATGCAAAATCAAGCAAACTCTGCAATATTGAGAGGAGCTTGCAATTTTTCTAAATTACCGCAGATTTTCTGCAGCTTTGGTCCATGTGTTGGTCTCATTTACCAACAAACATCACTGAGAAAGACCGTGCAAAACAATATTGTGTCATGGCCCCCCAGGGATTATTCCCCCATGGACCACTAGAGGGCCCACTATTGTCCCCCATGTAGAACTTCTTCTTCTGTTGTTTCCCTGTAATTCCTGTTTAATCATTCCCATGTGGTTTTCATTTGCCCTGATTGATTAGTGTGCTATTTAAGTTCCTTGTGTTTTCTCCTTAGTTGCTGGAGCATTATGTCAAGTCAGGTTATGTTTGAGGTTGGCGCTTTTGTTATTGTTGTTTCTTCTGGTGTGCACAGTGTTTTGATTATTTAGTACACATTTTCCTTAGGGTTTATTTTTAGTTTCTGGATATGTCGGTTCCTAGTGTGTTTTCCCTAGTGTTTATTTCCTTGAGCCTGTTTCCCTGAGCCTGCTTCCCTGTGTCTGTGTCAATAAAGAAGTTCTGCATTTGCATCCGCCTCTGTGGACCCTTCCCTCCATGACATATTGTGCAATTGCAATTTCGCCAATTCAAACACAGTGGTGCTTGAAAGATCGTGAACCCTTTAGAATTTTCTGTATATCTGCATAAATATGACCTAAAACATCATCAGATTTTCACACAAGTCCTAAAAGTAGACAAAGAGAAGCCAAATAAACAAATGAGACAAAGATATTATACTTAGTCATTTATTTATTGAGGTAAATTATCCAATATCACATATCTGTGAGGGCAAAAGTATGTGAACCTCTAGGATTAGCAGTTAACTTGAAGGTGAAATTAGAGTCAGGTGTTTTCAATCAATGGGATGACAATCAGGTGTGAGTGAGCGCCTTGTTTTATTTAAAGAAGAAAAGGGATCTATCAAAATCTGATCTTCACAACATGCTTGTGGAAGTGTATCATGGCACAAACAAAGGAGATTTCTATAAAAATATTTGTTGATGCTCATCAAGCAGGAAAAGATTACAAAACCATTTCTAACGTGTTTGGACTCCACCAATCCAGTCAGACAGATTATGTACAAATGGAGGAATTTCAAGTGGTCGACCAACAAAGATCACTCCAAGAGCAAGATATGTGATGGTCCGCGAGGTCACAGAGGAACCCAGGGTAACTTCTAAGCAACTAAAGGCCTCTCTCACATTGACTAATGTTCATGAGTCCATCATCAGGAGAACACTGAACAACAATGGCAGGGTTGCAAGGAGAAAAGCACTGCTCTCCAAAAAGAACATTGCTGCCCCTCTGCAGTTTGCTAAAGATCATGTGGTCTATTAGAAAAATGTTTTGTGGATGGATGAGACCAAAATAGAACTTTTTGGTTTAAATGAGAAGCGTTATGTTTGAAGAAAGGAAAACACTGCATTCCAGCGCAAGAACCTTATCCCATCTGTGAAACATGGTGGTGGTAATATAGTTTGGGCCTGTTTGCTGCATCTGGGCCAGGAAGGCTTGCCATCATTGACGGAACTATAATTGACGGAACAACTGAATTATACCAGCAAATTTTAAAGGAAAATGTCAGGACATCTGTCCATGAACTGACGCTCAAGAGAAAGTGGGTCATGCAGCAAGACAATGACCCTAAGCACACAAGTCGTTCTACCAAAGAATGGTTAAAGAAGAATAAAGTTAATGTTTTGGAATGGCCAAGTACTAACCTTAAATGTGGAAGGACCTGAAGCAAGCAGTTCATGTGAGGAAACCTCCCAGAAACAACATCCCAGAATTGAACCTGTTCTGGACTGACAGTCACCGAGCTACATAAAACAATTTTAAAATAGCAGTTTCCCTGTGTGAGGTGCATGGTGTGCATGATCACCTGGGTACAGTGTAGATCTTTTTTTACCCTCCATTTTCATGTCAAACCATTTTCCTTTTACCTCACTTAATTCAAACCTAATTCACCTTTTCTGTAATTTGTCTCTAGAGTTTGGCCTTTTCAGGTGCTGTCACATAGCTAAATAATATTTTTATTTGCATAGACGTGAATCAAAATAACTTGCACTTCTTCCTCTGAGAAAATCCCTTTTCTTTCTCAATTTAGTAGTCTTTTCATGTTTCAAGCCCTTTACTTTCATAGAGTTTTGTAGCAGTCACTCAATGCAATGTCTCGAATACGCTTTGTACTTTAGAGGCTATTGGCTTCATCATCATACAAGTATGAAGAAAATAAGCATTACGGAGTCTGGCCACAGAATCTAGCCACAGGAGGAATCTAGCCACAGGAGGTCACAAGCCAGTGTACTTTTTGTGCCGGTCCCAAGCCCGGATAAATAGAGAGGGTTGTGTCAGGAAGGGCATCCGATGTAAAACTTTTGCTAAATTCAATATGCGAATCACTAACATGACTTCCATACCGGATCGGTCGGGGCCCGGGTTAACAACGACCGCCATCGGTGCCGTTGACCTACAGGGTACTGGTGGAAATTGGGCTACTGTTGGTCAAAGAAGAAGAGGAGGAAGGTGTGTTAGAGGAGGAAGGCGTGTCCGTAGGCAGAGAGAGAAGAGGAAAGGCAGGAGTTTGGGACTGAAAGTAGGGACTTTGAATGTTGGTACGATGACAGGTAAAGGCAGAGAGCTGGTAGATATGATGCAGAGGAGGAAAGTCGACATTCTGTGTGTCCAGGAGACCAGGTGGAAAGGGAGCAAGGCTAGAAGCATTGGAGCAGGGTTTAAACTGTTTTATCATGGGGTGGACAGGAAGAGAAATGGAGTAGGAGTGATCCTGAAGGAGGAGTTTGTGAAGAATGTTCTGGAGGTAAAGAGAGTGTCAGATAGGTTGATGCGTCTGAAGCTGGAAATTGAAGGTGTGATGTTGAATGTTGTTAGTGCTTACGCTCCACAAGTAGGTTGTGAGCAAGAGGAGAAAGACAGATTCTGGAGCGAGCTTGAGGAAGTGATGCAGAGTGTTCCCAGAGGTGAGAGAGTGGTGATGGGGCAGACTTTAATGGACATGTTGGTGAAGGGAATAGTGGGGATGAGGAAGTGATGGGCAGGTTTGGTCTTCAGGTAAGGAACCCAGAAGGACAGAGGTTGGTAGACTTTGCTAAAAGTATGGAGATGGCTGTGGTGAACACGTACTTTCAGAAGAGGCAAGAACACAGGGTGACATATAAGAGTGGTGGCAGGAGCACACAGGTGGACTATATCTTATGTAGACACTGTAATCTGATGGAGATTAGCGATTGCAAAGTAGTGGTAGGAGAGAGTGTAGCTAGACAGCATAGGATGGTGGTGTGTAAGATGACCCTGGTGGTGAGGAAGATGAAGAGAGCAAAGGCAGACAAAGTGGTGGAAGTTGGAAAAGGAAGAGTGCTGTGCGGTTTTCAGGGAGGAGTTGAGACAGGCTTTAGGTGGTCAGGAGGTGCTTCCAGATGACTGGACTACTACAGCCAAAGTGATCAGGGAGACAGGTAGGAAGGTGCTAGGTGTGTCATCTGGAAGGAGGAAAGAAGACAAGGAGACTTGGTGGTGGAATGAGGAAGTTCAGGAGAGTATCCAGAAGAAGAGGTTAGCTAGGAAGAAGTGGGACAGTGAGAGGACAGAGGAAAGTAGACAGGAATATAGGGAGATGCAGCATGAGGTTAAGATAGAGGTGGCAAAGGCCAAACAGAAAGCTTGATGAGGACATGTATGCAAGGTTAGATAGTAAGGAAGGTGAGAGGGATTTGTATCGGTTGGCGAGGCAGAGGGATAGAGATGGTAAGGATGTGCAGCAGGTTAGAGTGATTAAAGATAGAGATGGAAATGTGTTGACAGGTGACAGGAGGGTGAGGGAAAGATGGAAGGAGTACTTTGAGGAACTGATGAATGAGGAAAATGGCAGAGAGAGAAGAGTAGTAGAGGCAAATATTGTTGAGCAGGAAGTAGAAAGGATTAGCAAGGGTGAAGTTAGGAGAGCTTTGAAGAGGATGCAGAGAGGACAGGCGGTTGGTCCTGATGACATACCAGTGGAGGTATGGAAGTGTCTAGGAGAGATGGCAGTAGAGTTTTTAACTAGGTTGTTCAACGAGGTCTTAGAGAGTGAGAGGATGCCTGAGGAATGGAGGAGAAGTGTTTTGGTGCCGATTTTTAAGAACAAGGGAGATGTGCAGAGTTGTGGAAACTACAGAGGTATTAAGCTGATGAGCCATACAATGAAGTTGTGGGAAAGAGTAGTGGAAGCAAGGCTAATGGGAGAAGTGAGCATTTGTGAGCAGCAGTATGGTTTCATGCCAAGAAAGAGCACTACAGATGCAATATTTGCTTTGAGAATGTTGATGGAGAAGTACAGAGAGGGTCAGAACGAGCTACATTGTGTCTTTGTAGATTTAGAGAAAGCATATGACAGGGTGCCAAGAGAGGAGCTGTGGTATTGTATGAGGAGGTCTGGAGTGGCAGAGAAGTATGTTAGAGTGGTGCAGGATATGTACGAGAGCAGTAGGACAGTGGTAAGGTGTGCGGTAGGTGTGACAGAGGAGTTCACGGTGAAGGTGGGACTGCATCAAGGATCGGCTCTGAGCCCCTTCTTGTTTGCGGTGGTGATGGACAGGCTGACAGATGAGGTCAGACAGGAATCTCCATGGACTATGATGTTTGCGGATGACATTGTGATCTGTAGTGAGAGCAGGGAGCAGGTGGAGGAAAGTCTAGAGAGGTGGAGGTTTGCTCTGGAGAGAAGAGGATTGAAGGTTAGTTGCAGCAAGACAGAATACATGTGTGTGAATGAGAGGGATCCAAGTGGAACAGTGAGGTTACAGGGAGAAGAGATAAAGAAGGTGCAGGATTTTAAGTACTTAGGGTCAACAGTCCAGAGCAACGGGGAGTGTGGAAAAGAGGTGAAGAAGCGTGTGCAGGCAGGTTGGAATGGGTGGAGAAAAGTGTCAGGTCTGTTGTGTGATAAAAGAGTACCAGCAAGAATGAAAGGAAAGGTGTACAGGACAGTAGTGAGACCAGCGATGTTGTATGGTTTGGAGACAGTTGCACTGAGGAAAAGACAGGAGGAAGAGTTAGAGGTAGCAGAGCTGAAGATGGTGAGGTTCTCTTTGGGAGTGACGAGGATGGATAGGATCAGGAATGAGTCAGGGGGACAGCACATGTGAGATGTTTTGGAGACAAAGTTAGAGAGGCCAGGTTGAGATGGTTTGGACATGTTCAGAGGAGGGAGAGTGAATATATCGGTAAAAGGATGCTGAGGTTAGAGCTGCCAGGCAGGAGGCCGAGAGGAAGACGAAAGAGGAGGTTTATGGATGTAGTGAAGGAGGACATGAAGGTAGTTGGTCTAAGAGAAGAGGTTGCAGGGGATAGGGCTAGATGGAGGCAGATGATTCGCTATGGCGACCCCTGAAGGGAACAGCCGAAAGGAAAAGAAGTCTGGTAGGTTTCTAAATCTGGTGAAAAACTTTAGCTCGGTTTGGCTTACAAAACATTTAAAGAACACTTTACTAAACGACTGATAAATGTGGCCCATTATTTGCCAGACATATCTCAGTTTAATTAGTATATATGTTTATGTTGTATATATCTGAACACAAGTGTGGAAGTGCAGAAACATAAAAACAATTATACTCACATATAATCTAACAAATGTGCTCAGATACAGAGAAAATAAACAGAAAACAAAGATTACCCTTTGTGTGAATGAATTACTTACTTAAGTAGAACAAAACTCCCCTCAGTTTACTCATGTTGACTCATCTGCAAACACGACAAACTAGGACCTAAACAGAAAATGGATGGTAGGGTGTTTAAGTTCACAATACAGCAGCACTAAATAAACCAAATTTTGCATAACTGCATAAAACATCAGTCTTGCATCACTGGGCATGTTATATTTGTCATCACCATTGCCTTCTACAACATCAGATTCATTAATGCAATTATCCAGATTACTGAATAGATTGTGTGCATTGAACATGCCAAGTAGGCAACAATAGGAACATGAGAGGAGATATAACATGCTGCATTTGGGTTTTGCCATGTGCTCAGTTTATACAGGTGCATCTCAATAAATTAGAATGTCATGGAAAAGTTCATTTATTTCAGTAATTCAACTCAAATTCAACTCAAAAGGAATGGACTGAGGCTGGGGTCAAGGCATCATGAGCCACCACACACAGATGTGTCAAGGAATTTGGCTACAGTTGTCGTATTCCTCTTGTTAAGCCACTCCTGAACCACAGACAACGTCAGAGGTGTCTTACCTGGGTTAAGGAGAAGAAGAACTGGACTGTTGCCCAGTGGTCCAAAGTCCTCTTTTCAGATGAGAGCAAGTTTTGTATTTCATTTGGAAACCAAGGTCCTAGAGTCTGGAGGAAGGGTGGAGACACTCATAGCCCAAGTTGCTTGAAGTCCAGTGTTAAGTTTCCACAGTCTGTGATGATTTGGGGTGCAATGTCATCTGCTGGTGTTGGTCCATTGTGTTTTTTGAAAACCAAAGTCACTGCACCCGTTTACCAAGAAATTTTGGAGCACTTCATACTTCCTTCTGCTGACCAGCTTTTTGAAGATGCTGATTTCATTTTCCAGCAGGATTTGGCACCTGCCCACACTGCCAAAAGCACCAAAAGTTGGTTAAATGATCATGGTGTTGGTGTGCTTGACTGGCCATCAAACTCACCAGACTTGAACCCCATAGAGAATCTATGGGGTATTGTCAAGAGGAAAATGAGAAACAAGAGACCAAAAAATGCAGATGAGCTGAAGGCCACTGTCAAAGAAACCTGGGCTTCCCTATCACCTCAGCAGTGCCACAAACTGATCACCTCCATGCCATGCTGAATTGAGGCAGTAATTAAAGCAAAAGGAGCCCCTACCAAGTATTGAGTACATGTACAGTAAATGAACATACTTCCAGAAGGCCAACAATTCACTAAAAATGTTTTTTTTATTGATCTTATGAAGTATTCTAATTTGTTGAGATAGTGAATTGGTGGGTTTTTGTTAAACGTGAGCCAAAATCATCACAATTAAAAGAACCAAAGACTTAAATTACTTCAGTCTGTGTGCATTGAATTTATTTAATACACGAGTTTCAGAATTTGAGTTGAATTACTGAAATAAATGAACTTTTCCACGACATTCTAATTTATTGAGATGCACCTGTAAGTACAGGTGTACATTGTATGGGTGGACCATTCTCAGGAATCGGTTCCTTTTGTGCCTCAACATTTCAGGACAAGATACATATACAGTGGGTATAGAAAAGAATCACCCCCCTTTAAAATAATCACATTTTGTTACTTTTCAGCCTGAAATGAAGACGGACACAGTTTTTGTTTTATCCAGCTGTATTTACTCAGTGCAACTTATAACATCCAAGTGAAAGATATAACACCAACATGTCAGAAATAAATAAATAACCAGAATCACTGAGTTGGAAAAAGGATCACCCCCTCCTAAAATGACTTGTAAACTCAATCAGGTGTAGCTAATCACCTTCTCAATGGCACACAAAGCCATTTGACTTTCAACTGTGATCAGCTGTGGTCATTTTGATTAGCTCAGGATGAAAAGCGCTTTCCTGGAGCATTTTGTAGTGCAACTGAAGCAAACAATCAACTATGTGTGGCAAGGCACTGTCAAAAGATCTCCGGGATACAGTTGTGGACAGGCACAAGATTTCAAAGATTTCAAATTTCAAAGGCTTTATCAATAGTGAAGTCTATTACTAAGAAGCGGAAGGTATTTGGTACAACACAGACCCTCTATGGATCAGGACAAATTTATTTATGACAGCAATTTATGACAAAGAGTGGTCATTGTGTGCATGGGACAACAATATCACAAATTCTCCACAAATGTGTCTTGTATGGGAGAGTTGCAAGAAAAAAAGCCACTCCTCAAAAAAGGCCACATGAATGCACCTTGAAGATTCTGAGGCCACATGGAAAAAGGTGTTATGGTCAGATGAGACTAAAATTGAATTATTTGGCCTCAACACCAAATGATAAGTCTGGCGGAAATCCAATACAACTCACCATCCAAATAACACCATTCCTACAGTAAAGCATGGAGGAATCCTGTTATGGGGGTGTTTCTCTGCAGCAGGGACTGGAGCACTTGTCAGGATAGAAGGAAAATGGATGGGGCAAAACACCGTCAAATTCTTGAGGAAATTCTGCTGCCCTCTGCCAGAAAGTTGTCAATGGGAAGAAGGTTTACCTTCCAACATGACAATGACCCAAAGCACACAGCAAAACTGACCACACAGTGGTTGAAGGAGAAAAAGATGAATGTCCTTGCATGGCCTAGTCAGAGCCCAGACTTAAACCTCACTGAAAATCTGTGGAATAACTTGAAGACTGTAGTCCACAAACAGTCACCATCAAATTTAACTGAACTTGAGCAGTTCTGCAAAGACGAGTGGGCAAATATTGCAAAGTCTAGATGTGCAAAGTTAGTAGAGACATATCCCAACAGACTAAAGGCTGTAATTAAAAAAAATAAGGCAAATTAAAGCAACTGGGTGATCCTTTTTCCAACTCAGTGATTCTGGTTTTTAAATTTTTTTTTTCTGACAAATTGGTGTTATATCTTTCACTTGAATGTTATAAGTTGCACTGAGTAAATACAGCTGGATAAAACAAAAACTGTGTCCGTCTTCATTTGAGGCTGAAAAGCAACAAAATGTGATTATTTTAAATGGGGGTGATCCTTTCTATACCCACTGTATTGTCAAAATTTACAGACTTTCAGCTGTTTGAAATGAACAAATCAAACAAAAGTAATTGAAATAGTTCAACACAATGAATGGTTCAAGTGGTTTCCCCAAATTCAACTGAAAATGCAATTTATAATGACTTCTCCAGTCTCAAAATTATTCAACCCCCTGAATAGAATCCCTCACAACAACACAAATATGCAAAACAAGTGTTGTCTCAAGCACACTTGATGCAAATAATCAAGGGCTTCATTAGTTGCACCAGGTGTGCTTGAGCTGGAACACATGAAATACCTGAACTGGCTAGGGGCAGAAAATACATGAAATACCTGGACAGGGCAGAAAAAGGAAGCTATCAACAGCTGCAACCAGATTTCTGAGAAGGCAGGTTCTGAAAAACCATTGAGTGACTGCAAAAGACCTGCAGCAAAACTTGGTGGCAACAGGCACTGAGGTTTCAGTGAGCACAGTATGGCACGTACTAAACACAGAAGGTTTCCATGCCAGAACTCCAAGACGTACACCACTACTGACCCAAAAGCACAAGAAAAGTCGGCTCCAATATGCTCAAAATCATATAAATAAGCCACAGAAGTTTTGGGATTCTGTTCTGTGGAGCGATGAAACTTTTCGGCACGATGGGTCAGCGGTATTTCTGGAGAAAGAAGAATGAAGAAAAAAAAAAATCCACCAAGGCTTGGTTACGGAAGAAGTGCTGGATGATTCTACAGGGCCATCACAGTCACCTGACTTGAACCCCATAGAAAATCTCTGGTGGGATTTGAAGAAGGCGGTTGCAGCACGCAAACCCAAGAATATTACTGAACTGGAGGCCATTGCTCATGAGGAATGGGCTAAGATTCCTCAGGAACACTGCCAGAAGCTGGTGTCTGGCTATGCATCTTGTTTGCAGCAGGTCATAACAGCAAAAGGTACTAAGTACTAAAGTGGCTTGCCATTAAGGGGTTGAATAATTTTGAAACTGGAGAAGTAAGTATAAGTTGCATTTTCAGTTGAATTTGGGGAAACCACTTGAAGCATTCGCTGTGTTTAACTATTTCAATTGCTTTTGTTTGATTTTTTCATTGCAAACAGCTGAAAGTCTGTAAATTTTGACTAAACCTGGTTTGCAGTGGGGGTTGAATAATTTTTACTGTAACTGTAATTGTCACTTTATTAATCATTGTTTGACAGAACACAACTGAAAACAAAGACATGCAAATGGCACTATGTGATGGATTTCATCAGCTGTATCATTAGATAGATTTCTAACAGCACTGAAAAAACTCCAAGAAAAAAGAACTGTGCTTTTGAAATACAACCCCAATCCCAAAAAAGTTGAGACAGTATGGAAAATGCTAATAAAATCAAAGAGGATTGATTTATAAATGTACTTTGACTTGTATTTAAACAAAAAATGTATAAAGACAGGAATGTGATGTTTTACCTAATCAACTGCATAGTTTTTTGAAGATAAACGTTTATTTTGAAATTGATCCATGCAACACATTCCAAAAAAGTTGGGACAGGGGCAGTTTAGAACTAATAGCAATGTGACAAGCTGAAATAAGAAGGTTATGTGAAACAGGTGAGGCAATCGTCTAATCATAGTATATATGGAGCCTCCAAAAAGGCCTAGTCCTTCAAGATTCCCCAAAGACAAACTGGTAGGATTTTGGGCATTTCACCTTCTACAGTGCACAATATAATTAAAAGATTCAAGGAATCCAGTCAAATCTGTGTGTAAAGGGGAAGGCCGAAAACCACTTCTGAATGCACGTGATCTCCGATCCCTCAGATGTCACTGTCTTAAAAACCGTCATGAGTCTGTAATGGATATCCTGACATGGCTTCGGGAATACTTTGGTAAACCTTTGTCAGTCAACACCATTCGCTGCTGCATCCACAGATGCAAGTTAAGGCTTTACTATGCAAAGCAGAAGCCATGCATCAACACTGTCCAGAAGCGCCGCCAACTTCTCTGGGCTCGGTCTCATCTGAGATGGACAGTAGTACAGTGGAATCGTATTTTGTGGTCTGACAAATCAAAATTTCAAATAGTTTTTGGACAAAGCAGCCATCGTATTCTCCGGGCCAAAGACCGTCCAAGCTGTTATCAGTGTCAGATCCAAAAGCCAGTGTCTGTCATGGTATGGGGGTGTGTCAGTGCCCATGGCATGGGTAACTTGCACATCTATGAGGGCAGCATTAATGCAGAAAGATATGTACACATTTTGGAGCAACATATGCTGCCATCCAGAGCAGGACAACGCCAAAACACATTCTGCCCGGATTACAAGTGCATGGTTGCGTAAGCAGAGAGTACAGGTGCTAGCATAGCCTGCCTGCAGTCCTGACCGGTCTCCGAGTGAGAATGTGTGGCGCATTATGAAGTGCAAAATAAGGCAACGAAGGCCCTGTACAGTTGCACAGCTGAAGAAATGCATAATGGATGAATGGGGGAAAATTCCACTTGCTAAACTTAACAAACTGGTGTCTTCAGTGCCCAAACACTTAATAAGTGTTATTAAAAGAAAAGGTGATGTTACACAGTGGTAAAAGTGACTGTCCCAACTTTTTTCGAGTGCGTTGCAGTCATCAGCTTTGAAATGAGTGTATATTTTCAAAAATAAATTACTTTGTCAAAGTAAAACATCAAATAATGTGTTAATAATGTATTTTCAATATAGTACAGGGTGAATTGAATTTTCAAATGACTCTTTTTGTTTGTTTGTTTTTCCATAGTGTCCCAACTTTTTCGGAATTGGGGTTGTAAAAAAAAACAATACAAGATCAACCCTGTTACTTAAAAAAAAAAAATGTTATGGGGTTGAATGTTACAGGGTTAAAGTGTCTGTTGAAAATGGTTAGTATTTTCCTTAGCTAGGAATTAGCATTACATCCCACTACATTTCTTATAATAAGAATGTATAGAAAGTAAATAATCAATATTCTGATTTTAATTAAAGCAAACTTGCATGGGTTTTCCTCATTTTGTAGTTAAAAAAAGCCTATTAAAATGTTGGGAAAATATACAGGGACACAGTTAATGAATGGGTTTCCAATGTAACATAAACTTTAAAATGTACACTAATGTTGTATTTATTTGTTATTTAGGCTTTTTTGTGCATAACATGTTAAAAAGTTGTAAATCTATCAATTTGTATATGGAAGTTCTATTTCGGTGATTGTTCCAATTTGTATTATTAACACAAAGTGACAGGGACTGAAAAGGCACTGAATCCTGAGAATCACCCGGGTCCAAGCACAGAAGGTGCTTGTAGGCCTGTTGAAAGTGTTAGAATTTTCCTTCTTTTCTTATTACTTTGATTCACTATGCATGATAAAACATGATGGGGAGCAAAGACAGCAGAAAGGTGGAGGGTGCAGAATCCTCCTTGCTACTCGGTGGTGACATGCATTTGCATGATATGACATGAAATGTACCAGTATTGGGCTATCCATCTTTTTCCAGAGAACACAATAAGTGTTGCCATGATGGATTCTTACTTCCGTTGTACTGTTATCCTGTTATCTTCCTCTATAGGAACCCTTATTAAAACTGGCTAAAGAGATCAACTGGATTAATTAAACAGAAACATTGGCTGCCACAACAGCAGCAATAAACTTTAAAAATTCCTGGAAAATACTTGTTTTGAGCACCAGGAACCTGAAAAGTATGACCGTGCCCAGTGTTGTATGCCTTGCATTCTATGCCAAAGATTGACGAGAGGAAAGAAGCATGGCTTGCTGTGTTGAAGTTAATATACCTCCAAAAAAGTATGTGTGTGCTTTTATCATTTTGTGGACAAAACCCCAATCCTGAGCTGTATTTAGGATATGAACCCCCACCTGCTATCAAGCAGCGAAAGCTAATTACCCAAGCTACGTGTTTAACCTGGCTAACTTTCTGACTGGGCTATACGTCTGCTTTAAAAAAAATAAAGTCACCCTGTACAAAACGTAGTTTGTTTTATTGCTGTGCAGGTAATTATATGCTTCTGTGCTTTTGTAATTTCGGAGTTCTTCACCATCAAAGCCCCTTCAGAGAAAGACAAAATAGCTAGTTATATCAATGTAGCAAACCTCGGACCTTAGCTTCATGTCATGTACCCAGGCATTAAACTTTGACGGGTGAGGTACTGTCAAAAGATGCTCAATGCAACACTATAAAGTGTCAGCACTATGGAGCCATATGCTTAATTTTTTTTTAGCCTTTTTTAACAAGTTTAACGTCACATTATCAGCTATGAATATGCTAATCTGACTGCAGACACAGGTAAAACAGGCTTCCGGTGTGAGCCAAGCGAGACTTCCGCAGTAAGGAAAAAGGTGGATAGTAAGTAACATGTTTACTGTACAATTAAAATTATAGTACACACAATTTCCCACTTTCTTATCTTCTCATTTGATTTGTATGGATATACTTGAGAACAGAAAGAAATTATGTAAAACACCACAGGGAAGAGAAACACTTTTTAGTACTTTTATGGGTAAATAAACATAAAACAACATAAAAACATTAAAAACGTTTTCCATAGAGTAGCAGGATGTTCCACTTGATCATAAATGAGTACTGGAGAAAAAATATATTTTCACAGTTTGATTACTATATGTTCACATTCAGGTTTTAACACAGGGCAGGGAACAAAGGTGTATTATTGAAGAAATGTTTGTCAAATGGTGGAAGTTGAAAATAAAAGTCCAGCTATAAGGCTAAACCGCAAAACAAAACTGTTGAAAACATTTTTGTTGTTGTTGTTGTTGTTGCGTGTGCGTGTGTGTGTGTGTGTGCGTAGAATCGTCGCTCATTAGCAACAGCGACCTCTATGGATAAAGACACGCTAGATCATCAAAGACACGATAAAAAAGAATAGTAATACTGTATAACTAATAATTTAAATAGCTTGCAAAAATGACTTTATTTCTGTTTAGTGTCTCTAAATATATATATATATATATATATATAAAATACAAATAATTGTAGCCTACTGAAAGACACTGCTTAGCAGTTATAACAAAAAAACTAGAATAGACAAGTCTTTAGACTACATAAAATGGGCTACAATGCACATTCCGTCCAATAGGCTAATCGCTATGTCTGCTTCACTCACTGCACAGGATTTTTTTTAACAATATATATATATATATACAGACAACAGAAACCCGGTTAAACCCTTACCGCAGGTAATAACCTGCACCGGTTGTTTTTAACAGCGACGTACCTTTTCTTCATAAACTCCGACTTGCTCACTTCCTCCCGTCCATTTGGAGCTGAAACCGTCCGACGAGAGAAAACTGGTTGTAACTCCGTGTCACATTTGGGACCTCAGTCACTACATAGCATGATAATCCCACCTTCATCAACAGATTTCTGCGTTTTCTGTAGTTTGATTGACGAATGTAATCGTGTAACGGCCACGACGGAGGGTGCAAGCTGCATCGAGTGTCGAGTCCCGCCCGCTTTACACAGCGCACTCAGTGCTCAAGATGCAAACTTTCGTTTCTGTGAAAGTGAAAGCTATTAGCCGTGAGCTAACCTGTTACCATCAGTGCAGTCCAATCCACACGTCTCTGCGCTACAGGTGGAAATAAATAAGCAGCTATTTTCTGGAGATTGTTTTCATTGGGTAGGTGAACATACAAGAAACATTGTTTAAAGTAGGTGATAATACTGTATATTGCGTATTTATTAGCTAATTAGTTGCTAGTAGATTAGTTGCTGTAGCCACCTGAATGGGGTCTGGGGCTCCAGGTGTTCGGGAAACAGTAGGGGTCTGTCGACTTTTATATGTTATATGCTTTTAATACAGTTAATGCAGACATTATTATATTATTGCCCGTTATTATTTAGTTATTGATTAATTGACTGGTCACCGAACTGACTGGGTGTAGTCTAAACATGAATAACATGAGTAACAAGCATGTATAATGTCAATTAGAATGTACTGCAATTTTACTAAAACTAGTAGCAGTATTGGATGGCATGATGGTGCAGAGGGTAGTGTTGCCACCTCACAACTCCAGGGTCCGAAGTTCAATACTGAGCTTGGATTCTTTCAATTCAATTCTGTTTGCATAGTGCTTTTAATAATGGACATGGTCACAAAGCAGCTTTATAGAATTATATAAAAGATACATTTATAAACGAGCAAGCCAAAGCCAAGAGTGGCAAGGAAAAACTCCCTGAGATAAAATGAGGAAGAAACCTTGAGAGGAAACAGACTCAGAAGGGAACCCGTCCTCATCTGGGTGACACCGAGTAGTGCAATTATAAACAATTCCCTTCTATAACTGTGTACTACATGGTCAAAAAAGTGCAGTTGTGTAAACAGGAAATTCAATACAGCTTTCACATGAAGTCTGTTTTGTTGAAGTTATCAGCTGTTCACAAATGCAGACGAGTGCAAAACTGTTTATGGCATTTGAAGTCCTAAAGCTCTCCTAGCAATTGCAGTCCAAAGCCACCTTCATGGTTTTTAAAAGGTACAATTGTGGCATTTTCTGCCACTGGATATAAGATAGCCTCTACACAAAACACTCTAAATTCAATAAAAATTCATACTCATAACACAGTTTATGAGAGAAGCAAAAATCTGATTTATTGCCCAGAAACAGCAGCCAACATGAGATCAGTTCAAATGAGACGTCCCAGGAATGATCTGATCTACCCTGAGTTCAGTCCCTGTATTTATACCCTCTCCTCACCTTGATATAAAAAAAATATTTACCATTATATTTGGTTTTCAGAATATTCAGCTACCATTAGAATCTGTTTTTTCAAGCCCTGAAGTAAAAAAAAAATCCCAAAACACTCTCCTCCTTTCTTTTCTTCTATAAAAGACTTCTGCGGCTCAGTTTACCAAAATTTCTCCCAGCAATCTAGACAAGCACACCTTTCTCTGCAGTCTCTCTTTGGTTATCATATTAAACTGTTATTCTTCGCTTCAATTTGATCTCTTTACATGGGTAAGTGTTGTTTTTATGTATTACAGATTCTGTGCATGATTTTAACATATTTTTGTGTTTTACACACTACTTAAAGCTCTATTATAATCTAAGTCTTGAGATTACACATATTTGCTAGGATTCTACGATTATGCTCACTGCTATAGGATTATGCTTTCATAGTGCTTTTTTACATATATATATATATATATATATATTTTTTTTTACAATACATATAATATAATATAATATAATATAATATAATATAATATGACACGTGTTGTTTTTCCCCCGTTTTCCTAGCATCTCATAGACGTGTTATCAGCTGCAGTTGTTATGGCTTTATCACCAACTGACCTCGACATGTCCCGGGAGCTCTTCAGCCATGCACACCAATGCACGGTGAAAGGCCTGTTTTTATATTAATCTACTCCTTAATAAACTACACTATGTTTTTACCTGGTCTTCTGTGTTTGTTATTTATATTTTATGCAAATTAATTCCCATACAATCCTCAGTAATCTCATTGATCTTCAGACTGTTCATGTGGTGCCATCATCAGCAACAGCAAGTGATTTTCAAGTGATGAGAAGTCAACTAGAAGTAGGGGATCAGGGTGGATCAGGCAGGTTCGGAGAGCAGAAGCGACGTAGCATGTGTAACTCATGTGGCATTACTGTCTGTGCAGAGTTTCACGTTCTCCCTGCATTTGTGTGGGTTTTCTCTGGATTTTCCATTTTCCTTCCACTGTCCAAAAAACAAACAACGAAACATAAAACCCATGCAGGTAGGCTATGCTAAATTGCCCACTAGGTGTGAATGATTGCCAAGTAATGGACTGGCATCCAATCCTGGGCTAATTCTCCTGCCTTCTGCTTAGTGTTCCCAGGATAGGCTTTAGATCCACCACAACTCAGACCAGGATAATGTGGTTACTGAAGATGAATGAATGAATGAATTCTGAATCTATTTGAATGTTAACACAGTGCAACCAATTTGAGTTCTGTGGGTGGAAAGTTCACAAATAAAAACCCTCTGGCGATCAAATAAAAACCAACTCCGGCGATCAGTCGCATCCACTACATTCACTTCGCAAGACACACATCTTACATACATCGAGAGACAATCCCTTCAGTCCTACTGAATTTTTGTTTAATGCACAGAGTCATTCTTTAACCTGAGAAGTGAAGTGTATCTATGGTCCATCACAGGGAACCATGCACACACGTTCACACTCTCTGGCTGCTGCATTCTGTACCAACTGGAGCTTGTTTTTGCACTTACTAGAACATCCAGACAATGATGCATTATAATAATCTTCCTAGAGGTAACAAAAGCACAATCTAGTATTTCTGCATCATGTAAGATCATTATATTTTTTGCTTAGCAATGTTTTCAAGATGAAAAAAAGGCTGTCCTAATTTAATTTAATTTTCAAATGAGAGCCTGGAGTCAATAAGGTCTTTCATTGCTGCACACGATGTAACTGAAAGGCCATCCAGAGTTCCTACATAATCAGAAATCTTACTTATAGATGCCTGTGGCACTAGTAGTACTTTTTTTTCTTGTCTGTCTTACACATTCATTAACTTTATTAAGCTGGTGTCTGTAACCTGGTTTTGCTGAAGCATGCAGCTGTCATCAGCATAGCAGTAGAAGCTAATACCTTGTGTGTATGTGTGTGTGTGTGGGTGTGTGTGTGTGTGTGTATATATATATATATATATATATATATATATATATATATATATATATATATATATATATATATATATATATATATATATATATATATATATATATAAATAAATCACCCAGAGGTACTATATTGGAAAAAGCAGTGGCCCTAGAACTGAAATAAGTTTGACCATGCTGAAATATTGAGGATGCCTTACTACTTTTACCACTGATTCAGGATATGTTTGGCCTCAAGATGGGAAGCTGGGAAGACCTTATTTGCTTTATTTATTTATTTATGTGTTCAATTTATATTGCAACTTTGTAACACCCAAGGTTTATTCACATGTATGTAACACAAAGTAATATCATTAAAAAAAACCTTGGTTTCCACTGCTGCATCTGAATGTTAGGGCACATAATACACAGGCCATGTATGGTCTTTTGACAGTGTTTACCTGCCTTTCTTCTGGGATTGCTGAACAATGGCAAGTTGCAATCTACCTTGAGGGTGCATGTGGAAGATATGGCAACACACCACAGCAGCACAGATGTCATCTCTCTGGGGTCCCATAGACTTATTACTGGTACTCTACAGGGTGTGAGGCACCACCTTCTAACACTGTGCCCTAGGTGCCCTGCAATGGACACCCCCGTTGTGTTGTCTTTGGAAACTGTCTTCCTGCTAGCAGTCACTTTAGATAAGAAAGTTTGGGCATTGCATGCTCTGGCAATAAGCTTGCATTATATGAATTGGTAGCCAAATATCTCTGGAGTTTGTCATTGAATCCAGACTTTCTAGCCAAGATTATATCAGAAATTTCTGAATTAGTCTGTTGACCTTGTAGCCTTCAGTGACACTGAGCCAGCAAATCATTGCTTGAGGGGCCTGATGCGTGTCTTGTCCAATTTTATTTGCAGCAGATGGCAGGCATTTGATGTTTAGATAACCTGGTTTCTAAATGGTTTACATTTTCGGAAAAATGACTACATATTGAAATCTGTTGCGATTTTTCCTGTTGTCACCTGACACTATTTGTTGGTTTATAGAAGTTGGTGAGGACCACACAGTTGTTATTTTGGCCCTGATAAATAAAAACAGGTAATTGGGTGTGCTTTCTTTTCCCCATGACTGTATAGCCAAAGTTGCACTGGTTCAGTTTCAGACATTAGGTTGTAATGCTTTATTTAGGAGTTTAGCATTGTACAATAGCAGCTTTTAAAAAATAATAATAAAAAAGTTTAAATCATGTCCTTGGAATAGTTTCAACTTGTGGAAAATAAAGAAAATTAAATAAATTAATATACCCCATGGACATTCACAAACAAATTTGTACATATAAAGTTAAATGTGTGGCTATTGTTCCCATTTAATGCATTAAAACCGGGAGAATATTGTCTACAATTCATTCTGGACCTGCATTCATTTAATCTGTGCTTGAAAGTGGCCCACGTGTGCATACATTCAATGGCAGGTGAGAGAATGAGAACTAATTTGACTACTCGATTCAACGTACCATATGTTATCTATATTCTTTAGACCTGATAACTGTTTTTGTAAATGTCACCTATTAAAATTTGTCTAAAATGTTTTAACGGCCATAGATAAAATTAAAAAATACATTTGATTTCATGTTTATATCAGCTATGTAATGTGTCGACATATAAACTGTACAACATAATTTGCTATGATAATGAAAATGGAAACGCATATCATAATATGAATATTCCAGTTCCCTTTGGATACAACTGAGGTCAGCAGCAGCATAGCAACAGGCAGGAACAGTTATCTCCCCTGACTTCACACAGCCAAGACACAGAGAACAGCGGGTTTAAAAAGGCACACTGGCCACATGGACTAATTATCACCAATCAAGATATGTACAAAAATATATATATATATTTTTAACAGGAAGGTCTCTGACTGAGTATCACTGACATTGCACAGTAGAATAACTCTTGACAACTTTAAGAGATCAATACAAATAGTCTTCGCCTCATGCATGTGCAAGCATCACAGTTTTCAGCCTTTACAAAAGAGTTAATAATAATAATAATAATAATAATAATAATAAACCTTCAGCTTATTATAATACCATGGTCCAAATAACAGGATCGAATCCAGTTGTGCCTAGCTTCACCAGGAACTAGGCAGCTCTGAAAAGAGCCATTTTGTCTTAAATGGGTAAGGCACTTTGAGATGGAATAGCACCTCACGTAAGTAACACAGCTCAGGCACTGCAGGCCTGGACTGTACCAACTCAGAGAGATGTGTCCATTCAGAATAGATAACCACCGACCCCTTTCTTCTACAGCGCAGTGTCTTCATGTGTGGATGGCATGGAGAAGGCATTTTGATCCTGCTGCACATGTTCAGTGTGTTCAGGCAATATTGGAGAATCTGATGGTGGGGGAAAATTTGTGCCTAATGGCAGTTCTGTGGGCTCTGAGTGTGTGAATGAAGATAGGTCCTTTTGACTTGGCTCTGGGGGTTTGGGCTCAGGCTGTGTGTTAATGGTCCGTGAAGGCAGCTCTGAGCTGTGGTAGTAGGGCAGAAATGGGCGCTCGTGGGCACACAACCGCATGGCTATATGTGTGTGGAGCAGAAGCTGGGGAAAGCGGGACGTGAAGTAGGAGATAAAGTCATCTGGAATGGAGCCCAGTGTCTCCCGAACCTCCTCGGGTAACTCACGGTAATGGTGCTTCTGTGGAAAAAGAGCATTTTCAAGCAAAATTTGCTTAAGATGAATATGTTAATGTAGATGATGATAAAAGGTACCTTGATAAAAGTTGGAAATAATTAAATGTTATGCAAATAAACACAATTGTATTCTCAATTGTGTGATTTTAGCCATGAAAGAATTTTTTTTTAAAGATTCCTTTATCCTGAAATTAAAAATGACAAATCATTTATATACAGGGTTGATGAAGAGCAATAAACTAAAGGAAAACAATTATTCGGTGAGTTTTTGTCTGTACACATGAACAATGGAAATGCAGGTCCCCAGTAGGCACATAACAGCAGACTTGCCTTGTTTCGCATGGCACGCAGAAGATCTCGAACAGAGCCGCCTTTGTAGGAGCGAAATTTGCGGAGATCTGTAAAAGGAATGCTACGATAAGTTTATGATAAAATATTTTCACAGGAAATATTCTCTAAATACCAGCAAAGACAGGTCTATTAAAGACTTGTTGTGGACAGATACATATTTACAATGAATTCATGCCCTTGTATATAATAAATTTACCAATATTACAGCAATGAATAGGGTTAAGAAGTACAACGTACCATGTTTAACTAGGTAATAAAATCGATAATCTCAAACCCGCACCTGTTTGTAAAGGCACTGTGATATGTTCCCTCCAGTCCCCTTTCACCACGGCCCGCCCTCCTCTTTCCAACTGCCTCACAATTGGTCCATCTAGTGGCTCCTTCTCTATCCGGTCACTCACGTCCTTGGAGAAAGAGATGGCCTCATGTCGCGTATTGGGTTTACTTTCCAGTAAGTGCCATAAAATATCAGTACTCATACCACCAGATCTTCTGTATTAACAATCAGTAATCTTATAAATTCTGTATCAATCTTACTAAATATGGTCCTTTACACTGTAATGTAGTTTGAACATCTAAAATTTAATATAAAATTCATGAAAGTAAGAACTAAAGTCTGCAGAAGAACACTGTCAAGTTCTCCAAGATGCTGATTTCCTTATATATTCCTATAGAAATGCGGATTGTGGAATGTGGAATGAATTCGATAAACAGAAAAAACAAACATTGATCTATTAACATATCTTGCAAGAAGAAATCACAATTAATTATCATAAGTAATTATTCAGCACATTCCTAAAGAGAAGAAAATGTTGCACTGGTTTCGCTGTTCAGTACCTGAAAGAACTGCAGCTGTTTTTCAAGGCTCCAGAAAAAGGGATGTTTGAGCACACGTTCTGCTGACGGCCTCTTCTCGGGCTCCACGCTCAGCATCTGCTCTATCAGGTTCGTGGCCACTATGTCTTCTGCAACAGACCAAGTTAATCTCTTAATGCAATCATATAACATGATTTGCTTGGTTAAGAGTACAGAATTTAACCTCATTTATCTAATGGCTTCTTGTTTATTCCGATGAACAAAGGTAATGGATATGCACAGGAAATGATAGCCATACCATGCTTGTCTGGCTGCAAGTGGTCTAGTGAATAGACTCCCAGGAGAATGTTAGCTTGCCGCTGCAGGGACTTTCCAAATGGATGACAGCCCTGCGACACCACGTAGTAAAACACACAGCCAGCAGAAAAGATGTCCACTTTGCACGTCTGGAATTGAGAAAAGGCATGAGAAAAGCCATACAATGACTTTATACCACAGTGCTCCTGAATGCTTAATTCTGATTGGTCAGAAAGTGTTGCTCAGTCTTCTATAACAGCAGCTCTATCTGTAGCTCTGGCGTCAAGGTATATATTAATGTACTTATTCTCTTACGAAACTGTTTCTTAAGTAATGACGTACAAAGGGACCTTCAACATAAACGGACTAAAAAATGTGTGATATGATAAAGTTTTCTGTGAAGAGATATTTATTTGGCATTTTTGTCAACTTTCTGAAGTAAAGCTGTAACTAAGTATTCCGCCACAGGACAGACATATTTGTGCTTTCTCAGTAACATGACAAGATGTGTTTTTTTTTGTCTTATTAACTTCAAGAGAGAGAAAAAGAGAGATCGGTAAGGGATTGACTGATAACAGGATCTAAACTGTTACGTGGACAGGTAAAATGTACATTGTGTTCCCTATCAAAAGCTGCTCTCGATGCTGCGCATCAAACGCTAATGGGAGAACATTCTTTGTTTGACCGGTTGTGAAGTATATGTGTCAAACACGCCAAGAATTTGGCCTAAATAACCTCAGTGAGTTACGTCATTGATAACGTGCACCTGCAGGTTATACATAGACGTGAAACACGCATACCTCCAAGTTTCTTTGTCTTCGAGACCACTTTGTGTGTGTGTGTTGTCTTGGTAAGTGGTAAATTATATCATGGCTTGTGCCTCGGTCAGGCGATGCATCCCGCCGTGTGCACGAGTTATTCCGGATGATGATGATGATCCACACGATTTTTGTTTAGAGTGCCTTGGGGAAGAGCATGCTATTGCTGCTCTTGAGGACGCTGAGTGCATGCACTGCGAGCTATTTCCGCTCCGAGTGCTTCGCTCGAGGCTCGCTTTCTTCCGAAGCTCGGCGTCCTCATTAAGATCATGGGGCTCGCGTGTCGAGCTGGCTGAGAGAGAGCTTCCCCTCTCTCTCGCGCTTTCCCCAGATCACGAAGCCCCCGCCTCCGCTGCTGAAGCGCGCGCCGGCGTTTCTTCAGAGCAAGACGAGGGTGCGGCTTCTCTTGCCTCCGGCGATATGGAGACCGAGAGCGCGTCTCTGAGCGCTCCTCGCACGATGATAAGGCGTTTGTGGAGCTACTCGAGGTAGTGACTAATGCAGTGGCCAGGCTTAAGTTAGACTGGCCACAGGAGCAAGAGAACCCCAGGCACTCCAAATTGGACGACAGATTTCTGTCGGGTGGCCAAGGGGAGAGATTCCAACATCGATCTCTCCCCTTTTTCCCCCAGATCTCCATGAGGAGTTATCTCGTTCGTGGAGTAGGCCTTACTCCTCACGTATCTTTGTACCCATGACGTCGTTTTATTTGACTATCGTGGGTGCTAAGGTGCATGGATATGTGACGATGCCTCAGGTCGAAGAGATGCTCACGGGCATCCCTGGGAGCTCGTCATCGCTTAAGAAGCCAACCCTCCCCACCAAGCCTTGCAGAGTAACATCATCTCTGGTGGGGAAGGCCTTTCAGGCAGCGGGTCAGGCTGGGGCTGCCCTGCACACCATGGCGGTTTTGCAGGCGTACCAGGCTGACCTGCTGAAAGACCTGAGCACGGGCGGGAATATTAGTGAGGAGGCGTTTTTAGAGCTGCGCCGAGCCACGGATCTGTCTCTTTGTGCAACCAAGCAGACGGCCCGTGCCGTGGGCCGTTCTATGGCTGCTTTAGTTGCCATGGAGAGACACCTAGGGCTCAACCTCACGGGCATCAAGGATAGGGACAATAATTGACACCCCCATATCGCCTTCTGGCCTTTTTGGCGACGCCATGAACACTGTCGTCACTAGGTTCAGGGAGGCCAAGAGACACGCAGAGGCTTTTGATAAGTTTCTTCCCCGCTGTGCTCAAATGCCAGGGGTGTCGGCCACCCAGCCCTGACCCAATCCGGTCTCTCTGCGGCGAGAGTCGCAGAAGCAGAGTGTGGTGAGCAGTTTGCCCCCTCGTAGGGACTGGGGAGCGGCTCACCGATCTCAGCAGCCCAGTAAGAGGCCGGACCTGAGGACGATCATTTCGCCCGGGAAGAAGTCCTGAGGGTCAAGTCCTCGGGACCGTGGGGGTGTGTCCCTCCAGGGAGGAGCACGAGAAGTTCCAACGGGAAGTAGATGCTCCTTCCTGGCACCCTCAGGTGTTTCAGGGAACAGCGGCCTCCAGCCAAACGTTAGGTGTTCGGTTGCCTCCTGCCATGCTTCAGGACACCAGACACCTAACACCTCCCCATCTAAGCGAAGTGTCAAAACTAGTGCCCCTCTCAGAGAAACTGGGAGCGTGGAAGCTACTGCCAAGTATCTCTCCATGGGTAGAAAGGACTGTAGAGAAAGGCTACAGGATTCAGTTTGCATATCGGCCTCCGCGTTTCAACAGCGTGGTCTCCACTTCCATGAAACCGGAACGAGCCCATTTTTTGACACGGGAATTGCAAGCTCTACTGGACAAAGGGGCCATAGAACATGTTCCCCTACCAGACAGAGAGTCAGGATATTACAGCCAGTATTTTTTGGTTCCCAAGAAAGATGGGGGTTGCGTCCAATTTTAGATCTTCGCGGGTTGAACCGCTACCTCAGAACATACAAGTTCAAGATGTTGACGATCAAGATGATTGTGTCTCAGATCCAGCCAGGGGACTGGTTCGTCTCAATCGACCTCAAGGACGCATATTTTCATATAGAAATCTTGCCACAACACAGGAAGTTCCTGAGGTTCGCTTTTGGGGGCGAAGCTTACCAGTATCGGGTTCTTCCATTCGGCCTAGCTCTGTCACCTCGCACATACACGAAATGCATGGATGCAGCACTGGCTCCTCTGCGACTCCAGGGCATCCGCATTTTAAATTACATAGATGACTGTCTGATTCTGGCTCAGTCTCAAGAGCTGGCGCTTCGACATCAGGATGTCGTCCTAGCTCATCTCGAATCTCTGGGGTTGAGACTCAACGCCAAGAAAGGCGTTCTCTCTCCTGCTCAGAGGACAACGTATTTGGGGGTTTTATGGAATTCGATCACGATGCAGGCACAGCTCTCTCCTGCACACATCGAATCCATTGTAAATGCCCTAAAGAATATCAAGCTAGGCCAGAGAATTACTGTTTACTTCTTTCAGAAGCTTTTAGGTCTCATGGCAGCTGCATCCACGGTGATACCCTTGGGCCTCCTGCACATGAGATCATTTCAGTTGTGGCTCAGAGCCAGGGGATTTCATCCAAGGGCCAATCCCCAGAGGCAAATAAGGGTCACGCTCCAGGGGCTTCGTACCCTTTCTATGTGGTTCAGACCCCGGTTTTTGACTTTGGGTCCCACTCTAGGTCCGTGTTGTCGTCGCAAGATGCTAACGACAGACGCTTCCCTCACAGGTTGGGGTGCGGTCTTGGATGGCCGTCCAGCCCAAGGGATCTGGAGAGGTCATCTTCTCGACTGGCACATCAATTGCCTCGAAATGATGGCTCTATTTCGGGCCCTGAAATACTTCCCCCAGCAGTTAAGAGGCTACCATGTCCTTGTGCGGGTGGACAATACGGCAGTAATCTCTTACATAAATCACCAGGGCAGACTGCGTTCGTGCCGCCTGAACAGGCTAGCACAGCAGGTCCTTCTGTGGGCACAGGACAAGTTCCTGTCCCTCAGGGTGATTTACATCCCCGGGTATATGAATGTGGGAGCAGACTTGCTGTCCAGACAGGCTGTGACATTCGGGGAATAGAAACTCCACCCCGAAGTGGTCAGTCAAATCTGGGGAAGATTTTACGAAGCAGAGGTGGACCTCTTTGCTTCACAGGAGACAGCACAATGTCCCCTCTACTTGTCTCTGACTCCTCCAGCTCCCCTGGGTCTGGACGCCATGGCTCATACATGGCCCAGACAGAGTCTTTACACATTTCCCCTGATCGCTCTGCTCCCAGGAGTCCTGGCCAAGGTCCGTCAACTGTGGTTTCGCCTCTTACTGATAGCGCCCCGTTGGCCGACCAGAGTATGGTTCTCTGATCTAATATCTCTCCTTGACGGCTCGCCGTGGGCGATTCCAGTCAGAAGAGATCTCCTATCTCAGGCACAGGGGACAATATTTCATCCCCGGCCCGAGCTCTGGAACCTTCACGTCTGGCCCCTGAAGGGGACCAGCTAAGGGATGCTGGGTTCCCTGCTGACGTAGTAGAGACCATTCTAAGTGCCAGGGCCCCCTCCACTAGAAGAAGTTATGCCTTCAAATGGCACATTTTTGAAAATTGGTGTATGGCGCACCATGTAGACGCAGTTCACTGCCAAGTGGTTTCAGTGCTGGAGTTCCTGCAAGGGAAATTATCCTCAGGCACATGTCCTGTTACTCTCAGAGTCTACGTGGCCGCCATTTCGGCTTGCCATGCTCATTGCAACCCCCATTGAGGGGGTTTCTGTGGGAAAGCACCCTCTAGTCGCTCGCTTCATTCGTGGAGCCAAGCAGTTGAGACCGTCCACGAGAGCTACAGTCCCTTCGTGGGATTTAGCTATAGTGCTCGAGGGTCTGGTCGGCACCCCTTTCAAACCACTAGAGTCAGCACCTGTCAGGTTTCTGACCCTAAAGATGGTTTTTCTAACGGCTATTACTTCTCTGAAGAGAATTGGGGATTTGCAGGCTCTGTCAGTCGCGCTGTCCTGCCTAGACTTTGCCCCTGGGCTGGTCAAAGCTATCTTGCATTCTCATCCTAATTACCTCCCGAAAGTTCCATTTTCAACCATGCATCCGGTCGTTCTTGAAGCCTTCTGTCCTCCGCCTTTCACGACTACGGAGCAGGACAGACTTCACTTACTGTGTCCAGTACGTGCTCTTCAGATTTACGTCCACCGCACCAGCCAGTGGCATAAGTCGGAGCAGCTCTTCATATGCTTTGGAGGCCGCAATCGGGGGGCGGCTGCCACTAAACAAATGGTGAGGGATGCCATTGCCCTAGCCTACGAGGCGCGTGGTCAAGCTTTGCCACTAGGAGTTAGGGCTCATTCAACCAGGGGGGTTGCATCTTCTATGGCTTTGGCAAAAGGTGTCCGATGCGGCAGGTTGGTCCTCTCCGCACACATTTGTCAGATTCTATAGCTTGGATGTCCATGCTACTCCGGGCTCGCATGTCCTTGAGTCAATATCCCTTAGGCATGTCTGAAACCTCTTCAATGTTTGTGCGCACACACACTACACAACCTTGGGGGCTCAGACACTTCCAGTGTGGCGGTGTTGGTATTCTCGTTCCCATTAGCTGAGAGTAGCTTTTGATAGGGAACGTCTCGGGTTACTTGACTGTAACCCTGTTCCCTGAAAAAGCAGGAACGAGATGCTGCGCCTCAATGCCGCACTGCAGATGTGTCTGGCGTCTCTCAGACAAGGTGTAACCTGGAGGTATGCCTGTTTCACGTCTATTTATAACCTGCAGGTGCACGTTATCAATGATGTAACTCACCGAGGTTATTTAGGCCAAATTCTTGGCGTGTTTGACACACAGACTTCGCAACCGGTCGAACAAAGAATGTTCTCCCATTAGCGTTTGATGCGCAGCATCTTGTTCCCGCTTTTTCAGGGAACAGGGTTACAGTCAAGTAACCCGAGACGTTGAGCTTGTAATTGTTGGTGATATTTGCGGTAGAAGTGGTATAAGAAGACCAAAACACTTAAATAAAATATAAAACATACAACAACATGTTAATGTAAAATAATAATCCTGAGAGTGGTATATGTCATTTTAAATATAGCAGTATTAGTAATAATTCTAAGTGACCGAACTTGTAGCACACAAACACTATAGAGACAATTAAAGATTTCAGTATCCTTCCAGTGGCAATTGCACAAACAATTGACACTTTCATATATACGCATAAAACATATCTTCAGCTGTAAAGAGCGGTCATTTATAATGAATGCAAGCCAGTTGAATTTATGCTGACACCACACCACAAAAACACCTTGTACTTAGTAAGTAAGAAATTCTCATTCTGATTCTAGCCTTGAATAAAATTTCTACCACAAATAGTCACTTTGACATAGTACTCAGACACTGCCAGTACTGTACTCATGAAAGCACACCAGACCGGTGTCTGCAGTCCTCTAATGACCTAGAGACATAGGTACATTAGGTACATTAAAGAAATGCTCCAGCAATCTCCAAAATCTCCATCTATTTAAGTCCATAAAGATGTGGTAACACCCCCAAACTTCCCCTTTCTATACACTATGAACTTTATCTAAAAGCATAATATATTATCATGTCATGTAGCTGCAAATGAAAGCGTTTGTAAATGAATAAACACAAATATGTGCCTTTTCTGGCTTCGATCACATTTGTAAGTGAACTGTGTTGTAAACTGTGTGTACACCTGGCCCAACATTGTCAAAAAATTAAGTGAGCTGACATCAGTGGTGTGATGTGTCAGCAATCCCCAATTTTGTTAATCTCTCACAGAACAGATGCACTACATTAGGTTACAAAATGCTGGAGTATTCCTTATGTACGTGTTTAAGGAGAAGCTCCATCACATATCACTCAGTCCTCAATGTATTTGTGCTTGGCCTGCTTACTGCACCTAGTGCCACAGACTTGGGACCTGGAAGGGTTTGAAAGAATTATCTGGCCAATATTCAAATCTGATACAAATGTGTTTGCTGTCACTCACTGGGTTGTGTTTGGCATCTTCACTAAGAACTTCAGGTGCTATCCACCCCTCGGTGCCAGGAACACCAGACCTCCTGCTGAAACTGTGTCTGCCTGCAGCCAGCTTCTTACACAGACCAAAGTCAGAGATCATGGCACGAACACGCCCATGGGCATTCGGCATAGATACCAGGATGTTGTGTGGCTTCAGATCTCTGTGAACTACAGAAAAACAAAGGATGAGTCTCAAGGAAGTAAAACCTAGAATTTACTGTAACACACCTGTATAAACTTGAAAATTCCAGGTCACAGTTAAGAAATCTGAAAGTAAATTGTATTTAAATGGTAAAACACTGTATATAACTTAAAATAAATTACTCATAGCCAGATATAATTTTTTTTTTCTGAATATTCACTAATACAGTTGTTTTACAAGTTTAATTTTATTCTAAAATACTTTTTTTTTTTTTTTTTTTTTAAAGCAAAACACAAGATGCCATAAAATTTAATTCACAGAAATAAACCAGGTTAAGCATAAAAGCAATGCCGCATTTCATATGATCATACAACGAGCAGCACTAATATTTATATTTAGCCACTTATTCTCCCAGGTTTGAAGTAAATGTATTTGGCATCTACACTATATGTCTCGAAGTTTGTGGACACCTGCCAGTCACACTCATATGTGCTTGTTGAACATCCCATCCAAGATTTAGTCCCCCTTTGCTGTTATAATAACTTCCACACTTCTGGGAAGGCTTTCCACTAGATTTTGGAACATGGCAGTGGGGATTTGCCCATTCAGCCCTGAGCATTCGTTAGTTCAGGCACTAATGTCAGGTGAAGAGGCCTGGGTTGCAGGGAAGGCCCACATATGTGTGTGAAGGTCAGGTGTCCACAATCTTTTGGCCATTTAGAGTATATACATTCATAAAAGCAAACATCCTTTATGCTGGTCAGGATCTGGAGCCTATCCCAGGTACACTGGGCACAAGGCAAGAGAATTCACCCTGGATGGGACACGAGTCCATCGCTAGGCACCATGCACGCACACACACACACACACACACACACACACACACACCTAGAGTCAATCTACTATTTAATGTTCTTTGAGATTTATAAGTACGGAGCTGAATTTAAGAAACAGAATTAGAACAGAATTCCATAGCACACTTGAGCAGTCGTACACAGTGAACGGACGCATACAGTTTAAAAAACACTGCAGTAATTAATCAGCTTGCTTTGCTTTATGAATACCTATATTGAGTGAATGCAGATGTGCCAGGCCAGACATGGTTTGCTGCAGCAACATCACTGGTTCCAACCCATGGCGATTAAAATCCTTCTGCTCTACATACTGCCAAGAAAAATAGAGAATTTTTATATAATGCAAACACATTACAAGTTGCCCAACTTTGAACCTAGTGACAAGTTATACTAGAGAGTTTAAATCTAACATAATTTTAACATATCTGATCATGTAGTTCTAGGTAAAATACATCTTTATATTGCATTATGGTGATGGAGAGAGGTCTTCCATTCTAGATAATATCTATGAAAATATTCACAATTTATATAAGTAGCAAATTATTCTGCAACACTGCCTGTCCTCTGCTGCATTATAAAAGTGTTAAACATTAATAAACACATACACACACACACAGTGTGAACCTGTCTTCTGAATATGTTTATCTCCAGTGTAACTTACAACATATGCAGTCTGTACAGGATTTCGCAGGGTTTTTTTGCGGCCCAAAATGCTTGATTTTGCGTTTTTTTCTTCAGAAAACTGCTTGAAGTGGCAAAATTGCATTTGCACAAAATTGTTTTGCAGTCGTTCGCAGTGATGTTTATTGATAAATGTGACCTTTTAGCTGTATTCCTGTTCGACGCGTGTGAATCGCAGTGGGCTTTGGCTGAATGCATGTTGTGATGATGTCACATGATTCAGCTTTTCCGAAATCTGCGGTAATTTTGGAAAATTGCAAGCTCCTGGGAATACTGCAGAGTTTGCTTGATTTTGTGTTAATTTCTGAGATCGAAAAATCCTGGAGGGACTGTCTAGATTTTGTCCATAAGCTTGGTGCCTCACCATTGTCTCATGACCTAACCCAAAACATTCTTTTAATTATTGTGAGATATATATAAACAAAAAAAGAGCCCTTTAAATAGGACACTGTAAGAGTAGTGCAATGTGTGCTACACCTCCTGCAGAGTAGCGCTACACAGCTCTATAGCGATGTACTGGAACTGCCGGTCACGCTCCGTGCAAAAGTAGCGGATGACGTTGGGGTGCTCGTCTGACTCGCGCAGCAGCTGCACCTCCCGGTCTGCAAAGCTAAAGCATTCTGGGAGAATTCTCTTCACTGCCACCTGCCGGTTATCAAAATGACCCCTGACAACAACAACAAAAAAAAGCAGAAGCTTTTACCTTTAAGTATTAAACACAAGGCTACAGAGCATACGCTTCTCAAAACATCATAATCAGAAATTACCTGTATACAATGGTGCCCTCAGCACCATGTCCCAGAACACTCCTGGGATTAAAGGTGATGTTTCCAACTCGAACAATGTTGGACTCATCCTCTGAAATGAGGAAACAAGATTCCACCAAGTCATATAAATCATAAAAATCAAGGACTGTAATCAACCTCGAAGCATTAACAAATATACAGACATATCAAAGCTCATTTAAGATAATTAAAGTGTTTGGATAAGACTGATCACTGCAGACACACGCAATGCGGAGTCATGCTCACCTCCATCCTCATGCTCAGCTGCAGAACCCCCTGGTTCAGAATGAGACAGGTTGGAATGATTGGAAGCGCGTGGTGTGGCGTTAGCGCTGCTTTGGCTGGAGCTCTCGGCACGACCATGTGCCACCTCCGAGAAATCACCGTCGGGCAGCAGCTCACCGGGTGGCTGGAAGAGCAGCTGCTGTCTCTGTAGGAGCTCCAACTTCTCCTCCATTTGCCTCTGGAACTGCTGGTGCTGCAGCTGCTGTTGCTTCTGCATGCTCTGCGTGCAGACAAGGCATGTGATGATTTAATTTTCACATTTTTACCACAATACAAATACTACAACATGCATTAATAAATGCAGCACTGTCCCTACCATAGAAAGGCTTAGGCACAGCGCCCAAGTGTTTTTGCAGCTATAAGTGAACCTTTGCTTTCAGTATCTGGTGTGACCCCCTTGTGCAGCAATAACTGCAGCTAAACATTTACAGCAACTGTTGATCGGTACTGCACATCGGCTTGGAGGAATTTTAGCCCATTCCTCAATACAGAACAGCTTCAACTCTGGGATGTTGGTAGGTTTCCTCACATAAACTGCTTGTTTCAGGTCTTTCCACGGCATTTCTCTTGGATTAAGGTCAGGACATTGACTTGGCCATTCCAAAACATTAACTTTATACTTCTTTAACCATTTTTAGAAAAATTACTTGCATACTTAGGGTTGTTGTCTTGCTGCATGACCCACTTTCTCTTGAGATTTAAATGATGGACAGATGTCCTGACATTTTCCTTTAGAACTCACTGAAATACTTCAGAATTCATTTTTCCATCAACGATGGAAAGCCGTCCAGGCCCAGATGCAGCAAAACAGGCCCATGATACTACCACCACCATAGGATAAGGTTCTTATGTAGGAATGCAGTGTTTTCCTTTCTCCAAACATAACACTTCTCATTTAAACCAAAAAGTTCTATTTTGTTCCCATCTGTCCACAAAACATTTTTCTAATAGCCTTCTTGCTGGTCCACATGATCTTTAGCAAACAGAAGATGGGCAGCAATGTTCTTTTTGGAGAGCAGTGGCTTTCTCCTTGCAACCCTGCCATGCACACCATTGTTGTTCATTGTTCTCCTGATGATGGACTCATGAAGATTAACATTAGCCAATGTGAGAGAGGTCTTTAATTGCTTGGAGGTTACCCTGGGTTCCTATGTGACATGTCTTGCTCTTGGAGTGATCTTTAATGGTCCCCACTCCAGTGGTCTTGAATTTCTTCCATTTGTACACAAGCTGTCCAACTCTTTAGAGATGGGTTTTGTAACCTTTTCCAGCCTGATGAGCATCAACAACTCTTTTTCGGAGGTCCTCAAAAATCTCCTTTGTACATGCCATGATACACTTACAAACGTGTTGTGAAGATCAGACTTTGATAGATCCCTGTTCTTTAAATAAAACAGGGTGCTCACTCACACCTGATTGTCATCCCATTGATTGAAAACATCTGACTCTAATTTCCTGTTCAAATTAACTGCTAATCCCAGAGGTTCACATACGTTTTATTTTTGTGTGAAAATCTGATGTTTTAGAAGTCATACTTATGCAGATATATAAAAAAAAAAAAAATTCAAAAGTGTTCACAAACTTTCAAGCACCACTGTAAAAAATACGATGTTCCAAAATGCAGTAGAGAGCATCCCAAAAGAACCTCAGGGCATTTTCGAAAACACAGTCTACTCCATAGGACTATTATGTGAAACAGGTGTTGACTGCTTCAAAAAAAAAAAAAAAAAAAAAAAAAAAAAGACATTACGTGTGAACACTGCCTTAGGTAGCATCTTCTCTAAACACTTGTGGGTTGTGCGGCATTTCCCACAACCGTCCCTGACAGAAATAGTTTTCTCCCCCGTTCTTGCAGTGTAGAGTGAGAACTGGTCACAGACAGTGATGCAAGTCCTCATCTAGACAGTGATGTAGTGCGAGTTGCCTTGCCTGCCTACAAAATTTGCATATTTCATTTTTGTAAAATAAGTTGTAGCATATCTTGCCATGAATACACACACACACACACACACACACACACACACATATATATATATATACATATATATATATATATATATATATATATATATATATATATATATATATATATATAGGAAGAGACATTGCTGTGGCTTGCGTCCCCTGATCCCCAAGAACTCTACCCTCAGACTGCAGGTGTTGAGAGGCTGTTCTCAGCCCTCAAGCTGGTAAAGATTTCAGAATTATAGGATGACAAGCTATAACGATATATAAACCTATAGTGGTCTCATGTATTTGACTGACTGTTGAGCTCACATACCAACAAACTTCAGCCAGGATTGAGGACTACACCTTTAAAATCAGTTTCATTTTTAGGTCAAGACCCCACTGAGAAACAGGCTGACTGATGGTCACCTGGAGGTTTGTTGCTGGGTGGCCACTGATGGACTTCATCCTGGGATGTTGGACTACAAAAGGTTCATTAGAAGATTTTACAGGGCCAGCAAAGCTATAAAAGTGAAGTGTTCAAAAGAGGGCTGCGATTTTGCAGTTAAAATAAATAAAGAAATTCTCTGTCTGTCTCCTTTATGTCCTTTGGTTGCATTTTCAAAATAATTACATATGTATTTCATGTTTATGCTTCCTATGTGTACAAGTTAAGGTAATCCACATATATTGTCATTAAATCTCAAACATGTGATTTGGTGAAATGAATAGACTTTTGACCATAAGTACAATAAATGTTGCCAGCTTTCTTTCACAAATATGGTAAGGATAATGGCCGAAAACAACATGAAAAAAAAAAAAACGTAAACTTTCCTTTGAATAATTTCAAAACACCTCAACCACCACCATTCCAGACAGCACCCAAGCCCTCTGAAAACCAAGGGAAAACCCTGAAATAACCCTGAGTTATTAAAGGGGTCATATGATGATTTTAAAAGTTCATTATTTTGTTTATTCGGTGTAATGGAATACGTTAACATGCTTTAATGTTCAAAAAAAACATTATTTTTTCACATACTGTACATTATTGCAGTACCTCTATTCCCAGTCTGTCTGAAACGCTCTGAGATCCAGTTTCTCCAAAGCCCCTCTTTCTGAACAGCCCAGTGTGCTCCGATTGGCCAGCTGACCCATTGCGTTGTGATTGGCCAAAAACCTCAAGTGTGTGTCGGAAATGTATCACCCCTTACCATAATCCCGAGCCTCAGCTTCCAAGGCTTATAAAGCAATTATAACACAGTTAATAATGTCGTCGGTTTTACCGCATCAGTTCGATCCCGAGTCAGATTCTGAAAATGCGGATGATCAAGCAGATCAATCGGAACCAACTTTGCAAGCACGACTTGAGCAGAATGTTACACAGTGGCGAGTTTTTATTTTATAACTCTCTTACCTTTCAGATACGATGTTATAACGGCTTAATTTCTCTTCTTCACTGTAACAACTTATGTCCTGAACTGACAACATAAAGTACAGTATTAAAAAATTAAATTAATTAAAAATAAAAAAGTATTATGGCAGCATTATGCTGATATTTCAAATTGTGACGTAGATGTTTGCGGAAGTAATATCTGGACATCGATCGAGGCGTTTTAGGCAGGTCTGGAGCAGTATTCTCTGCTAGATAGAATAAATCCCTTTGTGGTAGACTATGAGCCTTGTAACTTTGCAGATCTTATACATGCACAAACCAATACATTACACACTAAAGGAGAAGGAAAACATTAAAAAGCATCATATGACCCCTTTAAAATATCTGATTACATATAAAATCGATTAGGCCTATGCCTCATATGTCATATAAGTATCCTTTCTACCAAGATTTCAGACATGTTCAAGCAGACCGACTGCATTTAAAGCTGCGTTTGTTGAACTGCCTCCTTACCCAACATGACCTTTGTAGGCTAACAGCCAAGACAAGGTAACGAAAGGTAAAAGAAAGTAACCTAAATAAAAATGATTTCTTGAAGTGGAAATGTCAAATTATGTTATAGCTCAATTTTGGTCGACACACATTGTTCATAATTTTTGGTTGTTTTCCAGAATTCAGCCACAGCAATATCTGACGGGTTTTAGGGGCCACCTCACATACTACATATATCCCTCAAACTACAGCCTTCTAGCAGCCTTTAGCATACATGGAATTCTGCCTTCAAATCCTGACAAAATGAGGCACAGAAGAAGACACTTTTCTTATGTTATGATATATAACATAAGTTACATTATACTTGCAAATAAAACTTTTTATGCCCATTTACTGTCCACACAACTAAAGTAATGAATAATTTAATGTATTTTGGTGAATGTATTCTGGGCTTGGACTATGTGAGCGTGCACAATTATGTGAGTGTCTAATCACACACTTTAAATTGTTTTATGTGCAATTTCCAGCAAGAATGTTCTCAAATATAAACCATTTGAATGTCCCAATTTATTATTATTTTTTACCTTGGGGTAAGTGATGATAAAGGCTACCCAGCCGGCCAGGAGGAAAGTGCTGAAGATAATGGTGGCCATGTCTTTGAGCATGGAGTCCACAGGTGCTTCAGAGCGGGTTGGGCGAGGATGCTTCTCCTGGAGAGAATGGACAGGAGGGGGCAAGGGGCTGCTATCCTCCATCCCACTTTCATTCACCTTCTGTTTCAGGGAAAAGAAAAATGAGCAACCACATGAATCAGTGAGTGTACAAGGAAATGCCTGGCAATTTTACTGGCAACTGTTTTTATGCACATTCCCATGTGAAGAAACCCATTATAATGAGTTTTTATAATGAGTTTTTATAATGAGCTTTAAACCAGTGCAACTGCAGGTAAGTTCTTTAAAAACGAGCAACGGCACCCATCCTCACCTCCTCAATAGTTTGCTCTGTAGCAGGAGGGATGACGTTGCTGTGCTGACGAGGAAAACCTTCCGGAAATTTTTCCAGAATCTTCTTATGAGCCTCAGGCGGAGTCTCGTGATGACCTACAAAAAAGACAGAGAGTATGTTTACAAAGTTGGGCCTTATAAGGAAGTCAGAACTGCTACTAACGTACATACTTATAAACGTACAGCATTAACACTTACAGTGCTGTTCACATGCATCAGTAATTATAGGCACATATTTGAAGTTACATTACAACAATCAAGAAAAAAAACACCCCACAGCAAACACGGACAACCCTCATGTACATCCACCAGAGGGCAGTATGACCATGCTGTACTCTGCCTCTGGGGTAGAGCAAACAGAGACCATTTAAATGACTAAGGCTGCTTTCAGACTAGGCATTATTTCCTACTACCAGTGTACATTTCACATCTTATACAATGAGAAGTGGCCACAAAGTGGGTGGAATGAGGTCACTGTAAAAAAAAAGCGTGGCAGTCTGCCCAATTTGCCACAACAGCAGAACACTTCCATAAGTAAAAAAAAAAAAAAAAATATATATATATATATATATATATATATATATATATATATATATATATATATCCAAGAGCATCCACCTGCATACCGGAGTGCCAGCTGCAGTTCTAAACCTGCAGTGGTTTTAAGTTTATGTCCCCTAGTGTTAAGGGGTAATTGTGCCTATGCAATCATGGGAGAACAAGCAGCAAAAGTGGGAATTCAGAGCTCTGAATTATGTCTTTTTCAACCTTGGTGCATTCAAGCTACAAAGTTGGGATGAACATGGACGCCTCCATAAAATCTTATCTCAAGAACATGCAACAAGTTAGCAAGCTAACAGGATTTCTATCACTGAACAAGAGGTAGCCTTGCTTCCTGCCTTTTGACATCTATAATTATCGATGTTATTTATCAATATCATCATATATGATAAAATACCTATAAGCAGGACGTAGTTCCTCATGTAGTTGACACGGTTACGCTCCTTCAGGGCCGCATTGAATTTGACACTGGTGCTGGGAGTGATGACACACTCTTGGCCTCCTTCCACATTGCCCTCCTGGCTACTAGGACCCTCCAACATTGGAAAAGTGCTACCACGTGGCTGAGGGACACAAGAAATAAAAATAAAATATTATTTTGTGCTACTTTGGCCAGATAATGAGTAGTTTATATAACAACTTGACAGGTTGAAAATGTACGTGGTCTTAAATGAATAGCTAGTGTATGAGAAAAACTTTTTCTCACTTCAAAACAACTCATGTCATGCAGTGTTGGACAGCGAGCAGCAAGGGAATTTGACTCAATTAACTTGGAAGAAGTTAAACTAGCTTTCTTAACCAGTAGCACTGATAAAGGATTGTATATTCTTAGCATACGAAATATTTATTTTTAAAACGTCTTGTGTGTCAAGTCATCAAGTCTACATCTTGCTTTCGGGGTTCACATAGAAGTTGATACTAAAGAGTTGAACTCGGGCATTGGAAACTAAGCATGAACCCGAAAACTTTGGAGTCAGTTCCACACACCGAAAATGAGTCGCCCTGTGCACACAGCAAGCAAAATGATTTAGCATAGGAGCGTTTCAGAGAGCGAAACAGGCAGCGAATATTTATTTTGCCTTTATTCTGAATTTGTCTATTCAGTATTTGAACAAATCAGGGCTTGAAATACAGATAAGACACACGTGAGAAAAGTGTGCCAAGTAAAAAAATAGTTATTTAATTAAGCCTTGTGAAAAGAGAGTTCTGTACTGGTACTGCAAAGAAATAGTTTTAAAATACTTTGTCTATAATACATTAAAAAAGAAAAAAAAAAAGTAATTGATTAATCAATTAATTTGACAATTGACAATTTGATTGACAATGAAAACAATCAACCACAGACCTTCATTTTTGTGGGACACTGTGAAAATGTTGCTTTAACAAAGCCACATACAACAGCCTGGGAACCGCATGCTGTTACAACTGCAAAGATGGGATTCTGAGAACCTTTCACACCTTTTTTCAATTCAGTGAATATAATTTGCTCTGAAAGTGTCTACGTTTTTAAAAGTTTGTTTCCCTGTTAGACTGAAAAACAGTGTGTGGAAGTGTGTACACACGGAGATGCTGATAGCCAGTGAACTTGTAACCACCAAATTTTTTTTTAAAAATTGTAAAAATACAATATGCTTTAGCTGGTTGTTAGTGATGCTTCTCACCTCATTAAATATATGCATCAAGAACACTAATGAACTGGTCCAGCTGTATTAGAATCAGGCAAATCTGTGACTTTTCAGGTCAAAACTCTTGCTGCAATCTAAACGTGGACTTCCACCTGCGTCACCGCAGACAGTCCATGTGGTCCGGAGCCAAATTACTGACCCAGGGTAGTGAGGACGCAGTCACTCTGACTATCTGAGATAAGCAGGTACACATGCACAAGAAATATTCACTCCCCTTATTTGCTATTGTTTGTTTTGAACAGAATTTCTCTGCTCCACTTAGTTGCAGTGCTCAGCTTTACCAACTAAACACAGGCCTACCAAAAACTACCCTGGAAGAATCCTGATATGTCTTACTCACCACAACAGTAACTCCATCATGCACCAGAGAGGGAGATGCATAGAGGCTTGTGGAGTACTTTCCCACATAGAGGGTGGACCTTTTGGATGGGGGGTCGGGGAAGAAGAAGAAAAAAAATCTAAATCACATTTATATTCCAGGATTCTAAACAATCTAAAAAAAAATGTTACAAGTCTAAGCACATTTCATGAAAATCAGGCATTAAAACTTCCTATGACCAGAATGTGATGCAGATCTTGCCACGTATGGCATGTTTGAGCATTAATCTCCTTAATATTGAGCAACAAGTTATGTGTTCTGACAAATTTAAAAAGACTCAAGATGGGACTTGTGGTTCACTCATCATTAGTTCAGTGCAGAGTGTCGAAATGTCTTAAACCACAAATCCAGTCAGCTTCACTATTTCAAAATTACCCAGATTACTAATTCAGGTCTTTCATGAACATTTCACGGACAGAGGCCTTTATATTCTCTTATGCCACAGGGCGTGTGAATTCTAAAATCTTATTGATCACGTGTGGAGTAATTTTCTGTAACTGTAGCTCTGACAATTGTTTAAATCAAATCACAGTTTTATATTAATGCACTTGTTCTGACATTTTATTGTTGCTGTAGCAACAGCTCATTCACAGAGACTTGTATGGCTGACACTCCATATAATCCAAGACTAATAATAAGTGGATAAAAACATACTGTTAAAAACACTGATCCCATTGAAAACATTAATCATTGATATTGTGAAGTGTTCTGTAAGGAGACTATATGGAGTCAAGCAGATTTTCTGGTTTCTTGGTAAAAGGACAAGGTGTGTGTGTGTGTGTGTGTGTGTGTGTGTGTGTGTTTTGTCTTATTAAGTGATAACAGGAACTAACTTTTGGATGATCCAGAACATTAAATGTAGATTACATTAAATTAACTGATAAAAAGTATGATGTGCTGTTAATGAATTAAAAACATTTTGCTGGCAAATTACCTTGGTATAAGAGGAATAAAACACTTTGGGAAGTTGTTTTCATGGAAAATAATAAACCTGGGAGTGGTAAGGCATAACACAAACCCATCGTTTATTATTTTCCCCATAACAGCATATCCCAAAGTGTTCTATTCCTTACTTATGAAATACAAAACCCTTTGAACATTCCTATTCCTCACACCACATAGAAGTCCAGCCAGAAATGGGGCGGCAACTGATCACTGTATTGAATCATTGAGCCTTTTAAAGGAAAGGTTATGCCCTTTAAACTCGAATCAATAAGGAACAAGGGGGGGAAAAAAAAAAAACTTCAAATGGAATCAAGCTTCAAATTATTTCAGGAGGATGTCAAAATAAATGTCTGAAACTACTTACATGAGTTTGTCCTCAAGCTTCCTCTCTTGAGGGAAAGGATACTTCCACTGTGTGATACGTCCCACCTGTCCTGAGGTGAAGGTAAGGTAGCGCAGTGTCTCCACGGCCACGTTGGTGTGTGGAACCTTGCGCAGACCCTCACGCTGCCACATGTATACAGCCACCACGGGAGAGTCGTAGTTCTGCACCCACTCCACTGCTCCCGTCTCACTGTCTACGGTCACCACCAGGCCATCGCCATTCGAAACAAAGTGGGCCATCTCTGTAGATTAAAAAAAAAAAAAAAAATTAGAAATTAGTAACTTATGGTATCTTACTTTATTATGCTAGAGCAATATTACAGGATTTGCCAATTCTTCAGAATTACACGATTATGTATTAAATAATCACCACTGCATTTTGTCAGTATGTTCCATGTTAATATCACTCAGAGACATGGCCCACTATGAAGACAGACAACAGACTACAAAGTTGCAAGTTGTGTGCAAGCATGTACAGTATCAAAATCACATCTTTCCATCAAGAAATGGTACAATGAAAACATGAGAGTTTGAATTTATTAACATCAATAAAGCAGTAACTGTGGAACAGATCAAATATTTTCGCCGAGTGGCTAGGTAGGAAATACAGATCTGTGGTAATGGTCATACTTTTCCACAGAACTAGGCAGATTAATTAGCATAAAATGATGGCCGATTATCATCTTCTTCTTTTTTTAGAATCAGGAAAATGCGTATAAATATCGATGAAATTTAACAAAATTAAGTGGAGACCACTGTTATAAAACGCCCGCTTACACCACACGGTCACCTGGCATTCGAACTTATCAAGAAAAAATAAAGACGGTAAAAAAAAGAAAAAAAAAAAAGACTTGAATAATATCTTGCGTGTGATGTGAGGAGAGGAAACCACAGCTCACTGCCAAAATATTGGCCAACAATTTTGTTTTAAAAGATATATGGCATATGGATTTGGCACTTTTTAGCCTAGTCAGCATATTGGAGCTTTCACTTGCACAGTGAGATAATTAAAGTATTCATTATATGTCCGCTCTTGCAGAAAGGGCAAAATTAAGCGTGTTGTCACGGGTGTGTTCAGATATTTTTGTACACCATTTGTATATAAAGTATATTATGTTCTGATAATAAATAAAAGAAAAAGTGTATATAAATATAAATTATTAAATTTTTTCCATATTTTAAACAGAATAAACATTTGGTTTATTCTATGTTGTGCTAAAAAAAAAAAAAAAAAAAGGAGAAAAAAAATGTATTGTGATAACATTTTTGGACATATTGCCCAAGCGAACTGTGGGAGCAGCTTGTGATCAGTTGCTGGCTGTGAAACGGTGAAGGAGTCGCAGAGAAAGAGCAGGTAATGAGTGAACGTCCTCGCCTGTGTGTGGTTTACGGCAGCATATTTATGTGCTTTATTCCCTCCTCTGTAGGCTGCCAGATGTCAGAGAGACCAAGCTGACTGTACCTGCCCAGACCTGAGCTGAAACTGAACAGCAGGACTCTGATTGATTTGATTTCATTTTATATTCTGTGTGCTCTGAAAAGCACCCATTAATAAAAAGTGGACCAGCTCTGCTCTCTCTACTTCCCCTGCCTCCTGATCCCCCACCCCATCCAACCGGGGCTATCACACCAGGATATGTAAAGAAAAGCATTTATTATGCAGTACATGATTTTCTTAATGGAACCATTTATGCTAATTAGAAGAATCCAAAATCATACTATACATACCAACCTAAAAGTTAACAGAATGTGAAAATAAGTGGCTCACTGTATTTGGTGTCATCATCTGGAAGTGTGGATGCATAATCAGAGTACGTGGCATTCCACCGCAGTTCTCGGCTCTTGGTGTCATACATGGTGATAGTGTACTCTAAAAAAAATAATAAATAAAAATAAAAAATTGTGCACAATACAATCACTGCTAGGAACAGTATTCATAACATCAGAGGAAGCCGGCTCTATTAAAGACTTACTGAGAGAAGAACAGAATTATTTTATTTATTAACTGTAATCTTTAAACCGCAAAAAAGGAATTTCAAGAAAGTAAAAAAAAGCCTTGCTTCTGGGGAAATTTGTCTTATTTTTCGTGTAAAAAGAAAAATAATCTTGTCGAGCATGTTTTGCATTAGAAAAGTAATCTCATTTTAAGAAAATATATCTAACTTTGTCTTAATAAGATATTCCAGCTAATATTTAGTAAGTTTTACCAGTAACAAGCTACGACAATGGTTTGCATAATATACCAGCAGAGGAACAAGATGGTTTTCCTTATTTTAAGACTAAATCCACTTACACACTTCAATTTTTCAATGAAGCAGCTGTGTCCTGGCTATGCTGAACTCCACACTGAACTACATTACCCATGAGCCCCAGCATGTCACATGACCATGTCACATGTCCCACTGATCACTCACGCCTGTTCTGTGTTACCCCTAATAAACAACCCTATAGTTCTAGGCTTCATCCAAAATCATGTACTACCCCTATTACACAGTAGGCGAAAAGCAGAACACCAGAGGGGTAAGTATGTCCGAATTCTCAGTAGGCGAGAAATACCCGGATGGTGTACTGCTTCCGGCGAGATTTTGCAGCATGCAACCCATGGACACTATGCGAGTCAAAAATCCCCAATGCAAAGTGGCTGATGCCACTCTGAGCAGACAAGCTCAGAAAAAAAAAGGGCAGAAGACAGCGTGTCAGCTCTTTTTAAGCTTTAAACCTTGGTTAAACAGGGCTTGTTCAACAACACCCAAATAAATTGTTAACTTCTTGAAGGTCTAAACAAGAAAACAGTTATCACAGGTTTGAAACCTTTTTTGTGATCTCCATCATGCCTTAGCCGGCCAAGCTAACGGCAACGAATTTACCTCAGCCTGTTAACACCGCCCATATTAAACTGCTAATTCAGTTAACTTTCCTGATGTGCATTTTGCCGTCAGTGCGGTTGCTTTAATCTGGTGGTCCCTTTAAGATTTTTGTGTTTATGATGACGAAGGTCACATGACAATGCCAACATGGTGGATGTAGTAAGTCCAGGATTGTATTCATACTACACACACACACACACACACACACACACACACACTGATTAGTCCGTACTGTTTCAACGACCGTGCAGTAGGTACTGCATCGAATGGAGTATGTACTGTCACAATACGTGATTTCCGACGCAGCCCTGGTTTTTCAGCACCTAATTGTCAAGCTTTTGTTGCTGTCGTGTTCATGTGTTATGTGTCCTACAGCCGCCCTTATAGTCTGCATGTTTTTGCCTTGTGTCCATTGTTACATTGATGGTTCTTGTTTTCACAGTTTTGGTTGTTTGTTTTGCACTTTATTCAATAAAAATCTGCGCTTGCATCCGCCACCTTCTACAATCCCTGACACTACTGTATGTTGCAGTGTTTTTCCCCACGTTTAAAAAAAAAATGCTAAAAATAACAATCCTTCTGGTGCCTTAATTTAAGACAAAGTCACTTATTTTTATTATGCTTTTTGAAGAAATGCGTCTTATTGTAAGCTTTTTATTTTGGCTAGTTATTAATCTTAGATTAAGGGATAAAATTTTAAAGTCAGCTCAATCAAGAGACCAAAATACTCGTTTTAAGTAAGTCTATCTTGAATAAGTTTTCATTACAACTTGCTTAAATTTTGGTGTTTTTGTCTAGTTTTAAGATCCAATAGCATTTTAGTGAAGAATTCAGTTTTGCTTACCCCATTTGCAGATTTTCTTGCTTGATTTTAGCACACTTTACCTAGATTTAAGTGTGTCTTGCTTGTTTCAAGAAAGGCATTTTTTTTGCAGTGTACTGACTGGCTAAGAAATGCAGCTCTGTATAATGATGAGACAACATGTACGGATACACCATTTCTGCCCTCCTTTATGAGCTGGTTATTAAGATCTCTGACAATCTGATAACTAAACTTATACACCAGGTGCACAAAAGCTAAAGATTTTAACTCCCCCAAAACAGACCTAACTTGCTTGAGCGGATAATCTCACCTGGATACTGTAGCAAGATGCAAGAACTGCTGCTGTAATCATTAAAACTGTCCTGTGCTCATCCCAGGACTCCTATTAACAATATGTTCATACTGAACATTGATTCAACACAGTACCGTTTGCCTTTGCTCTTCAACTGTAATGATTTACAATGATTTATAGTGATTTATAATCCCAGGATCCGTTGTCACCCAGAAGAGGATGGATGGCTATCAAGGTTTCTTCCTCATGTAGCCTCAGGAAATTTTTCCTTGCCTCTGGCTTGCTCTCTAGGTATTTATATCTACACTCCAACTTCTGTAAAGCTGCTCTGTCACAATGTCTATTGCAAAATAAACCTGAATTGAGATTGAATTTTTCATGACAAGACATATGGCCCTGGTCTCACCTGTGCGACCTAGGTAAAGCAGCGACGAAGACGTGCACAGTGTCTCAGCAAAAGAGGAGGTGAGAGTCTGCTGCTTTTCTCCTGTCAGCAGATCTACCACATACCACACGTCCTGTTTTTTACCTGGAAGAACAGAAACAAAAACATGCAGTGTGCACATGTGAGGACATGATGTTCAGGTTGTGCCACAGCACTAGCTACAAAGTACTCATCTACAAACATTTTGGACTTCTCGTGGAGCAGTATGTAGCAATATAGCAGTCAACTCAAATATCGTGGTCAGACATCTTAGGAAAATAGCCACAGCCACATGCGCACTACTTCCCGCTTCAGAGTAATTTTCTATTCTGCGTTTCACAGCTGCTCTCCTACTCTCTTAGTATAGTTAAATGGCATTAAAATGAAATTCAAATGCAGACAATGTGTCATACAACTCTCTTTGTTAAAGAGTGTGTGATTTTACTAAGTACATTATCCACTACAGCTCCGTCTCATCTGGACATAATTCATCCCTGTGTGTTAACTCCAAAATAACTTTCAACATAGTAAAATTTTCTCAGATGTGAAAAGAAACAAATGAGGCAATACAGACAAACAACTTGTATATATCAAAAAGATACTGAGGAGTGAACTAAGTAGACTTCCTGGGGTTGACCTAAACCACAGACTATGCTAAACAGATTCTATCATTAACTATTTGAGAAGCCATAGTGTTTACCGGGTGGTGGCTTAATCTGCTGAAAACTATTCCTACATCCTCTTTGGGTGGTTAATGGTATACAAGATGGCATATCCCTACAATAGCCACTATATATTGTGCATTGGATCCTTCTCACTGGGACAATGAGGGGTGGGAAGTGATTTGTCTAGCCCATGTTGAACTAAGGGATTATGATTAAGAACAGTTAAGACAGCTGAGAACCACCCCATCTTGCTACTACGAATAATGGCTGTTTATTCTAACAGCAGGATGTGCATGGAACAACAGAAAATGTCTGAAGCCATTGAGATTCATTCAGTAAAACTTGGTGACAAAGTACACCAGCTGCATAGGATAATCAAATAAAACGGAGTGAGAAGCAAATGTTGGGGAAAGTAGTGGGAGGAAAAGGGCGCGGTACATGGTCAAACAGGGATAAACCCAAATGCTGTGTTTATATCTGGGGGAAAAGCCACTGCCACAAGCCAAAAAAAAGGAATGATAATGCTCTGACCACTTTGCATGTCCCCTACGTCTCAGGTGGCAAATAATGATAGCCTTGGGCTATAACTGACAGGAATGTTCATTTTAACTGCTGTTCCTTTTAACTACTTTTCTGCCTGGCCATGTGGATCTGCTCTCTTCACAAATGTAGTGTGTTGGTGGTCATTTTTCACCTTAACAACAGGGGATTTTTTTTTCCTAATCAAACTAATTACATGAAGGATAATATAGTGTAGGAATTTCAGTTAGCGGTGCAAAATATGATAGTCCAGTGCAGTCATTTGCATTTATAAACCAAACGTGTTAATCTCACCCATGTAAAGGATTCCATCAGAACTGCGGCAAGGGGAAGCCTGGACCAGCTCAGGAATGGTGAAGGGCAGTTTCTGTAATGACAAGAAATTATATCATTCATTATGTCACAAACAGCTCACTCTTCTATTCATGCAAAATGTCATTTCCCGTTAATTGGACCTGCCCAGTGACATTTTTGGGGCCTGCCCAAAAGCTCTGCGTCACAGTTTAATTTCAGCTTGTGAAACTACATAAGAAAACCAGAACTTCCGAAAAACAACTACTCTTAAAGTAACACATTTCCACTATAGATTTGAGCTTTCCTCAGAAAAAGGAAGCGTTATTTTTCTGTGAATTTTCTCCCTCTCGCTAGCTCACCGTCAGTCCCTCATTGTTCTTCCCACCAAGTGAGTACAGGCTTCCATCATTAGGGTCAGGCAGAAACGCAGGTCTGCAAAGAAAAAAAAAGGCAGATTTTTTTTTTTTTTTAATCTGCGGAAGCGATTGTACATGATATTGCACACAGGAAGAATCGTGCTAGATCAGCAACTTCCTTCAACACAGTAGTTCCTGTATTCTTACTTGAACACCAACATACACACAGAGCAGAAGAGTACTTACTCAGCCACATGGGTTGGGACTTGAAGAACAGGATCTGCATGGGGAAAGAACATAGCTGCATTTCAGTTATGTGTAAATTGTATAATCATGGTAGTATTCAAGTCAGCAATCAGCAATGTAAAGATAAACAATCTTGGGGGTAAAGGACAACAGACAGAGGAGGTATTGACTTTGCTCTCGTCCTGAAGTTATACCGATACATCTGGGAGAATTAGTCCATTAGTTGTTCGGCATTCCTGCTGAGTTTAGCTCACCATGAATATTTGCACTCCTTACTTTGCACCTGACATTGAAGCACCACAACTCAAATATTTGGAATCTTTATAACTGAATAGTGGGATTGAGAGAGATCAGAAGCAGGGACAGAGAGATATATAGAGAAAGAGAGACAGGCAGATACACAGAGGGAGAACATTTTTGAATGTTTTTTTTTTTTTTTTTTAGTACAAACTGTAATTTTTTTTATTTTATGACTTCTACATTATCAAGTGATATTGCGAAAGTCAAAGTCTCCAGAAGAACTGTGTCTGGTTCTGCAAGATGCTCAATAAAACTTACCAGTTAATTTTCTTATAAAACTGCACAAATTCTACCGGAGACTACTATTTTTATTTTAATTTTTTGTCGTCACACCAAATATTGACTTTGTTTCATTTACTACTGTTTACTGCTCTTTACTGTTTTTTTTTTTTTTTTTTAAAATGTAGAAACATTTAATTTAATTATTTTGAAGGCATCTTTGCTCTTCAACATTTCTTTGCATGTGCCTAAAACGTTTGCACAGTACTGGGTGAGTATAATAGGAAGGGTACACAGGCACATGACACGTGTACACAGTGCCACTACTGCACAAACACTGGCTGGTGATAACGCAAACACACAAGTTTGGTCCATGATTTTAGGGCCTGCTGACCATCATGTCCTCCCTGAAAGCCTGTGGGTTCCAGAATTATTACATCTCCTGCCTCTTTAGCCAGCAGGTGAGACCTGCTAAGCTAGTGCATCTGGTTTCCAAGCAAGTGTCTAAAACACCAACTGTGCCACACAACATTACTGAAAAGGATGAACACCTGCTAACTGGAGCTGTTGGGTATAGGTTCACCTTTAATGCATGTTAAAACTGGACATTGAGTGTGATCACAAAATGAAATGAGGTGGGTATGACAACTGTCCACTGCCTGACCTTGACGGCAGCATGCTGTTTGTATCCTACTGCCTGGGTTAATAATTACCACTGAACATGTGCGAGAGGAGAACGTGAACATACATGATGGTGGTGCTGCAGCAAAGAGCCCTGGGGAAATTCACTGCTGCAATTAATGCACTAAAAACTGCTGTTCTTATCTGAAAACGTGCCCACTCATGACTTTTTAACCCAGACAGGCCAACAGATAAAACACATACATAATACATGAATGATAAGCAACTGTACTTCGGAACCACAACATTTCTATCGGCTTCGGCCAATTGGTTATATATGGAGGACTAAAGACCAACTTGAGGAAATGGAATAAAGTCATCAATCAGTTGTTTCCCCTTTACATCCTAGTAGCTATCACTAAAATAGATACAAGGGGCAGTGTTGGCTCAATGGTTAAGGCTGTGGGTTACTGATCAGAAGGTTGGGGGGGTTCGAGCCCTAGCACTGCCAAGCTGCCACTGTTGGGCCCTTGAGCAAGGCCCTTAACCCTATCTGCTCCAGGGGTGCTGTATCATGGCTGGCCCTGTGCTCTGACCGCAGCTTCCTAACAAGCTGGGATATCCGAAGAAAAGAATTTCACTGTGCTGTAATGTATGTGTGACAAATAAAGGATTCTTCTTCTTCTACTCATTTTTACTGTCCACTGCTGGGGAGTCAACAACAGACAATACAATGGTAGGCTTTAAATCATGAGTAGGCAAAGCACTACCTTGATGAAGCAGGAGATTACAGCAGAGTTATAGGTGTAACTCATGGAAGTAATGGCAGAGCAATGGCAAAGTTGTATAGTCAACCAAAAGTTAAACTAATCAGGGTAAGAAGATTAAAATTGCAGTAAATAAAAGTGTCCAGAAATGTGTAGGACTGAGAAGAAGGAAGACTGCAGACTTGATAGTTCCTGGTACACATTTAAACTCTAGACACGTGGTGCTATGTGCCAAGGTTTTTCACAAGAGAACAAATAGCAGCTATGTTTAAATAGAGTTTTATGTCAAAATTGAGTTTAATATACAAAAGCTGACAAACTTTCATTTGATTACACTGCTCAGAATCAATCCAGGCCAAGGGTGGGAAACTGATTTGGAGTAGGGGGTGCACTAATTAAAGTCTCACAATAAACGGACCGCTCCAATAAATCCAATCATTCGCCATTAATAATATGTAACAAAATTATTCACTTTGTAAGGTTTATTCAAATTGGTATGCGAGTGTTTTGTTCATGCGACTACATTAGTCAATTCAGATTTTTTATATTTTCCTAATGCTGTAACTTTATGACAGTAGACACAGCACAGACAAATTGCTGTAATCTTTAACATAATCTATATAAAGCCTTAACAGCAACATCATTCTCATGACTAGGGGTGAAAACAGACTGATTCTTTTTTGAGATATACAATTAGCTTGATTGGTTTCATAGTGCCTTCACATTTTCTGGGAACAGCCACTTGCTGGAAATATTCTCCATTTTTTCCTAGAACACTCGGCATTCAGAGTCCACCTTTCATCTCTCGAACAACCCTCAATATGTTGCATAAAGCTGGCCAGTGTGCACTACTGAGACTGGGAGAGAGTGACTAATAATGCCTAGAATCAATCTCTAGTAGATAAATTAGTAAGCGCATATGGGGGTCAACAAACACTGGAAGACAAAAACTTGTATATTATATCAAGAAATGTAATTAGGTTTTCCCTCGTATTTGACTAATCATTCTGCAGGTTGTCTTTTGCACCCTAGGCGGTTAGGAAGCTATCTAGTTCACAAAATATGACTGTACATACTTTGAAAAAAAAAATTCACAGTGCAAATTGCCAAAGAATCGCTCCAAATACATTGTGCCTACTACGTTGTTCCAACTGAAACTTCTGCTTTCTGATATACCCTCCTCCTCCTTTTGCAACTGCCTACTCATGTGCTCCAGGTAATGCAAGTTCTGTTTTGTATATTATTAAAGCAGAAGCCAGGAAAAGGTAAAAGCATCCATTCTAATTGGTCAGAATGTGCTTACCTTCCTTAAGTGTCCATTTAATAGAGCCAGAGCGCTTGCTGACAGCATGCAGGTTTCCATCCAGAGTGGAAACAAAGAGTAGACTCTCAGGCAGGGAGACGCTGCTGCGACTGCCATGTCCCTGCAGAACACAGAAGATACAAAAAAAATATGCATTTATTACTTAAATGTATGTGTGGCAACCTATCAGATGTCGCTTTGGATGAATTCAGGCAAACAGACAAAAAAAAAAGAACTTTTTTCTGAAACCATATATTTCACCAGGACAATGGGGAAATTATTTTATTTTGTTTTTAATCTTGCCACAAAGGTCATGTTGGGAAAGGAACCAGACAAACATTGTAAAGAACCAGTCAGTCTGCCTAAAGATGTCAAATAGTGTGCCATAGTGAAACAGACATGCTGGCTGTCAAACTGTCCATGATGCTCTTGCACCACAGTCAATCTTTAAATATTTAAATGTGATTTTCTCTATATCTTACTTTCAGGGGTAACCTGATTGTACAATGCTATAACTTTAAATGTGATTGAGATACATGTAAAAGAAAAACATTTCAGTAAGTGTAGTTTTCAGAAGCAGGAGTAGAAATGTCTAATTTTCATCATATGAAGGGTTGTCCTAGGCCACCACCTATTTATCGACAAATTATTTTAATTGTCGGATGGAGCCATGCAGAATACGCAGACTAGCAGGGAGTGAAACGGTGGCATGCGGCTTAGTGGTTAGCACATTTGCCTCTCGCCTCTCCGGGGTTGGGGGTTTGATTCCCACCTCCGCCCTGTGTGTGTGGAGTTGGCATGTTTTCCCCGTGCTTCGGGGGTTTCCTCTGGGTACTCCAGTTTCCTCCCCCAGTCCAAAGACATGCGTTGTAGGCTGATTGGCATCTCTAAATTGTCGTATCGTATCGTAGTGTGTGAATGGGTGTGAGATTGTGCCCCGTGACGGGTTGACACCACATCTAGGGCGTTCCCTGCCTTGTGACCCGAGTTCACTGGGATAAGCTCCAGGCTCCCCATGACCCTGTGTAGGATAAGCGGTACAGAAAATGGATAGTTGGATGAAAGAAACTTAGAGGACCTAGAAAAAAATAGGTTATAATTAAGTATAATTTGTAGTAATTATTAGTAAAGTAGAGACATCCAGAATATCCTTGACTAATTATGTAACATATCTCTGCATTATACAATGTTTAAGATATTGAATCACACATGGCATGTGAAAGGCTTTCGACCTCTATTGAATAACACAGCAAGCTCTTCTCTATGGAAGAGCTATACAAAATGGCACAGTGGAATTATTTGCATAAAATAAACTAGACTGACAGTTTTAGCCCTGCACCAAGCCCATACTGTGGTGACTTCAGGGAACAGGCTGGGTGGAATGTACTGGCTGCTAACAACAATGAAGCAATAGTTCTGGTTAGAGTACTAAAATAAAAAATAAAAAAGATTTTGTAGCCCATGTGCTGTGTGGGCTGAGTAGCTTTCAGGCCCATGTGGATGTCAATCCTTTCGAGTTTTCTCTAACGGGCCCTCATGGGGAAAACTGAACATGGTCCGTTGGACATGAGGGAGTACATTTGGCATATCTGCACATCTGTTAGATAAAAGAAGCATCTGAGAGAAAGTGATGACTGGATGAAGAAAGAAAAGGAAAAATGATGAATAACGTGTTTTTTCATTCAGCCATTAACCAGCCAAGTACAGGAAGAGAAATGAAGTAAAATAATAGAAAAGACCAAAAGAGTAAGAGAAGTAAGAAAGGAAAAACATAACCCGTAGTAAGTATCAGGCAGCTCTTATTACGCCAGGTCTGGGCCAGACAAAGTGAGTTGCGTACATATTAAATGTCTGTGTTAACCGATACGCCTGATTCATTCTGTGTTTTTGGCACTGAGGCCCAGCAGAAGGGTGGAGTGGCAGAATTGCAGAATGTTCCCAGTTCCCCAGTCTCAGCTTCCTAATATCCACCTGCAACGGCCCTCAGAGTTAGTCTAAACCATATGAAGTAGATGAGTGGAGGGGAGGGGGGTTGTGATGGAAACCCTGCAGGTAAAGACACTGCAGCTGTGATCTAATTCACTTTTACAGGGAAATTGAAGGTTGTAAACTTGAATCTGAATCATCCTCAAACACCCCTTAAGGAACATTTCAACAAAAACCCAGCAACAACATAAACCAACTGGGGACTAGTCAGGAGGAGTGACCTCATATTCTCGTATAGCTTGAAAAAGAAAGTACTAAGATGAACATAAATGAGATAACAAAATACTCCCATTTATAACGCATCACATGAAAATACTAGCAGCTTCTCTAATCCAATAATGATGTACCAAAAACCATGTATTTGGCATACAAGGCAATAGCAGCATTTCTGTGTGAATGTTTGAGAGGAACCAAAGAGCTTCTGGTCTGGTATTATTAACAATAAAAATATTGAAAAAATAAAAAATAAATTTATGATTCAAAAGACCCGGCACAACAACAAACATCCGTCTCTCTGGTACAGTGCCCCTACTTCATAGGTATAATATAGCTACGCAAGGAATAAAAAAAAATATATATATATAGGGGTCGACTGATTTTTTTTTACAGATACTGTATAATTACAGATCAAATAAACAGTAAAAATAAACAGTACTGACTGTACACCATGAAAATGTACTGTACTTTAATAAATAAATTTATATATATATATATATATATATATATATATATATATATATATATATATATATATATATATATATATATATATAAAATTAGTAAATAAAAAAAAAATGCAAACTGAACCAAAAAAGTAACACTCCAAATAACAAATTAAAATAGAGACATCCAAAATTAATCAAAAACCACTTCAAATAACACAACAAAATTTGTCAGTGATAGTTTTATTTCACCTCTAGAGGCCGCTGTCGTACTGTATAATGACAGCGGACCCTTCTCAGCCGCTCACGCAACGGTGCAACCGGAAAAAACTATCGGTGTGGATTTTTGCAGATAACCGATAGTTCCAGCAATCAACTATCAGTGCCGATTAATCGGCAAAACCAATCAATCTGTCAATTGCTAATAAAAAACAATGGGGCATGATAGTGACAAGTTGGTATGATGCCCTGAAGTTTATTATTTTTCATTCTTTGCTCCCAAGTGTTTTATTCCTCTAATCCCACAGTAATTTGCCAATGCTAACAGTTTTTATTTATTAAAGAATGACATATTGTACTTTAGGTTATAGTTACGTTTAATGCTGTGGAACATCCGCAAAACAAGCTAATTCAAGTTATCACTTACACCAACAGCTATAAACAACCACCCCTTCACCAGACTCTCTTTTTTCTCTCTTGAAGTTAAGAAGACAAACATGCTGCTTGTCATGTTACCAAGACACTGCAAAGCACATAGTCCTGAGAACATTCCTGTGACAGAAAGCTTACAGCTTTAACTGTTACAAAGTGCCGACACTGGAGACTCCTAACTAACACACATTTTTAAATCAGTATATGTGGAGCATCAACCATACAAATTCCATAAAGTATTACAAAGTGTGCATTAATACAAACCTGTGATCTGTCTTGCAAGCGGAACTCCTGACCAATCAGATTTGAGAATTCAACAACACTGCTGTATAAATATACAAAACAGTCAACTTATTCATGTGTGGATATTTGTGTAGCTGGTGAAAGAAGAAAACATGCTTTGTTCTACTTCACTCCACTCGCCTCACACAGACCCAAAGACACTTTGCAGAGAGATCATAATTTATTCACGCCTTCCCTACTGAAAAAGATGAATTCTCACTTTCTGAAGAACAGAGAAGCACCTGCAAGTCCCACAGCTCTCACTGAAGTCAGCAGACTGCAGTTGTCGGCGTTCAGTTCAGTGCAATTCGAATTGATGTCAACACTGAAGGAAGCCCAGGGCCTGACTCTGATGATCCACACTGTGAAGTGTTTTTAAAACGCTGGGGTAGACTTTGCGTAACCTCATTGCGTAATACTTTACACACTGGATAGCTCTGAACATTTCTGGCAGATCTTTATACTGTACAGAAACAGGCTCTCTCGACATGGTGCATACGCCCACTAATTTAGCACAATGCTTGGGTACTGGAGGCTTTATGGAGCTTGTAATTAGCAAGCCCTGCCCCAATATTTAAGACTTCGCCAAGCTTGGACCCTTCTTAGTTCATTTTGATATTTGTCTCAGTAAGAACAAAGGCCTGACTCATCCAGAAACAGCACTCTGATCCGAGTACACCATGCTTATAGACGTTTCATGAATGCAGGTCCCGATTCCTCTTCTGCGGCAGAGAAATCCAAACAACAGGAAGTGAAAAATGTTTTAAATGGTGGTCAGATTTGAAGCGATGTTTAAATCAACAAACTATCAGGCATTAAAGATCATTTTTAAAAATCAGTTATGGTCTCCAGTTATTCAAAGGAAAATTCAAAGGAGTTCATTTATACACGACTGAACTGTTCACAATTTGCAATGAACTATGCGTACTTCGGGTAATCCTAGTAGTGTGAAATTTTCATTTCAATATCATTTAGCCACTTTGACAAATTGTGTTTCTGTGATCATACTTCAAGATAACAATCACTAAGACTTGGAGCTGTAACAGGCATCAGATTGAACAGATTGTGTTCATGGAAGGGAAATGAGTGCAAATTGCACTGCCATTAAAAAACTTTTTTTTTTTTAACCCACCAAAAACCCAGAGCACAGGTCAATACAGAATTAAACTGCTTCATATCCTCTACCCTAACTGATATATCACAAATATATATTCAAAAAGGGAAAAGCTTGCAGGCCTGCACCTGTCTCACGTGGCAATATTACTATACACTGCACACAGACTTGTTAACCCATGATTGGCACCCGAGGCCTCAGTAGACTGTTTACAGAACAGCGGCCATTAGCTCGTGAGTATGAGTTGGACAAGTCATTTCTTATGCAAAGCCATGTGCTGAGCTGTTCCACACAACTCATTGCATATTCAGAGAAACCTGGAACGGTCAGTTTTTCCACCACTTGTAATACACAGGCTGCATGACGTCCACCTAATTCTGCTCTACCAATGTTTGGCCATTTTCCTGCTCTAACACACCTGACTACCAGTTTAGGCACATTAAATTTCCAGTCTGTGAATAAACCCAACATCTGCCCATGGTGCCACCATGATATTGTACTAACTCCATTTTGGTTTTTTTGGTTTTCTACATTTTATATGTATAATGACACTGACAGCTATCCTTCAACCATTAGACTATTCACTTGCTGTTTTGTGATAGTAAAATGATGGTGACTGTAATATCTTCATTTGCTCTGTAGATTCCTACACAAGCTTCTCCTACAGAAGGAGTAGAGCAGGTCAAAATGATGCCCTGAGCTCGATATCGGTCTCTAAGTATAACATTGCATTTTTCAACCAGCCATATCTAAGAGCATCTGGACATCAAGGCACAAACCAGTCAACACACTTCCTCTGTTTGTGTAAGTCAGTGCGTCCTCTTTTTTTTCTGTGTTTATCTCAGTTAATGTGTATTCCACTATATAGTGCAGTTGAGAGCAGTAAGACCGTATCAGTTAATCTGACTCACTGTTCTGTGACTCCTGACTTGTGGTTCTTCCTGTTCTTCATACAACTATCTTATACTTGTTCCTAGTGGAAACTTGTATCACTGTCAGCTGATATAAACAACTACAGACAAGTTACAAAGTGTCTTTATAAGGTGTTGGGCCACCACAAGCCACCAGAACAGCTACACATGAGCTTCATTCAGCTTGTCTCTGGAGGGATTCCAGGAGATATGTCCAGGAGACACTGTCTTATACATTAGTCCAATAGTTCTGTTGGGTTGAGATCTTTTGGGGTGTCTGTGAAGGTCATAGCATGTGATTTACCAGTCCATATAGGATACAAAGGTTTTTTTTTTTTGTGTGTGTGAGATTGTTGTGGCCAAAAATGCTCAATTTTGAAAACGACTTGAATTTGGTGAAATTGCAACTGCACAAAATAGTTTTGCACGGCCTTTCACGGTGATGTTTGTTGGTAAATGAGACCTTTTAGCTGTACTCATGTTCAATGCACGAGAATCGAAGCGGGCTTTGGCTGAATGTGCGACGTGATGTTGGCCCGAATCTGCAGAAAATCTGTGGTCATTTTTGGAATACTGCAAGCGAATATTGCGGAGTTTTGTTGATTTTGCGTCCGTTTCTGCGATCTCAAAATCCTGGAGGGACGGATTTACATCATTTCCATACTCGTCATCCTGGAGAAACGTTTCAACATAGGATAAAGGTGACCAGTCGGAAAAGACCTTGGTATTGATTTGCAGTGACTCTTCCCTCTAAGAGGATAAGTGGACCCACAACCATGCCAGCAAAATAAATAAATGCCCCCACAGAAGAACAAACTCACTGACGTTTTGTTTAATTAGTCACCCTTCGGTATATACCAGGACTGGATTCAGGCTTGCTTGTAAGTGATGTTCTCTAAAAGTCAAATGGAAATGGATAATGTTGCAGATGCCGGTAATACAGATAAACCCATCAGGCTACAAGAGGTAGCAAAGAACTTATTGTCAGTGCTCATTTCTTACTAAACAAATGTGACCTTTGGCAGTAGGGACAGCTAGAGGCAGTTTTCTTTAGAGAATATCAAACATCAACCTTAAACTAACATTATCACACAGCATGAATAACCGTGCATACAATACAAGGAGAATTCGTTTTTCCCCCCACTTACAGTATAACTAATTGTTTTGGATGTTATTCCTTAATCATTGATAACGTGAATTGATTACCTGAGAGTGGTAATGAACAAAAAGGTCGTAGTAATTAATTTCATGACAATTACTGGAAAATTATTCAACGACGAACACTAATAAACAGCTATTTAAAAGTCTGTCGTGTTCACCGCCCAGGAAAAGCAGTGAAATAGTTTATATTAGCGAATTATTTCTTGCGCTTAGCAGAACATTTGTTATAGCGTTCCCTGAGATGCGCTAAACCAGGCGAGATGTGAACGTTTGAACCCATACCCAAAACACTTTTGTCTTGGAGCTAGCGAGCGTTAGCTGTTAAACAAGTTTTCCAGCTAACGTATAGATTCGGCTTCGTGTACGAGACCTAAGTGCGACTTAAGTACTAACATCTCACGTGAAGCTTTTTTTCCCCACATTATAACCTTAAAAAGAAAACGGGTTTCAGCTATTCCCAGTGAGGAGATTAATATTAGCAGGCTAACAATAACGGCAGGTATTTAGCGACTACTAACATTAACACACATGAAAGATTAGCTTTCGTTCCAACGCTCGCGGTTACTTAGCCAACTCTTCTAAAAGGATTTGCGGCTTTAAGTAATGTGAAATTTAAAATGATTTTTTTTTCTCCCTGTTTGTGTTTTGTTTTGAATTCAGCACAGATAGAGAATAACTGCTTAGCTTACTACCCTCGGCTACATCCAAAACCGCACATTAACTTTCCTTTACTAAATAGTACACACGCCAGAGGGTCTGCTAGCATAATATTTGGCATACTCCTCAGTACACTAGTATGTCGCGCTGAAAATTGTACTTAATATCTAACGCTTATATTAATGTTATCTCCAATTTACTTACCACTAATAGCAGGGTACTGAACAGCGCAGGATAAATGCACCACACAAGGGCCCTGCTACACACACCCCAGTCCATCTTCCGCAACGCTAAACCAGTTCACATATAACAAATGCAACACTTCGACAGTTCAATATATATTTTTTTCCCCTCCGAAGATTACTTCGATGCTATCTATAAAGACGAATTATCTTCCATGCCGCTCGGTTCACTCCTCGCCAGCTGTGACTACTAAACCGAAGGCAGTTTTCCCGACAGTACGCATGCGCACACACGTTGCGGGCTGGCCTTTGATGTAAGTTCCGTTTACACAGGAAATCGCTCTGTTCACCTCAGTAGGCTGTTACACTGCACGTGCGTGAGCCAAAAGAACAGAAAAAGCTGCACCCGGGCGCCTTTTTTCCCCACTATAAATCAAAGAAATGATTATATCTTTGTGCACAAATTGCGTTTTTAAATCTGTGCTCGGAAATGCGAACCTCGTCTCAGATTATATTCCTGAAATGACATGATGCACGCGAGGACACGTGGACGACGGTGTAAGTAGCGCATATCTCTTTGTAGCTTGTGAATGTTAACAAACAAATATACATAAAACGAGATATTTAGCAACAATTTACGTTTTGTGATTTATTTAGTATTTAGTATGCATGGCTTACCATCTTGTCTTTAATATTATGTTGTAGGTTTGAATCGTGCTGTTGAAACCTGCGCAGTGCATGGTTGAACTTCCGAGATGGGGTAAGCCTTTATTTTAAGTTATTTGTAGATTTTCTGTAAAAAAAAAAAAAAAAGTTCCAAACCTATTTTAGCAGTTGGTATTTGTCTTTCAACAGGATGTAACGCAAGCATCTTTTACTGTTTTTATTCGATTGACTTTTTTTTTTTTTTCCACTACAGGAAAAAACGTGAAGCCTAAAAGGAAGACTAGAAAGAACCCAGGTTCTGGTCTAAAGGCTGAGAATTTCTAGATGTATCTGCAGCCTGCTTTGGATTGATCTAATTGAAGACTTCTGGTTAACAGTAAGATCAACGTCTGTTAGATTGAATTCATTTTTGTACAGTTGTGCTTTTAATAGCAAAATGTGTCTAATGTAACTTTTTTTTTTTTGTCTTCGTAGGGTTGAATGAACTTGTAGACAAAGGAAGTATTATGGGAAAAGCTGAATTTGATGCTTCTACAATAAACCATAAACCACATGACCATACGCTTTGCCTCCTGTCTTTTATCATGTTTGGTGGCACTGTCTTTGAACCTTTGAAGCCCTCCTCATGGCTCCATAGGCCAAGCAACAGTGCAAAATTAATGGCTTGTTATAACTGGGGCTTCTTGGCATCACACCCCAAGTTGCTCTTTTAAAAGCAAGCTACAGTTGTTTACCAAAATAAACACGTGGTACAGAAAGTAGTATTAAAGTAAAAACACAAAGTAATTTTACCAAAAGCATTTATACATCCCCACACATTACCATTGTCACAGTATGGCTGAACACAATCGCGTAAAACGGCCATCGTTTTCACAAAGTGCAAAAAGTATGATGCGCAGTTGACACAGAGAAGCACACAGATTATTTAACATTGGCCTGATTTCCACAAACAATGGCTCAGAAATATAATGGTAGGTGTTTTCAAGTTAGCAGAAATCGACATAGTACTTTGACATCTTCGTAATGAACTAAGAAGTGTGTTGAGGAAAACAACTGAAACACAGATGTGAATATTAGATAACTTTGACCACTAGTCCTGTTGGCTTTTTTTTTTTTTTTTTTTTTTTTTTTTTGCAATTGTGGACCAAAAATTCCTGTTTTTTCTTTCATACTCCATGCTGGTAACCAATATCTACAGATCTTGGTTATGTAATTATATTTACAGTATGTGGACTTGTCTTTTGAGTTGAAATGGGAACTGCTGCTTCATCTATGACTGTTTACATGCAAATCAATATTCTGATATTAATCTAATCTAATTAGTATTGAGTCATGTAAAGACTGCAATCCGATTGCCCGATTCAGATTAAGACAATATTCTGTTTCCCAAAATTCAGATTCCCACCCCTGGAATATGCCTGTTTTACTCGGAAATTTCTTGCATGTAAACACCTTATTCAGAAAATCCACTGAAAGGAAATGTATGTGCATGCTCGGTCTGCAAGAAATTGTGGGCGCTAACATGATTTGCTGTAGGTTAGGTATTTAGGAATGGCAACTCAGGCTTACCTGCAACAACTATGTATATAGGAATATTCTGATGCCTGTACACATATAAACACTGTATTCGGAATATGGCTGCAACCTGAATATAGATGTGCATCTCTAAAAATTAGAATATCGTGGAAAAATTCTTTTTTCCCCACGTAATTTAATTCAAAACATGGAACTTTCATATATTCCAGATTCATTACACATAAAGTGAAATATTTCAAATCTCTTTTGTTTTAAACTTGATTACAGCTTACAGCTCATTGGAATAAAAAATCCAGTATATCAAAATATTAGAATAAAGAATTTATAATACAGAAATGTTGACCTTCTGAAAAGTATGTTAATTTATGCACTCAGTACTTGGTCGGGGCTCCTTTTGCACGAATTACTGCATCAATGTGGCGTGGCATGGAGGCAATCAGCCTGTGGCACTGCTGAGGTGTTATGGAAGCCCAGGTTGCTTTGATAGCGGCCTTCAGCTCGTCTGTATTGTTGGGTCTGGTGTCTCTCATCTTCCTCTTGACAAAATTCAGGTCAGGCGAGTTGGCTGGCCAATCAAGCACAGTAATACCATGGTCAGCAAACCAGTTACTTGTAGTTTTGGCACTGTGGGCAGGTGCCAAGTCCTGCTGGAAAAGGAAATTAGCATCTCCATAAAGCTTGTCAGCAGATGGAAGCATGAAGTGCCCTAAAATGTCCTGGTAGACGCTGCATTGACTCTCGACTTGAGAAAACACAGTGGACCAACACCAGCAGATGACATGGCACCCCAAATCATCACTGCCTGTGGAAACTTCACACTGGACTTCAAGCAACTTGGATTCTGTGCCTCTCCACTCTTCCTCCAGACTCTGGGACCTTGATTTCCAAATGAAATGCAACATTTACTTTCATCTGAAAAGAGGACTTTGGACCACTGAGCAACGGTGTTTTGAGTAAAAAGGTGTTTTGAGTTAATGAGCTGATTAGAGTCTTCTCAGGTCCACATTGCTGTATTATTAATTCTTTATTCTAATATTTTTGAGAAACTGGATTTTTCCAGTATGTCATTTCCATGAGCTGTAAGCCATAATCATCAAGATTAAAACAAAAGAAGGCTTGAAATATTTCACTTAATGTATAATGAATCTAGAATATATGAAAGCTCCAATTTTTTAATTAAATTACAGAAAAAAATGAACTTTTCCACAATATTAAAATTTTTTGAGGTGCACCTGCAGACCTTAAACAGAATTTGATGTGCATGTAAACGTAGTCAGTGTGACTAGTGGCAGTGGACATCAGGAATTCTCAAATCCAGTCCAGGAAGTTCATTGCACTGAAGTTTCTGATTTTTGCTGCTAAAAAGGAACCAGGTTATAATTGTGGGTTAGATAAGCTTGTGAGCTTGATCAGGAGTGTTTGAAGCAGTGAAATCGTGCATTACAGTGGGTTTTCAGGACTAGAGTTGAAAACCCTTGGTCTGTCCTTCAGTCATTTCTACAAATGTGGCTGCAGGCTTTCAGTCCACCCAAATAGGAGCCACACCTATTCATTGATTGGAGATCAGCAGCTTAAACAAGTGGAACAAGAGGTGTGATTATGCTTGGTTGGAATGGAAACCTGCAGTCATACCTGCCTTTTGCAGGTAAGAATGGACAGCCCTGGTCTACATGTTCAATCACATCATTAAAGAATAGTTACAACTACTATCTGGATAAAACAACACAAACTTTTTTGTTAACACAAACTGACACAACATTAAAAACAAATTTTAGAATCTGTAAATCTTGAAACCACATCAACAAAATATCACACCATAACAAAACCCACAAACAGATGATCAGGCAATGACTTATACATTCAGATGGCTTCTCCATATTTCACAATGGCATACAAGTCCATGGTAAAGACAGTTCCAGAAAAGTTATGCTTAAGAAGTCGAAGTCTACAGAGAGCGCCTTGTTTGTATGTACTTGATTAGCCAGCTTAGGTAGTGCCACTTCTGGGGCAGATGGGGTATTAGCTGGTGTCCTTCAACACAGTGAAATTGATCTAATTGCATAATTGTACAGACACAGATGACTCAGGCAGCAAAGAGAGTTGTGAAGGTTGGCGTCTGTATGGTATTGGTTATCCTTGAGAAAGCACATTTGCACAAAGCAATTGATAATCATGGCATACACAAAATTCCACAAACATACTCTCATTAGTTTACATTATTGAAAGAATGCTGAAAGTGGCCACACAGGGACATGATTTGAAAGGAGTGGCATGGGATTATCTCAGTTGGCCTTCCACACTGACTTGCAAAGGAATGAGGTAAAAAGCTTCTGACACACCCGATACCTTCAATAGGATAGTAATTATCACACAAAAGTAGCTTTTAGCTGCAAACACACACTCATAAGACACTTGATTAGGAACAACTGCACATTCATGCAATTATCCAATCAACCAATCATGTGGCAGCAGCACAACAACATAAAATCATCCAGATACAGGTCAAGAGGTTCAGTTAACTGAAACTGGACAGCTGAAGATTGGAATAGCATTGTGTGGTCTTTTTCAAGTGTCCGGTTTCAGTTCTTTGCTGACAGCAGTGGAGCCCAATGTGGTCTTCTGTTGTTGTATTCATCCACCTTAAGGTGTGATGTATTGTGAGTTCTGAGATACTTTTCTGCTCACCATGGTTGTACAGAGTGGTTATTTGAGTTACAGTAGTCTTCCTGCCAGCTCAAACCTGTCTGGCCATTGTTCTCTGACCTCTCTCATCAACAAGGTGTTTCTGCCCACAGAAATGCAGCTCACTGGATGTTTTTTTCCCCCTCAACATTTTGTAACCTTTAGTGTATGAAAATCCCAGGAGATCTGCAGTTTCTGAAATACTCAAACTAGCCTGTCTGGCACCAAAAACCATGCCATGTTCAAAGTCACTGAGATCACATTTTTCCCTAGTCTGATGTTTGATGTGAACATTAACTGAAGCTCGTGATCTGTATCTGCATGATTTTATATATTGTGCTGCTGCCACATGATTGGTTGATTGAATAGTTCCAAGAATGAGCAGGTGTTCCTAATAAAGTGGTCAGTAAATGTATAAGAGGTCTCCAACCCAGATGTTTGCTGTAGCCATAGCTGACTTTAATCCAATGTTCTGTGTTTTAATTACCAAAAATGTATCAAACACTGCCAGAACTGCCTCTGCATGTAAAGCATTATTCAGCAAAACTTTACTCAGTTCAAGGTCTAATACAAATGCATTTAGACACACTCATGTTTCCAACTAACCTTCATTTAAGAACATAATATAACAAGTGCCCTTGGTTGACTCCCCAAAGTCTCGTACAACAGTTTTATCAGCCTTCAAAAGTCATCCGCAGTTTGTTCAAGGTCCAAGGAAGCCACATCTTTCAAGGCATCGGTTGTCACAGTAGCTAAGTTCACGCTGGACCGTGTGTCCATGGCTGAGTGCATGATGGGTAACCACACGTCGTCCATATTTGGCATGACAAATATTTTCTGTGATGGGTAACAAGAGAAGCAATGCTCAGACGAGAACGTAACATTTGTAAGACATTCAGTAAGCTCCATGTTGCTGAATGAACAGCATACAAATCTACAATGGAATTTTTTGCACTACTGAAGTAAATACAAACAGAGAAAACTGAAATGTTATTATATGTTTAATACATACATGGAACAACTCAAATTTGTATCTAGAGAAAATCTAATTCAGTGTAGACCAATGACTGTATCCCTACCAGGGATTCAAAAGTAAAGCCAAAATGTCTCTGAAGCCCTCTAGTGGCTGGCAGCAGTGCAGATTTTAACCTCGTCTATTCCTATGTTAGTCAATGGGAAAGGACCTAAACTTATTTTTTACGTGATCTCTAATTTTTAGGAATAGTGTCTGTCATCTTTACGAGTTCAGTTGGCCCTGTTATCTACCCCAATATATTCCTTACAATAAATGCATTTTATATATTATAAATGCATTTTATATTTTTTGTTAAGTAAAAGGACATGGTTGATGAGGTGATCGACAGTCTTAGACATGAGCCTCACGAACGCACACACACTTTACAACATGCACCTAAATCTTGACATTTCTGTAGCAAAGCCATGTCCTGTTCTAACAGACCCTCTGTGGTGAGTTTTCCAGTATGCTACTCACTTTGGTGTTTAAGCTAGCTTATTGTACTGATATAACTAGTAAACCAATGTGAGTAAACAAAGTGATGGCATAAACCAAGTCAGCTAACACTAGCTACATTTCATAACAATTAATTGACAGTATAACCTTAGATAACACTTGAAGCAGCTTGGTACGGTTACTTTTTAAACAGACTCCACCAACAGAACAAGCATAAGTGCATAAAAGAGAGCATTTCTCTCAATGGTTCTCGCAATGGGTAACTTACAGTGATGAAGTGCACTGATTTTTTTTCCCCTCAAAAAATTTTGTTGTGTTGAGTGTAAATGTTATTTTCAGTTGGTTCATTACATTAGCTACTAATACTTACATTACTTGATTAGCATGATGGAAAATGTCAGCTAGCTAGCAAATGGTGGCTCAGTCAGTGATGACTCAAAGCTCTAAAATCTTTTTCTGAAATGGTAAAATCGATATACTTGAGAAAATTATATGACCACAATTTAGCATTTTCATATTAATTAATAATGCTTTACTTGCCACTTTGAGTTAGCCAATGAGCCATTTTAAGTTGCACTTCTAGTATGTCACAGTGTGCACACTCCTGACACAATCAAGTACAGTGTCCATCAGAAATAAGGGCAGGCATGAGGCGAGCCGACCGGGCTATGCATGCTCTGGCTCCAAGGTCTCTACTGTGCAGAGTCTGGCTCAAAATTTTTGCGAGATGGCACTTCCTATTTTGACCAAAAAAGTCTTCAAAACCGTACAACAGGAGGAAATGGCATTATATTGTCCACTCATATATACAGTCATTGGTGTAGACACTATTATGATCAGTGGCTAGGGCTTGCACAAATGACTAACAGCCTACTTTATTGCACAATTACACACTTAAGGCTGGTCTTATGGATCACAGATTAAGCCCAGACATAACAGGCTGATAATCCAAGACAATGTAAGTGAATTCTTCTTAGAAAAAATATTTTCTTATTTTTTCCTTTGTGTTGTTCAGTAGCTTACAAACAAACCTGAATACTCATCTGAGCGTTTTTATGGAATCCCCCAAAAATTTATTAATATGGTAACAAGTGCAAAAAATATTACTAAATATATACATTGATTCCATGGTAAATAAAAAAAATAATTAATTAAATGATTTTAATTAAGTCCTAAAACCTTAAAAAAAAAAAAAGGTATGTCCAAACCTCTCCAGGTGCTACATTGGTCCGGGGTGTTTGTATCTGATGGTTAATGCAGACTAGAGCAACTGAAAGTGTCAGTGTTGACCATATTGTCTTTGTCCACCATGTTGCTGCTTGACCACACCATGCTCTCATCAATGTCAACATCATATAAAGACACCTAAAATATTTTCAGTATCTACTTCAACCTGTTGTTGCTGTTTAAATGCAATGACATGATAAATTTCGTAGCCCCAAAAGGAAATATTTTTATAAATCGATACTTAAATGGTTCCCTTGCAATACGTTAAGCTCCCCATAACAGATTTATGTCTCCTCGCAGTGATGTAGTGGTGAAATGTATTTGTCTGTTATGCTTTTGTCTAGCACAAATGGGTGCTGCATTCCTACTGTGTGATCTATTTATTTCTTGAGAGAATATTTAATCGGATATTGTGCAGTACACGCAGTGCCATAATCTGATAAGCATAGAAACCTAGCACAGATGCTGTCAGGGGTGCTTCTAGGATTGGGAGACTAAAGGGGTACAAAGGCATTAACCGTATGGCCCACCTAAGGATATACATGTATGGTGGGTTCATGTACATCTCAGAAAAGCAACTGCATTAATAATAAACAGTAAATATTAATCTACATGATTTTTTTCCTAAAATACATCAACCCAACTAAAATATAGCCTCCTTGATGTTATTTAATATGGCTGGAGTATGGTGGTACTATTCCTCAACTATAATTATTGAGCACTTCTGGTGCACAGTGATTAGCCAATGATACATTAGATATTCCCCAGGGAAATAAGACACGTCCTATCACGATCATATTAGCTTGAGTAACATTCCTTATTTTACATTTCCCAACAAAACAGGAAATGTCAAAACATGTGCCCATGAGAACTATAAAGTTATTTTTAATTTGTTTGATTGTTTGAAACTTTGGCAAATTAATAAAATATACTTTTATTTTTAACTCACTATAATCAATGTTTGTATTCAGTTATATATTTTTTTAATTCATTAGATAACATATTAATGACTTCTGTCACTTTAGGTGGTGTCATAGTGAAAATACAGTGCCTTGCATAAGTATTCACCCCTGCTGAGCATTTCCACATTTTGTAGTGTGACAACCTGAAACTAAAATGGATTTAACTGGAATTATATGTCACGAATAAACACAGTACTGAAGTGGGGGCCTCTTGTTGACTTTTGGTGGATGGCCTACTCTAGGCAGATCCATGGTTGTGCCATATTCTTTCAATTTTTTAATAATGGATGTTCAAAGTTTGGGATCATTTTTAAATAAGCAAAATGTGATTGATACTTTTCCATAACTGTCATAACAGACTTGTTTTGAAAGCTCCTTGATCTTCAGGATACTGTGTTTATATATGTTCCCTAACAAGCTCTGGGGCCTTCCAGCAACTGGTGTATTTTTACTGAGATCATGTGACACTTTATTACACACAGATGACTCTATTCAACCAATTATATATCTTTTGATGGCACCTGGTTGTACCAGGGCTAATTTAGGGGTTACGTAGAAGCAGGGGTAAATACTTATCTGATTACAACATTTTTTATATCCCACTTCATTATTATGGGATATTTTGTGTAGATTCATGACATATACTCCCAATTAAATCTATTTCAGTTGTCAGGTTCTAACACTATAAAATGTGAAAAACGTTCAAGGGTATAAATACTTATGCAAGCCACTGTACTCAATCTATTAGAGGTACGCTCCAGAAAGTCACTGAAAGTATAAAATGTATTTATACTGTCTTTATAGGAGTCTTTGACATTGTAATTTGAGACAAATTACATGTAAAACAATTAGAACTAAAGCTTGTACATTAACCTGATGATCCAGTCTGTCATAGCAATATAATAAAACATTTTTCAGCCACACTTAAAAAAGTGAAATGCATTGAACCTGGCAGTACCTGAAACTCCTGATCCAGTTTCTTCTCAATCCAGTCAGTGACATGGGCAAAAGTGACCTCCCTCTCACCAAGCTTAGGTCGGGCTTTCAGCTCAAGGTGGGGAGGCCTTCTGAAGCCATACCTGTAGGCAAAAGAGCACCTGACAATCTCACTCTCAAGTCACCAAATCTACAATTACATGCCACCTCCATGCCAACAGACTATTTGGAAGATTTACAAGAAGAAAGCCTTTATTTCTAATCTCAGAAGTAAGCACTTGGAGTTTGCTAGACATTTGTGGATGAGACAAAAATAGAGCTTTTTGGCAACAAATACTGAAGGTGTGTTTGGCTTGAAAAGAAGTATGGTTATACAGATAAGAAACTAATCCCCACTGTAAAGGATCTGTGATGTTGTGGGGCTGCTTTTTCTCCAAAGGCCCTGGAAACCTTGATAGAATGCATGGTATCATGGACTGCATGAAGTACCAGTAGATTTTAAATGAAAATCCGGCTGCCTCTGCCAAGAAGCTACAAATGGGTCATGGCTGGATCCTCTAGCAAGACAATGACCTAAAACATACACCGATATTCACACACAAAAACGGATCAGTGACCACAGACTCAAGCTTTTGACATGGCTATCCCAGTCCCCTGATCTAAACCCCATTGAAAACCTGTGTGGTGAGCTGAAGAAGAGCACCACAAGAGAAGACATATGACCCTGGAGGATCTGGTGAGATGGTGTATTGAGGAGTCTCTATTCTTCTATACCATCAAACATTATAGGAGAATACTCTTATGTGGTGTTATGTTGGTTGGACAATTTTTTGTGCCAGTGCAGGGGTGGCACTATTTTTTTGTTAAAAATATATGTTTGATTAGTGTATTTTTTCTTAATATGAATTTTCTTCAATTAAAAGTTGGGTTGCTCTCACGTTTTCAGTGTGAGATTAAGCAAATCAAGAAGATCAAAATAAATGCATCTTTAGCAAGGGTGTCAATAATTCCGGAGCTGACTGTATATAGTCTTCAAAAGTCCATATTCTGTTCATACTTATTAATGGATGTATACTGTATTTATAGTTAATCACGACTTGGTGATTCTGCTAATGGCAGTTTATATACAGAAGTGTGCGTTAAGAAATGAAACAGACACTAAAATCACCTTTTTGTTTAATAGTTTATAAAGATACTTTGATTTCTCTCATGTCAAAATGACCTAAATGCAATTTGTATAATATAAATGTAATTTTTTTAAAAAATTATACTTAATTTGGGAAATGAAGTCAATTATGAAATTTCTTGCTTGTAATGCTTATAAAACAATGCGTGTGGAACATTTTTGCATTCCTTCACTTCTGTTAACATATTTAAATGCATTACTTTGACTGAAAGACAACAAAATGGTTAAATAACTTGGTCTTTAAGTACCATAGACAACCTGCAGAGGGCATACAAAGTAAATGTTAAGAGACAAGAGCTATTTTTTTTTTTTTTTTTGTAAAATGTCAACACTCATGAAAAATAAAAAACAACAACAACAACAAAAAACCCCACTGCATTAACCCCATACCATATTCTGTCTGTCGGGGGAGGTGGAATGTTGATGGCCAGCATGCCCTGGCACTCTTGCACTTCCACAGTGAGGAGAAGAGGAGTGTTGGACATCTCCTCCATCTTCTTCTTTATGAACTCCGTCTCAGTGGCCTTCTGAAAATACTTTGACTTTGCGATCTTGTCTACAAAGCGCATGATCTTGCTCGGCCGGTGTCCTCCGACAAAACTGTAGAATAATGTGAGACAGGATATAGATGGTCAGGTTCATTATTAACTTTTTATATTTATTGTTTGCAGAGACTGATGGAGCTGTAGGGCTACTAGTGTTAGTGTTCTGCAATACAATGCTGAATAAAAGATTCAGTTGTATAAATGATTATATTTATAAAATAGATATGGTGAGTAGAGGGAACTGCAAAGCTCTTAAGCTATGATCATATTAGTATGAGTCCACTGTATATTATAAAGAATATATGCAGTTGTAGGATTGGTATGCAAGCTTGGTCTATGTTTATGGACAAGAATGTACACAAAAATGATAAAAATTAAGGTCAGTTTGTACACTACAAAGAGACAATCTGAATGTATATATTGGAAGATGCATTAACTCAAGCATATACTGTAGCTGAACAGCTTATGTGTTGAACCGCATGGCAGTCCATGACTTTCTGGTTACTAGCATAGAAATGTAACCACAGATCTTCTACTGCACACCAGAATTATTTCCAATTGGCACAAGCAACAATTTTCTGTACAGTATTAAGTGACAAACTGGGAGGTTTTTTTTTTTTTTTTTCAATTATAACATATTATATTATATTACAATAAGGTGTTACTAAATAAAGGGGGTCAATGCGAATCTGTGATTAATGTTTCATATTAACTTAATATAATTATTCTGTTTCCAAGAGACAACAGTAATACCTGCTACACAAGAAGCCTCCTAACGTGAACTCTGTTTTTACACTCACCCCTCTGTCCCCGGCATTTCAGGTACTTCTGCTGGATCCTCCTCATCAGATGATCCGGCACTGGACGACTCCTCGTCGCTGTCAGCCAGGCAGTATGTACGTGGTCTGGGCCTAACACACACACACACACACACACACACACACACACACACACACACACACACACAGTCTTTTTTGTTTTTTTGTATTCCTCTAGCCATTTCCTTTTCTTGCTCTGAATCCATTTGCTAAACATGCTTGATTAATGCACACATCTGGACATTTTGTTCAGTAGCTAGCAGCTAGTATACCCAGGCTATGCAGCAGAAGCATGGATATTAAACATTTAGTTACTGCATATTCCAGGGCTGCTAGATATTTCACGGCTGATTTTCAAGCATTTCAGAGTAACACAAGTTATAGTGCTGCACCATCTCTGTCATGGTTATAGCTTATATTATTAATTAGTGCGGTATAATAACGAGATATCAGGAGATGGGCAGAGTGCAGGCTTGACTCACCAATAACAGAACAGATCCATCATGTCCATATGAGGCAGGAAAGAGAAGAGAGAGAGAAAGGCAAGGAAGAACATGCACAAAAACATTAGTTAAAAGCAATACTTTTAGACTAAAGCAGACTAACAGATTAATTTCTTAAGGCCTTGTCTATTATTAATGGTGCGTAAAACTAGGGAGAGTGAACACACACACACACACAAGCAAAATAAAAAGCAAAAAAAAAAAAGCTGATTTTCATCATTTAAAATTTTAGACCCTTTTCCCATGTAAAATAAGACTGTGTAGAAGTTATAAATAATTCAATGCATAGTACTGACCTTTTCTGAACAATATCAGTAGTTTTTGTTTCTTTTCCCACATATTCACTGCTAATTGTATAGTCACATAACAGATATCTGCAATACATATGATGTTAAATAATTGCCACTCCAAATCTTCTTATGTGCCATTCCACACTCCTTACCCCTCTTTTCCTTGTTCTCCAAAGCTCTCTCCCTCCTTCCCAAGCCTGGCCAGATTCATCTTGGTCTCCAGTGTCATCAGGAAAGAACCAGTGTATGAGATCTCCAAGTCAAACCACAGACCTACAGGGGAAGGATGAATAATCAAGACTAATTCACTAAGTGCTCCCATGTTTTTTTTTTTTTGCTAATTCCCACCCAATAGGTAGCTCTCCTGTATCACACGCCACCACTTGGGTCAATGAAGGCTAGCATGTGCTTCCTCCAAAACATGTGAAGTCAGCTCTTGTTTTCAACTTGCTGCTCACACTACAAACCAGAGCAGATGAACACACTTGGAGGAAAGTGCTAACTTTCCTCTTCCGCATACATGAACTCATAGAAACCCATGATTGGCTAGTGTCACTGTGATTGACAAAGGAGAGAGTGATGTCATCCCTCCCACCCAGAGAGTATGGCTAATTTTGCTCCCAGCCACAGATGACTGGGACATTGTAGGGTTCGAGCTCATGATCTCCAAACGCTTTCCTCTTGCACCACTCAGGAGCCCTCTAACAATACTGCAATGAGACTACATCATCACCACAAGTATCAACCTTGCAACTTTGTATTTGTGATAATGAAGCACTGGATTCTGCAACACTGTGAATTCTAGACTATACACCATGAATTAATAACACTACAGTCAATGCATATCGAATGATAAAGCCCTTTCCTATGAAGATACAAGCTCGGCTTGGTTCTCTAGTACAACCTTCTTGTGGCAAAGTAGACGCTTTGTTATTGAGAACTTACACTGCTGCTCCCCGGGGTCCATTCTAATTGTGGCAACACTTCCCTCCCCCTGAGCCTGCAAAAGGTCAGTTCTCAGATGCTGTCAGTGCCTCTGAGCCAATCAGAACTGATCCTTTGAGCTCTGTGGGCTGCTTCATGGACAGCGAGAGATAAGTTCACCAGCCCAGCAAGAGCATGGCTACAGCTTCTCACATTCTCCCTATGGGTGGGAAGTACACACTGCAGGAAACGGTCACAGTCTAATCCTGCCATAAAGAACATTGCTAAGGGCTACTTTTCAAACTTGGCAGAATAATTCCAGTTATCCCAGGCTTCATGAGTCACATAGCTGTATAGATTTAGACTTCATTACAAAATGTTATTATTTTCAAGTGTCTATTCATTCTGGTTTTAAAGTAAAAAGAATTCCATATCAGAATACCAATTTGTGTCTAGATTATGGTGTTGATTAAGTGTTAATTACTGTTGTTAAAATGTCTGGTCAAGTCTCACTCTTGTTTCACACTCTCTTCCACTGGTAGTCTTTAGAACGTTTTGTACGCTTTTCATGAAATTTGGCACAGTGATAGAGGACAGTCTCAGCTACCTTCACAGCAATTCTGGTGTACACCACTAAGCCCTCTAGCGCCACCAATATGGCAAAGTTGGACATATGTTTACATTAATAACGGGAATGTCGCAGAAGCATGGTTCCACTTTCGTCTGATTCTTTGGGTCAAGCCGAGTTCAGTGGAAAATTGAATGATGTTCCAATATTTTTAATTTTTTCACTTATTTTCCAAATAATTTTGTCGATCATCACCAAATTTGGCATCAGCATTGTGAGACCAGCACAAAAAAAGTTGTTTCTCTCAATTTTGATATTACAGGATGGTTTGCACATAACAAGCAAACAAATTTGATGGAAAAACTGCCAAACAGGAAATGAGTTCGCATCTCACCAAACTTGGTGGATCACTGGAGGACCTCATCCTAGGGATCTCCAAGAAGATTTGTCTAATTCCACCTCTAGGTGGTGCTATAATTCATAAATTTGTCAAATTGCTTGTAACATTTTAACCTCTCAACATCAAATCAAGATTCTTGTTTTTCTTGATTCCCTCAAAGATTCTGAGTATTCTTGATTTAGAAATTTGTGATTTCTTAAACAGGAAGTCAGTCATTTTGAATTTTAACAAAAACTGTTTGACCCCCTTAATTGCTGCAGCTTGTTCTGGCATTGTGGCAAATAAAGACTTGTACATGATTGGTTGGAATTGCTTGGATGTTTGCACATACAAACCATTCAATCCATACAAATCAATCTACAGTGGAATCAAGCTCAAGTCATAGGCTTACCTTGATGGTCCACTGATGGTTTGGAGGCCTTAAGAATCTTGGGAATAGCCATGCCCATGTCCAGCTCAGTCAGTGTCAGCTCATTCATGAAGTATGGCAGCTTTAATTTCAAAATACTAGTTTTAGCATAAAAACACCTAAATGCCTAAAAGAACAAAGGAAAAACAAGGGCTGAAAAACATACCCGGATCTTACTCAGCTTCATTTGGATCTTTTTGGAGACCATATCAGCCCAATACTTCTCCCTGAGGAAGTCCCAGAAGATGCGGCCCAGTAGGGCGTTGACCCAGGCCTCAGACTCAGCCTCTGTGCCAGGACCTGCTGGGAACTGGAAGTAAGCCCAGATGGAGATAATCTGCATGAGCTCATGAACAGTGCTTGCAGAACAAAACAGATTAGCTGGCACATTAAAATATCACATCACAAACTGAATAAATAATGCTGAAAGCTTGGATAACTAACAGATTGTTCAAGATTCCTTAAATGACCAAGGCCTTCAACAGGACCAAGGAGCACCAGATCAGGCTTCATGTAAATGTTGGGTTGATAACTGTCACAAAAAGATATGTACATATAGTGGATATTTAAAAAAAGTATACACATCCCTGTTAAAATTGCAGATTTTTGTGACCAAGATAAAGCATGTCAGATCTTTTTCCACATTTAATGTGATATAGCAACCCACAAAATTCAAAATTTTAACCCACAAAGTTAAAACAAACAGGAAAAGTTTTAGGGAAAAAAAGCAAAACAAAAAACTTGCATAAGTGTACACTTATGAATTAACCAATCACATTCAAACTCATGTTCAAAAGTAATTTTACACTTGTCATCAGTGAAGTGATTCTGATTAACCACAAATAAAAATGAGTTGTTTCTGAGGATTTTCTTGACATCTTCCTGGTTTCATCAGACTGCTGAAGCCACAGTCCACAAAGAGTTTACAAAGCATGTATGGGATCTCACTGTCGAAAGGTACTGATCAGGTGAGGGGTACAAAATAATTTCCAAAACTTTTTTTTTTCTTTCATTTTTACATCACAAAAACCAAAAATTTTAACGTGGTATGTAGACATTGTACATGTGCATTTAAAAAAAATTAGAATATTGTGGAAAAGTTCATTTTTTCCCGTAATTTCATTCAAAAAGTGGAACTTTCATATATACTAGATTCATTACACATAAAGTGAAATATTGCAAGCCTTTTTTTGTTTTATTATTGATTATTTACAGCTTACAGCTCATGGAAATAAAAAATCCAGTATCTCAAAATATTCGAATAAAGAATTTATAATGCAGAAATGTTGACCAGAGAAGACTCTAATCAGCTAATTAACTCAAAACACCAAAGGTTTGCAAAGGTTTCCTGAGCCTTTAATCTCTCAGTCTGGTTCAGTACTAGTAGTAGAATATTCATGGGATAATATTCATGGAAAGTTGACTGGAAGAGAAAAGTGTGGTAGGAAAAGGTGCACAGGCAACAGGGATGACCGTAGCCTTGAGAGGACTGTCAAGCAAAGCTGGTTCAAGAACTTGGGGGAGCTTCACAAGGTGTGGACTGAGACTGGAGTCAGTGCATCATAAGACACCACGTACAAATGCGTCCAGGAAATGGGCTACAAGTGTTGTATTTCTAGTGTCAAGCCACTCCTGAACCAGAGACAACGTCAGATGCGTCTGACCTGGGCTAAGGAGAAAAAGAACTGGACTGTTGCTCAGTGGTCCAAAGTCCTCTTTTCAGATGAAAGTAAATTTTGCATTTCATTTGGAAATCAAGGTCCCAGAGTCTGGAGGAAGAGTGGAGAGGCACAGAATCCAAGTTGCTTGAAGTCCAGTGTGAAGTTTCCACAGTCAGTGATGATTTGGGGTGCCATGTCATCTGCTGGTGTTGGTCCACTGTGTTTTCTCAAGTCGAGAGTCGATGCAGCGTCTACCAGGAGATTTTAGAGCACTTCATGCTTCCATCTGCTGACAAGCTTTATGGAGATGATGATTTCCTTTTCCAGCAGGACTTGGCACCTGCCCACAGAGCCAAAACTACTAGTAACTGGTTTGCTGACCATGGTATTATTGTGCTTGATTGGCCAGCCAACTCTCCTGACCTGAATTTTGTCAAGAGGAAGATGAGAGACACCAGACCCAACAATACAGACGAGCCGAAGGCCGCTATCAAAGCAGCCTGGGCTTCCATAACACCTCAGCAGTGCCACAGGCTGATTACCTCCATGCCACGCCGCATTGATGCAGTAATTCGTGCAAAAGGAGCCCCGACCAACTTTTCCACGATATTCTAATCTTTTTTAGATGCACCTGTATGTCCACTGTATATTATAAAGAATATATGCAGTTGTATGATTGGTATGCAAGCGTGGTCTATGTTTATGGACAAGAATGTACACAAAAATGATGAAAATTAAGGTCAGTTTGTACACTACAAAATTAGTGATCATTTGGGTTAATTGAACACTGTAGATGTGACTCGTCCATGAGGTGATCAGTACCTTTGTTACACTCCTGGGACTGCTATCAGTACTGTGAAGAGGGCTGGGATTTGGGCTCCCTGAAGAGTGGGTGATATATTTAGCCATGTAGACATTGTAGTCCAGTACTTTTTGTTTGACGTCCTTCTGCCGTGGTTTAGACTGCATCACATCATCTAGACTGCCCTGACTACTGCTGCAACTGTGAGACAAAGCGCCTGCTTGGCTGCTCCCACTGCTGTAGGAGGGGAGGCAAGCTGTGGATGGAGAGAACATCCAAACTTATGTACATAAACCAGATACACATTAACAACAGAGAATACTCAGTTAACTCCATAGCAGTAATCAGCAATTTTAGGACCACTGTATTGTTTTAGCTTGATGTTTTATTTTAGCATGATCAAGGCCGTTTCTTCCTATAAGTGGTATAAGCAGTTGCTTAGGGCCCCCAGACCACCAGTGGGCCACGTGATTTTTAAAACAGATATTGAAAAATCAAATTTTACTATCATTTTGCAAAAATTTATGGATCAGGCAGTTGCAGGGGGCCCTTGTGGTGTGAAAAATAATAGAAACTGCCATTTACATTACTAAATTAGTAATTATTATCTAATGAAGAAGTGGCGACCAGGCAGAAATGATTTGATTTACTTGATTTGTCTGCTTTCTTGGTTCCAATCGTTGATGTAATTGAAATGGAAAAGGTTAGTGGCTAACTAGCTAGCAAGTAGCAAGAGTTAGATAGTATGCAGTATCTTGTTCAATTGTTTTTAATTTAAGTTGTCCCTTAGGGCTCCCAAATGTTCAGAAGTGGCCCTGAGCATGATTGTGGACATTCACTCAGGCTCCAGTCTTACATGCAAGCAGGCCAGAGGGTTTCCTGATCTCAGCCTTGAGCCTGGAGGCTAGCAGCATCCTCCTGAACCATTCTTCCTTCTCTCGTCCTGTCCTCCCGAACAGGTACAGGATAGGGTCTGTGGAGCGCTTGGTTTCCTCACTACCCACTACCCCCTCAGTCCTTTCACCTGGAGCAAGGACTTTCTCCTCCTCGGCTTCAGTTTGGTCCCCCTTCGACATGAAGTCATCCTGTTTGGCCAACTCAATGCAAATGGGATATTTTTTGTTCCACACACGTTTTCTTGCCAGGCTGTGGGGCACCAGGTAAATCTGTGGAACCAACTGCAATTAGTTTTTCTTACTATCATATTTGGTGCAATGTAGTGTGTTTTATGAGCAGAATAGGCAGCTGGTATTATATGATGCTCTTGTTACATCATTTGCAACTAAAATTGCTCCCTCTAAGCAACAAATGAATGTTCTCAATATGCTATCTTTTATAAAGAAGGTCAATTATACTACAAAACTAACCAACAGGTTTACTAAAAATCACAAGTTCCAGCTGTGATCAGTGCAAAATTAATGATAAATGGCAACAACAACCTTCTTAGCTACATTAGCTGCAGAGAAGGTGTAACTGGTGTCCCACCTTGCTGTTGGTCAGGTCGTAGATCTTCTGGCTGATGTATGTGACGTCTGGTTTGGGCTCATTGAAGGTGGCACGGCGGGGAATATTGCGGTTGGGTTTGGAGAGACGCAGCACAGAGCCTTCAAGACGCACATATACTGAATGGGTAAGCGTGGCGTGGTAGGCCTCTGGGTCATAGCTGTAAATCTCGTTCATCCAACCCTTAACATAGCAAATATCACAAAAGGTTACGGCAACATGTATGGAGTTAATTTAATGTCAAGGTAATTAGTTCAGATTAGATAGTAATATGTGGAAAGTCAGATCTTACTTTGGAGCATGCTGAAATATAAAATAGGCAACTTGTTAGGCATATGGGCATAACAGGCATATGCCATTTTCTTGTTAAGCCTTCGTTTACTGGAATTGCTGTTGTGTTAGCCATCACTTCAATACTAAAACATACTGTACTGACACATAAGGAATATGACTGAACTCATTTCTTTGTTGTTGTGGTAGTCTATAGTAGAATTAATGTCAAGCTTGCATCTTGCACCTGGTAATTTTTAAAGATGCTATGATGGATTAACATTTTTAATACAGTCCCAGTCTAGTGCCAGTCAACTTACAGTGCACTGAAAACTCCACTCTGTAACACATTAAATATGTTAAATTAAGATATTTGTGATGTGCTTAGCAATTTTGCTGCTAATTTGTTGGTTGGTGCTGTATTTTTGTTATTCCTGTTAGAAGTTAGACATTGTCTGCCATGTTGATGTGAAAGGAAAACGTTGCTAGCACAGAGTGGCATTTTAATAAGAGAAAAAATGTAAATGATGTCGAACATAAGGGATAATGGTCAGGTTTCACGGTCACTTCCTCCTAAAAACACAAGAGCATAGACATTCAACGTCATATTAATGAGTGGAAACAGTAAACGTTGAACAGAATGCAAAGTGGTGTTGTGGCTTTGAAAGAGTAACACTGCTCACCCACTCCACAACACAGCACTCCAATACCATACGCCACAGGAGACCTTTTCTCCCACTGGTAATCAAACTGTACAACTCCTCCCCTTTCTGTAGGGAGAGGTTCTCTAAAACCCATGTACAATTTTAAGAATATTTTAATTTCTATTTTATCTTCACATAAACAGTACTGTTCAAAAGCACAGAAATGTCTTAAAGTAAAAATGCCTTCAATAATAATGAAATTAAACATTTCTTCATAAAAAAGTACTATAAAATGCAGTAAACAGTATTAAACTAAACAATGTCAGCACTTGGTGTGAGAACCCTTTAGCTTTTTTTTTTTTTTTTTTTTTTTTAATTAGTAGACTCAGGTACAATTTGTGCAGTTTTATAAGAAATTACCTGGTAGGTTTTATTAAGCATCTTAGAGAATCTACCACAGTTCTTCTGGAGACTCTGACTGTCACACTTCTTTTTTGCCGGCACTATCCAGAAGCCTTCATTAGGTGTTTTGTCCGAAAAGTGGTCTGTTACATAATATGTTGCTTTCTTTACTGACATACAAACATTTTCTGTAACAGTTTTTCCTGCCATTTGAGGCAATTGACTTTACGTTGCCCTCACCCGTGATAAAATTACTGTAACACACGTGCCCTCTTATGGCTTATTGCTTTAGTAAAAAACATCAAAGTTTGCTGTACTGGTGCCTCTCTTTCTGAATGACAACTTACATTACTATTTTCTGCCCACAGGTAATATATTTTTTACAATATCGAGCAGAATAAGAGGTCACATAGTGCATGACAGATAAACTTAGGCAGCACAACAGCTATAAAAAATGTTTTGTGATAAGGTCATGCTGTGTGCTATTAACATCGTGATTGTAAAACCAGACACAATATAGTACTAGGTCCTACCTTATAGATAGATGGCTCTTTGATGTCTAGAGGGACCCCATTCCAGCGTTCTCTCTTACATCGCATGAAGTGAGGACCCCAAGAAGAACCACGGGGAGCTGACAGCCACACCACCAATATTGCTAGCATGAAGCCTGCAGCTACTCCAAGCAAAACACCACCTATGTATGTGGGCAATGGCAAAACAAAGTAGCCGTACACAACAGAAATGAGCAGGATGAGTCCATTATGTGGTATGGTCGGAGGCACTTCTTCCTCGTCCTCCTCCTCCTCCTCCTCACCCCCCTCAGTTGGCTCTTCACTGCATGCTGTGCTACCCCGCTGGAGGTGGGCTGAGGTGCCAAGGTCACCATCAGCTTCCGTGTCTGTACAGAGTTCGAAATCTTCACTGTAGAGCTCACAGAACTCTTCGTCTTCCTGCCTGGCGAGGGCTGACATAAAGCACCTGTCCAGGCCTAGTGAGGGTGACTTAGGTATAACCGGAACATTGGTGGCTACCCCTGGTGGACTGTCACCCTCCAAGTCATCTTCCTCTTTGATGCAATAGTCAGTTTTGCTTTCCAGGTGGCCATTGAGGGCTGTAAGACTACAGAGCTCTGAGGCGCTAGATGAGAGAGTTTTGGGATGTTGGGCTCCCCAAGCTGTCCCAGTTGTTGAACCTCCACTAGCAGTACTTCCTCCTTCCTCACCAATAATCTTGCTAAGCAGCTGTAGGGGTTCACACATTACCTCGGAGAGACGCCGCTTGGTATCTTCAATGCGTGCTTCAACTTCCTGTACTTTGAAGAAGGAACGACCATCGGGCGAAGCAATGGGCGAGGATGGTGCTGTTTTGGAGTCACCAGTGACAGTGGCGGTGACACGAGGTTGGGTAAAAGGTTTGAAGAGGTGCAGGTTACGGCGGGAATCAGGGGGCCGGTGTGCTGGGGTTTCCTGTTCAGGACGGGCTGTGTCAGTGGACAAAGATTTGACTAGAGTCTTCATCAGATGTCGGTGTCGCATAGGCTGAGGGGCAGTTGCTGAAGGGACACCTTCACGAGGCTCCACCTCAGTTGAGAGAGACCTCACGAGGCTGAGGAATGGCTTTGAGTGCACAGCTGTGGACTTGACTGGAGACGAAGTGGAAGAGGCAGAGTAAGTGGCAGGTGGAGGGAGTTGGGTCCAGTGCTCTGAGGGCCAGGAGGAGCTAGAAGGGCTATAAATGGAAGAGGGGCCAAGGCTGGTGAATAATGGCTGGATAGCTAAAGCTGAGCTTTGGGTATGGGTGACCATCGAAGATGATGTCATAGCAGACACACGGGACACACCTGACACAGAGGGCACACCTGAATCTAGTCCTGTTCCTGTGCCTTCAAACAGCAACTCCTCGCTGGCCTCCAAAGCTGTGACTATGCCCTGATCATCACCATCCAGAGGAGATGTGGACATAGCCAACTTGTAGAGCTCTTCATCCTCCTCTTCCTCCTCCTTGCCCTGGGTTGAGAAATGGATGGTGATTGTGTCACGGGAGAGCGAGCGCTGCACATGTAGTTTTGGACCTGAGGATGGCCGGAGAAATGACGATGACGAGGAAGGCAGGTGGCTGGGTGTGTCCACATTGCTGCCTCCCTGACTGGTCATGGCAGCACTCCAGAAGGTTCAGAGCCTGTGGGCAAAAGGAAAATAGCCATAAGAAAACAAATTTTAAGTCCTGGCGGATATCACAAATACCACCAGCTGTAGCAATCTCAATCGTATAATCAGAGTACCTTGTAATATAGAGTAATTCATATGGGGTTTTTAAAACAGCAAAACAATTTTTCTAAAAAACAGAACCCATCATATATAAAGCATAGGCCTCCAACACTGAAAATGAGAAGAAAACATTTTTGCAGCCTAAAGAACAAAAAGCTGTACAAGGCACTGAGGCCAAGACTCCAAATGGAGAACCCTGAGGCTCTCATCCATTACAGTTAATCAAAGTGGATTAGTGCAATACACTATTATCTCAACACTAGAGAGTGTGGCTGTAAAATTGAATAAAGAGAAACCAAGAAGTAGTTACACCAAACAATGCATTTATTAGTATTAGAGTGCCACAGCAATTGACCATGGGACAATTCAACAAATTAGTTGTAGTCTGCCCTCCTCCTTGAAGTGATTCCCTCCTCCTTAAAAAGACGACACCCGACATAGTAAGAAATCTGAGGTCACAGTCCTGGACTTACATCTAAAACTAACTCAAAACTACAGCAGTAATTAAACATTACTGTTCTTGAAATTAACAACATAAATATATAAGCTAATACACTGTATGATCATGTTTTTGTGATATTTCTCATTAAATTAACTTTCTGTGAGGTCTGGAAGAGCTTCATACTGGAGATAAAAACTTTAGAACTCTTTGACAAAGAGGATAAATGAAACAGGAGCTATTTTGTTGTATATGTGTGAAATAGGAAGAGAGAAAGAGGAAGAGAGTGATACTTTTTTTTTTTTTTTTTTTTTTTTTTTTGCATTTTTGAAGTTTGGGCCAAATAGTTAATCAGCAAGCATATTGGGGGAAAAATGTATCTCAAAAGAGTATGAATTATATTAGCAAGCATGCCTGTCCTTGTCTTTATAGCTTTACATACATTATACATTATAGCTCATCTCAGTATGAGGACTTTGGATGGAGATAATAGCCTCTTACAGCTCTTACAGTTACAGCCTCTTAAGTCTTTATTTCTGTTAATACTTACACAACCACTAAACATATCATTCATCAAGTCAAATCTCATCCAAATCAAATCAGATCCAGTACACTGTTCTTGTTCTGGTGTGAAGGTGAGTTAAAATCATGCTTAGCCCCTCATCAGTACAGGGTTAAAAAACTAATATATACAGTACTGTGCAAAGGTTTTAGGCATATGCAAAGAAATGCTGTAGAGCAAAGATGCCTTCAAAATAATGAAATTAAATGTTGTTTCTACATTAAAAAAAAGAGCAGTAAACAGTAGTAAATGAAACAAAGTCAATATTTGATATGACAAAAAATAAAAATGAAAATAAAAATAGTAGTCTCCGGTACAATTAGTGCAGTTTTATAAGGAAATGAGCTGGTAAGTTTTATTGAGCATCTTGCAGAACCAGCCACAGTTCTTCTGGAGACTTTGACTTTCGCACTCGCTTCTTATTTCTGCAGCAAAACCCAGCAGCCTTCATTGTGTTTTTTGTCTGAAAAGTGGTCTCATATGTAATATGCTGCTTTCTTTAATGACATAGGAACATTTTTCTGTAACATTTAATTTTGTGCTAGAAAACTAATGTTTGGGAATCTAAAATGTTTTTGTACTGACTTGATAATGTAGAAGTCATAAAATAAAAATCTATAACAAAGTTTGTACTAAAAAAAATAGGGTGCCTAAAACTTTTGCACAGTACTGTATATACTGTTACCATCCATTTTAATCGGCGCACCTGCACGTTCATGCAAAACAATGCAAAAACATCATGCAGATACAGGTCAAGAGCTTCAGTTAATGTTCACATCAAACATCAGAATAAAGAAAAAATTTGACCTCTGTGACTTTGATTTGACTGTTTTGTGTGAAAATCCCAGGAGATCAGCAGTTTCTGAAATAATCAAACCAGCCCATCTGGCACCAACAATCATGCCACGGTTAAAGTCACAGAGATCACGTTTTCTTCATTCTGATGTTTGATGTGAACATTAATTGAAGCTCTTAACCTGTATCTGCATGACTTTATGCATTGCGCTGCTGCCACATGATTGGCTGATTAGATAACTGCACGAATGTGCAGGTGTACAGGTGTTCCTAATAAAGTGGACAATGAGTGTACATACATACATCATTTGCTGTCCACTGCACAATATACAGTTACAATCAAAATTATTCAACCCCCATTGCAAATCAGGTGTTTTGTCAAAATTTACCGACTTTCAGCTGTTTGCAATGAACAAATCAAACAAAAGCAATTTAAATAGCTCAACACAAAGAATGCTTCAAGTGGTTTCCCCAAATTCAACTGAAAATCCAACTTATAACTTCTCCAGTCTCAAAATTATTCAACCCCTTCTTAGCCCATTCCTCATGAGCAATGGCCTCCAGTTTGGTAATAACTGTGCTACAAAAGCCTTCTTCAAATCCCATCAGAGATTTTCTATGGGGTTCAAGTCAGGTGACTATGATGGCCCTGTAGAATCTTCCAGGACTTCTTCTGCAAACAAGCCTTGGTGGAATTTGAGGTATGCTTGGGATCATTGTCCTGTTGGAAGGTCCAATGACGCCAAAGCTTCAGCTTCCTCACAGACAGCAAGATGTTTTCTCCTAGGATTTCCTGATATTTAAATGAATCCATCTTGCCTTCCACACGCTGCAGGTTTCCAGTCCCAGAGGATGCAAAGCAGACACAGAGCATCACCGAGCCACCACCATGCTTGACTGTGGGCAGAGTGTTCTTTTCAACGTATGCTTCATTCTTTTTCCTCCAGACATACCGCTGATCCATCGTGCCGAAAAGTTCCACAGAACAGAATCCCAAAACTTATGTGGCTTAATTATATGGTTTCGAGCATACTGGAGCCGACTTTTCTTGTGCTTTTGGGTCAGTAGTGGTGTACAAACTGGGAGTTCTGGCATGGAAACCTTCTGCGTTTAGTATGTGCCATACTGTGCTCACTGAAAGCTCAGTGCCTGTTGCCACCAAGTCTTGCTGCAGGTCTTTTTCAGCAATCGAGGGTTTTTCACAACCTGCCTTCTCAGAAATTTGGTTGCAGCCGTTGATAGCTTCCTTTTTCTGCCCCGTCCAGGTAGTGTAACCACTGTTACCTTAAGTTTGAACTTGCAAACTATGCTTCCAATGGTGTCTCTAGGAACATTCAGTGCCTTCGCTATCTTTTTGTATCCTGTTCCTTGTTTGTGAAGGGTGATGATCTCTTCTCTTAACTTTTTGGACCATTCTTTTGACTTGACCATATTTCTAACATGCAGTCAAACGTGACACTCAACAAACCCCTAGCTAGTTCAGGTATTTCATGTGTTCCAGCTCAAGCACACCTGGTGCAACTAATGAAGCCCTTGATTAGTTGCATCAGGTGTGCTTGAGACAAGTCCTGTTTTGCATATCTGTGCTGTTGTGAGGGATTCTATTCAGGGGGTTGAATAATTTTGAGACTGGAGAAGTCATTATAAGTTGCATTTTCAGTTGAATTTGGGGAAACCACTTGAAGCATTTGTTGTGTTGAACTATTTCAATTGCTTTGGTTTGATTTGTTTATTGCAAACAGCTGAAAGTCAATTTTGACAATAAACCTGATTTGCAATGGTGGTTGAATAATTTTGATTGCAACTATACATAATATAGACAAAATATCCATATAACCCTGAATAATTCAAAAGACAAAATACAAAAGATGAGTGTGGTTTCAGTTGGTAGTGTGCAGTGAACCATTACATGGCAGTGGCAGTAAGGTGCAGAACGAAATGTGTGGTCATGGTGAGTGGGAACTGAGTGGGGATGGAGAGGTTGTGAGTGGAACTGTCCATGAAGTTTCTAGACATACATGCAAAGCAAATGCTTATGCACTGAATAGTTACTGGCTTTCAGCAGCCTGATGGCCTGAGAGAAACAGCTGTCTCAAAGCTGACTGGTTCTAGACCCGATGCAGTGGTAGTGACTGCCAGATGGCAGCAGTGAAAACAGGCTGTGGTTTGGGTTGGCTGAAGTCACATATGATACTCTGCCTCAATCAGCATTTTCAAGAAAGAGGGAAGCCCACCTCAATTATATACTGAGCTGTCCGTACCAGCCTCAGCACAACTTTGTGCTTGAGGGTGCTATATTTCCCATAACAGGAGATTATGACAGTATCAGGATGCTTTTGACAGTACAGGTCTCGAAGGTAGAATCTGAGGTTAAAAGGTTGCATACCAAAGGCAAAAGAGGCACTGTTGTGCCTTCCGTACCACACATTCAGGGTGCACAGTCCATGTAAAGTCCTTAGTGATATGTACACCAAGGAACTTAAAGCTGCTGGCCCTCTCAGTGGTAGTCCCATTAACCTCTGCCATCCCCCAAATAAAGTCTTTGACCAGCCTTTCGAAGCACCTGCTTATTAGGATTTAAGGCAACAGGGTGTCAGTCATTTAGACAGGTTAACTTAGCAGTCTTTGACTGATATAGTGGACAATTTGGACATTGGAACTACCAACAGGGAGAGAGAATTAATAGCTCTGAATGTCTACACTTGGTTTAAGCCCTGGGTTTCACCTGTGAAGACTGCATTTGTTGGTAAAAAGGATAAACCAACATGAAGTCCAGGGAGCTGTCTACGGGAGAAAAGCAAGCCATATGAAGCTGAGAAAAGAGAGAAAATCAATCAGAGCCATTGCACAAGCAGTGGGCATAACCAATGCACCAATTTGGAATGTCCTGAAAAAGAAAGAAACCACTGGTGTGCTAACAACCAGACATCAAACAGGTCGGACAAGGAAAACAGCAGCAGTTAAATACAGAAACATTGTGAAAACTGTGAAGAAAAACCCCAAAACAAGAGTCAGTGACATCACCAACAACCTTCACAGGGCAGGGGTGAAGGTTTCACAAAAGCTCTCTAACCAACATTAACATCCGCCAAAGTGATGGAAAGACCAAAGTGTGGAGAAAGAAAGGATCTGCTCATGATCCAAAACATACAAGCTCATCTGTGAATCATGGTGGAGGTAGCATCATGGCTTGGGCTTGCATGACTGCATCTGGAACGGTCTCACTAATCATTATTGATGATGTAACTCATGATGGTAGCGGCAGAATGAATTCAGAAGTCCACAGAAACACTGAAACTAATTTGGAGGAACTTCATCATGCAGCAAGACAAATATCCAAAACACAACAAAAGGACTTCATCAAGAGTAGGTAGGTATCGCTTTTAATGCCATGTCAGCATCTATGGCTATTTCATGACATTTCAAGGTACAAAAAACACACACACACACACACACACACACACACACACACACACACACACACACATACATATTATATATATATATATATATATATATATATATATATATATATATATATATATATATATATATATATATATATATATATATATATATAAACAAACGAAGGGAAGTTACAGCAGGTGTGGTTATATGAGGGTGTGGTTATATGAGGTATCACATTTGCATGTGATAGAAATTCTAAAACCTTTTCTGGTAAAAACTTACAGAACAAGTCCTTAAGAGGGCTTACTGCATAAAACTGTTGTCTACTTGCGCTAAGCGCAGTACAGTCCAATAAAAGATTTAATTTTAAAAAGGTTTAATGGAGAGCGGGGAATTGCAGAACATGCATGAAGTCGGGTTTTCGCCTTTAAGTAGGAATGCATGGGTTAGTCTTGAGTGGCCTATGCGACATCTAGTGTATACCACTTGGTCAAATCTTGTTTTAAAAGAGTTTAAGAGTCTGTTGGGGATTTTTGGGTGGATTGTATGTAATTTATTGTTTATACACGTGTCCCATTCTTCTTGCCACTTGTTTAGTATATAGTGGTTAACAGTAGGTTTAAGGTCAGAGGGGGGGATCTGACACTCTTCTATTTTCCACTTAATTGCCTCCATATCCGCTTGTTTGTTTCCCGTTAGTCCGATATGACTTGGAACCCAGCAGAAGATGATGCTAGTGGGTTGATGCTGTAACTGGTCCACTTTAGTTAAGATGCAGTCTATCAAGGGGTGATCAGTTTTTAAGGTTTCCATTTCTTGGAGACAGGATTTGGAGTCCATGAAGATGATAAAGTTCTTGTTGAGCTTTTCCAATATATTCCAGGGCTAGTAGTAGGGCACTTGGTTCAGCTGTGAAGATTGAACATTGTTTTGGAATGCGAGTTCCATAACGTTGTTGTCCAGTCACCATTGCTGCATTTACACCATTTTCCACTTTCGAGCCATCTGTGAATATAGGTATATGAGAAGGGAAGTGATTTCTGATGTCTAAATATTGCTGTTTGTATATATTTGGGTGCGTCATTCCTTTCTTCTGCTGAGTCAGATCCATGCTGATTATTGGTTTCTTTAGTGTCCAAGTGGGTGAAGAGCTGAAGTGCATTTGGTTTAGGTTGTCCAAGTTTATGTTTAGATTTTCCAGGTGTGGTTTGATGCGTATACCAAAAGGTCTAATGCTTTTAGGTTTGTTCTCATACTGGTGAATGTATTGGGGATGAAAGACTGAAGAGCAGGCTGGGTTATTTTTGTTTGCCTTTAGTTTTACAGCGTATTGGAGTGATAGCTTCAGCCGTCTATTTTGTAGTGATGGTTCGTTGGTTTCAGCGTACAGACTTTGCACTGGTGAGGTTCTGAATGCTGGAAAGTTTTAAACTGCTTAAGTCAATCACCAAACCTTAACCCAAATGAATGTGTATTTCACCTCCTGAAGGGGAGACTGAAGGGTTCCCCGAAACAAACAACAATTGAAAGACACCGTGGTACAAGCCTCAACTAAATGTCTATAAAAGACTATATGTTCTTAAACTTTTGCTCACCTAAAGATTTGGTGGTCTGTCCCCAAAGGTGCCATGTTTTAAGTTGTTTAATGCATCTACATGTAAATATCAGGAAATGAAAACTGAAATTCTGATCTATCATCTCATATTCATCTTTTAATCTCAAACCCAAATGTCTTCAGTGTATAACAAGAATAAAAGAATTTGCCTTGCCTTTCCAATACTTTTGGAGATGACTATACATACCACCCTTTTTAATTCTAAAGGACAAAGAAAGGAGGGGAAATGGCTAATCCCACATGGGAAAAACATACATATGTATAATATTGGCTCTTTAATATTTAATGTTACAAATGGTTAGCATTGATCGTAAAATGCACTAAATGGAGCACATGACTAGCCAACATTGTACAGTACAATTTAACCATCTCTGAAGTATGTCAAATACCTTGTCACGTCTACTTTACCGAATATTTCTGGCTACTGTTAGAATTAAAATCAAAACTGTGTTTTTCTAAGGGCAACCCTTTAGGGACAAAAAAAAATGTTCCTAATTGCTATTTGCACTTTGACAAGCCATGACATGATCACAGTAAAATGCAGGAAATACCACACAATGGACCATGCTGTTATGTAAGGAATAACACACAACAAACTGCTGTTATAGGAAACTGAAGTCAGTTTGCCAAAGTGACCCTCCTAAAGTGCATAATTTCTGTATAACAGCACTGTCTGGAGTGTGTAATTCCACTTATACCACAGCCATTTGCCAACGATAACAATGTCTAATTTATTACTGAACAATGCATCACTCGTTTTTATAGTTAGATTTAATGTTGTGGAATGTCCAAGAGACAAGTTAGTTCCTGTTATCACTTATGTTAAAGCCGTGATAAACACTCATTCTTTACCAGCCTTCTCGCTCTCTCTCTCTCTCCCTCTCTCACTCTCTCTCACACACACACACACACACACAAAGTGCAGCCTGTCATTTTACCAAGAAAACGGAAAGCATAACCAAGACGCGTAATCAAGGGTGCTTGAAAAAAAACAAAACAAAAAAAAAAAAAAAAAAATCACCACATCAATGATTATAAAAATTACTCTGTTAAACAACAACCTGTTTTTATTATTAGTCTTAGATTACTTATAGCATCTGCTGTATTACACAAACAATATAATACTGCTATACCTGTAATTCTAGAAACAATAATATATTAAAGGAGAACATTTATATTAACATTCATATTTCAGCCAAAACTACTGGTGCTGTTATACTAAAATAATGCAAACCCAGGATGCCTTCCATAAATGTTAGCTGCATACATATTTAATTTCAACAATTATATGTTTGTCCTTGTTAAACCACAACAAAAAATCTGTATATTATTAACCTTAGATTACATGGAGCATTTGCCATACTGTAACAAATGATACATATCAATTATGTTACAGGTGCAACTACTGACAGAGCCGTGCTGTTATAGAAAATTAATGCACACCTTCTGATTTCAAAATTCAATCTGCTGTGCTGTGGCATCAAAGGAATATGATTAAAAAAAATTCAAGATATTCAGGATCTCCTCTCCATTCCTTCTTGCACTGCTGTAGTGAATAAGACAGCTCTTTTAAACTGTCAATTTGTGCTAATTGTGTATAAGGGAACATGCAGTGCCAGGTAGAAGCCTTACTGTATGACTTAAAAGAGTCTGCAAGGACATTCATACAGACCAAAAATTCGATTTGTCATTTACTTTTAACAGGAAAGGCCATAGCAATTTTCAGAATGACATGATTGCAAGCGTCCATATTGGAACTCTAGAGCCAAGTCAAGTAGGCTTAATCATCATTCTTCTCATCAGACAGATGTAATGTTAGGAATGAAATATAGTTCCTCCTATTCCATAAACTATACAGTAAACACTAAACTATAAACAGCAAACTCTATTGCACAGTAGGATTTTGATTATAAACTCTGTTAATAGACCTGAGCAGCAATATGAACATGCTCAGTGACTCATGCATGTGGATTTCGTAAATTTAAAAGAGATAAGAGTAAGAGAGGACTGAAGAAGTCACAGGACCCAAAGTTCTGAGAGTAGGCGGTTTTTACTTTCATGTGGGCGAGCACGGCTGGACAGATATAAAGCTCGTTGAACAAAAAAAAAAAAAACGCCACTTAAATTTGAAGTGTACTGGGTGTTCCTGCAGCGCTCACATTTGCCATGTTCATCCAGTCAGCCTGCTTTGTTCTGATTAACATCACTTTACATTTAAATGAGTAATTTGTTTATATTTAGGGAAACAGAACCAACTTAATTCGTTAGAAAATATCAGAAGCAGGTACAAACAAAAATAATAACTGAGGGAGCATTTTACAGCAATCCGACTATCACCAGTGCGATTTATCAAGGAGAACTTGTCACATGGGCCTACAAATCAATTCAGAAATTGTTCCAGTGATGTCAGTAGAAATAACATGGGTGCATTTCACATTAGAAACAACAATGGGTGTAAGAGAAATAGTCTGGCTGAGAAACAGATCCACAAAGATGTACCTGTGTCTGTGTGTGTGTGTGTGTGTGTGTGTGTGGTAGACATGGTTAGGCAGATAGACTGTCCACAGGAGCCGCTTCTACAGGCACTAATGCAGCACAATAAGATCCATACCCACACACCCACATGAGTATGAGCGAGACAGGATCATTCTACATGCAGACAGATGGAGTTCTGTAGGAGAAATACAGCAAGAAGCTCAAACTCTGCAGCGGAAGTCTCCATTTCTGTGGCGTGAGATGCATAAAATAGATACTAATACCTGTTTTTCAGCATGTGCTAAGAATAGAATTGGGACATGGAAAGAAGAGAAAGTGGCCATGCAGAGAGGCAAGAGACTTCATCATAAAACGTGGGCGACTGAGAAAAAAAATGGAAAGAATAGTTCAGCATGAGAAAGAATAACAGAATGATGACGCAGGTAATCAGTGGAGCTGGTTAAACAGCTCCCACAGGCACTAGTCATCTCCCTCTGTCTCTTTTTAGCACATGTGCTTCTATCAAATTAGACACTCAGTGCTTTAAGAATTTGCAGTTTTTCATAAGTATTTCTTTTTTTTTTTTTTAATTTTACCTTTTTTCTACCTTTAAATGCAGTGTTTTACTATCAAAAAAGCTTTAGTTGTGCTATTCATTCATCCCTTTACCAATGTTATTGTGGAGAGGTATGAATTGTTTGCCCAGCAGGAGGCTCACACCCCTCCGCTTTCCCGTTTTTTTTGACACAGAGTCACGATACTCTACACACAGAAACCCAACAGTAACTGATTAGCGGTGATAAAATAATTCATTTGTTTATGTTGATTGAAAATGTCCGATAAGTCGATTTCCATTCCTCTGGCAGAATGGAACTGTGTACTGCAAGAAAGGGTTAATTACTGCAACAGTCTCTTGACATATAAGCGACACGCATTTGCGATGGCTTTCAATGAAAAAGTACAGTGGGTATAGAAAAGAATCACCCCCCCCTTTAAAATAATCACATTTTGTTGCTTTTCAGCCTGAAATGAAGACAAACAAAGTTTTTGTTTTATCCAGCTGTATTTGCTCAGTGCAACTTATAACATCCAAGTGAAAGATATAACACTAACATGTCAGAAAAAAATAAAAAAAAATAAAAAAACCAGAATCACTTAGTTGGAAAAAGGATCACCCCCCTCCTAAAAATGACTTGTAAACTCAATAAGGTGTAGCTAATCACCTTCTCAATGCCACACAAAGCCATTTGACTTTCAACTGTGATCAGCTGTGGTCATTTTGATTAGCTCAGCATGAAAAGAGCTTTCCTGGAGTATTTTGTAGTGCAACTGAAGCAAACAATCAACTTTGGGTGGCAAGGCACTGTCAAAAGATCTCCGGGATAAAGTTATGGACAGGCACAAGTCAGGAGATGGATACAAAAAAAAATTCAAAGGCTTTATCAAAGCCTAGAAGCACAGTGAAGTCTATTATTAAAAAGTGGAAGGTATTTGGTACAACACAGACCCTCCCTGGATCAGGACGTCGCTCCAAACTGGATGAAAGAGCCAAGAGGAAACTGGTCAGAGAGGCTACCAAGAGGCCTACAGAGTGGTCATTGTGTGCATGTGACAACAATATCACAAATTCTCCACAAATGTGGCTTGTATGGGAGGGTTGCAAGAAAAAAAGCCACTCCTCAAGAAAGGCCAGATGAACGCACCTTGAAAATTCTGAGGCCACATGGGAAAAAGGTGTTATGGTCAGATGAATTATTTGGCCTAAACACCAAACAATATGTCTGGCAGAAATCCAATACAGCTCACCATCCAAATAACACCATTCCTACAGTAAAGCATGGAGGTGGTAATATCCTGTTATGGGGGTGTTTCTCTGCAGCAGGGACTGGAGCACTTGTCAGGATAGAAGGAAAATGGATGGGGCAAACTACCGTCAAATTCTTGAGGAAAATCTGCTGCCCTCTGCCAGAAAGTTGTCAATGGGAAGAAGGTTTACCTTCCAACATGACAATGACCCAAAGCACACAGCAAAACTGACCACACAGTCGTTGAAGAGAAAAAGGTGAATGTCCTGGCATGGCCTAGTCCAAGCCCAGACTTAAACCCCATTGAAAATCTGTGGAATGACTTGAAGACTGCAGACCACAAACGGTCACCATCAAATTTAACTGAACTTGAGAAGTTCTGCAAAGAAGAGTGGGCAAATATTGCGAAGTCTAGATGTGCAAAGTTAGTAGAGACATATCCCAACAGACTAAAGGCTGTAATTAAAAAATAAGGCAAATTAAATTTTCCAACTCAGTGATTCTGGTTTTTTATTTATTTTATTTTTTTTCTGACATGTTGGTGTTATATCTTTCACTTGGATGTTATAAGTTGCACTGAGTAAATACAGCTGGATAAAACAAAAACTGTGTCCGTTTTCAGGCTGAAAAGCAACAAAATGTGATTATTTTAAAGGGGGTGATTCTTTTCTATACCCACTGTATCTTTGTTTACAGTTCTTTTGAAATCACTGTTAATTTTACGCTTTTTGTCTGTACTCATGACTAAATATCATTTTAATTAATTTGATGGTGTAGTCAGAGAAAGGCTCCTGCAATTTAGTTGACTGTGCTGCCACCATCAATTAAAAGGAAGAATTGTAATGTGCTGGCCGGCGGCGGCCCACCTATCATACATACTAAGAGTGAAGCCATGGGCCAATTAACATCTGTCCGAGGGCCACATTTGGCCCTGTGACCAGACTTTGGACACCTCTGCCCTGGACTAACAGATGCCTGAGTAATGGAGACACAGATATGGGAAATCTAGATGCTATATTAGCCGCTGTCGCTAACCATTTCATACGTCTACATCCATGCCAGATTATCAGAGGCAAGGATCTCTAATACAGCGCAAGTCTATGGAGAGCTGCAGCCTTACCATGATAGCTGCCACTGTTGGGCACTTGAGTAAGGCCCTTAACCCTCAACTGCTCCCCGGGCACCGCAGCAAAAATGGCTGCCCGCTGCTCCGGGTGTGTTCACGGTTTGTAGTGTGTGTGTGTGTTCACTACTCACAACTCCTAATGTGTGTGCACTAACTTGGATGGGTTAAATGCAGAGGACAAATTCCAAGTATGGGTTACCATACACTGGCCTTCACATGTCACTTTCACTTTCACTTGTCCAGCTCAACAGGATTTTAGGAAATATGTTTTGTTACAGACATACGTTTTGCATATGGCAGGTGATGTACAGTACTGTGCGAAAGTTTTAGGCACCCTATTTTTTTAGTACAAACTTTGTTATAGATTTTTTATTTTATGACTTCTACATTATCAAGACAGTACAAAAAACATTTTAGATTCCCAAACATTCGTTTTCTAGCACAAAATTAAATGTTACAGAAAAACATTTGTATGTCATTAAAGAAAGCAGCATATTACGTAAGAGACCACTTTTCAGACGGCTGCTGGGTTTTGCTGCAAAAATAAGAAGCAAATGTGAAAGTCAAAGTCTCCAGAAGAACTGTGGCTGGTTCTGCAAGATGCTCAATAAAACTTACCAGCTAATTTCCTTGAAAACTGCACAAATTGTACCGGAGTCTACAATTTTTATTTTTACTCAAATGTTTTTGTCACAACAAATATTGACTTTGTTTCATTTACTACTGTTTACTGCCCCTTTTTTACGGTATTTTTTAATGTAGAAACATTTAATTTCATTATTTTGAAGGCATCTTTGCTCTACAGCATTTCTTTGCATGTGACTAAAACTTTTGCACAGTACTGTAGCTATAAGTACACATGCACTGCTAATAATTTACCGATATAGATAACTAAGTTGGGCAGTACCTGCCAATAACCGATTAATCAACCGTTTTTAAAACTAATATTGAAAATGTTATATTGAAAATGTATTGTACTTTTTAAAATGAAATAAATATATAAATATAAATATATATTAACTGTTCATAAATATTTAAGAAAATAAAAGATATACATACAAACTGAAGCAAAAAGTAACACTCCAAATGACAAATTAAAATAGAGACATCCAAAACTAATCAAAAACACTTCAAATAACACAACAAAATTTGTCAGTGATAGTTTTATTTCGCCTCTAGAGGCCGCTGTCAATATACAGTATGTAAATAGTATAAAAATGGAGATCCCAAGAGTTAAAATAACTATGATAATAGCAACCAGCAAGTTGCTATCACAATGTATAAGCTTCATGTAAAACAACATATTCAACATAAATGCTAAATAGCATAATAAAAAGCCACAGCTAATATGACAGACACGTCAAGCTAGCTTAGTTACATTATGGTTAACATAGTCTTGTACACAAACTAAGTCATTACAAATCAAATCCACAATTTGGAAAGTGGCCTCCACCAAGTAGGCGCTGCAGCCAACACACCAGTTTTAACCCAATGCAGTATCTAGGCTTCCTATATCCAAGGATGGAGGCATGAAAGAGCAACACTCACCCAACTAGCATGAGCTGGCACATCTGAACAAACTATGCAGCTCACTACTGCAGAACTTCCCAGGTATCTACAATGGTTCAACTCAATTCTTAGTCATAACCATGACACGACGGCATATTTCACTTCCTGTTTGTTAGCAGATCATCATCCATTAGTAGGCCTATTGTATAAGGCTACAAAGAACAAGGCATATTTAGCAATTAGTATAGGTGGAGGATGTTGGTAGTTAAGCATTCATCATAGCTGTGAGGGCTCTTTAATGACTGCCTGGGGAGCTGCGCTTTGATACGGCTCAATAGTGTAATGTTCTTTACCAGGAAAGTTTGAACTATTCCAGGAAATTCCCAAGGAAATTTTAAGCACACACATTAGTAACACACTCCACATAGAACAAATAAAAAACACTCCAGCAGTATACGGTGGTATTTATAGCCTCGTTCCTTGAAGGATATCTGTGAACCTAGTGTGCTGAGATTTATAGCCATACAGTGAAACCAAAATGCAAATTACAAACCGCTAAATGCATGGAAGATGAATACCTTTTTGGTTTGCAAACAGTATAAAAGTGACTTCCTATATAAATCATACATTTAAAACCCCATATATCTAAACAGAGGGCAATTTTGCATAATCATAATAATAAAAATTAACAAATTAATGTCCAGAACAGGTAGGCAGTGTTGCCAGGTGCATTGTTTTACTGCAATTGTGGACTATGTTTAAGCTGCCAGTGTGGTTTTCATTCTCATAGCGAATTCTCATGTGGTTTTCATTCTCATTTTATAAAAAATGTGTATTAACACAAGACCATTTTAGGACCCTGGTTAAAGAACTATTCAAGGAAACAACATCTTTTAATATTGGTTTCATGTGGGGTACTTTTTTGATGCAGAGCTAGTAAAAAAATTTGAACAGACAAGATTTTCATTTTAGGGTCACACAGCTTTTGTTTCGTTTGCATACTCTGCAAGAGAGAGAATTTAATATGAATTTTTAAAAAACCTTACATCCTATGGTTTATGGTATACAGAGCCCTCCACTAATATTGGCACCCTTGATGACTATGAGCAAAGAAGGCTGTGAAAAATTGTCTTTATTGTTTAACCTTTTGATTGTTTATTCAAAAAATTCACAAAAATACTCTGCTCTCATGGATATCAAACAATTGCAAACAAAAAAAATATTTTTGTTAAATATAGGTGTGCAACAATTATTGGCACCCTTTTAGTCAATACTTTGTGCTACCTCCCTTTGCCAAGATAACAGCTCTGAGTCTTCTCCTATAATGCCTGATGAGGTTGGAGAATACATGGCAAGGGATCTGAGACCATTCCTCCATACAGAATCTCTCTAGATCCTTCAAATTTTGAGGTCCACACTGGTGGACTCTCCTCTTCAGTTCACCCCACATGTTTTCTATGGGTTTAAAGTCAGGGGACTGGGATGGCCAGGGCAGGACCTTGATTTTGTGGTCAGTAAACCATTTTTGTGTTGATTTTGATGTATGTTTTGGATCATTGTCCTGCTGGAAGATCCAACCATGGCCCATTTTAAGCTTTCTGGCAGAGGCAGAAATTTTATATTTGATAGAGTCCATGATGCCATGTATCCTAACAAAATGTCCAAAATGTCCAGGTCCTCTGCCCCAAAACATTAAAGTGCCACCACCACATTTAACCGTTGGCATTAGGTACTTTTCCATATGGCCACCTCTGGTGTTTATTGCCAAAAAGCTCTGTTTTGGTTTAATCTGACCATAGAACCCGATCCCATTTGAAGTTCCAGTAGTGTCTGGCAAACTGAAGATGCTTGAGTTTGTTTTTGGATGAGAGTAGAGGCTTTTTTCTTGAAACCCTTCCAAACAACTTGTGGTGATGTAGGTGACTTCGGATTGTAGTTTTGGAGACTTTCTGACCCCAAGACGCAACTAACTTCTGCAATTCTCCAGCTGTGATCCTTGGAGATTTTTTGGCCACTCGAACCATCCTCTTCACAGTGTGTTGAGACAATATAGACACACGTCCAATTCCAGGTTGATTCATAACATTTCCAGTTGACTGGAACTTCTTAATTATTGCCCTAATGGTGGAAATGGGCATTTTCAATGCTTATGCTATTTTCTTATACCCACTTCCCATTTTATGAAGCTCAACAACCTTTTGCCGCACATAATTGTGGCACACCTATATTTAACAAAGTTTTTTTTTTTTTTTTGATAAACCTGTATTGTGTTTGCAGTTGTTTGATATCCATGAGAGCAGAGTATTTTTGTGAATTTTTTTAACAAAAGATCAAAAGGTTAAACAATAAAGACAATTTTTCACAGCCTTCTTTGCTCATATTTACCAAGGGTGCCAATATTAGTGGAGGGCTCTGTAATAATTAGAACTTGTATAGTCATTTAATAAATGAGAAAATGACAATAGAATCCCACGGGCATCCCACTAGGAGAGTGGAAGGAAAAGAAAGAAATCTAGCTGTCAGCTAGTAAGGCCAACGTAATACTGTTTCAGAGAAGGCAACTAAAAAAGGCCAAGGACACAAGGTTAATCCACCCCCCAAGGTGGATTTCCAGCTCCATGGTCCTGAAATCTTGGCTCATTACTAGTAAATAAGCCAGATAAGGTTTCCGATAACAGATGAAAAGCTATCTGAGCACTAAACTGGAGGACACAGGCAATGCAGTGACTAAATCACAGTACTGAATAAATCCATCAAAGCTACAACAAAGATAGCACTTCAGGGATCACATGTGGAAAAGTTACTCTTTGGTAAAATACAAACACTCAGTGAAACCACTGTTTTGACAAACATAACCTTTCAGCAATTGCAAAACTGTGGCTTTATTAAGAATTTATACATATGAAGCAGAACAGGAGTTCAAAAGATCAAGCAGTCATTAAAAAAAAAAAAAAAAAAACAATAAGCCACTCAAGGCCATGCATTACAGGGATTTTATCATGGATAAGGGTGTTCTTAGGCATGACACAAAGCAAAGTGCCTAAAACCCCCTAGCCATGATAAAACCCTTGTAATGCATGGCCTCAAGTGGTTTTTGCTTCTATAAAACGGTGACGGTGAAGATTATATGATAAATGCACAAGTATGCAATAAATAATTCAATTTATTATTAATAATATTTGGAATAAATAATTCTTCCACCACACAATGTAGTTCTAAGCAATTCTAAGCAGCATACATGTGAGCTATGCTGTAGCACATAAATGATAGTCAAATCATTTTCTTTTACAAGAGATTTCTTACAATAATTATAATACTTCTCTCTCCTGAAGTTAATGAGACAAAACACACTGCTTGTCACACAACTATCATGGACGTTCAGTGACATGAAATGGAACTATGAACAGTTAAAATCATGATGTATCGTATTGTCACTGTGGTAGGCCTATAAAATGAAACTCTGACTCAAAATACTCTATTTTAAAGTATGTTTAGCCTATTCTTTATTTGTTTATCTCTCTCTCTCTCTCTCTCTCTCTCTCTCTCTCTCTCTCTCTCTCTTTCCACACACACACACACACACACACACACACACACACACACACACACCGATCAGACATAACATTAACACCACTGACAGGTAAAGTGAATAATATTGATTATCTCATTACAATGGCATCTGTCAAGGGGTGGGATACATTAGTCAGAAAGTGAACAGTCAGTCAGCATAAGGATCTGAGTGACTTTGACAAGGGCCAAATTGTGATGGCTACATGACTGGGTCAGAGCATCTCCAAATCGGCAGGTCTTGTAGGGTGTTCCTAGTATGCAGTGGTTAGTACTTACCAAAAGTGGTCCAAGGAAGGACAAACGGCGAACCAGCGAGAGGGTCATGGGCACCCAAGGCGTACTGATGCATGTTGGGAACAAAGGCTAGCCCGTCTGGTCCGATCCCACAGAAGAGGAACACATCCACTTGGAGAACTGATTACTGACTTGCTGCCTAATGTATCCCACCCCTTTGACAGATGCCATTGTAACAAGATAATCAGTGTTATTCACGTCACCTGTCAGTGGTTTTAATGTTATGGCTGATCGGTGTTTATATAAATATATAGTCCCCTCTGAAAGTATTGGAACAGCAAAGCCAGTTCTACTGTTTTTGCCATACATTTAAGCCTGAGACGACAGACCAGAATTTCAGCTTTGTACGATTTGTATGATTACATAAATTGCAGTGTACCTCACTAATAATAGTAGATGCAGTAAAAGGTGTCTGTGTGTGTGTGGTATGCAGTATGATTGTAAGACCATTAATAGGAGTTTAGACCAATATCTCATGGCACAGCAGGAAGCGTAGCGGCAAAAGTCAGTCAAACCTCAGCACATAAGTTCAGCCCATGTGTGGTCAGCCAGGCACCGGATCAATACGAGTTCAGACTGCTGGCAAGGACACTCACCTTGAGACTTCAGCAGCATTCAATCTGCCCCTGCAACTGTGTCCGCAGTGGGCCACAACAGTGTCATGCCTCATGGTTTCCACCATCCTATAAAGCAGCAAATACAATAATGAAAAGATTACAAAAAAATGCACTTGGATACTTGAACACTGAAATTACATATGCAGGTGCATATACATGTCAGTCAGAAATTAAATACAGTGCATCTTAAAGCAACAGTAAATGCTAATGATGTAATCTGATGTTAAATTCGTTGTATACTGTTTTTGGTACATCCTCATGGGGATTCAACATTTGAAAGTGCATTACATATGAATGAGTTGACGATCAGGCACATTAAACATGCAATGTACCGTTTTTATATATATATATATATATAGAGAGAGAGAGTAGGTTTTTTTTCAGGATTTAAAAAGCTAGAATTCTAAAACTGCTTACTGAAACACGATTCAAGAATTAAGGGGCGATGTGGGATGGCTCCTCTCAGCCAAGAACAGGGATCTGAGGCTACAGTGGGCACAGGCTCACCAAAACTGGACAGTTGAAAATTGGAAAATGTTGCCTGGGCTGATCAATCACGATTTCTGCTGCAACATGCAGATGGTTGAGTCAGAATTTGGTGTCAACAGCATGAATACAAGGAACCAAGCTGCCTTGTGCTGGTGGTGGTCGTGTAATGGTGTGGGGAATGTTTTTTCGCATACACTGGGCCCCTCAATACAAGTTGAGCCTTGTTTCAATGCCACAACCTACTATTTAGAAAAGTATGTGAAAACCCTTCCTAATTATTTCAGCCACACCCATTGCTAACAGGTGCATAAAATCAAACACATAGCCATGCAATCTCCATAGATAAACATAGGCAGTAGGATGGGTCATACTAAAGAGTTCAGTGCTTTAAACATGGCACTTTCATAGGATGCCACTTTTGCCACAAGTCAGATCATGAAATTTCTGCCCTGCTAGATCTGCCCGGTTTGACTGTAAGTGCTATTATTGTGAAATGGAAGCGTCTACGAGCAACAACAGCTTAGCCACGAAGTGGTAGACCACACAAACTCACAGAGTAGTGCCACAGAGTGGGTAGTGAATCACCTATCCTCTGTTGCATCACTCACTGCAGAGTTCCAAACTGCCTCTGGAAGCAACATCAGCACAAAAACTGTGTTGTTGATGGACGAATCTGGGTTTGGTGGATGCCAGGAGAACAGTACTTTCCAGTACCTGGAATGTACACTCATTGAGCACTTTACAGTATTAACACTTTATACTGTACACCTACTGATTTGTGCAATTATCTAATCAGCCAACCGTGTGAAAGCAGTGCAGTGCATAAAAGCATGCAGATACGGGCCAGCAGCTTCGGGTAATGTTCACATCAACCATCAGAATGGGGGGGGGGAAATGTGATCTCAGTGATATTGACCATGGCATGATGGTTGGTGCCAGATGGGCTGGTTTGAGAATTTCTATAACTGCTGATCTCCTGGGATTTTCACACACAACAGTCTTTAGAGTTTACTCAGAATGGTGCAATAAAGAAAAAACATCCAGTGAGCACCAGTTCTGCTGACAGAAACACCTTATTGATGAGTGAGGTGAATGGAGAATGGCCAGACTGGTTTGAGCTGACAGAAAGGCTACAGTAACTCAGATAACAACTCTGTACAAATGTAGTGAGCAGAAAAGCATCTCAGAATGCACAGCACATCAAATCTCGAGGAGAATGGGCTACAACAGCAGAAGACCTCATTGGGTCTCTGTCAGCCAAGAGCAAGCTGAGGCTGCAGTGGGCACAGGCTCACCAAAACTGGTCAGTTGAAGACTGGAAAAAATTAGCCTGGTCTGATGAATCTCTATATTCAGAATTTGACACCAACAGCATAAATCCATGGACCCAACCTGCCTTGTGTCAACAATCCAGGATGGTGGAGGTGGTGTAATGATGTGGGGAATGCTTTCTTGGCACATTTTGGGCCTGGCCTGTTGGAGTATTGTTGCTGACCACGTGCATCCCTTCATGACCACAATTTACCCATCTTCTAATGGCTACTTCCAGCACAATAATGCACCATGTCACAAAGGAAAAGTCTCAAACTGGTTTCATGCACATTATCATGTTCATGTTCTTCAGTGGCCTTCCCAGTGTCCAGATCTGAATCCAATAGAACACCTTTGAGATGTTGTTGAACGAGAGATTCGAAGCATGAAAGTGCACCTGAAAAATGTCAACGTGGACCAGAATTTCAAAGGAAGTTTTCCAACATCTTGTGGAATCCATGCCACAAAGACTTGAGTTTTGAGAGCACATGGAGGTCCGATTCTTACTGCTGGGGTGGTTTGCATCTTGTGGTATGGCTTCTATATTACTACTCTCAAAGTCTTCTTTGAATTTGATTGTGATAACAATCCTGTCCTGTGGAGGTGGTTGGTGATGACTGTTGTTTTTGGGGTTTTCTTCACAGCTCTCACAATGTTTCTGTCATTAGCTGTTGCTGTTTTCCTTGGCCGACCCACACGGTGTCTGTTGCTCAGTACACCAGTGGTTTCTTTCTTTTTCAGAACATTAAAAATTGTTTCATTGGCTATGTCCAATGTTTGTACAATGCCTCTGATTGATTTTCCTTCTCTTTTCTCAGCTTCAAAATGCCATGCTTTTTTCCCATAGACAGCTCTCCGATCTTGATGTTGGCTTATCCTTTTTAACAACAAATGCAGTCTTCACAGTTAAAACTAAAGGCTACAACCAAGAGTAGATGTTCAGAACTATTTATTGTTTAAACAATCAATCTAACAGGACACACTTGGGTAATAAGAAACACCTGTCAATCGCATGTTCCAATATTTTCGCTTGCCTACAAATTGGGTGGTTTTATACAAAATGTGCTATGTTCGATGTCATTTAACACATCTACATATACATACCAGGAAATAAAAGCTGAAATTCTAAACTCTCTTCTCATATTCATCTTTTGATCTCAAACCCAAATGTCTTCAGTCTACAGCAAAAAACAACTGAATTGACCTTGCTGTTCTAATAGTTTTGGAGGGAACTGTGTATATATATATATATATATATATATATATATATATATATATATATATATATATATATATATATACACTGGGATGTGCCAGTGATCAACTTCTCTCATTAATGGATCAGATATACAGTAACACACACACACACACACACACACACACACACACATATATATATATATATATATATATATATATATATATATATATATATATATATATATATATATATATATATATGTGTGTGTGTGTGTGTGTGTGTGTGTGTGTGTGTGTGTGTGTGTGTTTATTTATTTATTTATTTATTTTTATTACTTTTTCCAGTGTGATGAATGGTAGAAAAACAGCTACACTACTAAAAGTAGAAGCATTGCACTGGATTTGTTTCTGTCACCTCAGGCAGGACTTTATTTAGGTCTCTTCACAGACTGGATAAATCAGTGGTTCTCAGACCTTCGGAAACCAATGCTCTTTGCAATTTCCTTGATCACACTTTTCATTCTCCAAATCAGCTAATTATTAAGCCATGCATGTGTTGAATGAGGCATGCTAGAACAAGAAAATGACAAAATGTTCTAGGACCTTGTGCCAGGGTCTCATAGGACTGGAAATAAGGACCATTGGGATAAACAGCACAAGAAGCACTTGTTTTTCAATATGATCATCAGAGAATGCACTCTAAGCAACTGATGATACATTTTAAGCAATCTTGGAAAATAGCAACCGTCTCTGGCTAGAATAGATACTGAAGTAGATAAAATACATTTAAGAATGATTTTTTTTTTTTTTAATGAATAATGAGCCTAATTTTGGAGTATAAATTATTAGCAGCATTAATTAGCAGTACTTTTGAGGTTTGGATTAAACCCGTTCAATTAAACGGACCAGTCAAAGAGGCTACTAACTCAATAATAAATCAAACTTTGATAATGGTGTTTTTCACCACTGTAACTTCATTAAAAATTCACTGACCACCCAGTTATACCCCACTGACACCTGGGGGATCTGGATCTACTTTGAGAACTAAATCACTGCATTGCAATCAATCAATAAATTCTTATTTTTATGTTTTGCTCTAATGGGACGTGCAGCTGAACCTTTACTGGGCCCGTGCATGAATCAAAAAGGAAACTGAGGCATGGATTACAAACTATATATATATATATATATATTAAACAGGGTCTAGAACTATAATAACTCACGTTTAATCACAGTAAATAGATCAGTGTCAGCTTCTTTATGCATTGCTTATTTGACCAAAAGGATCCCAATAATGTTTGATTAAACTCATATCTACCCAATTCAGGGCTTGCGTCATAGCAGGTAATAATAAAAACACCAGAAATGTATTAATAGTCGACTGATCTAATATGCATTTGCAGAGAAAATTGATATTTATTATTATTTAAAATTTGGAGGCAGCGCTTAGGCTTTGATGATTTCACCCGCATTGTTGTTGTTTTTTTGTTTGTTTTTTTCCTGAAAGAGAAAGGACTACATAAATTACACATGCAGCGAATCTTGAGATCAAATATGTCGCTTCTGATTCAGCAAATTAATCAGGCTCGTAACGACCACTGTGGAAGAGGATCGATGGATAAATGGATGGATGGATGGATAAATGGATTGATGGATAGATGGGTGGATTTCTTATGTACGTCTGACGAATGGGCGTGAGCGCAATCTCACCATTCGATGTCTTCATTTCGTCTTTTTCGTTTCATAAAAACTCGTCACGTCGTCTCATTCACTCTTCTGACGTTCGATTCGCCGTCCGTGATTAATCGCGCGTCGTGTCGAACCATTTCTGTCTACAGAAGCGAAATGACAGCGGCTCAAGGAAGCAAAGTCGGAGAGAATAAACGGATTCGTTCCTCTAAGGCGAAACTAATCCAAACGGATCACTAGGATGTGAGTGCACCAGCGCTCACACGCTCGACACTCGATTAAGTGCGCAGCGTCCAGGGCGTGTGTTTATTTTGGTGAAGGAAACGCCGCCACAGAGCACACGCGCCCCCTGCTGTCAGAGAAGGGAAACTGCAGCAATCAAGATTTAGCATGAACTTATTTGAGGGGACACGGTGGCTTAGTGGTTAGCACATTTGCCTTACACCTCCAGGGTTGAGGGCTCGATTCTTGCCCTGTGTGTGCAGAGCCTGCGTGCTCTCCCCATGCTTCAGGGGTTTCCTCCAGGTACTCCAGTTTCTTCCCCAGTCCAAAGACATTGTAGGTTGATTGGCATCTCTAAAGTGTGTGTGCGTGTGTGCAATTGTGTCCTTCAGTGGGTTGGCACAACTTGTGCCTCAAGTCCCCTGGGATAGGCTCCAGGCTTCCTGAAATATAAGCATGACAGAAAATGAATGGATGAACTTATTTGTTAGTTACCTTAACCCTAGCTCTGTCCTCTCTGCAGTAATAGCCTAAACAGCATAAAATAGTCTTTTTTATTTTTTATTTTATTTCTATAACATTTAAGAGAGTTAATAATTCACATGAGCCATTATCAGGATGTATTTATTGATAGAGACTTCAAAGCACTTCTGTAAGTAGCTCTGGATAAGGGCATCTGCCAAATGCCATAAATGACAATAAGTTACATTCATGAAAACACTGAGATTTTTTTTTTTTTGCTTTTTATATTTATCTTTGCGCAAGAGGTTTCCTAAGAAGGATTGGTGGTAAATTCAGAATTCCCATTCAAGGAAAAAGCCAATTTAACCACTTATAACTTGCTTGCAGCATGATGTCCCAGTGTGTAGCTTTACCACCTCAGCTTTCATAATCTAATACGAGTCCATGGTTTGAGCTCACATTACTGCCTGTGTGGAGTTTTGTATGTTCTTCCCAAGTCTGTATTGCTTTCCTCTGATCTCTCTGGTTTCCTCCCACCTCGCAAAAACATGCCAGTAGGTGGATTGGCTACCCTAAATTGCCCATAGATGCAAGTGAGTGTGTGAATGTGTGTGCATGGTACCTTGTGATGGACTGGCCTCCAATCCTTCCTACCTCGCGCGTTGTGTTCACGGCATAGGCTCTGGATCGACGGCAGCACTGACCAGTATACATTATTTTCCTAATTGATAGTATGAACAATCTAGGAACTAATTCTGTCCCAAAACTAACAACATGCTGCACAGTTTCATGTTACAGAATAATATGAGGAGATAATGGACATACACTTATATAAACTTTAAGATCTTTAAGATCAGTACAGCCACAATCACTCAGCAAGTAACAGAAGACAAATGAGATTTGGATTTTCAGATATTGTGATAAAAATTCGTACAAAACAAGATAACATCAGTCAACAAGCTAACAACTTGATAACCACTATTTATTACAGCTTTTAGTTTATTTTTGCTTTTATCACTAAACTTGGCAACGCTCTTCTGTCATCTAAATGGTCTTCATGTGCAGTCCATTAATATTACAGCAAAGTCTCAGATAATCTTACATCCTTAAAACTTTTGAAATTTGAAATGAAGAATTTAACAGTAATGCAGCAGCAGTACTGTTGATATTTACAGCAGAGGTTAATTAACAGAGTTAATGCAGGAAACCCATAGTTAAAAAAAAAAGAAAGAAAGAAAGAAAGAAAGAGGATAAGGTAGGGTTAAAACTCAACACAATCCAGTCTCTCCATTCAGTGTTCCTTCCAAAGCCACACCCACCAAACATATATATATATATATATATATATATATATATATATATATATATATATATATATATATATATATATATATATATATATATATATATATATATATATATATATATATACTGTCTAAGATAGCACCATGTCTTAAATGGTGCACTTGTGGTCTCGTAGTCCTCATTTGCCCAAGCCTGGAAGGTCCAGTTTCTGTATTTGGGGTTTAAATGGGTACTCATGAGCACTCTTCCTTGCGCCCATATGTGCTCTTGGAAGAAAGCTCTGTCAATGAAGACTCAAAGATTCTTAAAGAGTACACTAAATGCTTGCTTTTACACTCTTGCACCTTTGAGAACTTGCATAACATAGATCAACAGTTCAAAACACCACCAAAGTGTGGCTTTGGAAGAAGACTGCAGGTCCTAGGGCACCTTTTAGTACAGGGCTAATCAATCAATTTGTCGAGCACCTTTGTATCATCAGAATGAAGGATTTCTCATTTCCAGTGGTGAGCCATTTCAACAGTGATGGACATAATATTAATGACATCTCTGTTTACATTGATATAAGTGGTTATGCGAGCAATGGTGTGTAACATAAGGAAACGTAAGGAAAATAAGCTCATCTACAATCTCAGAACTTCAGAGTCCCATGGAATGAATGTAATTTTTAAATTATTAAATTATGAACCATTTCGAAGATCAACTAGTTTCACCTCAGAGCCACAGAATAACTTTGCTTGCACTAAAATAATTCTGACTTGTGATTATTGCTGTAAGTGTTATTATTCATTTTATCACAGTATGTGACATTATTGTATAGTGAATATGCAAATCATATGCACACCATAAAATAAAGTATTCAGTTTCAAAACCTGACCTAAGTACTTGAACTAGGTATATGTAGAGGTTTAAGATAGTCTTCAGGGATTTGCAGACTGTCACAGGAGACTTTTGGGAATGAATGAGCTATGATGTATTTAGTGCTCTGATGCTCTAAGCTGTCCAACACTGCCACCAGGCGGTGTTATTGGAGGGTCAGCCACTGATGCTATAACTAGCATTGACGCTGCAAAGCGTGATGATTCAAGCACTCGAGAGACCTGGCATGTCAGATTGAGCATAATGACATTTTACAATCACACACACACACACACACACACACACACACACACACACACACACACATTGAGAAAGAAAAACTCTAGCTTACTTTGTAATTTTAAAAAACACTCACATTATGACTTTAAAATATGTAGTCATTAGAAGGTTAATCATAGAAGCAGGTTACCCATACATAACCAAATACGTATATGTAACTGGACTTTTTCCACTTTGTCATTTTTTTTAGCATATAAATATATAAGGTAAAATGCACAAATATATATATGTATATATATATTTCAGCACAACAGTTGTGGAAATGAATAAACAGGTTAAGGGTGTATTATTGCTTTGCCTAACGATGGTTTGGTCTGACACTAGTTCTGAAGAACTAGTATTATTGTCTGCTATAGTACAAGAGCAAAAAATATGTCCAATTTAAATTGTTTATTGCTTCAAATGGAGTATATGTAATATTTAGATAGATTATTTTTATAGTATGAAACATATGCTTTGCTCATTGTCTCTAATGTGCATGAAATCCTTTTTTTTTTTTAAAACCATAGACTACCATACAATAGTTGAACACATAAGATTGAATAATTTTACTTTATTAAAAAAAACAATCTTAAAGACAGCTTGATAAAGGCTTTTGGTTTAAATTTGTTTTCTGTATGTACACAGTGTTAAATGCAAAGGCTGAAAGGTCAGTGTAAAGATTAAAGAAACAAGAACAAAACAGGTCATTCAATGGTGAATAAAATGTGTTTGTTGAAAAACAGATTTAAAAGTGCAGGGAATTTGTCTTGTCATGTTGGAATATTATATCCATGGCAACCTGGGATGCAAAGGATGCAAATAAGAATTTATTCATGCTCTGGTCCATTCATTGTTGTGAGTCACAATTTGAGTTCAGGATGTACTGAGCATACATGACACCTAGCAAATGGGAGAAGACATGTTTAAAGACAGTTTACCAGCACCATTAGAAGAAAATGAAGATAGGACCATCCGTCATTTGCTTGAGATGAAGGAGGGAGGGAGTGAAAGAGAGTTAATAATTGATGTGGCCCTGGTCACACTGGCTCCTGCTGATTCACAAAAGACATTTAGCAGTGATTGAGATCAAAGCTGTTCAGTCTCCCGCTGCTAAGCTGAAAGGCGAAACTAGCAATCGCCTTCTTTCTCACTCTAATAGTGTCCCTTTTATGAAGTTAATAAACTGCACATTTCAGTCAAACTACATCAGTACAAATGGCTCTGGGATCTAATAACTTGAAAGTAGAGAGCCACCTCTATCTCCCTCTTTGAACTGAACCACTGAGTGTGTTGTGTGTGTGTGTTTGTATACATGGATGTGTGTTAGTTGGGGGATAGATCAAAGCCCTCTAGTGGTGTGTTAAAATCGGGAGGCTACACACTTTGCTTCCTTTGCTACCTAAAAAGAATAAAGACGCACAATTCACTGGCCATGGACTTTGCAGGTGTTTCCTTTCCAACCACACCGAAGTCGAGGCTTTTCTAATGAGGCCAATCTTTGTTGTACATAACCTTTTGATCTTTTGCTCTAAGAACAGATGAGAGGGTTTAGAAAAGGGAGATAAGGAGAGAGAGCGAGCAAGAGACAGAGAGAGGGAGAGAGAGAGAGAGAGAGAGAGAGAGAGAGAGAGAGAGAGAGAGAGAGAGAGAGAGAGAGAGAGAGAGAGAGAGATGATTAGACACTCATTTAAGGTGTTACCCTCCCATCATTCATTATTGTGCTTGGATACTTAATGAAAATTTCTATTCATCTCATCAAGTGTGCTGTGAAAGGTTACAATGTTTCAGTAGCTGCAGTTGTTATTGTTGTTGTGAGTTGAATATTGTGTTATAACAGCACATCCCAAAGTGTTCTATTCCTCATATACAGTGCCCTCCACTAATATTGGCATCCTTGGTAAATATGAGCAAAGCAGGCTGTGAAAAATTGTCTTTATAGTTTAACCTTTTGATCTTATGTTAAAAAAATTCACAAATGTACTCTGCTCTCGTGGATATAAAACAATTGCAGACACAACACAGGTTTATCCCCAAAAAATCTTTGTTAAATATAGGTGTGCAACAATTATTTACACCCCTATGAATTCATATGAGAAAAATATATTTGAAGTATATTCCAACTGATATTAAAAAAAATTTTTAGTACACCTGGGTGACTAGGAACAGGAAATTGTTCAACCATGACTTCCTGTTTCACTTGGGTATTAATATGAGGTAACACATAGGCCAAATTCCCAGAATATAGCTGTGATGTGTGACAAAATGTTGTTGAGCTTCTCAAAATGGGAAGTGGCTATAAGAAAATAGCACAAGCATTGAAAATGCCCATTTCCACCATTAGGGAAATAATTAAGAAGTTCCAGTCAACTGGAAATGTTATGAGTCAACCTGGAATTGGACGTGTGTGTTAGGAAATACACAGGGGGAGCTGGATGCAAGTGCAGGGGAAAAAGGTCACTTCAATGGGGATAACCAAAAATAACGGAACACAAAAGTATGGGAAGCAAACAGTCAAACAATAATCCAAAATTAGAAAAGCAATAATCCACAGAAACGCAAAGTAGTTATCCACAGGGGAGTGTTATAGGGTTCAGGACAGGAGACTGGATTGGAGACTGGACTTGAAACTAAACTAGAAACTGGACTGGAAACTGAACTGGAATCTAAACCAGAAACTGGACTGAAAATGAAACTAGAAACCTGACTGGAAACTAAACTAGAAACAGAACAGGAAATTGAACTGGGAACTGGACTGGGAATAGGATTGGGTACAGGACTGGAAACTAAACTAGAAACCGGACTGAAAACTGGACTTGAAACTGAACTGGAAACAGGACTGGATTCAGGACTTGAAACTGGACTGGATACTGAACTGTGACCTGGACTGGAAACTGGACCTGAAACTGGACTGGAAACTGAACTGGAACCTAAGCTAGAAACTGGACTGGATTCTGGACTGGAAACTAGACTGGAAACCAGACTAGAAACAGGACTGGGAACAGGACTGGGAACGAAACTAGATTCTGGACTGGAACCTAAACTAGAAACTGAACTAGAAACAGTACTGGGAACTGGACTGGGAACTGGATGTGACTTTGGGCCTGAAATAAGACATGGGCTAAGGCATGGGTTGGAACATAACTCTAGATTTGGGCATGGACCTGGACTGGGACATGGACTAGGATATGTGTTAGGACAGAAACCTGGATCTAGACTTGGGCATGGACTTGAACTAGAACATGGACTTGGATTAGAACATGGAAAGGGACTAGGGTAGGAACCTGGACATGGACTTGGACATAGATTTGGACTAAGACATGGGCTAGGACTTGGACATGGACTAGGACTTGGAAAGGAGGTCTCCCCATGGACCTCGGGCATGGACTTGGCTTTGGAGGAGGTCATCCTGTGGACCTCCGACATGGACTTGACTTGGGAGGAGGTCATCCCGTGGACCTCTGACATGGACTTGGCTTGGGAGGAGGTCATCCCGTGGACCTCCGACATGGACTTGTCTTGGGAGGAGGTCATCCTGTGGACCTCTGACATGGACTTGGCTTGGGAGGAGATCATCCCATGGACCTCCGACATGGACTTGGCTTGGGTGGAGGTCCCCTCATGGACCTCCGGCAGGAGAAGGACAAGAGTGGAGGTCTCCTCGTGGACCCCCGACAGGAACTTGGCTTGGGCGGCGGTCTCCTCGTGGACCCCTGACAGGAACAGGGTTGGAGCGGAGGTCTCCTCGTGGACCTCCGGCAGGAACATGGCTTGGGCAGAGGTCCCCTTGTGGACCTCCGTTGGGCGCTCCGCTGGGGAGACCTCCTGCTGGGTCTCCGGCTGGAGCTCGGGGCTGGAGGTTGCCACGTTAACCTCCAGAGGGTGCTCCGCTGAGGAGGCCTCCTGCTGATTCTGTTAGAAAATACACAGGGGGAGCTGGATGCAAGTGCAGGGGAAAAAGGTCACTTTAATGGGGATAACCAAAAATAACGGAACACAAAAGTATGGGAAGCAAACAGTCAAACAATAATCCAAAATTAGAAAAGCAATAATCCACAGAAACGCAAAGTAGTTATCCACAGGGAGCGTTATAATCCAAAAGGCAAAACATAAATCCAGAATAATAACGAGGCATAAATCCACAAGGAACAAGAATAATCCAACACAAAGTGAGGCATAAATCCACAAAGAAACCAAAACAAAACATGGAATGAGGCTATGGTCTATGAACTACGGTCTATGATCTAAGAGCGAGCCGAGTACCAGCGTACGTTACTCTATTCATTTAATACTCCGCGCCAAAGTGAATAAAAGAAGAGATTTAAATACATGAATCGAAACGAGACACACCTGAAACCTGAAATGTGACAATAAACGTAAACCAATGAACAAACATGGGTGGAGACATGACGTAAACAGAGGACCAATAAATATACAGAGGCGGAGACATGCCGTAAACCAAAACCCAAGCGCACATGGTGAAGTAAACAAACCCAGAGTCTATGAATGAACTGATTGCGGAGAATACGGAAGTGCGTTGCCGGCTGTCCTCAGTGACAGCTCGGAGAGGGGAATGCGGAAGTACACCGCTCGCCAGCCTTCGCGAGCCGCGTAGCGCAAGGGGTTCTCTAACAGTGTGTCTATATTGTCTCAACGCACTGTGAAGAGGATGTTTCGAGTGGCCAAAAAAATCTCCAAGGATCCCAGCTGGAGAACTGCAGAAGTTAGTTGCGTCTTGGGGTCAGAAAGTCTCCAAAACTACAATCTGAAGTCACCTACATCACCACAAGTTGTTCGGAAGGGTTTCAAGAAAAAAGCCTCTACTCTCAACCAAAAACAAACTCAAGCGTCTTCAGTTTGCCAGACACTACTGGACCTTCAAATGGGATCGGGTTCTATGGTCAGATGAAACCAAAACAGAGCTTTTTGGCAATAAACACCAGAGGTGGTTTTGATGCACACAGAGAGGTAGCCATATGGAAAAGTGCCTCATGCCCACGGTTAACTATGGTGGTGGCTCTTTAATGTTTTGGGGCTGTTTTTCTGACAGAGGACCTGGACATTTTGTTAGGATACATGGCATCATGGACTCAACAGATATTAAATGAAAACCTGACTGCCTCTACCAGAAAGCTTAAAATGGGTCATGGTTGGATCTTCCAGCAGAACAATGATCCAAAACATAAATCAAAATCAACACAAAAATGGTTTACTGACCACAAAATCAAGCTCCTGCCATGGCCATCCCAGTCCCCTGACTTGAAACCCATAGAAAACCTGTGGGGTGAACTGAAGAGGAGAGTCCACCAGCGTGGACCTCGAAATTTGAAGGATCTAGAGAGATTCTGTATGGATGAATGGTCTCAGATCTCAGGTAGAACAAAGTATTGACAAAAAAGGGTGCCAATAATTGTTGCACACCTATATTTAACAAAGATATATTTTTTGATAAACTTGTGTTTTGTTTGCAATTGTTTGATATCAATGAGAGCAGAGTATTAAATACAATTTTTCACAGCCTTCTTTGCTCATATTTTCCAAGGGTGCCAATATTAATGGAGGGCACTGTAACACAGCAATAATTACTATTTTTAAATTTATTAATAACCAACACGTCATGCCCCCCCCCCCCCCCCATTTATAGTTTGTGTGGAACATCTGCAAGACAACTTCCTGTTATCACTTACCTGCCTCTCTTTTTTCCCGCTTTCTCTTGAAATTGAATAAGACAAAAACGCAGTTTGTCATGTTGCTGAGAAACAAGAAAGTAAAAACACCTTTGTCCTGAAGTCTCCGATAGTGGAAAACCTTTTACAAAGCGCTGACACTGTTGACTCCTTCCATAAATCTGAAATAAACATCACCTCACAGAAACCTTCACCAAATCAAGGATTATACTGTACAGTTTTTTTTGTTAAATAACACCAAATTAGTCTTTATTATTAGCCTTAGATTATTGTGGAGTGTCCATCATACAGGTCCCTGTGAATGAGCTGTTACTGTAGTGTATTAGAACGATTTGAATTGCAGACGGAATTACTGTCAGAGCTGCTGTTTAAAAATTAAAATTAATTAAATTAAATTAATCAATCAATCAGAATCAAGAATTCAACAGCTATATTGTGCTAAGCTAGTTTGATATGCTGCAAAATATAAGGGGAGACAAATTCTATTTGGTAGTTACTATGATTGTATAATGACCCAGAATTAATTGGAAGAAAACATTTCACCCTAGTAGAGTATGTCAGTCTTCAGCATTAGTCTATGTCATGTATGTTTCACGTAGTGATACTACTATTATACTGTTACTATGAGTAGTTTCCACAACATTATGGTGCAGTTTGTGTATACACACCAGAGACCAAGCAAGGCCCAAACTATTATCCATAGCTGTTGACTGCACAACTATGTTGGATTAAGGTTCAATATAGTCTAACAGTGCTGCATATTGATTAATAAGAAGTGGATCAACTTGCTATATTACTAAACCTCCTGGAATGCAGAGGCAGTGTAATATCTGTGTGTTGTGTGTATGAGTGTGAACACAGCAGCAACCAATGATTAGCATTATTACAAGCATGAGTGCTGATGATGGAGCAGTGCCAGGGTAGGAGTTGGACAGACCAACAAAACTCCAGAGCCAAGAGCTGATAGGACAGTATAAAGTGTGCTTTGTCATGTGTTGTCATATGCATGCGAAAATTTCATATGAAAAAGACACTTAGAGTGCTTCTTTCACACTCTCGTAGCTCACACAACACTACACTATAACCATAACAATGTTAACTAACTAGCCTAGATTACTATTACTATTAGATTTATTATTAGCAATAATTATGATTAAATAAAGATTGGTTTAACTCTGGTGATGAGGGGGTTCTTTGCCTTCGCTTTAGCATTGGAGGCAAAAAAAATCAAGAAACTTGACTGTATGCAGCTACTTCACTGTGACGGCTATATTGTGTACCGTAAGTATTATTACTTAAGAGAGAGAGAGAGAGAGAGAGAGAGAGAGAGAGAGAGAGAGAGAGAGAGAGAGAGAGAGAGAGAAAGAAAGAGAGAGAGAGAGAGAGAGAGAGAGAGAGAGAGAGAGAGAGAGACTTACTTTATTACAATAATCTTGAAAGGTGCTAATAAATCTGGAGTTGGCCGAGTGTAGCAGAAGTGCACTGGGTCTGCAGCTCTCTCTTTCTTTATTTCCTTTGTTTTATGTTGTTGTTGTTGTTGATGATGATGATGATGATGATGATGAATATATTTCAAAGCATTCCGTGTATATATCATGCAGAGCGTGTTTTCTGTGTGTGGGCTCCTCTGTGAAAGACCACCCCCTCTGAGGAATGTCCTCAGAGACACAAAAGTGGCCCATAATTACACATGGGGGCCACTGATGAATACTAAAACATGGCTTTCACATTAGTAATATGTCAAGGTTACACTATATTGTTATACCTATTTCCATCTGTCTATCATGATCTGCACTGTAAATTGTCCACGATTCCATTTTGTTTATATTTTTGTAGTCAATCATACATTTGTGGTATTTATAATTATATAATTATAATTATAATTATAACAGGATTAGACTGGGAAAATAATTACACATAGCCTAGTTCTAACTGTGTGTGTGTGTGTGTGTGTGTGTGTGTGTGTGTGTGTGTGTGTGTGTGTGTGTGTGTGTGTGTGTGTGTAAATGGGGCCCTGTGATGGACTGGTGGCCCCACAACCCTGACCAGGTTGCTGAAGATGAATGAATGAATGAATGAAGTTTATCAGACAGTAGAACATGTCTACATTTTGCTTTTAGAATTTTCGTGCTTTGGCAGTGTAGCAAATACTTTGTCTGCACAAAATAAAACATTTCATAGCCTCTTCAGGCTCAGTCCATCCATCCATCTGTCTAAATACTGTATAAAATCCTTGAAAGGCCACATGTATATGAAATTAAGACATGTACATATTTTAGTATATTGTGGACACATAATAACACAGTACTGTGCAAAAGTTTTATGCACATGCAAAGAAATGCTGTAGAGCAAAGATGCCTTGAAAATAATGATATTAAATGTTTCTACATTTAAAAAAATACCATAAAGAGCAGTAAACAGTGAATGAAACAAAGTCAATATTTAGTGTGACAAAAATAAAAATACAAATACAAATAGTAGTCTCCGGTACAATTAGCGCAGTTTTATAAGGAAATGAGCTGGTAAGTTTTATTGAGCATCTTGCAGAACCAGACACAGTTCTTCTGGACACTTTGACTTTCGCACTCACTTCTTATTTTTGCAGCAAAACCCAGCAGCCTTCATTGTGTTTTTTGTTTGAAAAGTGAAAAGTGGTTATGTAATATGCTGCTTTCTTTAATGACATACAAACATTTTTCTGTAACATTTAATTTTGTGCTAGAAAACGAACGTTTGGGAATCTAAAATGTTTTTGTACTGACATGATAATGTAGAAGTCATAAAATGAAAAAAAGTTTGTACTAAATAAAATAGGGTGCCTAAAACTTTTGCACAGTACAGTATACATTATATGGATAATGTATAATGGGTTCCTTTGTGACCTTGTGGACTATTACACGTCTTGCTCTTGAAGTGATCTTTGTTGGTCAACCACTCCTGGGGAGGGTAACAATGGTCCTGAATTTCCTCCATTTGTACACAATCTGTCTGACTGTGGATTGGTGGAGTCCAAACTCTTTAGAGGTTTTGTAACCAATTCCAACCTGATGAGCATCAACAGCTTTTTTTTTTTTGAGATCCTCAGAAATCTCATTCGTTCATGCAATGAAACACTTTTACAAACATGTGTTGTGAAGATCAGACTCTGATAGATCCCTGTTCTTTAAATAAAACAGGGCGCTCATTCACACCTGATTGTCATCCCATTGATTGAAAACACCTGACTCTAATTTCACCTTCAAATTAACTGATAATCCTAGAAGTTCACATACTTTTGCCACTCACACATATGTAATATAGGATAATTTTCCTTAATATATAAATGGTCAAGTAGAATATTTGTTGTCTCATTTGTTTATTTGGGTTCTCTTTGTCTACTTTTAGGACTTGTGTGAAAATCTGATGATGTTTAGGTCATATTTATGCTGAAATATTGAAAATCCTGTTCACAAACTTTCAAGCACCACTGTGCTGTCATTACCTGATGTGAATTTCCCATTTGGTATGCTTGTTAATGAAGTCTAATGGCCCTGCCCTACATCTTCTCTCACTCTACTATCCACATTTCTAACACACTAGCAAGTCACCAACATTTCCAAATGGGAAACCATCAACCACTCTCTCCGTTCTCTACTTGTTTAGTAAAGACATAAACTGACACATGGGGCTTTTCTGATAGCTACCACTCCAACTTAGAATGTTGAACCCAGAGCTGCAGGGGCCTACTTGGGCTTTCGTTCATGAACCGGGTGAAAAAGCTCCCACATTGGCTTTGAAAGGCTGCACTCTCACCATACAGCAGGATTAGATTCCACATTGTGAGTTCCCATGGAACAAACAGGGGTGAGAGCTGGGCTTTCTGGGTTAGGTCTTTCCCCTCCCTCCAAACCCCCCAAAGGGCTTTAGAGAGAAGGGTACAGAGAGAGGCAGCCTTGCTGGGTCTCTGGAGAAAGACTTCGTTCTCAGCATGGCTGCTCCACATTAGAGGGAAAAGCTAGCACAGTGAAGCTATTCAACTCTCTCACCCCTGCATACACACACAAACTCTCTTTTTCTCTCTCTTTCTTTTTTGCTTACTCACTTTCACTTTCTTCTCTCTGTCTTCTTTGCCCTTCCGTTCTCTCGGATAAGCTCTGAAGTAAGGAGGTATGGAAAGTTCCCTCTTTGCCCTCCGCCTCTGATCCAGATTTGTCATGTTCCATGTGGTGTCAAATCAGAATGTTTTGACAGACCACAGACATCTCAGGAATAAATCAAGTGATTTAAGAAAAGAATAAACATTAGGTTAAAGGTTGGGATTTAAAATATTTAAAACTTTATTCAGCATCAAAGTGAGGTAATACGCTTCAAAGCTGAATCTGCCTCTGAAGACTTAATTAGGTTCTGGTTTTCAAGATGAGACTTTTTTTTTTTTTGCATCAGATGTCTTTTTGATTTTAATTATTATTCCCAGAAAGAGCAGCAATGGCCAGTAGATAGTATGAAAGCAAAGGGGGCAAGTGTACACAACACAGGGGATATAAGAGTTACCAGGGGGTCTTTGAAACCAACCGTGATTGACAGTAAATGTAGATCATGTGATCCAGTCCAGCTTCCAATCAACTGGAGCGGGTGATTCATTAAAACTTGGGTCGTGAAACAGCCTCAAAGCAGGCCATGGGGAGGGGGAGGAAAACTAAAAGACTGTTTGGATCTGCATCTCATTACATTACATTACATTATGGAGAAAGCATGGAGATTTTAGGTGAACCCTGCACTCCTGCAGGACTACAGCCTTTCCTTTAGGAATTTCCATTATGAATGACCTTTTTGCACTTCATCTCTTTCTTGATATGTATTTTTCTGTAAACAGAAAATATTTTTTTAAAGGGACTGGAAACATATCATGCTGTATTCATGCATGTTAATAATTTCTGTCAAAAAACACGTTATACCCCAAATAGGCATATTTGACCCATGATCATATATACACTGAGTGACTCAGTGCATCTGGTGTCCCAGTGAAACATGTACCTTAACTTTCTCCTCCTTCAGTGTGTGTTCAAAATTAAAATACATGTACTTTGTTTTCTTCTTTCCTATTTCAAGCACTGTCAGAGAAATGGATGGGAAACAATTGATGTTACATTGGATCTCATTACTATAGCGCTTACACATGTGGGGCTGTAAACCACATGTAAGCATTTCCAGAAACAGCCATGAGAACGGGAAGAGGGGACGGGTGTGTATCAGTCAAACATTAAAGTCTGAGTGGGACAGATGGGAGAGAAAGAACAGGGGAAAGGGAGAAATGTGGGAAATGTTATAGCAGTGAGGATCAAAATGGAGAGAGAGAGAGAGAGAGAGAGAGAGAGAGAGAGAGAGAGAGAGAGAGAATTTAAAAGGGGGATGGCAGTGCTGTGACTGCTGCAAAAGCACATTTAATCCTGTACAGGTGTGCACGAGCATGTTACCGATAGAAGAGATTGAAAGTGAACGTGTGTGTGTGTGTGTGTGTGTGTGTGTGTGTGTGCTGAACACATCTGTTTATTATTCCTACACCCTATGCACATGCAAAAAATTCACCCTTCGACTTGCTCCTCACTAAGCACTCTGGATATCTGGATAATAATAATAATAATAATAATAATAACAACAACAATAAGCTAGAAGGTTAAGAGGCTAGCCCATGCCAATCCTAGAAGTCCCAGTACTATTATTATGGTCCAATAATTATTTTTCTGGTATTATTACTATTTTAATAATATAAGAATATTTTAAGAATATTCAGTATATACGAAAATGATTCAGACACTCAAAATGCTCCTGCACTCTCACATCATCGTCACAATCTGTACAGATTTTAAAGTTTTAAAAGTTAATACATTAATAACAAGAAATTTAGTCAACGTGAGAGTACTAACTGAACAAATCAGTGATTATTTCATCACCAATGTAGAGATGTAAAGATCAGTGGAGTGAAGAGACAAAGATGAGGCTCGCGTTTAAACTCCATGAGTGACTTTTTCCTCAGGTGATGAGACAGACTGATGTGGATGATGCTGATCAAATTAAGAACTCATTTCCGGTTGTATATATACTGTACAGTATATGTGTGATTTCTTAGTTTATAAATGTGATTTATTTTTCCCTTTTCTACTTTTGGGAGTAAAACCAGATAACCAGATTTTAAAATGATGTAACTTTACTTGTGGGTGACATGCTAAAGAGAAATATATTTCAGTTCAGGAAATACTGTACTTTTCAGAACTATATATAGTAGAAAATGACAAAATATGACAGGCTTTCCCAGGCTGCCACACTTATATGTATTCGGTATATAACACTATAGGACTGTCCTGATTTCTCAGAAACCAGAGTAAAATGATCACATTTATCAAACTGTCAATAAAGGGAAAACTGATCTACTTTATCAACGACAGCCAACAAAGCACAAATACTGCGAGTGCACTTTGTATCACGGTGTGTTGTATGTGTGACTCGCTGTCAATCAGACACAGTTTAATGGTATGGAATTGGCACAGACATAAAAGCGACATGAAACTGAAAGGAATATGGCATCTGGGGCAGGAGATGAGAGAGACGAAACAAGCAGGGGGGAGACAGGGTAGAGGAGATCACAAATCAGGATACAAGGGAGGAGAGCAGGGGGGAGAAAAGTAGGAGAGGGAAGTGAGAGAGGAGTAGTGAGGAGCCAGAGAGGGGGAGCAGAAGTAATGATGAACAACAAAGCAGAGAAGAGGAATAGGAGGAGAGGAACAAGGACAGATGTTAGACTATATTCTGAGGCAAAAAAAGAAAGAAAGATGTGAAAGATTTGAGTGTCTCATAAAAGATGATTGTCTGCATTTTACTGCCATTTTTTGTGGGACAGGAGGTTGCAATGGCTAAGATAAGGAATGGCATTTTCTCATTGCCTACTGTTTTTATAAGGATCTTAAACATCCATGAACAAATATACAATGGTGTGTAAAATGCCAAAATGTTAAAAAAGCAAATGCATAAACCAAAATCTCTGTACATATAGTATAGTTATTACAGCTATACAGCTGCATATGAGATGAAGTGGCACTAACCTGTCTACCATAGAGAACTTTCTCTATATGGTTTCCACTAACCAACACAGTAAGTTCTCAATATTGAAGATCTATCTCTCTCTCTCTCTCTCTCTCTCTCTCTCTCTCTCTCTCTCTCTCTCTCTCTCTCTCTCTCTCTCTCCTATAGGTGTGCTCTTTCATCCGTTGGAGGAATTTCCCTGCTGAAGGGATCAAAGCAGCAGCAGGACAGCAGGTGTGAAGACACTTCATTTCTGACAACAGAAAACAGAAGTGAAGGAGGAGCTGCAGAAAGGAGAGAGAGAGAGAGAGAGAGAGAGAGAGAGAGAGAGAGAGAGAGAGAGAGAGAGAGAGAGAGAAAGAAAGATCTTCAATATTGAGAACTCACTGTGTTGGTTAGTGGAGTGTAAGTACTGTACTCTGGAAACACATTATGTCATGGTAAGAACAGTGAGTGACCATGTCATACATGCATTAAATGCACACACACACACACACACACACACACACACACACACACACACACACACACACACACACACACACACACACACATTTTTAAAATCAATTTCAAATCAATTTTAAAGGAATACTCCATTTCCATTTTTATATTTACAATTTTACTTTACAACTTCATCTCTATCCATTGTGTAAGTCAAATCTTTTGACAAGTTTCCCACTGAGACAAGAACATAAAACACATTTACTCATGTGTGTGTGTGTGTGTGTGTGGGGGGGGGGGGTGGTGTTGTTTGGGTGTATTTGCACACTAATTTACTAATTTATCCTGCTCATGCAGATATTAGTTTTGTTTGTACCAACCTGTGACATATTCTAACAAAATTAGTTGATTCTATTTCACAAAATACAGGCCTAGACAAACCAGTAGCCTAACTTAAACAACTGTGACCCAGACCAGGCAGTTATGTGTGGTCTTTGATTGTCCCATAAGCTTCATATCTGACCACTTGGATGTTTTAAATTGCATCTTGTGGGATCCTAGTTTTGATGCACACCTCTAGTCTAAACCAGATGCCCTGTGGACCTTTCTCTATTTAGAACACATTATCTGTTCAGTTCAACTACTGTATTCGTATTCGGTTACATCCCTAGTTACAGCCTGTTCATATTTAAATCACTGATGGAGTGCTTGGTCTCAGTGTTGAAGCGGCAGTGGTAGCTCAGTGGTTAAGACGTTGGGCTACTGATCAGAAGCTCATGAGTTGAAATCCCAGCACCGCCAAGCTGCCACTGTTGGGCCCTTGAGCAAGGCCCTTAACCCTCGACTGCTCAGATATATAAATGAGATAAATATAAGTCGCTCTGGATAAGGGTGTCTGCCAAATGCTGTAAATGTAAATGTTTGTTTCGCAAAATTACCCATAAAGGCTGAAGGAAAGCTCCCACACACTTATCATATGTGACTATGTAACCCAAATTCAAAGCTACAACCATTAAACTCAAACAGTAAAGGTCTTAGAATGAGACAGACATGACGAAGCTGTTCTTATGTGATCTTATCTCACTTAAGCAGTAATTTAAAGTTACTGCATAACCTTAACCACAAATTCTTTGCTCAGTAAAAAGTAGTTCTATCTCTACAAGTATGAATAATGGAGATTTTCTCTAATTTAGAAATGCCTTGGACTGATAGTGTTCATGAAAGTGCCTCGGGTAACCTTAATCACGACAGATATAAGTGCATTTTCTAAATCCCAAGCTCATACATATACAACATTGTGCATTCAGTGCTCTGACACTCAACTTGAAAATGGAGAGTGTTCAGCACAAGCTTGGTCCCATGAGAGAGGGGTGAAAGTGATACAGGCGGCTCTGGGAACTTTTTAGTCTTGCCAAGGACAGAGTGAAGCCCCTCTCAGATCAAGTCTCCCTCACAGATCAAAGCTAGGTTCAGCAAACTGTGTTCAGTGGAGTGGCCCCTGCTTCGACTGTTAGACTTCTAACTTGTGGGTCTTCAGTGCACAGGTTTTACATCAGGGCAAAAACCTCAATGTGAGTGAGTGCATCAACAAATCATTTTCACACACTTTCACACACAGGAAAGTTTGTTTAAGTATACTCCCCACTCCCTGGTGACCACTGCCCCTTCCCGATTTCCTCCCTAATTTAGTCTTGGCCAATTCCCACCACCAGTGTATACTATAATACTATAATACACTATAATACGACCAATCTGGGAGGGTGAAGGATATCATATGCTTCCACTGGGACTGAAGCCTGCCTACCACATTCAGATAAAAACGCTTTCCACCTCCATCTGTATGCATGACCTCACCAGCACCATGATTGGCATGGATGTCACCCCAATTTTGCTCTCTTGGACTCCTGAAAACATACATTTTTGATGATATAATAAAACAAACTACTATGTAAACTATGTAATAAACTATAACTGTTTATCTGGACACATTGTCTAACATGCAGTTTTGAATTTACCATGCTTTCCTTTAGTAAACTTAGAACTATAGAGGGGTGACCAAGTAAAGGAAACGTTGGTGTTGGGCCACCTTGAGCTGCCAGAACAGCTTCAATAAGTCTTCTACGTTTAAGTTTCTGGAACTGTACTGGAGGGATGAAAACTCTTCTTCCAAAAGGGAGTATCCCATAATTGGTGGTTTTTCCCATGGAGTTCAATTGACTGATTTACATCATTTTCATACTCATGATAAGATAAAAGTGATCAGTAGGAATAACGTTGTATTTATTTGCTGTAACTCTTCCCTCTAAAGGTAGCAGTGGACTCAAATGGCAGCAAAATGATACACTTTTCTTTGATACCTGTTTGGATGCCGTAGGACACTGACAGGTTTAAACCAAATATTAGACTCAAGGATGGCTGGAAAAAGTGGATGGTCAAAATAGAAAAGTTGTTTATATCTTCCCAATCAGCAAAAGTCTTTGCGATGTTCTTAAGACATTGTTGAGATATGCATGTGGAGAAACTTTGGACACTGTGGCCCTCAGGCTGTGTAAAATAGGTTCAAAAATGATATGGACCATCAACATCCAACCAGTCAGGAAAAGGATGTGTCTTTTTACTTGCCTTTTATTCATGTCTGACAGTCCAAAATGTGATTTTCTGAAAAATGTAAATACATTTTAATGGTGGTCTCAGTGATTTTTAAGTGAGAACACATTTTGTACTATTTGGTAATGTTCTCTTTGCATCTTATAGACACTCAGTTAGCACACACAGCTAGCCAACAGCTGCGCAAGCTGTGCCTTAGCATCTCAATGACATTCCACACACCTTCTGTTGATTGGGAAGATGTTGACAAAATGTTGTTTTGGATCACAGTTTATGCATGTTCTTAATATTCTACTCTTTATAGCTTAGGACAAGTTAGATTATTTATTCATTTCCTGACTGTAGTCAGTCTGGTGTTACTACCTAAACGATGCTCCAAAAACGTAAGTTATGTAATTTAATCATAACTTAAGGAAACCTGCATGAAGGGAACTTGCACTATATCTGCGTATTACTTGGAGAGAGTGTGGAGATTTAATAAATTACCACCAAGAGGGGGTGCTGCCTTACAACACTGATACTTTATACTCAAGGATAACTGTTGGGTTGATGTCTTCCAAATTAGCAAATGAGGTTGTTGCAATGTTGTTGATGTTGTATAGATGAGCATGTGGAAAACTAGCAGTCTATTTGGCCCTCAGCTATGTAAATAGAAGGATAAAAAAATATGTGGACCACCAACATCTAACTAATTAGGAGAAGAAGGTGTGTTTACTTGCCTGATAGTCATGTCTGACAGTCCAATACGCTCCATATTTTGCACTAGCACTCAGGTAGCAAGTGTTTTTTGGAGGCATGGCATTGGAGAGAACACTGAAGAGAGGAGCTTTATTTGTTTTAATTTTGAGTATCAAAGCAGCTATCCTGAGCTAACTTTCATCTAAATTCACTGACGTTACCTTTAATTTAGCATAACAGTTTCTAACCTTTAAAGAACACAGCATCATATTTCATTGTACAGTATGTAAAATATTTTGCAAACGTCTATTGCTAACTGTATTGATTTCATCAAATATGAAATAATAACTCAAGACATGGGCGTTTTAATAAAACAGAAATTCGTCCCCCGCACGTTTTCACTGGCCATGGCCAATTTGTGTATCTTTGATTTCTATACATGTACGTGTCTATAAGTCTTTACGTGACCTGATGTTGCCATGACACTTGGTCACTCACGTCATGTGTCACTCACACCCGCGCTGAGCTCTCAGAGGTCGTGATGAGCTAAAAAGCGGCAAAAAACCATTCACTCCTTTTTTACTAAGTCGAGCAGTGTAAGATTTTTTGGCATGTGGTATTCGTGTTGCACAATGATGGATAATTTGCTACATATTTCTTTTTAAACTCTGCCTATTTCCATTGATGAATAATTAGCGTCAATCGTAGACGCTAGCGTCAATCGTAGCGTCAATCATAGACAAAAGTCAGAAAAAAGAATACCCTTGATATTCTGTCACCCCACATCTGAAATGATGGCTAAGCCCCTGCTCAAGATATACTTATATATCACTTTCAGAAATAAAGGTACCAAATCACAGGATGTTTTGTACCTTTAGTATGTATATTTTTCCTAGACAGGTGCAAGTGGTGTTACTTTAATCAACTTTTAGAGTAAAGTTTTAAAGGTACATCAGTGATCCTTAAGGTCCAAATATGTATCTTAAATGATTTTTTTTTTAAAAAGTATACTATATTCACATTTCCAGGTGAAATATACTGTACATACTAAAGGTACGAAAGATACAGTTTGGTACCTTTATTTCTGAGAGTGTACTTGCAGTATACAGATAATTACTTCTATATACAGTGCCCTCCACTAATATTGGCACCCTTGGTAAATATGAGCAAAGAAGGCTGTGAAAAATTGTCTTTATTGTTTAACCTTTTGATCTTTTGTTCAAAAAATTCCCAAAAATACTCTGCTCTCATGGATATCAAACAATTGCAAACACAACACAGGTTTATAAAAAAAAAAAAAAATTTAAAAAAATCATTTTTAAATATAGGTGTGCAACAATTATTGGCACCCCTATGAATTCATATGAGAAAAATATATTTGAAGTATATTCCCACTGATATTTAAAAAAAAATGTTTAGTACACCTGGGTGACTAGGAACAGGAAATTGTTCAACCATGACTTCCTGTTTCACAGGGGTATAAATATGAGGTAACACATAGGCCAAATTCCCTTAGTCATTCATAAGGCCAGTGGGTTAGACCAAGGAATATAGCTGTGATGTGCAGCAAAAGGTTGTTGAGCTTCACAAAATGGGAAGTGACTATAAGAAAATAGCATAAGCATTGAAAATGCCCATTTCCACCATCAGAGCAATATTTAAGAAATTCCAGTCAACTGGAAATTTTATGAATCAACCTGGAATTGGACGTGTGTCTATATTGTCTCACTGTGAAGAGGATGGTTCGAGTGGACAAAAAATATCCAAGGATCACAGCTGGAGAATTGCAGAAGTTAGTTGCGTCTTGGGGTCAGAAAGTCTCCAAAACTACAATCCGAAGTCACCTACATCACCACAAGTTGTTTGGAAGGGTTTCAAGAAAAAAGCCTCTACTCTCATCCAAAAAACAAACTCAAGCGTCTTCAGTTTGCCAGACACTACTGGAACTTCAAATGGGGTCGGGTTCTATGGTCAGATGAAACCAAAATAGAGCTTTTTGGCAATAAACACCAGAGGTGGTTTTGGTGCACGCAGAGAGGTAGCCATATGGAAAAGTACCTCATGCCCACAGTTAAATATGGTGGTATGTCTTTAATGTTTTAAGGCTGTTTTTCTGCCAGAGGACCTGGACATTTTGTTAGAATACATGGCATCATGGACTCTATCGAATCAACAGATCAACAAATCAACAGATCCAAAACATACATCAAAATCAACACAAAAATGGTTTACTGACCACAAAATCTAGGTCCTGACATGGCCATCCCAGTCATCTGAGTTGAAACCCATAGAAAACCTGTGGGGTGAAATGAAGAGGAGAGTCCACCAGTGTGGACCTCGAAATTTGAAGGATCGATAGAGATTCTGTATGGAGGAATGGTCACATACCTTGCCATATATTCTCCAACCCCATCAGACATTATAGGAGAAGACTCAGAGCTGTTATCTTGTATGTAGTAGTATGCTCTGGCCCCATCCCAATGTGGCGTGGCGATGTAGCTTACAGCAGGTTATGGTCGCTGAACTGCTGGATGTCCAGGTGGTGCTCCGAAAACAATGTGGGATTTATAGTTTAGTTTTGAGGGCAAGGCTGGCCTGTTATGGCGGGATGGTATCCATCCCACTCGGGAAGGTGCTGCTCTCATTTCTTGTAGCATAGCACATAGTGCTCCAGGAAAGCTCTTTTCATGATGAGCTAATCAAAATGACCACAGCTGATCACAGTTGAAAATCAAATGGCTTTGTGTGCCATTGAGAAGGTGATTAGGTATACCTGATTGAGTTTACAAGTCATTTTTAGAGGGGGGTGATCCTTTTTCCAACTCAGTGATTCTGTTTTTTTTCTTTCTTTTTTTTTCTGACATGTTGGTGTTATATCTTTCACTTGGATGTTATAAGTTGCACTGAGTAAATACAGCTGGATAAAACAAAAACTGTTTCTGTCTTCATTTCAGGCTGAAAAGCAACAAAATGTGCTTATTTTATATACATCAGCCCCGTCTAACTGGCAGAGGAGGAGGTGTCGGACTCATTTATAATGAAAATCTAGGCGTCGCAAAAAAACCTAGTCATAAGTTCAACTCCTTTGAAGTTCTTCATACTATTATAACATGTAGCCACAAAAAAATTCCACTCATTATTATTTAAAGACCCCCAGGGCCATATTCTGAATTCCTTTGTGAATTTGCAGATTTTATCTCGAACCTGGTTGTTTCTCTAGACAAAGTATTAATTGTTGGCAACTTTAATATTCATTTCGATAACCCGGAAGATCCTCTGAGAACAACGGTTGTGTCTATTTTAGATTCAGTAGGGGTCAATCAGAATGTAATAGGACCCACTCGTAATGGTGGTCACGCTCTTGACATTATACTAACATATGGATTAAATATAGAAAATATAGTCACATTTCCGCAGTCTGAAGCTATCTCGGACCATTATCTCATCTCGTGTAAATTGCGTATTAATCATAATATATGCACCTTGCCTCGCTACCATGTCAAACGTACATTCACGTCAGCTACTGCACAGAGTTTTATCAATAACTTCCCAGAGATATCAACCATGATTCGATCACCGTCTGATCCCAAAGAACTTGATCGGGTAACTGAATGCTTGGACTCAACGTTCCGCTACACGTTAGATAAGGTAGCCCCACTTAAAAGAAAAATATAATGGTATACTGATCACACGCGCACCTTAAAACAGACCACTTGACAATTAGAACGTAAATGGCATCAAACCAAATTGGTAGAATTTCAACAGCATGGAAGGAGAGCCTCATAAACTATAGGAAATCTCTTAGTGCTGCTAGATCAGTGTATCTCTCTACCTTAATTGAAAATAACAAAAATAATCCTAGATTCTTATTCTGTAGCATAATTAACTAGGAATATACCTGCCACAGAAATATGCACTCAATCTTTATATAGCAGCAATGATTTCATGAATTTTTTCATTGGCAAAATTGAAAATATTAGACCAAAAATTCAGACTATTAATTTAAAACCAAACAGTCTTATAACTAATCCTGTAGATAATATAGCAATATCAGATCAATGATTAGAATGTTTTACTCCCCTTAGAGAGACCAAAATTATTTCATTAATTTCTTCATCAAAATCACCAACTTGTATACTAGATCCCTTACCTACATGTTTCTTCAAACAGATTACTCCAGAAATAATCAAACCTCTTCTAAAAATAATCAACTCTTCCCTTAGCACTGGCTATGTACCTAAATCATTTAAACTAACAGTTATCAAACCCCTGATTAAAAAACCCGACCTCAACCGCTGTCAATTGTCCAGCTATAGGCCATTATCAAATCTCCCCTTTATCTCCAAGATCTTAGAAAAGATTGTAGCACAGCAGCTATGCTCGTACCTACATAGGAATAACATTCATGAAATGTATCAGTCAGGATTTAGGCCTCATTATAGCACTGAGACAGCGCTGGTTAAAGTGGTAAATGACCTGCTGCTGGCCTCTGATCAGGGTTGTGTCTCCATGCTTGTGTTGCTTGACCTTAGTGCAGCTTTTGATACAATTGATCATACTATTCTCCTTGGTAGACTAGAAAATGTTGTTGGCATTAAGGGAACGACCCTCTCCTGGCTCAGGTCTTATTTGACTGATCATTATCAGTTCGTAGATGTAAATGGCGAATTCTCTATGCATACTGAGGTAAAGTTTGGTGTTCCGCAAGGTTCTGTTTTAGGCCCACTGCTCTTTTCTTTATATATGCTACTTCTGGGTCAAATTATTCGGAAACATGGAATTAGCTTCCACTGTTATGCTGATGACACACAGTTGTATGTTTCAGCAAAGCCAGATGATAGACACCAGCTTAATAAAGTTGAGGAAAGTGTAAAGGACATTAGACAGTGGATGCTTATTAACTTCCTCTTACTTAATTCTGACAAGACAGAAGTACTTAGACTAGAACCACATGCAGCTAGAAGTAAGTTTTCTGATTATATAGTAACTCTGGATGGCCTTTCTGTTTCATCAACCGCAACCGTAAAAGACGTTGGTGTGATTATTGACTCTAGTCTTTCATTTGATGCCCATGTAGATAATATTACTAGGATAGCCTTATCTTAGAGCTCTCATCACCCCACGCACCGCACCACGCTCCCTCAGGTCAACAAGCACTGCTCGACTGGTCCCACCCTCTCTCAGGATGCAAGGTAGATCTGCCTCACGACGTTTCTCTGTTCTGGCACCAAGGTGGTGGAATGAACTTCCCATCAATGTCAGAACAGCTGAGTCGCTGGCTATCTTCAAGAAATGCCTAAAGACATACCTCTTTTCTAAATACTTACCCCTTGATAATTAGTGTTTTCTTCTTCTTCAAAAAACAAAAAAACAAAAAAACCCTCCTAACAGCTGCTCTCTTTTCAACAGGTTTGTGTTCAGTGCACTTCGTTGTAATCGTACGAACCAGAAATGAAATATTCATTGATGGAGAATTTAAAGCACTGGATAAGGGCATCTGCTAAATGCTATAAATGTAAATGTAAATGTAGCCTTCTTTCACCTCAGAAATATTGCTAAGATAAGAAATATAATGTCACTACATGATGCAGAAAAATTAGTTCATGCTTTCGTCACCTCTAGGTTGGATTATTGTAATGCTTTACTGTCTGGATGTTCCAGTAGGAGCATAAACAAACTCCAGTTAGTCCAGAATGCAGCTGCAAGAGTCCTCAGTAGAACCAGAAGATATGACCACATCACACCTATCTTATCCACACTACATTGGCTCCCAGTGAAATTTCGCATTGATTGTAAAATACTACTAGGGAGAGCTTTCTCTTACAAAGCCCCACAGTTATGGAACAGCCTTCCAATTAGTGTTCGGGACTCGAACACTAATTGGCTGAAAACATATTTGTTTAGCTGAACACATATTTGTTTAGTCAAGCTTTTTGTGAATAGTTTTTTTCTTAGGTAAAGGAGCAGATCTAGAGGTCTCACAGGCATAGAGTGTTGTGGTTAACTGGGATGTTTGGATGCTGTCGCCCCCCCACTTTCACACGTTCACCCAGGTTTGTTGATGGTGGAGTGGCTGGCCGCCTTATGTCCCAGGGAGCCTTCATGTCTGTGTTACCTTCTGGCTCTCCCTTTTAGTTATGCTGTCATATCTAGTCTTGCCGAAGTCCCTGCTTGCACTCACGCAAAGTACACTGTCCTTAACCATTACGGGACAAAAAGCATACCTAATAATCTCTCTCTCTCTCTCTCTCTCTCTCTCTCTCTCTCTCTCTCTCTCTCTCTCTCTCTCTCTCCTTCTCCCTCTCGCTTTCTGTCAAGCTACACATGATACTCCTGAGATGCCAATCCCTTCTGCTCTCCTGACCTGCTTGATCCATCCTGATGCCTTACTTCTGGTTGGAGTTTTCATTTGGAAGTCACATGCTGCTGCTGAGGATGGCCCCACACAGTGCAGCCTAAAGATCAGTGAGATTACTGAGGATGGTACCACTTAAAAACCATAAAGATGAATTTGGACCTCAATTCATATGAACAGTTATGCTATGATGGCTAGGACTGCAATTGCCACAAACTGTTTTGCACTCAAGTCTCCATCAGTGAACAGTGGAGAAGTTCAACAAAACAGACTTCGTGTAAAAACTGTAATGAATATTTCTGGTTATACAACTGCTATTTGACCATGTAGTATTAGCACATTTATAGAAGGGATTTATTTATTTATAACTGCACTATCTGGTGTTACCCAGATGAGGATGGGTTCCCTTTTGAGTCTGGTTCCTCTCAAGGTTTCTTCCTCGTGTCGTTTTTCCTTGCCATCGTCGCCTCTGGCTTGCTCATTGGGGATAAATTCATACATTTAAAATCTATATCCTGAATTTATATATTTCTGTAAAGCTGATTTGGGACAATGTCCATTGTTAAAAGCGCTATACAAATAAAACTGAATTGAATTGAATCTTGGCAAAGGGAGGTAGCACAAAGTATTGACTAAAAGGGTACCAAGAATTGTTGCACAATAAAGACAATTTTTCACAGCCTTCTTTGCTCATATTTGCCAAGGGTGCAAATATTAATGGAGGGCACTGTATAATTATTTAGATAATGCTTTTTACCTGGTTACCAAATACTTTTGTGGAACTGAAATGCATCTGAACACCCTGATTTCATTCACTTTATTGCTGATGTCATATTTAATTGAAATGGCAATATACATACATACTCTTAGATGGAGAGCTTATCAGTTACTGGATCAGTATACCTAATAAATAATACCTAATAATACTATGAATATCAGTCCTCTTACTAATCCTTATAATCTTGGAAACTGCAAAACACTTCTGTAATCCCTCTGGATGAGGACAAGTGTCAAATGCTGTAAATGTAAATGTAAATGTAAATTATTTATTGAAGTTGTGCCACTTGCTGTTTATGTCTCTGAAATACATTGTGTGTATTTCAGCTACGAATAAAGGCAGAAAAACAGCCTGTGACATCAGCATAGCCTCTTTACATGGACAAAAAGACAAAAAGAAACATCAAAGGTGCCAAAAGCAGGCAGTCAAGGCGAGTCTTCTGTGCCAGTAATTGTGCAAGATTTGATTAAAGAAGGATTATGATTTCAAATGGACTTCAAAAAGTACTACACGACTAAGATGTTACATCTTAAGAAGTTCAATTGAGTGCCGCACAGACATGAAGGGCCGACCTAATCCAACTATTATGCTCTCCAGTTTCAGGACTCTTTCCCTCTCTCTGCTTATCCAGAATGCTCACTTCAAAGCACAGAGTGGCATTAATGATTTATGGTAAATGGGCATGTCCTAATGAAAGTATGATGAAAGCATTTGCTAACCTCAATTGTTGTCTTTTTTTTGCTTTTTTGTTTAGGTGGCTTCACTGCCAGTCCCCAAGTTGACATAGTAAGAAAGTGGTATGACACAGGTCACACCATGATTGTGTGTATCCTTGAGTTTTGTCGTGTTCTTAGTCGTCCCTTATGCGTGTCATGTGGCTTCAAGCATCTGTCTAGTGAAACGTAAGCGTAAATACAAACTCCGTTTCACAGCTGTCATCTACACACACACTGATCTGATCTTGCACAACATTCTTAGGAACTGACGTGAGTGATATGACGGATTTCACCCACAACCCCAACCCCCCCCAACAACCCCCACATCCCCCCACCATCCCACCCCCAATTAGTTCTATCTTCCAGAAGTCCTTTTGAGAGTCTCATCTGACTCCTTACATAAATACATAAATTGTAGAAGGAGACAGCAGGGCTTTCAAGTGTGGGCAGATCACACAGACACCCACTGTTTACTCACCAGACCAGGAAGGCTGTCCTAGTGCTTAAAACATAGGTAAGAGACAGACTCAGGACAACTATGGCGGAACGGGAGGGACAATGGCCTCCTAGACATTTAGGTGCCAGTTCAGTCCTCCCACCTGACCCCAGCAAAAGACTCATGGACAGGTCAAAGGAGAGGTCAACTCTCAATGTGTTCCCATGGACAATGGACACTTTGTGTTCTCATAGTTTTCTTATCCTCTTCATAGTTCTTATTATCATTATCATCTTCTAAGTGGTGACTTGGTCCTTACATTGTAATTATTATACCACTTTGTCTTTAAATCAATTTCAGTAGCTTGAACTACACAAAACAAAAAATGAAATATTTCAATAGTAATTATTACTGTCAGTTTCAGTGCAGCAATATTCAGAATTAAACTAAAGGTTCTGCCCTACAGCACATTTTCAGTATGGACAGAATATTGTGTAACAGGCCATTTATCAGCCCAGAGCCAACAACAGACCTATGACCACTTTTTCACTGGTATGGTGTATAGCCGTGGCCAAAAGTTTTGAGAATGACAAAAATATTAATTTTTACAATGTCTGCTGCCTCAGTTTTTATGATGGCAATTTGCATATACTCCAGAATGTTATGAAGAGTGATCAGATGAATTGCAATTAATTTCAAAGTCCCTCTTTGCCATGAAAATGAACTTAATCCCAAAAAAACATGTCCACTGCATTTCAGCCCTTCCACAAAAGGACCAGCTGACATCATGTCAGTGATTCTCTCATTAACACTCTCACCTGTGTGAGGCAAGGCTGGAGATCACTCTGTCATGCTGATTGAATAACTTAGAATAACACACTGGAAGCTTTAAAAGGAGGGTGGTGCTTGAAATTATTGTTCTTCCTCTGTTAACTATGGTTACCTGCAAGGAAACACGTGCAGCCATCATTGCTTTGCACAAAAAGGGATTCACAGGCAAGGATATTGCTGCTAGTAAGATTGCACCTAAATCAACCATTTATCGGATCATCAAGACCTTCAAGGAGAGAGGTTCAACTGTTGTGAAGAAGGCTTCAGGGCGCCCAAGAAAGTCCAGCAAGCGCCAGGACCGTCTCCTAAAGTTGATTCAGCTGCGGGATCAGGGCACCACCAGTGCAGAGCTTGCTCAGGAATGGCAGCAGGCAGGTGTGAGTGCATCTGCACGCACAGTAAGGTGAAGACTTTTGGAGGATGGCCTGGTGTCACGAAGGGCAGCAAAGAAGCCACTTCTCTCCAGGAAAAACATCAGGGACAGACTGCTATTCTACAAAAAGTACAGGGATTGGACTGCTGAGGACTGGGGTAATGTCATTTTCTCTGATGAATCCCCTTTCTGATTGTTTGGGGCATCTGGAAAAAAGCTTGTCCGGAGAAGAAAAGGTGAGCGCTACCATCAGTCCTGTGTCATGCCAACAGTAAAGCATCCTGAGACCACTCATGTGTGGGGTTGCTTCTCAGCCAAGGGAGTGGGCTCACTCACAATTTTGCCTAAGAACACAGCCATGAATAAAGAATGGTACAAAAACATCCTCAGAGAGCAACTTCTCCCAACCATCCAAGAACAGTTTGATGACGAACAATGCCTTTTCCAGCATGATGGGGCACCTTGCCACAAGGCAAAAGTGATAACGAAGTGGCTCGGGGAACAAAACATTGACATTTTGGGTCCATGGCCAGGAAACTCCCCAGACCTTAATCCCATTGAGAATTTGTGGTCAATCCTCAAGAGGCAGGTGGACAAACAAAAACCCACAAACTCTGACAAACTCCAAGCATTGATTATGCAAGAATGGGCTGCCATCAGTCAGGATGTGGCCCAGACGTTGATTGACAGCATGCCAGGGCCAATTGCAGAGGTCTTGAAAAAGAAGGGTCAACACTGCAAATATTGACTCTGCATAAACTTCATGTAATTGTCAATAAAAGCCATTGACACTTATGAAATGCTTGTGATTATACTTCAGTAACAGTTAGTAACATCTGACAAAAAGATCTAAAAACACTGAAGCAGTAGACTTTGTGAAAATTAATATTTGTGTCATTCTCAAAACTTTTGACCATGGCTGTACACATTTACAGAACGAGTTGAGGTAAACACAGTGGTAAATAAAGCAGGCAGCTTCTTGTTGCTCCAATAACACAAATATACAGTACTGTGCAAACATTTTAGGCACCCTATTTTTTTAGTACGAGCTTTGTTATAGATTTTTTATTTTATTTTTCTACATTATCAAGTCAGTACAAAAACATTTTAGATTCCCAAACATTAGTTTTCTAGCACAAAATTAAATGTTACAGAAAAATGTTTGTATGTCATTAAAGAAAGCAGCATATTACGTAAGAGACACTTTTCAGACAAAAAAACACAATGAAGGCTGCTGGGATTTGCTGCAAAAATAAGAAGCGAGTGTGAAAGTCAAAGTGTCCAGAAGAACTGTGTCTGGTTCTGCAAGATGCTCAATAAAACTTACCAGCTCATTTCCTTATAAAACTGCACTAATTGTACCGGAGACTACTATTTAAATTTTTATTTTTATTCATTTTAATTTATTTATCTTAATTTTTTTTTTTGTCACACCAGATATTGACTTTGTTTCATTTAATACTGTTTACTGCTCTTTACAGTATTTTTTTTTAAATGTAGAAACGTTTAATTTCATTATTTTTAGGCATCTTTGCTCTACAGCATTTCTTTGCATGTGCCTAAAACTTTTTCACAGTACTGTATGTGAATATACTGATAATTTGAAAGTGTAGAGACATTCAAATAAAAGAGAAAAAATACATCTTGTGCTAAATTTGGTGTGAATATAAAAGTTTTAAAAGGTGTGGCAAAAAGAAAGAGAGGAAAAAGAACAAAACAAGCAAAACAAATTAACATCTAAAATGTGTAGGTCCCTTTCAACAGTTCTCTTCAAACCTCCATCAGGCATCTAAAGATGGGCGAGTTCAAAGCTACACAAAACTCGTGTAACTTCAGAAAGACAAATCTATGTGCTCTTGCTATCTCCTGTTCTCTCGCTCACCTCTTAAGTTTTTTTCTGTGTGAAATTCTCTATCTCCGTCATGTCTTCCTCACCCAATTCAGTAACACCTGAAAAAGAGGGAGCTGGAGATGGCATTGCACAGTGTGGTTATGAAACATTTCCCAGGGAGATAAGGAAGAGAAGAACTCTATATCGACAGACGAAAATGTGTGTGTGTGTGTGTGTGTGTGTGTGTGTGTGTGTGTGTGTGTGTGTGTGTGTGTGTGTGTGTGTGTGTGTGTGTGTGTGTGTGTGTGTATGCATTTTATATCTTAGTGGGGAATAAATATTGGCACAAGGTTTTATTTAAAATTTGAAAGAGCCTAAAGGTTTCCTTTTGGTTACTGAGGTTAAGTGTAGGGTTAGAAGTAGGTGTAGGGATAGCATTAATTAGCTGCATTAATAATTAATGACAATGGAAGGCCTTCACAAGGACAGTAAGACAAGTAAGTGTGTGTGTGTGTGTGTGTGTGTGTGTGTGTGTGTGTGTGTGTGTGTGTGTGTGAGAGAGAGAGAGAGAGAGAGAGAGAGAGAGAGAGAGAGAGAGAGAGAGAGAGAGAGAGAGTAGTTGCTTATTAAATTCAAAGCATCTTATTGATGTAAAGGCATCTGTTTGAATTTGTAATCTTATTTATTGGATATATAGTCAACACAGTACAGTGAAGGGTTTCAGATAGCTTTTATGAGAGGTTACAGTACAGTTCAGCTGAGCAATATGTCCTACCCCTTTATTTTTGTTTTCTGTCTGAAAGTGAAAGTTAGAATGAAAAGGAAGTGATGGACATTCTGGGTGCTCATCAGGATGTCCATGTTTGTCCAGTGACAAACCAGGATTCTGTGAGAAAAGTTGAAGTTAATATGCCTTTAGTGAGCCTTTTGCATGCCAAACTCCACTGATGTTCTGACAAGAATGATGAATGCATGCATATTTTGTTTAATCACTGCTTTCCCTTTGTGGAAACTGTGTCAACTGAAGCCATGTCACTCAGTGACTTAATCGTGCGGGGGGGAAACCATAATAGTGGAAAAAAGAAGAAGAGGAAAAAAGAATCCCCCAGATCCCTCTGGCAGAAGAACACCTTTAAATCTGGATTTCCTTGCTGGAAAGAAGCCTTTGAAATCTAATGCATAAACATTATCCTCCCTCCTCCCTTACCTAAAAAGCTGGCTTTCCAGTGACTTTGGAGAACTTTCCCTTTTTGGAGCCCCCTTCAATAACTTAAATAAGAATCTGCTCAGCCTTTGAGATCTCTTATGTATCGTCAAAGGGAAGATGTGCGGGAAAGTGTCAGCCTCTTCCTAAAGTTACTCAGCGCGCCTCGAGTCTGAAACTGATTTACCCAGTTTCATAGGAGAAATGTGTATTGTACTAAGAATAATCATTTTGGGGGGGGGGTTTGGGGATGCTACTAATAATTAATTTTAGAGTAAATTAAATGATGTTTTCGCAGCTGGATTGCATGTGCTGTTAACATTTTTCCATGAAGTGTCTTTAGTGTAAATTGATTCATTTATGCAGTTTTCCAGTCAGTCAATCATGTGGCAGGAGTGCAATGCATAAAATCATGCAGATACAGGTCAAGAGCTTCAGTTAATGTTCACATCAAACATGAGAATGGGGAAAAATGTGAAATCAGTGACTTTTACCATGGCATGGTTGTTGGTGCCAGATGGGCTGATTTGAAAATTTCAGAAACTGGTGATCTTCTGGGATTTTCACACACAACATTCTCTAGAGTTTACACAGAATGGTCTTAAAAACAATAAAACATCCAGTGAGCTGCAGTCAGAAAGGCCTTGTTGATGAGAGAGGTCTGAGTCAGACTGGTTCAAGAAGACTTGAAGGCTATGGTTACTCAAATAACCATTCTTTATAACTGTGATGAGCAAAAAAGCTTCTCAGAATGCACAACACACAATCTGAAGCTACAGTGGGCACAGGCTCACTGAAACTGGACAGGTAAAGACTGGAAAAAAACCAGACAATGTTTTTCACTGCCCATTCAAGCACCCACCATTGTGTGGTCTCATTCTGTCAAGAAACAATTGTGCAATTGATCTGGTTATTTGGATCTCTTGTTTACCAACATTTAAAGTTATATGAATTTAAGATAAATAAAAAAGCCCAAGCTGTTCAGTAGGTTTAGTAATTCTTTCACTCATGGCTCTTCCTCAGTTAGTTCTGCTTTCCATTCATTTCATTGTGTGTGCAGCGCATATCTGCATTCCTGGAATAGCTTTAGCTAGCGTTCCATGGCAGCCCTGTTTCTTGCTTAGCACACTCGGTTGCCTAGAGACACCTGCAGGGAATGTGGGGAGTTTTTTTTTTTTTTTTTTACAGGAAGAGATGCACCAACAAATCAAAAAAAGGAAGGCAAAGTTTGGTCTCCAATAAACAACTGATGATGTAGACGTATAGAACAGGAATGTATGGTATGTCAGTTAAAATCATTTCTCAAAGGGTCCTGCATGTTCAGAAACATACATATATATATATATATATATATATATATATATATATATATATATATATATATATATATATATATATATATATATATATATATATATAAAGTCAGATACTGAGGCCAAAACACAAGCAGTGGAAAACTTTGTTCATTTAGGGATGGATCAACACCATTTTTCTCAGACCAAATACTATGTACAATCTATTTTTTACTAGTATGAGAATGGTATTGGACAAATACCCAATACCATTATCAGTATCAATGCATCTTTAACTACATAATTTCTCTCCATGTGAAATACTAATTAGCCTGTGTCTATCAAAGATGAGACTTTTGCTTAGATGGCCACTTGCATAGTGAAAACAAACAATGCTGAATTCCAAATATGAAATTCTACACTGGATTAATATTCAATGTGCCTAAAGCAGTGTTTCCCAGCCTTTTTTCCTACTTTGACCCAACTGTTTCATGCCATGATATTAAGTCTTTTACATGTTGCCTAAGAGACTGTGATTTTACTGGGCAGGTTGTCATAAATCACTTCCTTCCAAATTTCACATAGCTCCCAAGGGAAGAAACATGTTTCGCAGACATCCCAGGACACTGAACGTAACTATAAATGGATTAAAAAAACACATCATTCATAAATAAACAAAACGGTTAGCGTTGGCAAATTGTTGTAATATAAGATGACTAAAACACTTCAGAACATGCAGTTATTGGAAAAGAATAAACATGCGGGTGGTAATGTATACAGTATATGACCTAAACTATGTGAACACCTGACCATCACATCCATATGTAGTTCTTCCCCAAACCGTTGCCACAAACTTGAAAGCACACAATTGTATAGAATGTCTTTTTATGTTGTGTCTTTAAGATTCCCTTCACTGGAACTAAGGGGCCCAAACCTGTTTCAGCATGACAACACCTCTATGAGCTCCATAAAGACATGGTTTGCCAAGGTTGGAGTGAAAGACCTGGAGTGTCCTGCACAGAGCCTTGACGTCAACCCCACTGAACACCTTTGGGATGAACTGGCATGCCTACTGCACACCAGGCTTTCTCACCTGATATCAATCCCTGACCACATTAATGCTCTTGTGGCTGAATGAGCAGAAATTCCCACAGCCATGTTTCAAAATCTAGTGGAAAACTTTTACAGAAGAGAGAATAGAGGTTATTATAACAGCAAAGGGGAGACCAACTTTGGAATGGGATGTTCAAATGACTGCCAATTTGTCCAGGACTGGCCGTCCCAGCAAATTCAGCCCAAGAGCAGACCATCTGATGCAAAAAGAAGTCTCCAAGCACCCCAAAATTTCATCACAGGATCTGCTAGCAACAGACACTGTTGGTGTCAAAGTGGATGTTTCTACAATCAGAAAGAGATTGCACAAATTTGACCTGCATGGGAGGCGTGCCAGGAAAAACCTTTGCAAGACTACAGTTTGCCAATGAGCATATAGGCAGAGACCAGGCCTTTTGGAATAATGTGCTCCGGACAGACGAATCAAAGATAGAGTTGTTTGGCCACAGTAACAGCAGACATGTTTGGCGCAGACCAAAGACAGCTTTTCAGGAGAAGCACCTCATACCTACTGTGAAGCACGGTGGTGGAAATGTTATGGTTTGGGGTTGCTTTGCTGCCTCAGGGACTGGACAGCTTGCATTCATTGATTCAACTATTAATTCTGCATCAGATCGAAGTGTGCTTGAAGATAATGTGAGGCTATATGTCCAAAAGTATAAGTTGAACTGAAAGTGGACCTTTCAACAGGATAATGATCCTAAGCACACTAGCAAATCCACCAAGAAATGGCTCAAAAAGAAGAAATGGAGGGTTATGGAATGGCCTAGTCAAAGCCCGGATTTGAATCCCATTGAAATGTTGTGGGGGATTTGAAACGGGCAGTACGTGCAAGAAAAACCTTAAACATCTTCCAACTGAAAGAATATTGCATGGAAGAGTGGTCAAAAATTCCAGCAAGCCTGGTGGACAATTATGCAAAATAATTGCATTATTTCTGCTAAAGAGGGAAATACTAGCTTCTGAGGCCAAGGGTGTACTTACTTTTTCCAAAGAAGAATATCACATCTATTGATATTTCTGTGGAATAAATGATTGAAAATGCTAATTTTCCTTGTGATTTTGTTAAAGTATATCAACTTCATTAATAGGCAATGTTTCTTGGATCAAATGTTTGTTAGTCCAAATATGTCAAAAAAGCCAACAATTTCCATTTATGTTTTCACATGATTTCCCACTGTATATTTTCCCCTAAAAGTGTATTTATCAACTGTGTTGAATGGTCAAGGCTGTACTACCATATACTGTATTGCAAGTATTTCCATGAACATTACACTAAGTAGTAATGTTGCTTAACTAGCTAAATAAATAAATAGATTACATTCCCAGAACTAGAATAAGTCTCCTGATAAGTAAGACTTATGAAAAGTTTGTCCCTTTGCTTCAGGTCAACCTTCTTTTCAAGCTAATCCCTATGATTATTCTTCATCAGCTTATCTCCTGATGTTTCCCAGAGCAAATCTCAGATGCATCTAAACCTCTTCGTTGTTTCCATAAATTCTGAGTCCTGCACATGTGGGTGGGTTTTTCCCATCGTTCTGATCTTAGGCTTGTTTTGGAAAAGTTTTTTTTTGTTGTATTTTCAGAAGGCCGTATGGAAGTAATCATGACTGTCCCTTGTAGACTTCAGCATCCACATACAGGTGTGCTTCCAAGACTCGTGAGGTTCCTTTGAAGCCCTGGCCACTCTAAAGATGCATCCGTAACCCCCTACAGTCACTTTCATTCACTTGCTTGCAGCCTGTGCCACGCGCCAACATCAAGGGAGATTCCATGCAAACATCCTATTTAACAGTGATGTCATAGCCATCAGGGGCTCTATTTTGTCTGACAGGCGGTGCCACCGGAAGACAGAAATGACACAGCCTTACAAGGAAAACCTCAATATAATCATGAAACGCCATAATGTAGCGGTCAGCCTGCCTTCAACCACACCCAGCATCCTGTTTTCCTGTTTACACTCAGCAAACATCTAGATGGCTGTTGAAAAAAACAGCTGGCGGATTATTTGGACTGCACATCCCAGCAATCCCAAATGCTGTAAAATATGGGAGGCAAATTCAAGACTTGTTTTTTGCAAATTATCTACTGATTGCTGTGTAATGTGGAAGGTCATCTATCATTACATCCAGCTTCATAAAAACCTAATATGGCAAGTGCCCTGTGCATTAAACTGCTTAGAAAGAATTACCATTGTGATATTAGACTACATTTCTAGAAGAAAAAAATCAATTGCATTATTATGCCCATTCTGAAATATGTTGTTCCTGAGCAGAACATCTTTGGTTTCACTCATGATCTCATGACAAATAACAGGCTTTTTGAGTATTGACTTCAAATGAATATTATGAATTAATGTCAGATGGTATATTACTGGAAACATACACTTATACAACAGCAGTGTTGATTGCTCAAATCTGATTGGTTAGAAGGTTTTGATTAATTTTCTATAACAGCATGGCTCATACAGAAGTTCTGGCAGGTTTATATTAATACACTCATTCATATACTTATACAGGGACTTGCATGGCAGATTAAAGAATGTGTGAGATCATTGATACAGTAGGTTTTCTGTGAAGAGAGTTAGCATTATTGGAATGAGTTACCAGTGTCAATCAGAACTTTATAAGAATGAGAGATAAAGTTGTGAATTTGTTTTCTGATACTTTAAAATTCTTCAGAATCGATGGCTTTCTCGTTTATGGGTAACCTGACGATGCTTGATTTTTGAATTATTAACTTCAAGAGAAAGAGAAAAAGAGAAGCTGGTGAGGGAATGACTTTATAAATGGTTTCCTCAAAACGACTTTATAAATTATGGTAATTTATTCACTTACTTTTGAGCCTGTGAAAATGGAGGGACTATGTAAAAAAAAAACAGGCTGTAATTCCTAAACGGTTAATGCAATATTATTGTTGAACCCCTTGAATGAAAGCTGAAAGTCTACACTTCAATGCCATCTTGATTGCTTAGTTTCAGATCCATTGTGTAGAGTACAGAGTCAACATTATGAAAATTGTGTCACTGTCCAAATACTTATGGACCTGACTGTAGCTGTAGAACATATAGACCTGACTGTAGTTGTAGAACATAACTGATAACAGGAGCAAACTTGTTTTGCAGATGTGTATGATGTGTCTTATGATTTTTAAAAAAAATTGTAATTGTTGTCAAATCGCTGTGGTACTGGAAAATAATCAACTTCAGGGTGGAAATGGCCCGCCACTATTTTCTATAACAGCACGCCCCATCATGTTTTATTCCTTGATACTGTATACATGCTTTATCTTGGCATACATGCTTTACATAAAGAAACCTTCTCCTAAATGGCCCCCCCTCTTCCCCCATCTTCAGCAGGTCCTAACCTGTGTAATCTCATCCCATCTGCCTCCCTCACCTCCATGTGCTGACTCAGGGTGTCCCCTTACACAGCATATTGTTCCCTTATCCTGTACTCAAGGCCACTGGCGCAAGCACACACCTGCGCCCAACAATGAGATGCTTATTCAACTCAGGGATGCGGCTGCTCTTTGGGTAATGCACACGCATGCTTCAGAAGAGAGGTGGAGCCTAGAATTGTCCTCCGAGCTCAGTAACGGTGGGTTGGAATACAAAGAGTACAAAAAAATAGTAGCAGGCATGTTTGGGTATGAGCTCTATACTTAGGAGCACAGTTAAAAGAGGTCTGGGTGAACTGTCTAGTGTAAACAGTTCCATTTCTATTCACTGTAAAACCTTTTTCTTATAAGCCCAATACCAGTTAGTCTATAGGCTAGCAAACCCTTACTTTTCTACAAGATCTGGCTGCTCTCTCTTTTGTAGCCACTGATGTAATTTGTTTAGAGATTTTCTTTAGATATTTATGTGTTTTCTTACGATCCTTAAAGCTAATATTAACTCTATAAGTTAGCAAACACTTGGTATAAGCTGGACCATAAATAGGTTCGAGATTTTTTAGTGAGGTCCACATTGTCATAGAAATGTCATAGTTGATATACCACAATGCTGAATGTGTATACCATTAATTGCAAATAGTTAGACCATTTCATTATATTTAGTTAAATGTTTTGGTTTAGAAGACAGCCTAAGTTTGCTGTTCTTTTCTGAATTATGTTACACAATACTATACAATATTACAGTACAATATTTAATGCATTTTCTCATGTTTGTTGTATGTTATCAATGAGTACCATTCTACAAACTTTAACATTGAACTAACATTAAGTGTTTATTTATAGACAACTATGGAACTTGTAGTCAAACCTAATCAGCTAATGTTCCTGCAACTAGCAAGCTGATTTGGCTAGGAACATTATGAATAGTCTAAATATTTTTTTTTAATTTTACAACCCAACAGTTGGCCTCTTAAACACTGACGTTTACATCAAATGTTCTCAAATATACTCACACATTTATGTGATAGCTATGTCAGATATCCTATAATGTGTGTTTTGCATACCTCTCAACATGACGTCTGCTATCATAGCAACCCATGAGTGCTGAGCAAAATGGCTGAGTAAGTTTATGGGCAAAGCTTAAGCGTCCTATTCAGCTAATCTAAGGTCAGTTGAGAACCAATCTTCGGCTGATTGGATATTGAAATTTTCTGTGATATTGCTTTACTGTGTAGCAGACTACATTATAGACTACAAAAATGACATCTTAGCAATGAAATGTCTTGCATACAGTCTAATATTATCTATTATTTCCAATCATAAGATTACAATAAATCAAAGATATGATTATTAAACATATTCCTAGACATTGTTACTAATTTCAAGCATTTATGCCTCTTATATTATCCTCTTATTATATTGGCAGATAATTTGTTTCTAATTTTATACATTTATTTCTAGAAAGAGGCAAAATTATCTGCTAATAGAATAAGAAAAAATACACAAGCTAGCAAACTAGTACAAGCTATAACACTTATAGCTATTATGAAATCTGGCTCTTACCTCTTTTGTGGCCTCTTACAGACAAGATAGCCCAGTATTTATTTATTTTTGCCTTGTTTTCTTTTAATGTTACCTTTTCTGGGAGCTTTTTTAACCTAATTAGCTGTTTTTGATTTAGTTTGCTTTGACTTACTTAAAATGTAGTAACCACCTAGAGTCTGACCATTTGGAGCTTGGAATGGAAAGCAAGCCAATAGATAGCTATGTACTTATATCCCAGGATTTGAATTGGCTGTGTTTGGAATTGTGTGTGTGTGGGAGTCAGTTGGCGGTTGATGGTCAGAGTGCAGCTGGTTGACCCTGTGCTGGTGGTAGGGTCACCATGAGAAAATTGATACTCTTTCTATTGAACAACATACATGGCCACATAGAGAGAGAGAGAGAGAGAGAGAGAGAGAGAGAGAGAGAGAGAGAGAGAGAGAGAGAGAGAATTCACTATCCAAGAAAATTTCCAAAAATCAAGATCTGGAGCTTCTCTTACATCATAGTATCTGCTTTACTAAAACAGACATATTGGGCTGTTAAATGTGTCTTAGTTCTGCCCTGAGGGAGGAGAACATAGTGAATGATACAAGAATGACACCCATATCACCTGGATAAACAGGTCTGGAGACAAGAAGGGAGCAATTATAGTCTTAAGTTTCAGGGAGTATGGCTACCCTTAACACCTCTGAGCAATGTGTAGGAAATAATTGTAAAGATCATAAGCCAAGCATATGCACCCTGTGTATGTCAGGGAAGCACTCTTGACGTCCTTTGTTCATATAACAGTGACATAAAGACCTTTAAATATCTGTAAACATCACATTATCAAATGTGGGATTAACTGGAAAAAAGAAAATCAAGCAAAACACATGCACAGGATATGACAGCTTGTGTGTAAAATTGGACACTAAAACCAACACTGCAGGCTGATAAACATGCCAGCTATGATGCAAGGAACCGTCCATGGGTTCCATCTCTGATCTTATACTTAGTACCCTTTGCTTGTAATACAGCACTCAGTCTACCAACTTCTTATTCCACTCATTTTTTGCAAAAGTGCTCCAGAGCTGTCAAGTCATTCCACAGGTTTTTTTTTTTTTTTTTGATAGGATTTAGATTTGACTGGGCCATTTAAGTTGATTTTCTTCTTCTGAAGCCACTCTTTTGTTGACTTGGATTTGTGGTTTGTGTCGTTATCATGCTGAGAGATGAAAGTTTGGAGCTGTCCGTGATTCCCTATCAACTGAAGAGAAGCAGACAATAGCAAGATGCTGCCACCACCATGCTTCACCATCGGTATGGTGTTCTTTGGGTGATAAGCTGTCTTGTTTTTGATTTGGGGTGATTTAAGTGGGCTTGGACTTTTTTTTTCATGAGAAAGGGCTTCCTCTAGCCACCCTACCCCATAGCCCAGACGTGAAAAATACGAGAGATTGTTGTCACATGCAGGAAGTGACTAGTAATTGCCAGATATTCCAGCAGCTACTTTAGTGTTGCTGTAGGTCTTTTGAGCTACACATGTTACACATGTTTACACCTCCTGCCTGATTAGATGCCTGCCTCCTGGCCCTACCTGGCCCTACCTGACACTCTACTTCTGCTTGGAGCCTCCTTGACTTGAGAATCACTAACTGCTGCTAAAGATGGCCCCACATGGATAGCCTAAAATTTGCTGTTAGGTTGCTGTAGATGGTAGCACATGGATAAGATGATTCTGGATGTTCTCACTACAACTATACTGAAATCAACAATGACCCTGATGCTTATACTGAAGGTCTTTAAACACATTTAGCACTGGTTCACACTACAGTATACAGTTGTAGAAGAGTAATGATTTATATTCTCACTAATACCACTAATGTCACCCAGAAGTGGAGGGGTCCCTTTTTAATCTGTTTTTTTTTTCTCTCAAGGTTTCTTCTTCATGTCATCTCAGGGAGTCTTTCCTTGCCACTGTTGCCTTTGGCTTGCTTAACAGGGATAAATCTTAAACTACACCTATATCCAGATATCTGTAAAGCTGCTTTGTGACAGTGTCCAGTATCAAAAGTTCTTGGTAATGTCACTGTTGTCCCCCATTTTCTCCACTTGTTGATGATGGTCTCCATGATGTTCTATGGCACATCTAATGTTTAGGAAATTGTTTTGTACCCCTCTCCTGATCAATACCTTCCAACAATGAGATCCCATGTATGCTTTGTAAACTCTTAGTGGACCATGGCTTCAGCAGTCAGATGAAACCAGGACGATGCCAAAACAAATCCTCGGAAACAGTTGATCTTTAATTGGGGTTAATCAGAATCACTTCATTGATGACAGGTGTATAATGATTACTTTTGAACATGAGTTTGAATGTGATTGATTAATTCTGAGCACAGTTTTTTTCTTTTCCTTTGTGTTTCCTAAAGATTTTCTATTTGTTTTTCTATTTGTTTTCTGCTGTCATGCAGCAGAGACGGTGATAGTTGCAGGTTCAAACTCTTTATTCTGAACAAGCAAACAAATCCAAAACATAAAGCAGAATCAGAGTCAGGAATCAGGCAGAAGTCAGGCAATGTACAAATAGAGTTATTTGGGCAAAAGACAAACACAATAGACCATAAGGCTTGGTACCACTTGGTATCATGGCTGTTGGGTGCTGTTGTCTTTGGCAGCCATGTTTGTAGGACGCTCTGTGTTACCTGGTGTAGGAAGTAATGGCATTTCTGGCATTGAGGTGACATCTGCAACATTACCTAACAGACATCTCTCCAGTAATACCCTCAAACATGGAGAAATGTTAAAACACAGACTCCATTTATGATGGATGTTAAGCAGGTTGTTATTTTGTAGTCTGTAATTTCTGATTTGATACCATGTTACCAGTTTAATTTAACTTTATTTTAGTATTACACCCTCAGGCAGCAGAATATGATATGCGCTGTACGTCTCCTAAATCCACTGTCAGAGTCATGACCGTTACCTGGATAGAAATTTTTGTGAGGTCTAACCATGTTTCTGTGGTTTCATTTTCCTGTGAAACATGGTGTATGCAGACAGAGATTTGCTCTATGCTGCTTATATCACTGGTCCTATCTGCCAAAACAATTTGCTTTGTGTATTTTTTAGATTATATTACCTCACAACATATAGTGTAGACAATATTCAAAAGGACTTGTGAGGAAATCGATGTTTCCAGGGGGTTTAGGTAAATTGTTGAGTAGCACAGGAGCAGCCTACACACATATTAGGGTCATGTGACCTACTAAAGATCAAGTTCATCTTGTCTGGCCATGCCAACTACAACAAGGTCAAAACAATCAGTCTGTATTAAAAAGAGGTGTATGTAGTATATTTGGAATTGTTAGTGTGACTACCATACATACATCATGAAGACACTCCCATCTCTGTGTTTTATACACCAATCACTAATCCCATGCAAACTGATCATAATTACTACAGACATCCTCCTGCAACATTACCTAACAGACTATCCAGAAATCGTATGCCATATGAATACTTCTTAAGTGGTAGGTTGCATCACTGCCTACTAAGCAGAACTTTTACTGAGTTTTGTTGTTGATGTTACATACATGAGATACATGTGAACCGATGGATACACAGACAATGTTCCCCTTTTTCATGGAAGGGGTGACAGTTCTAATATGGATTAGAGAGGCAGAGAAAATCTTGTTTTTAGCTATGTGACTTAAGCACATGCCGATTTGACACTGCATATTATATTCTACAGATATTGACAGTGTTGTTGTTAAATAAATACATAGCACTGCGCCTTCAAACCCAGGTTTCTTTTCCAAATAGCTCCCAAGGTCCCTGCCTCCCACTTCATATTCACCACAGCTGCTTTACATATTTGTTACTGCGATAGCTGACATGGAGCCACTGTGTTCATTATACAAGTATCAGAGTTCATGAAGAACATAGTGAGAGGGATGCAGGTTTCACCCCTGCATTTTTGTGCTTCTACCACTTCATCTCACACCAACACAAATCCCTCTCTCTCTCTCTCTCTCTCTCTCTCTCTCTCTCTCTCTCTCTCTCTCTCTCTCTCTCTCTATATATATATATATATATATATATATATATATATATATATATATATATATATATATATATATATATATATATATATATATATATACAGTGTATACACATATAGATTCTGTCTCATATAATCACAAACAGATCAGGACAGCTCTTCCTTGAACTTACCCCCCCTCCCCCATCCCCCAGCACACACACACACACACACACACACACACACACACACACACACACACACACACACACACACACACACTTCACAGTCACAGCTTGGTGTGGGGAGGCAATTTTCCCCTGAGATGAGAAGAGAAACATGGTTGTTCGCCACCCAACAGCATCCTTCCACAACTACATCGCAGTGTTGGTTGTCACTGATGGGCATCAGTGATGCTTTACACTGACACCTGGCTCTGTGACGCCTCAACCTAGGCTGGCACACACACACGCTCATACACTGCTGTCAGCCTGTCCTGACAGAGCTCGCTAGACAGCTAGCGGCAAACACACACAGCAGTGTCGAAGTTAAGAGGATGGGGGCCCATTATTCCGGCAGCCGCAGGGACGTGGAGATCCAAAAAACCACACAGAACATGATGAAAAGCTGCGCCGAAGCGTTCTCTCAGCAAGTTTGGCCAAGCTTTTCAGGCTCTTCCACCTCCCCGTCTAGTGCGCAGAAGAAACTTTCCAAGCATTTCTCAAGCTGTGACATAGTAGATACAGTAGATATTATTCTAGTAGATAGAGTAATATGGAGAAACCATTGTTTGTATGGTACCTGGTGGTATCTATATAATCAGTTTTTTACTTCTCTTTTCCACAGTTGAAAATCAAAAGGTCCTTGTCTCCTTGTAAAATGTTTTTAAAATATATGTTTTTTAAAAATTGTTTTTTAAACCTAATTTTTATAAGAACATGATTACTTTTTTGACCTTGCTTGGACCTTTGGTCCAAAAACATGAAACTCTTCATGGCACAGATCCGTGTGTGTGTGTGTGTGTGTGTGTGTGTGTGTGTGTGTGTGTGTGTGTGTGTGTGTGTGTGTGTGTGTGTTTTCAACCTCCAGGAACCACTTGATTACTTGACAAGTAAAGTTTAATTTCACTCAAACATCCTTCTGGGGATTAAACAGGCTTTGTTAACAAAATGGCAAGCAACTTCAAAACAATTTGTTGATACTTTGAATGCCTTTTTATTCCATCCAAGGGAAAAATATGACAATTGGCAGAGTTTACAAACCCTGGAAAGATGACTCCAGTGGAAAATGACTGCTCTATCCAGATCTGGCTCTCCCTTCACACTCCAAGCACTATAAACAAAACAATGCAGGTCATAACACACATCAACATACACAGGATGTATGGATTCATCTGTGGTTCATTCATTTCTGGCTACAAAAAAAGTTGTTTCATGCGGAAAAATCTAATTTGTGCTAGGTTTGATTGATCTAATCATTCATCTCTAGTAAACATTTTATCCTGGTAAAGGTTACAGTGGATTCATGGAGCCTACCCTGAGAACACAGGAGGAGAATTTGACAAACTCCAAACGGTTGGTAACCTGAGATATGGATTGAAGCAGGTACGCTGGAGCTGTGAGGTGGCAGTGCTACCCATTGTGTCATCATGATGCCACACTTGATTTATCTAATGAACATTAAAAAATATATATTTTATTTATTTTGTTGAAATTATATTCAGGTAACTTTGATCTTAAAAGTGCTAAAAGGTATTATGTCTGTAATTAAGAAATGGAAAAAAAAGAAAAGATGTTTTATATATATATATATATATATATATATATATATATATATATATATATATATATATATATATATATATATATATATTCTTTTTTTTTTATTTCTTATTTACAGACATAATACATTTTAGATGACATGATGACACAATGGGTAGCACTTTCCAAAGCCACCCATGACTGAGCTTTGCCAAAACGCACCTTGAAGATTCTGAGGCCACATGGAAAAAGGTGTTATGGTCAGATGAATTATTTGGCCTAAACACCAAACAATATGTCTGGCAGAAATCCAATACAGCTCACCATCCAAATAACACCATTCCTACAGTAAAGCATGGAGGTGGTAATATCCTGTTATGGGGGTGTTTCTCTACAGCAGGGACTGGAGCACTTGTCAGGAAAATGGTTGGGGCAAAATTCCGCCAAATTCTTGAGGAAAATCTGCTGCCCTCTGCCAGAAAGTTGTCAATGGGAAGAAGGTTTACATTCCAACAGAACTTGAGCAGTTCTGCAAAGAAGAGTGGGCAAATATTGCAAAGTCTAGATGTGCAAAGTTAGTAGAGACATATCCCAACAGACTAAAGGCTGTAATTTAAAAAAATAAGGCAAATTAAATCAAGGGGGTTATCCTTTTTCCAACTCAATGATTCTGGTTTTTAATTTTTATAATATTTTTTTCAGACATGTTGGTGTTTTATCTTTTACTTGGATGTTATAAGTTGCACTGAGTAAATACAGCTGGATAAAACAAAAACTGTGTCCATCTTCATTTCAGGCTGAAAAGCAACAAAATGTGATTATTTTAAAGGGGGTGATTCTTTTCTTTTCTATACCCACTGTGTGTGTGTGTGTGTGTGTGTGTGTGTGTGTGTGTGTGTGTGTGTGTGTGTGTGTGTGTATATATATATATATATGGTAGGATACATATGGGGTTTATTATATTTTCGATTAACCAGACTGTTTCCTATTTTCCTATTTGTGCACCTATTAAGTGTTCATATATACTTGATAGCCAGGATTCATATATAAACATGAAACTTTTGGCAGGAGAGTTTAAAAATATGAAAATGAATTAAAATCACACATGTTTTGATATACAGCAGGCATATTTAAAAAAATGTACATTTATGGATTTCATTTAAAATGAGAAATATTTGCATGTGAATTGTTTCTTATGCCGATGATTAGCTATTCTTACTCCTTACACCAGATCTACCTTCACTATAGACTGCGCCTGCTCCATGATTGATTCAGAGTGTCACAGCACTCCTGCCTGGTGCCTCCTCACATACCATATAAAGAATTCCACTGTCACGCCGTCCTTCCCAGGCATTGTTTGACATCAAAGCGTGATGGGGCACATTATCATTTTTAATCAGCAGCTGTGAGCTACACTGGCACAGGATGCCTCTGGCCCCCCATGCGCCCATTACCCTCTCGCCTACAGGAAAGCCAAACAAAACGGCTCCCTTTGAGTGTGCAAAGTGACCTGTCACTGGAAATTAGCGAGACCCCCTTTCGGCTCGCGCCGTTGCCACTTGGCACTAGCTCGTCCACAGGATCTCTTTTCATCTCATTTGCAGATGGGCAGATGGGGAGTAATGAGAGCCGAGCTCAGCTTGTTACCCTTGTGCGTTCCCATCAAACCTCAAACAATTAAAGAACACACCGCAGGATAGGGCGCTTTAGCCAACACTACTCGTAAAGCTAGTACCATTCATCATCATAAACTAATTGGAAGGATGGTGTTTATAGTTAATGAACATAAAGTACATAAAAAGAGTGACTTCAGAGGGAGTGCTGGCCATGACCCTTGACCTGGACCCGCATCTAAAGAAGCAGATGAATATCTCTTCTTTCTCAACAGACTGAGCATGAAAGCAGCTGCCGCAACACAAAGGACGAATAACAATGGCTGACGTGAAAGAGGGTGCCAGAGCATACTGAGCTAAAACAAATGTGACTGCTACACACAGAGCCAATCTAACACACCGTGCAGTGCAGCAGGAGGCTCAGACATCTTGTTTGTTTTCTCTGGCACTGTGAATATGCTCAATGAGACACGGTTCCATGGAAAGAGAACTGAAACCATTATAATACACTGTTGTAAAAGGGCTGTGGGATTCTGGATTCGGCCAATCAAACATATTTTTAATTCCTTAAAGGCTCTTTTTCTTTCTTTCAGATCAGATCCAGTTTCCACTATATTATCATTGTTATGCCATGTGTCCATAAGACATGACATTTAAAGACTTTTTTCTGAACTACTTTGATATATTTGATTGAGAGAAGATGCTCAGTATTGAGGATGCTCACCTGCTGCTTCACAGCTCCTGGGTTACTGCCTGTGCAGATTTTGGTGTGTTCTCTATGCGGGTTTCCTCCAGCTTCTCTGGTTTCCTCTTACCTCGCAAAACTAAATAAAGTAGCTTGTAAGTAGTCACATTATATTCATTGTTTTATTTTTTTAACATGCAAAACATATACAGTATTTTAATCAGAGTAATGGTATATATGCAAAGAATAACCTGATTTTTTTTTTTAAAGCATTTCTTAAATAAACAAGTAAACTTGTGCAGAAAAAATAGGGCTAAAAATCATGAAATGTTTGACTGAAGATCTAACCTCGACTTTCTTTTCAACTCCTTTCCTTGTCAATCTATAAAAATCCAATAAGCTTGTGATATTACTTGGATTTAACACCAATCTGTGCACATCACTGAAGACAGATATTGAAAAGCAGGAAAGCCTGAAAAAAACAGAAAGAGTACTTTTAGTTCTTAAACTTGTGGCATGGGTGGATGTTTAAAGAGAACAACTGTTTGTCTGTAATGCTCCAGTCAAAATAATGTTTTATTTAGACTATACTAAGTAGAGGACTGCCTTCACTAAATTGCCCCTACAGTGTGTGTGAATAAGTGTGTGAATATGTTTGTGCATGGTGCTGAGATGGACTGGTTTCCATCCAGGGTGTGTCCCTGCATTACACCCAGTATTCCCAGGATAGGCTCCAGATCCACTACAACCCTGACCAAGATAAAGCCGGAGATAAGATGAGTAGGTCTCTATGTAGTATCACTGTTATAAAATCATTTCTTAAACTTAATGAAAGTTATTTTCTCCTACTGCTGTCATTACCTATAATACAGTACAATAGGAATAGTCAGAGCCATTCATCCACATATGTTTAGGAAACCTAAATCAGATTTCACATTCCAGTTTATTTCAAAGTAAAAATTGATCAGGTTAAGTGTGATTGTGGCTGGAATCTATAGTAATATAGTCATTCATCTACTAGTAAGCATATGTGTGCAGTGTTTTCTTCTGGTCAGTAACCAGTAATCTCAGGAACAATGGGCACAAGGCACAAATACACCCTGGATGGGTGGTAGGGCACTTGCTGATACAATTCAGGTTTAAACAGTTCAAGTTAAAAGCACTACATAGGATACATGGAGTCAAAGACACAACCGACAAATATGTGTTGTGTTGACATAGATCTTTAACAGAGTCTCATGTGAAGGACAGTTTGGATGGTTAGATGGTAAATATGGTTCAGCTACCCCTACCCACATTTACTGCTCACACGTGATCTCTCTTGCTCTGCTTTGGAAAACACATGCCATCTGCTAAACAATGCGTGTCACAGGCTCATTAAAACTTCATTATGACAGAGATGCTCCCTTTAACGTCAGCCATACATTTACTACACATGAGCAGACATACATAGAGGAGTGAAATAAGAGTTTCATCTGGTCATTTATTCTATACCACAGCCTTACTTAATTATTATTGTTTCTATAGTAACTGTTGTTTCTGTAGTCCAACTGTTTATAGCTGTTAAAAAGAGTGACAGGAACTCTTGCACACTTTTCACAACTTTTTCACAACTATAAATGGTTACTATAAAAGAACATAATTTTGTTACTTGATAAATTAAAATGTGAAATAATTGAAAAATCATTGTGCTTTTAGAGGAATAAAACACTTTGGGGAATGCTATTAACTATTAACTTTGGGACTGTAATGGCACTTTACGTCAATGATTATTTGCCTTTAACAGCACACCCTGATGTGGTTTATTTCTTACATGTCTTTTTTACATACAGTGAACCATTGTCTTTGTGGCTTGAGACAAATACATCAAAGCTACAGATTCGTCAGATTTCATAGATGCTTAGAAAGAAGGACATGCTACTTTATACAGAAAATATAACAATGGTATTGAATGGAAGGTGGGGAATAGCTGGCCAGGCTGCATCATACCACTGTGGGATTTTATCTCTTGCAACACAGCCCAGATCTCAACTACAACCTCTAGAACCAGACTGCCTCAAACCGGCCTTTCAAACAGCAGCAATCCAGAGGTGCTGTATCAGATCTGATCTTTGGAAGCTTATCAACCTCAGCCAAAATCAAACAAAGAAGTGCATATTCTCGTTTATGCGTCATTTCCTTGTATCAAGGCCCTTTCCCCTTTCTTTCTTGTTTACTTTTAAATGTTAAACCTTTGAAGTGCTTCAAAGACAAGGTGCAATAGATGGATGGGTTGTCTGGTATGCCCGCTGTGAAATTTCCACCATTTTTAGATTGCCAGATAGGGGTTTCTGGATGTGGATTCTTAAAATGGAAAATAATAAACAAGTGTTGATTATGAGGGCAGTAAATCATTGACATTTATCATGGTAAATACAATTTATGTGATAATTCCTGTGATAATTGACCCCCCCCCCCCCCCCCCATGAAATAGACATAATGATTGTACATAGCATAGGTGATGAACTTTTGAACTTTTCCGGTCCTTGGGAACGGATGTGAACGTTCCATGTTTTTACGACCAAAATACAAGTGACTGTCAGTTGACAGTAATTAATATACACCACTGATGAAAGGGCCAGTGGATTTTCCGGTATCCATTGCTGTTGTTCCCATCATTCTCTCCATCACTCTTTCCTGTGCCATCTCGTGATCTCCAGTCTTCACACAGACAAACTGCCCTGAGAGAGAGAGAGAGAGAGAGAGAGAGAGAGAGAGCGAGAGAGAGAGAGAGAGATTGAAACAAACAGAGCTGGACCAAGCTAGCATCCTGCCTGTCAGACTTTAAAGCACAGGAAGGAGACTGCTCTCTCTTTATGGCCTGCAAGCTCCCCCAGATAAGACCAGAAGGCCCAGGAGGAGCAGAAAGAAACACAGCTGGACAATTAGGATGGGGGGGGGGGTGGAAAGGGAGTCTTCCACCAAGAGGGTTCTGAAGTTCTGATAAAGCCAGAGAAGAAAAGTCACCCACCTACTTCCGTCATATTTTATTTTCTGTTCTGTCACCACTGATAGAATAATGAGAAAAATGAGCTTTCCGCCACACTACTGATGTTACAGTACACATGCAGAGGATGGACTTAGATCAAAAGGAGCAGGGGGCTTGTGCCAGTAAAATGAAACACTGAATATGGGCCTGAAGCTTGTTTAAAGACAGTCAGTCATACTGTCATTAAAGAGTGGCCTGAAAGCCAACGTCACATGACAGTCCCGTCAAACTTCTAATTTGCAAAAGTATCTCTTGCCCATCAAACTGGGGCTTGAATCAATAAGGAGCAGGGAACTGCAAATCACACAAAGGTGTCAATCATGTCAATTCATGAGTGGTTTAGCAGGAAATCAACTGCTAGTCAAGGGAGTTAACTTGCTCTTGAGTTAATGGCAATACTAATGCCTGTATTGAATCAGCCAGGTTCGGGTTGAGTGGAAAATCTTTGGCAGCTCCTGTAGAATAAGTTTAAAGGAGCATAGAGGGTCATCCTTTCAAGCATAACAAGAGAGAAGAGCTGAGATAAAGTGAGAGAATACCTCAGATCTCTCCTTCTTTCTCAAGCATATCTGAGAGAATACCTCAGATCGGTTCTTTTCTCTCTCGCTCTTTCTCTCTTTCACCCTGACTCTCCAGCTGGTCAGGGTCACACAGGCACAGCCATCTTCATATCTTGCGATTAGCCTGTGTGCCTCAAAAGGAAGGCTTTGAAGTGACACCAAAGTCAGCCCCTTACATCTCTCATCTAGGGGGTTTCTTTTAACACCAGAGGACCGACATTTCAAGCTTCTCTCTCTTTATGTGCAGGCTGCTTTGAATTCTTTTTTAAACACTAATTTTAACATCTTCAAGGCAGAGGCTAAACCTCATAGTTAAGATTCCTCTCTTTGGAACCAAACAAGCATTCAAATGTAGCTGAAGCTTCAAAAACTATGAAGGAGAGTTGACTGGGTTTGATAATCTTGTTCACTGGCCCTTGGCATTGGCATGCTCTATTGTTCGGGTATTTTTCTGAGGCTTATATACAATAATCAATTCTCATAAATAAAATCTCTCATTAACTTCAGGCCCTTACCTAAAGAAAAAATCACCACTATATTCTTACATACATGCATTTTCTCCCACATGCCCATTGGTTAAGTTCATGTTTATGTCCAGATGATAAGTTGGAAGTGTAATATTTAGGCAGTATGTGGCTGCAAAAATCATCCTTCAGCAACCTGTGGTATGTGGGTTTGATTCCTGAGATGTAAAACTAAGATTGGTTTAGTCCTATAGAGCAGCTGGTTCAGGTTTCCCTTTTCCCTGAAACTGCTGACAAGTCCTTGAGCAAGACTTTAACCTCAAATAAACTCCAGGGACACCACATCCAGGCTGCCAAGCTTAAAGCATCTCACATCCAGTGTGTATCCCGTGTTGCTGCTGAGCTAACAGAATATACATTAAAATAACAGCAAAAAGACATATCATAGAGGGAACTACTACCATAATCTTAAAAGTGTAAACAAATGGGTGAACCTAAAGATCTCAACAAATTCCCAGATATTAATTAGTTTAAACCAGACAGTTGGCATTGCCTTTTTTATTATTATTATTAATTTAAAAAAAAAAAAAAAAAGATTTTAAATATGCCTCATGCCACCAATGCCATCATTTGACAGTGAGGTTCCACTTTAAAATTGAATTAGTGAAAGTTTCATTTACTCACTGCTTAGGCGTCTGAAGAAGTTTCTTCATGTCATGAACAAAACTTGCCAATTCGGGGAACTTTAACTCTTAACCCTTCAGTTAAGTATCTCAGAGTTTAATCCCTTTAATCTGGAATTTGAGACCTGAATTCTGCTTTAGAGAGAGTTTTCCAGTAGACCTTTGAATGCCATCTGTCATCTACAGGGACAGCCAAAGCACAGACAAGTTAAAAATAAAATCAAGACATTAGAACATTAGACAATTGAAACAAATGATCCAAATGCCACCAGAAATGTCATCTTCCTGTCAACTTATGTCATTTAACCTCTCCCCTTAATTTTCCTGGTTTTGGTGGGAAGATTTCACAGTTCAAACACTGGCATAATCTCCTGGTTTGTTTTAACCAGCCTACACCCTAGCAAGAGTCAAGCACAGAGGTCCACTTTCTTTTCTTTTTCTTTTCTTTTTTTTTTTTTTGCAGTCTCCTTCTCCCCTTCTCTTCTGCTTACCACTATCCTTTACCAACCAGAACACTGATTTTCACACTAATGCTCTCTCTCTCTCTCTCTCTCTCTCTCTCTCTCTCTCTCTCTCTCTCTCTCTCTCTCTCTCTTTCTGTACCTTCCCCTCGCTCCGATCCTCTTTCAATCTACCCTTATCATATAATCCATTACCACTGCCCAGATTTTGAACTTTCAAATGCTTTCAAGTACTCTCTTTCTCACTCTCTCTTTATGTACCTCTGTGTTCTGTCTTTAAAGACCAGTGTGTGGCCGAGTGCCTCATGTAAGCTGAGTGTGATCATCTGATCTCTGTCCAAGCCGACTCGTCTCAGCAGTGGGTTTGGTTCCTGGGACAAGGCGAATGGCTGGTTGATACTGCTCAATCCCCTTAGCATTGCTTTCCACAGAGGTACATGACATCATGTCCAGGGAATGTTTGAGGGGAAGGGGGTAACTCCTATCCAATCACCCACACTAATAAACACATGTTCTTATTTGTGAAGATTAGTTTTTTGTACTGTATATAGTATATTGTCCTTGCTGGATCTGGAGATGTTTTCTATAGCAGTTATTCTCAAAGTTTGGTCTGGAGAACCCAGAGGGGTCCATGAAGTATAACCAGGGTGTCTGTGAATTTTGATGTTGTTTGATGTATAGTTATTATAGTTAGTATCCCATTTGCTGGTCCCTTGAACTCAATTTATAAAAACCTCAATAACTTTAAAAAAAAGTACGTAGGCCTAGGTTCTCTGAGTGGAAAATTCATAATTAAAAATCTCTATGGCTCCAATAAATAGCCAAATGTTTAGCCAGGCTGCAGAATCCCTGCTTTAGTGTGTATGCCCTCCATTCAGAACTGTAGCATTTATGACCATTTCAATGGGGTATTTGAGAAATATTTACAATACTCACAATCACTGATTGTTTCCGCATACACAGGAAAGCAGTTTGACTCTCTCTCTTTGTACTTCTCTGATCTTCTGAATATTTGTTGATATGCTCTGTCAATGTAGCCATCATGCAAGTGTGCATTTTGTTGTTTCTCCTGCTAGGGCATCTCTGCAGCCATACTGTTTAATCACCAGGAGGATGTTTAGATTTCCGTTGCACGTTGCAGGGAACAAAACATAGCTGCTCCATCTCAGCCCTCCAAACAAGAACCATATGTTTGTCTCTCTTTCCCTCACCACCCCATCTTTTCCTCCCCTTCCAGAGGCCCTCTACCCCGCCCGAGCCAACGCTACCCCCAACTGGCTTTCCATGGGAAATGTGGAGGCCCAGAGATCCAGAAACACATGTGGTTAGCCATAAAACGGCACATGGACTGTATGCTCTCCCTGCACTCAGCCCCCAACCCTTCAACCCTGCATACCTACCCTCACACAGAAGAAGGAGAAGAACAAGAACAACAGAAGAATGGGAAAAAAGACAAGAAAACAAGGGACCTATGAAGAGCTTTTAAAAACATGGGCCTCATTTATCAAGCTGAATACAAATGGATTTATTCATAAATCGTTTGTACAAGCGTTTGCACAATACATTTGGTATTCATCAAAATCCTGTAAATTCAGAAGAAATATTCATATTCTACTTCAAATTATATCATTTGCATTGATTACTGCACTCTTATATATGGAATGTACTGTCAAGTAAAATTGGCAAAACAGGCAACAGCCCGGGACTTTGTTGTGAAGTGGCCCCAATTTGATACACCAAATTCGAACTGACACATGTTTCTCGATCAACAAAACATTAATAAAAAAAAAAAAAACACACAATCTGTTCATTTGTATTGTTTGTGTTAAGCTAATATGTACATCGATGAAACTGTGTCGCTGCAGTTAAGATTACCTATTGAATATCTGTATATAGGGTATATAATGCTGGGGTTAGGAAAAAAAGACCAGCCCTCAGAAGACACCTGGAAAATTCCCGAACTTCCCTATGGCTAGTCCGCACCTGGTAAAATTGTTTATTTTTATTATGCTTACAGCATTTAGCAGACGCCCTTATCAGAGCAAGTTATAGAAGTGCTTTGTAGTCTCTGTCAAAAGCACATCCTCTTTCTAGTTCACTAGATCAGTGACAAGAATACCATCAAAAAATGGTACCATAGTGACCACCTGGAACCCCTAACAACACCCTAGCAACCAGCTGAGTTTCCTTAGCAACCAACTAGCTACAACATGGCAACCAACTGGGATCATATTGAAACCTTCTAGCAACACTATAGCAACCACCTGGTACCCCATAACAGCCACCTAGCAACGTCCTAGCAACCAGCTGAGTTCTCTTAGCAACCAACTAGCTACAACCTTACAACCAACTGGGATAATATTGAAACCTCCTAGGAACACCTTAGCAACCACCTGGGACCCCATAACAGCCACCCAGCAACACCCTAGCAACCAGCTCGAATTGACTAGCAACATTTATATACTAACCCCATTTCCCTAGGAAGTCCATGGTTATTTCAGCAGGACAATGCCAGGCCTCATTCTGCACAAGCTATGACAGCGTGGCTTCGTAGACACAGAGTGCGTGTGCTTGACTGGCCTGCCAGCAGTCCAGATCTGTCTACTATGGTACATCATGAAGAGGAGAATCAGACAATGGCGACCAAGGACTGTTGAGCAGCTAAAGTCTTGTATCAAGCAAGAATGGGCAAAAATTGCACTTGCAAAACTGCAACAATTAGTATCCTCAGTTCCCAAACGATTAAAAAGTGTAATTAAAAGGAACGGTGATGTAACACAGTGCCTCTGTCCCAACTTTTTTTGAGTGTGTTGAAGTCATCAAATTCTAAATTTGTTTATATTTACAAAATAAAATTAAGTTGGTCAGTGAAAACATTGAATATCTTTTCTTTGTACTTTTGCCAGTTAATTAAAGTTTCAAGAGACTTGACAAATCACAGATTTTTGTTTTTATTACATTTTAGAAAAAAAAAAAACTTTTATGGAAATGGGGTTAGAATGTTACCACTTAACATAACCTTTAGCCTTTTAACATTTACATGCTTAGCTGTTCATAACAACCAAAACCCTAGCAACCAATAGCATAGCAGCATTTTAGCATATTAACCTTTAAACATTTTTCAACATTTTTAACATTTTACCCTTTACATATTATACACTTTTAGCATATAATTAATTTATACATATTATTAACTTTTATGGAGTTTTGTGGGTGTCACTACATTCAAATTAGCTGTGTCATGCTTTACGGGTTGATCAACACACCTGAATGACATAAGTCCAAAAAAAATCAGAATGTTCCTAAACCTTTGTAAATCTGGCAAATATTTGTAGTTCAACTTGGCTTATGCAAATATTTACACTAAATTTACCAAAAGATTGATGGCTGAGGCCCAATAAGAGCAAAGGAAATGCTGATGGGCAAAATTCCCATACATATGTATATTGGAAACAGAAAACAAAAGCAGTGAGTGGCCACAAGACACTTTAACAGGCCTCCACAACAATGGAGATCTTGTTGCAAGACAGTTCATCTCTTTCACTCCATGAACCTAAGACAAACCTCTCCAAGGAGGAGCTTGGGCCTGGTGTGAACTTTCTGTTACAACCCCCAACATACAAAAAAGATAGACTGTTTCAGTACCTGCCTGTCCTTATCCTGTGTTCTGCCCTGTGTTAGTTCTGCTCTCAGCATCTGAAAATCTGTTGTCCTGCTCAGAAGGAAGATGTAAGCAATTTAAAATCCCATTTGCATGTTCCTTCTTTACTGTTTGCTGTGCCAGGGAGCAATGGTTTACAGCTGGAAGGTTGCAACAAACATCCCTAATCTTACTGATTCTCTAATTCACACTGAAGATACTGTTGATAGGAAACGCCTGATAACTCATACAAAGGGTTCTTCTGGTTTCAGGGTTCTTTTTCTCCACATCTTCTTGGTTTCATCCGACTGCTGAAGTCATGGTGTGCAAAGACCTTACAAAGCATGTATGGTATCTCACTTGTTGAAAGGCATCGGTCAGGAGAGGGGTATAAAAGATTTTTCAAAACATTAGATGTACCATGGAACACCATGAAGGCCATCATTAACAAATAGACAAAATGGAGGACCACAGTGACATCACCAAGAACAAGATTTCCCCCCAAAATTTATTTAAAAAAAAGGACAATACACAAACTTACCAGGAAGGCTGCCAAGAGACCTATGACAACATTAAAGGAGCTACAGGAATATCTGACAAGTACTGATTACTCTCTGCATGTGTGGGCTATGGGGTACGGTGGCTAGACGGAAGCACTTTCTCACAAAAAACATCCAAGCCCAACTAAATCATCCCAAACCATGTGGTAAAATGTGTTATGGTCTGATGAGACCAATTCCAAAAGGTGTAATAATTCGATAATTCCAAAAGACAAGTTTGGTGCAAAAAAAAAGAACACCACCAGAAGAACACCATACTCACGGTGAAGCATGGTGGTGGTATCATCATGCTTTAGGGCTGCTTTACTTTAGTCAGAACTGCAGGTTTTATCAAAATGAATCATGAATAGTTACAAATAAAAGTTGATTTTAGTGCAAAACCTTCAGGTGTCTTCTAGTAAGCTGAAGATGAAAATTAATTTAACATTTCAGCACGAAAATGACTGAAAGCATACATACAAATCAACAAAGGAATGGCTTAACCAAAAGAAGATCAATGTTTTTGAATGGCCTTGCCAGAGTCCAGACCTGAATTCAACTCAAAATCTGTGGGGTGACCTGAAGTGGGCTGTGCACAGGAGATGCCCATCTAGAATGTTTTTGCAAGGAAGACTGGGACAATATTGCCAAGTCAAAATATGCCATGCTGATAGACTCTTACCCAAAAAGCCTGAGTGGTGTAATATAATCAAAAGGTGCTTCAACAAAGTATTAGTTTAGGGGTGTGCACACTTATGCAACTAAGTTATTGTATGTTTTTTTTTATTTTTCCTCTTTTTCCCCTAAAAAAAAACAGTTCCTGATTGTTTTTCACTTTATTTGTATTCTTTGCAATTTCACATTAAAGGTGGAAAACGATCTGACATTATTTATCTTAATTTTCATTCTTTTATTTCACAAAAACCTGCCATTTTAATGGGGGTGTGTAGAATTTTTATATCCACTGTAGCTACATAACAGTGTAGATTAAACTTGTTAATCACATCCTTATTTATCAGGAAAAGGACTGAAATCTATGGATTAAAAAATGTTCATTTTTATAATGTATCTGAATGGATTAAAAAAGAAAGAAGAAGAAGAAGAAGAAGAAGAAGAAGAAATGAAATTGTGTTTGATACTGTGGTACACTGATGTCACAGTGTGTGAGTGAGACAAACACAGAAGAGATAATATTGTTAACTGACCTGTCCTCTGCTTCTTCCCCACTCATAAACAAAAATGTTCATAGAGCAATCATTGGGCAGCATGATTTCTACCCCAATGGGTCACTGTTACCACTTGTAGTTCCCATTTCTGACCACTGGGTGCAATAATAACTGCTGAATGCTCAACAAATAGAAAGGCAAGCGAATCATTGGAACATTGGTTTATACTGTATCTGTCAAATAGTCTAAAATAACCGATTACTCATGAGAGGTAAATAGTATTTCAATATAATTTAAAATGCATGGAGTTGTGAATGAGGACTTAATGGAGATTAACATTTGTTGAATGGCTGATATATATGGTGGGGACCTAGGCATGAACCACTAATGCTTATTTGCACTTCCTAATAGAATGCAACAGCCTGCCAAACCTAACATTCCTATTAATAGAAAAACAGAGTAGGCAAGTGCTTTGGCTAGAAAAAAAATCCAGAGATGGCACAGTTTGTGGCTTAATCAAGGAATCTTTAAATAGTGTGAGAAGAATGGCAGAGAATGGGTGACATGAGAGGTTTGCTCTCGCCATTCTGGTGGCGTCTGGCCACTACCCAGACCAGGCATGGCTGACCACACACTCCATGCTGCAGTCTGCAGAATCTAGGGTGCGGTGGACAACTATGCACAACCATGCATGTTTGCACTCAAATTGCGGGGTTTGAGAAGTAAGTAGTGGGGCCCTGGCAGAGTGAGGGAAAGACTGAGAGCAAGCACGTCGTTCTTCAAAGCCAGACTGGTGTCATATCCCATCAACCCTATGTTCCGCCATCATGGATTTATTTCCTGTTTATACCGTTGTTTAGCTCTGCCTTTGATCAACAAAGTGACAAGCGTCACAAACAGGTGCTTAGAGTTAAGGTGCCACAACTGGCAGACAAAGATTGTGTCACACTTCATTTCCAGCTAGTGTTAGAGCATTTAAATAGGCATATCTGTGTGGCTGCTGTTGTTTCAGGTTTTGTGGAGGAGTGGGATTTATTCCATTTGAAATATGTAGTATGAAGTGAAAAAGTGAAGGTTTTTATTTATTTAATTAATTAATTAATTGCAGCTCAAAGACTTCAGCACTTTATTAACCTCCACAGGGTCAAAACACTCATCTTTAATTACATGTAATATACACACATTTAACTCCATAAACTGCTCAGCTTTTCACAGGATGAAAAAATAATATATACTACAGTGAGATTATTAATATAGCTAGATTAAATGAGTGTCATTTATTGAGTCAAAAATGTCTGGCAGTGATGAAGCACTGCAAAATTGCAAAGTTTCTATATAAAAGGAAGCATAAGGAATACTATCTATGCACAATAGCATGAGAAATCTGTCTATGCACAATAAAGACATAACCGAATGCAAATACTTTATTCAGAATGAACAGATAATGTGTTCTAAACAGATACAGATACAAATACCAATATGAGGTGCACTATTCATGTTTCTTTCTAAAGAAAGCTTACCACAAAGGTTCTAGAGGTGCAACAAAAAAAAAAATCATTTTCACTTTCATGAGAGTGCCATGGCCAATGGTCAGATATGAAGCTTGTGGAGCAAACAAATACCACGTTCATTAACGTTACCGTTTATTCATTCATACTTAGTAACTGCCTGGTCAGGGTTTCAGTGGATTACATTATGCTACTAGTCTGTTTATATTTTGGGAAAGAGAAACAACTCGATTCAATAGAAAATACTTCACTAGGTAAAAACAGAAATAATAAGTGCGTCTTCTCATCTCTCATTAAGGCGAGTGATGTTGTCAGAGCCAGAATTCACACACCATGCTAACAGTGCTGCCATTTCTGGAGGGGTTTCAGTGTTTCTGGGGGCATAGCAGTAGGGTTCATATGTAATAAACATCAACAAACAAAAACATTCCAGTTTAGGCCATGCCAACTTTGGGTTTAAATTCGAACAGATACACACACACACACACACACACACACATATTGGGAGCACTAAACAAAAACAGAGAGTGGCATTGCATTACACCAGTAATGCACATGCTGTGTAGATGGGTTTATGAAATACAGTAAGTGCTAAGCTTTTGGATATGTAATACAACTACTCTTGCATTTCATTATCTACTTTTTCCATATTTCAAATGACTGAACTGTTTCTGGCCTGTAATAAAAATGTGCAGACATTTTGCAATCTCAAATAGAGTGGTGTGATCTAACATAAGTAGAAACCATGCTAGAATGTATGCAACATAGACAAGACAAGAGCTTCAAACCAGAATCCATCCTTTGGAGAGAGATTATAAGGGAAGCTTAGACCTAGACGGTTCAGAAACTGAAGAAGACCTATATTGTGTTTTGGTTATATAGCCCAGCTTATGCTCACGAACAAGATGCAAAAACCCCAAACACTTCAGTGAGCAGTAGTAAACGAGGATGAGAATAAAGGGACAGTGGCAGTTTTTGAAGGAGATTCAGAAGTAATCCCACATGAAAGGCTCATCTATGGCGTTAAACCTTATTCAGCTTTTCAAACAGAACGTGGCATCTGACTCAACGAGGGCCTGGACTTGAGCGTAGCTGCAAGCAAAGACATGATACACTCTTCTGCACACTACGCAAACTTAGCACAGACACCTTGACAGTTTTGAATTGTTATAAGCCATCATGCTCTGTCAAATCAAGGAAATTGAATGAACATGAGCAATACAAACATCTACAAAAACTATCATTCCACACACACACACAGCCAGGCTAGGATTCAGCCCAGCCCTGAGGCACTGAGTGCTTCTTTAGCTGTAATCATAACCTGGCGTTGGGATCCGCCACCATTGCCACACCCCAAGCTTTCCCTTCCCTTCTGTTTTTAGAATGTTTGTGCCCTCACCGGATTTCTGCCGCCTCCGTTTTTAGCACCTCTCTCTCTTCTTTCACGTCCTCCTTGCAGTGCTTTACCTTCAGATACTATTAGTGCCAGTTCAACATAAGCATTACGGGAGCACTTTGATGTGTCTCCTGGCAATCGCCAATTTTCCCAGTCCCTATTCTGCTTTTTCTTTCCCTTTTCCCCTGCCCTTATTTATTCTTTGCTTCCTTCTCCTTTCCATTTTCCCTGTCCCTTTTTATCCGTTGCTTCCTTCTCCTTCCTTTCAGCCCCATCAACCTTGTAATTTTTTTTTTTCCTGCTTTTCAGACTAAACTCTGGTTGTGTTTTTTCTCCTTTTCTTTACCTGCCAAATAGATCTGTCAACAGGGATCCATTGTTTGTATGGTGGAACCAGTCTGGAGCAGTCTGTGCTCTCCTTGGAGCAACAAATGTTTGTGGTACAATAGTCAAAGTGGGAATCAGAAATCAGAGTCTCTTTAGCACTCGCTCTTCCTTGCTCACTCAATGCACACTATTTATGCCAGCCAAAGCTTTGCTTAATACCAATCTCGTACAAAGTGGGGAAAATGAAAAAGTTGAAGCATCTCAGTGTGCCCAGCAGTTTCAAGCAAAGTTACCAGTTTATTTTCTGTTTCTTGTAGAGCAACAAGAGGCACCCTTAGATCTACTAGTTAGACCTTTTCTAATCCTAGTCTAATGCTTATGATTGAACTCATAACCGACTCAGTCATTATCTGCTGAGTTAAGCTATGGAAACCCCTAAGGTAAGCAGTGGTTGGGGGTTAGATAGTAAAGAATAACATCATTATTGAGATTGATTATGGCATGAAGATTGTTTGGAAAAGATGTGCTACAAACATAACCGTATAGAACCTCACTGGGAATTTAAGATCACTCATTCAGTGACTTTTAACTGGAAGGGTTACAGATTTGATGAGAATTGCTTACTATTTACCCTTGGGGACAAAATAATTAAAATCTATCTATCAATCTTTTTGACCAATGGTTTCACCATCAAAGCACAGGAAGCTATAAAAATTGAGCAATGCTGGAATGAGAAGCCAATTAGAAGGAACGTGAAGAGAGGCGGGTCGGGCTTGCTTCACTTCGACCACAGGATGCCAAAGTTGAGCCTGGCATTCCATTCAAGCAAACCTTGGCAGAACATTACGAATGCTGGGAGAGCGCTTTACGACTCCCACCACTTTCTCTGTCTCTCACATACTAATACATACAAGCAGACAAAATGGGGCTCTGGTGGCCAAATTATTGCTGCATTTATTAATTTTCTAGAAGGAAGCTAATTAAAAGGCTGATAATAGGAACGATTTTGTCAGAGATTTCTCACCAGGGTCTAAAGTGATTCATTAAGGCCGACACATTGCCTGGTTTCCACATTTCAACGGATGAGTCCAATCTTCCCAATTATCCCCAGGAAGAGGTCCAGCCGGTAACTGCAGGGGCGGAGCTAGGGGGTGGCAAAATATCACTGGCCACCCTGGTGGCCACCTTAGAACTAATTGGTTGTTCAATTTGAATGTTCATAAACACGCTGTATTCAGGCACAACACAGTTTTCAGCAATCATGTGATTCCCGGCATCTTATCTTACAATCATGTGATTCATAAACAAGTGCGTCCTTTTATTTACATTTCATATATAAATATAATACAGTGCTCGAGCCAAGGGGGATGCAAGGCGATCTCATGTCCACAGTAAAAACAACAATGAAATCTGTTGTAATTCAATCCATGTTTAAAATTTACACACCATGCTATTGCTGACATATCTGGATTTCTTAATGGCAAAGCAAACAGGACCATTAAAAAGCACGTGTGCACTTGTGGAGGAGATGATCATGCAGAAGTGAGGGTTGCCAGAATGAATGTTGACAGCAAATCATCTCAATCTATGGCTACATGTAAACTAAATAATATATCAGCCCAAGCTGGGTAAAGAATAGTTTATCCATCCAAGGGAGATCTGGCAACCCCACAAGAAACATGTCCTTTTAAAACTTTCGCTCCACAAGCTCTGGCATTGTTGGGATTCGAACTAGCAATCTCTTTATGATAAGATAAATGCTTTTCTGTTTTGCCACTAAGTAAAAAAACTGTTTAACGGCGTTGCACGACAGCTTCAAACTTCAGAAAAGTAAAGCAAGCACATGCAGCTACAACAAGATCTGTGCTTTTGACCTGCTCCTCGAAGAAGCATGAAGACCTGATACAAGGATGAAGAGGCCACAGAAGGAAAGCACAGCACCAGTGAACCTCTCTCCCTTGTCCCTCAAGTACATCTTCAAAACAGTGATCTAAAGCCTTTCCCACAAGCTTCTATGTGAATGTGTAGTCTCACCCTGCCAAACGGGTAACAAAAACATTCGAGAGCTGAAGGTTCCCACCTACAGTGGAATGTTTAAAGGGCTGGAGTTGAGCTCAAGGAAACATGAGGGCTTTTTTTCTGGGAAAGAGTTATGGTTTGGGGGATTGTTTCTCATGGTGGTGGCAGTGGTAGTGGGGTGTCAGGTTTATAATTAAATATGGAAATGATGAAGTGGGTCTAAGATCGGCTTGGAAGTCCAAGCTAGCTATGGTGTGAAGTGAATGAGCTGTCTCTGCTGGGGTATAAACCTGTATATGGTTTAATGAACATGATTAATGGCCGATCAGGGAAACCACTTTATGATGGCCTCCCTGCTTTGATATTCATCATGTTTTATTCATCATGTTTATGTTGATATTCATGCAGTTTTCTGGCTAGGGAAAGCAAGTATTCCACAGTCAGCAGCTCATTCCACAATTTCTAACACAGAAACTGGAGGATGATCATTTTTCCACTTCTCAAAAGAGCAGAAATTTTGGCACCAGATAGCTGTGCTTTTTATTACAAATCCACTACAAATCAAAACGAAGTTCAATAAAACATTTCTATCCTGATGGGAGTGCTCTCTGCCAGGATGCCAATGTCCAAATCCATAGAGTACAAGGACTCACTGAATGGTTTAATGAGTAAAAAGAAAATGATGATGACATCACATGTTGTGGACTTCATAGTCGCCAAATCTCACTACAATTGAACACCAATTGGACTGAGACGTTAGACAGCGTTCTACACCATCATCATCAGCTGAGCGAATATCTTTTGGAAGAAAAGCAAAGTTGTTCTGAAGGCTCATCGTGGTCCAAACACCTTACTAAGACACTTTATGTTAGTTTTTTTCCCTTAATTTGTGACCCATTTGTATGTTTTGTGATGCTTAAACAGCTTTGCGCCGTTATTTCTCAAACAGCACATATGTTTATTGCCATGAAAACACACACAGTGATTTTTACAGCTCAATCAAATCACAAACTAACATATGTACAGTATATTTTTCATTTTCTGTTCATAACAGTGTTTGATAACGTCCTTGAGTGATACATAACCAAGATGATTCAACAAATCAACTTGTATACAAACCTGTATGTAACATGAGGGCTTTTTTTATTTTTATTTTTATAAATAACATTGTTATAAAGATAGGTTGGGAATTACATTTATTTTAATCATGTCATGGTATGGATGTTTTTGTCTGTAATGTTGCTGTAGCCAGTATGAACTAGTTAACATAATATCAAAACCACAATATTAATGCAAGCACTTTACCCATGTTGAACAAAACAGTAGTGTTTTATCGTATTTTTATATGCAGTCGCTTTTCCAGACAGAACTATGACCAGGCCAGTTGCCTCTCAGTTTGGTGGAATATTTTTGAATAGTGTCAGTTTTGACTAGAGAGAACTATAGTGCCATCGACTCAAATTTGGACTGCTTTTTGTTTTTGAATGTGCAGCACTACCTGTAGGAAGGCAGGACACTAAAATCGGTGGCAGACAGTAGAATGCTTTTACTTGAGTATTGGGAGTCTTAAATTCTTTCTCACAGCACACACACACACACACACACACGCACGTACATCTGCATGCAAAGTAAATAGCCAACCAGAGGATTCATTTGAAAAATATAAACATTTAATAAAGGCTACATCTCTTCATAATTACAATAATTAAAGTACCAAGCCATCTTTAAAATGATGCTCTATATAATGCATAATTTACATTTATGTGGAACAAAAAAGCAACAACAACAACAAAAAACCCAGAATAGATAACAAGATATCCAAAGCATTAAAAAATCTTTGCAACATAAACCCCTTTAGAAAAGCAAGGGAATATTACACCCTGAAGCAGGGCAGCACACGGCATGGTATCCATGTAGGCACAGGTACTGCAGTCTAAAACACTGACATTAGTCTATACTCCTCTGCTGATGCCAATGCACAACTACACCCTGTCCAGGAGTTCTGTAGTTCTCAATATACTCTCACCACTTTGAAGGGAACTTCCATACTGGGTACACCAAACATCTCAACATCCTGCTTCTTTCTATTTAAATGGTACTAAAATGAAGAAAGGCCACATTCTTTTGTCTAGAGGGATTAAGACATCAGCATTGCTATATAATAATATCAGGATGCATGTTTTTTTTTTGTTGCTGTTTTACGATAATGCTCAAGGCTCCTTGCCAAGGTGGTATGATCCTGTGCAATTCCTAGGCTCAAAAAAAATCAAAGGCACTATGATGCAAAATGGGACAGAGCCCTGGGCGCATGATGAACAGAGCAAATATCAAATCACTAGAGAGAGAGGGTTGAGAAAACTGGGTGGTCCCAGCACGGAAGTCATCTCCTCATTAGACAGCATCAGAGACTCCTAGCATTTACTTATAAGGGGGGACTCTAGCATTATGACCATGCATGTGTTACATTGGAAAAAAATCTCCCAATTCAACTAAGCAGCTTGTCCATTAAGCTGGACATGGGGCAGGAGGGAAATGACAGTTTAATAAATATTAATATTCTTTTACTTGTTACAAAAGCACAATATAACGTGCAGATACCTCTGTTTACTTAGACACACACACACACACACACACACACACACACACACACACACACACACACACACACACACACGCACGCGTGCGCACACACTCACGCACAAACACCTGCAATTAACACAACTAAACCTTGGTCAGCAGTCCGGCTCTGTAGCAATCCCTCAAAAATATTTTTTTTTTTTTAAATTCAAAAACCACATACAGTCACCCGCATCTTCAGACAGTGGTATTCTCATTGTGTCTCTTGACCATTCCAATTGATAGTTAAGGTGCCTGATCTCCCAGGCTGCTTTGCTGGAGTCCTCCACCAGTTGGTATACTTCATTGGCTAGTATTCCTTCAATAGCTTGATGAGCCAAAACAAAACAAAAAGAGTCTTTGTGGATATATTAAAATTTCTTTATCTTTGAAAATACAGGTATATGTGTAGAAGTCCGTTTCTTCGCTTGTTGGCCTTGAGTGGCAAGTTAGAAGACTGTTCACATGAGGATGGTTTTTTTTTAGTCTGTTCGTTCCACTTTTCCCAGGATTTTGCCCTCATATATGGGAAGAACGGTGCCGTCGTCCCATACTTCCTCAAACACGGCTCCGCACTCAAACTCGTCGCTGGCCTTCTTGAAGTAGTACCTGTGCAGAGAAAAGTGGCACATTAAGGGTTAGTGCTTTATAATCAAAAGACACTTTAAACATCTGTTTTAAAATCATTTTTCAGTGGGATGGCCTGCACACTACCCCCTCGCCTCAGGTCTCGAGTTTGTTTGCAATTATTTGCCCGAGTCAGTAGGGAGCCTTGGAAATAAGCTACTGACGAGAGGCTCGAGGCAAGCTGCCTTTGGTAGAGCGTCAACATACAGAGGTCAAAAAGAAGCCCCATGCCTTCCACCTTCAGATGTTACTCAAGGCAAGAAAGATGCTTCTGATCTTTCCAGGCAGAAGTATGGCTTAAAAGGCCTGAAGGGTAATTAAAATAACCCCCCCATGATTCTAGTCTTGGGTCTTGCATTGTTGTGTGGGCCCACTTTGGGCCAAAAAGGGGGCTTTGCTCTAAATTAGAGGGCGGCTTAAATCCTAACGTCCCTCCTCTCTCTTGCTTGTCGCCAGTGTTCCTCTGTCTACTGGTGTCTAATTGGGGCCGCTGTCAAATGAAGGGCTTCTTTCACAAAGGTTGATATTTTGGGTGCCGGCAAGTCTGCATGTCACTGCACACGCACACACACACACACACACACACACACACACACACACACACACACACACACACACGCATTCACGCTTGCTTTCTCCTCTTTCTTGGCCAATGACCTGGCCAGAGTTAAGAGAGAAGATGGCTCTCAGGTTGAGAGTGTTGTGACCTGGGGTGAGGAGATCATCATCATCCCCATGAGGTCACATGCTCCATGCTCGACCCCTCCCCTCCATTCCCTTTCGAACGGAAGCAGAGTAGAAAGAGAGGAGTGAAGCAAGGGGTGGTTGTTCCAAATAATTAGCTCTGTAATGGAAAATGCCCCCGTTCACTAACAAACGTGCGCTGTGGTGTGCACTTGAATTCCAAGAGCTAACTTTTCATTTTATGAGCGGACTCCACCAAGCCATAAAAACAATGCACATAAAACATCTAGAGGATGGGGTTGGGGGTGTGCAACTTCCAGCAAACAGTTGGCAGAAGCTATCGCTACTAATAAAAAAAAAGGAGGATGTGTTTGCCATACAGGAAGGTTTCTCTAAACAAGAGGCCTGTGGCATCTTTATTTTTCCTATCTTCTTTGCACAATGCTCAACTCGGAAAGCGCAAAAAGGACAGCCCTCACTTGCTTGAAAAAAAGAGGAAGAAGTGGGGAAAAGAGTGCAAGAGAGAAGTCTTTCCATTGGAACACATTTTATGTGGCAAGATTCTTCTCCGAGCAACATCTGGCACCAATATCGTCTGGCAGTGCTGGCAAGTACTGTTCTCTGTTGAAATGCTGCCATGTCCCAGCTCCACACATTTTCTGCTATTAAAACCATCAGCTTTGAATTCGCTTGGCCTTGAAAAAAAAACATTACAAAGAATGTGCAAGGTAGGAGAGCTTTAGTTCAGGAAGAGGACTGTGTATTACACCTGGGACACTGACTCAGCCGATAAAAACTGTAATTAAGCACACATATGCCTCTTGCAGGAAATGCTCGGTTTTGAGTGGGCCATTTGAAGTGGCAGTGATTTGACATTCAACTATAACAGGACAAAAACAAATATGTCCTTTGATATAAATTAAAAATTAAAAATCGATAGCTTATGTAAACACATACAGTGCATGAGAGCAATGTAGCAAATGAAAGACCTGGGCTTCAAAGACGTGCTTATTAAGTGTGCCTTATGAAGAAATCAATACCAGATGTGACCAAATGGCTCCAGTTAAAATTCCCTCTTTCCTTTTCTGTACACCCACTGCATCTCCCTTTCTCTCTCCATCTCTCTCTCTCTCTCTCCCTTCCTACCACCAACTCCAGTAAACAGGCAGCATTAAACATTCTCCTCTTACACACAACAGCAGAGGCTGTTCTTTGAGTGTCTAGCTAGAGCATGAACCACTTCAAGCTCCTGAAACCTTTCAAGGGCGCCTTTCTTCTCTGTTACCTTCAATTACGTACAAAGGAAACACATGGCTCCATGGGCCTGTCTACTAGAGGGTGGCTCGAATTCACCAATCGCATAGAGTAATCAAGGCCTGAGAGACGGAGCGAGTGTGTACCTGTAGTTGCCTTTCTTGCGGAGCTGCTCTTTGAAGTGGCCTAGGGTGAGGCTGTGTGTCTTCATCATGCGCCGGTAGGGGATCTCCTCACCACAGAAGAAGTATGTGACCACAGTTTCATTGGCATGGCTGCCAGGAGGCTTCTTTGGCTCTTTTGGGCTGTGGGGAAAGACAGAGGAGAGGAAAAAGTGTGAGAGAGAGGACACGGTGCACAAACATTCACTATATGAATCACACTGCCATAGCTGAGAAAAACTTTACTTTATCCACTATAAGAGAAATAATTCTAATCTTATATTAGGTCTAACATGACACAAGAAGATTGAAGCACTGGTCAGATAAAACTTCAATAAAATTAACCATTTCACTTAATACGGAAAAGATGTGAGCTGTAAAAAGGGACTAATAATAAATTTCCAGTCACCATTTGAGTTTAACTGGATGGGCTTTAACCCTGCAAATTTATGAACACTGGAAGCTCGAGCAAATAAAAAATGAGGATGGTGTATGCTATCGTCTTGGTTTGGATTGTACAACTGATAAGAATGGGCTGACTGATCACATTCCACGCACATTTCCAGAATACTTACTGCTCTGTTTGAAGAGCCTGGCTCTGGAGTGAGGCAGCTCCAGTCTGAACAGGCACAGCGTGACTCTTTTCTCTTTGAAGGCCTGGCGTTGAATGCCTGATAACAGAAATTGATATTCAGGATATGGTACATGTATATCATACTTTCAGTCAAGCCCAGAAATACAATGCTGAATACCAAGCTGAATAGGTTTGCAAGAGAGGTCCTCACCTCTGTTTGGGGGGTTTGGAAACCTCTTCCAGACGACGGCACGCTTCCTCCAGCTGTGCCAGGGTGTTGGGTGGAGGTAGAGGAGGCATGGCTGGGTCCTGGATGAATGGATGAGCAGGCTGGTGGGTGCGGAGGTGCCCAGAAATGCCTGCACCGCCCCAAGTGTGGGTGCGTGCTGACTCAGAGCCATAGAGCTTCCTTGTGCTCTGAGTGCTGTGGGAATCGTGTATTATCAAATGGTTATTAAAAGTAAATACAAGCATGGTTGGGTCAAATGGATTTTCAGGGTGGCATGCTTACCTGTGTGGCCTGTGCTTGGCCTGGCGATCGCTCTCCATGATCCACTGCCAGACGTTCTGTGAGCGGTCAGCGCTGTCAGTGGGCAGCTGTAGGGTGGCACCATCTGCACTCTCACTGTTCACCTCCTCACCTGACCTACAGAGACGCTTGGATAAAGCACTCGAACATCTGGAGGAGAGTAGAAGGGAAAGGAGATATTTAGATACAACCATCATGCACCATAGAGGCAGAAAGAATGTCACATCAGCTATTAATCTCTACTAATAGTCAGCCCAGAGGACAACTCACCCTTGGCTCCCCTCGCCAATGCTGTTTCCATGCTCAGGGCCCAGGCTGCGGCTGCGTGTGTATGGCGACGGACAGCAATCAGGTACAGCCGGACACATGCCCTGCACCCGCCGTGCTGCCTCAGCCTCAATCTGTTCCTTGCTCTTGAGCACTGAATGGTGATGGATGTAGTGGTGATGGACGTGCTTGGAGACAAATGTTCGTCCGGATGGGTAGGCAGGCATAGGCACGGTGCCACCCACAGGCCTGCCCATAGGCCGGGGTTCAGGTGAGCGAGAGCGGGGCGAGTGGCGTGCCACTCCGGGCGACTGACAACCAGGTGTCCTGAGAACACGTGAAAGGTGCTCATCTAGGATGGCCTGCGGGTCGTCCTCGCTCGAGCGCCATTGCGAGGAAGAAGAGAGATCCGATTCCTCACGCTCTTCTTCCTACATTAAGACATACGGTAAATATGACTTCAGACAAATAAACTCCATGCACAACCCAAAATTGGGTGCAAAAAAAATTTCACAAGCAAAGTTATATTTCTTAAGACGAATGTCTTTAAATTACACTATAAGTCCAGTTGGCCTGTACTCAACATTAAAACCACCAGGATGGCAGTAAACTTTCATATGTATAATGAAATATACTGTGGAACCTATATACAAAATTCAGACACAGATTGGTATGGAAGGTGAGATGGCAGTACACACTGACCTCCTGGATCTGCTGCAGTCTCTCTTCCAGTGAGCTCATAGTCTCTTGTTCTCTCTTCAGGCTTTCAAGTCTGGCAATGAGCTGAGCGGCGAATGCTGCTGGCTCCACCGGGGTCATGTCCTTTGGTGGCAGCCGTGGCCTCTATACATGGTAAAAATACAGTCGTTATTGCTTTATTTGTGTCATTACAACCTTGTAATTGCTTTTGGTAACTCCACATATGACCGAGGTTGTGCCAATAACACATATTAAACTAGAACTAACAAAGAGAGAGGCCTGATCCACACAGCTGCCCTCTACCTTTTCCATACACACACTGCACCCTTCACCGCTGGTGTGAGCAGTTGGTCACACTCTGAGGAGCCTCAGCTTGCTCTCTCTGTAGTGCCACCAAGCCACTTCAAAGAAGCTTTGGCAAATATCAAACGCACACCAGGGCTGGGAGCGACAGTGACTTTACATCCAGGAATAAAAGTCACATATCAACAGGAGAGAGAGCGAGAGATAGTCAGATAGAGAGAGAGAGAGAGAGAGAGGTGGAAAACCAGAAAAAAGGAGAGGATTAAAAGAAGGGAAAGGAAGATGAGGAGATGAGTGGAGGCAGCGGGGGGAGATAGTGTGGAGTCAAACATAGGGAGATCAGAGAGGCAGAGGTAATTTATTTGCCCACCACATGCTGGGCACTTCTGAGCTACAGTAGCCACATTATGTGTTCAGGTGGGTGTATATGTGGACTTGCAACCACATATCTGTTAATTTATTATGGCTATTTTTGTGCTGTCTTTCATGGCGTGGTCCTATTTGTTCCTCTAATTACTCTGAGGAGACCTTCTGGTAAGTTCATGGGCCTATTACACCCAAACCAGAGGATAATCTTCAGGAACAAGGGGACAAAGAATGGAGAAAAACACAGACTATGAAGGCATAGATCGTCTTGTGTATTACGCACAGAACACATACGTGCATATAAGTGCATATACAACTTTCAAGTTTGTCCTAACTGGTCAAACTGTCTTTGCTCATAAGACAAGGCACTTTGTGAAGCTGTTCAGCCAGCACAGAGACAACACAACACCAGGAGCGTCCTCTGTCTCACACACCCCATGGGGGGAGGGGGGAGTGGGGAGGGGGGAGGGGGGGTGTAGCACGTTGAGGCCATTTCCCAAAACTAGTACAAAGAGGTCCTGAATATTTTATTTTAATCAGCTGTTGTACTGTTGTAAGAGAAGAGGTGATATTTGGGATTTGGGGTGTGTGTGTGTGTGTGTGTGTGTGTGTGTGTGTGTGTATTAATATACAGAAGAGGGAACTTACAGGGAAGGCAGGTAGTGAGACCTGGCCATTTATTCTCATGTTCCGATGCATCTCTCTCTGAAGCTGTTTCTTGCTGCCCAGTTTGTACGGCGGGATCCCATCACTGCCAGGAGACAGAATGAGTGAGAACAAATTACACACACCCCATTTACTGCTACGCAAGTTAGACACATTGTTCCAGGCTAGCCTGAAAGGATTCAGTGAAGGAGTCTGGGGCTTCCTAACTCTGGAACACAGGAATGACACTGATGTAGCGATGCTAGCTAAACCACAAGCTCAACTAACATGAACAAAAAGCGACATATGTCATAGATGACATCACAACACCCCCCGTCGAATGCCTCTTCTCTCCAAACACTGTCCATTCTCTTTCGTAAAACTTGGACGTCATACGTTCATACTTTTTCAGTGTGATTTTTAAAGCTTGGACACTTTCCTCTGCTTGGGCTTTTTTTCTTGCCCACTTGGAAGTGTCTGACCTAGCCCTGAATGCTGTCTCCAGCGTGGCTTTGAAAGCTCACAGTCATGCGCACAAAGCCAGAGCTCCAATCTTCATTTGGCAAGCGGCGCTGCAGTCAGCCTCTGATCTCGGCAACATCAAAAGGCTGGTTTGTAAGATAAGGTAATGTTTGAAGTCGGCGCAGAAGCATTCCCTTGCGTCCAAGCAAATCCATAAATAAGATATAAGCAACCCCCCCCCCCCCACACACACACACACACACACACATACACATTCTTCCCATGCTCCCTCGCTCTCTCTTTATCTAGAAATGAGATTCAGATTGCCGTGCCTTTTAACTGAAATAAAAAATGAACTACTGCAATCAAAATGGTCCCCAAACAAACAGACGTCTGCATTTTTCCCCGCCTGCTTGCCTAACCCACACTGATAAAAGTTAAATAGGGAAGAGAAGGAAAGAGCACAATAGCTAGTGGTGAGCAGGATTGAGGGGAAAGATGATAAGGATGAAAGAAGAGAAGATACGGCTTTTATCAGGTTTAATATTATCTACCGAACAAACATTTGCGAATTTCATCGACAGGTTTAGAAGCTTATTGGGAGCTGACAGTGTGAATTGGGCTTTAGAAGTATTTCAGCATATGTAACACGACTCAATGCTGCATAAAACAACAATAAGAAGTCGAATTAAAGCTAGAAGAGTAGTTGTGAAGGCCAAACAATAGTTTAAATATTCCACACCTCATACCATAAAGAAGAGCAACCAAGCTAGCAGCATGACCTCTGCCAAAATATTAATCTTCCAAGTTTAATCAGCCTGGCCTTCTCACACTCACACAAACACACTCCCACAAGCTGTGCGTTGGCCAGCTCTTTGAGGCATCAGGGGAACAGAAGCTGGCCTCTTTCATTGGCCTAGCTTTATGGGGATCGCCTATTCACTTGGGCAAGTAATTTTCAAAGCAGCCAGCCACCCTCTTATCCCCCTAAGCTCGCCTTCCTTGACAATGGGCTGAAAGCGATTCGCTTAAGCCTTTCATCCACCATGCACTTTATTCCTCACTCCCTGCACTTAACTATGCGCGCGCACAATTGGCTCCACTGCTAACACACATGGGGGGTGGGGTGCTTCGTGTGTGTATGGATGAGGGGGTATGGGTTGGAGTTTAGGGCTGAAAGGGTAGTGGAGGTTGCACTAAACTCAGTGGATTCCAGGTGACATGCTCTTGTGCTCCAGAAATGGCTAGCATCTCATCTGGATGCCTCCATGCCAGGGCCGATCAAGAAATCCACGCCATGCAAGCCCAACTTGCTTTCATTTACTGCCAGCTCGTCTCAATGTGCATCTTACGGTCCACATGGCCAGTTGTCCGCTTCTCTTTCAAGCCAGGAGACAATAGCGATGGGCGTGGACAAGAAATAATGGTGGCCACTAGGTTTTAGCAAAGCACAACAAGTGAGGTCTCTTTGAGTAGGAAGAAAACCCCTGATGAGCTCGAAGCAATCGGAAGAGGGGGGAGGGAATAATAAAAGCGCTGGTTCCTGTGGCCAAGTTTGCAGATATTGGTATTATTTAGTATTCAAAATGGAGCATGTTGTATTTCCCAAAGACCGGGTGCAATGGAGTCTTTTCCAAAGCAGAAATGCCAGAACTGAATCCCCTTGCTGCAGTACACCAACGCATCTGAGACTCTGCACATCCCTATTAATAAACATCTAAAGAGCCAACTGCCAAGCGGAGCATTATCTCTTCTATACCAGCTTCAAACAATATATCACCAAAATAAAATAGACAGGCCATGTTCTTATTCTGTCACACAGCTATACTCACTGTGCATATACAACCAAAAGCAAACAACATGCACAATGTCTGGTGTTGTTTACTATGCCATGCACTGTTTGCTTACGACTATTTACAAAGACACAAAGCCGGACTTACACACTGCTGTCAGTCATTGACATGGAGTCATCTGTCATGGCGTCGCTGGAGATCTCGCTGTCGTTGGCACTAGTGGCTGGGGCGAAACTGCAACCAGAGGCCACATGGTATGGGTTGGCAGGATCGCAGCGCCTATACGACCTGGACAGACACAAAGGGCGTGTTAATATGTTACTGTTCCAAGAACACAGTGTGACTTCTAAAATAGTCAGTTTATTAGAGGTTGGATGTCTTTGGATTCAACCTTTATAAAAAAATTTTTTTTAAAACGTCCCAACAAGTCGTGCCTCTGCGTGTAGGCTATATGAAGAAAGGCATCAGGGTTGCGGCCATGATGTCACCTCAGTGGGGTTTTCTCTGCCTTTCATGTGCCCTCCACACCAAACCCTTATGCATGAAGACTGAGTGAGCTGGGTTGTAAGTAAGTCAGTTTTATAAGCTACATGGTGTCTATTTCCTTAGAAATATGATCTTTGTTCCTTTTGTGTTGGTCAACCACTTGGACCTACTGCCTCAGAAGAATCACATTTAAGAATCTTTTTTTTCTTAAATGGTATTTCTCCTTGTGTCATTTCTTTCTCTCATCTCCTTCCAACATTGTGGTATACTTCTTCCAAATACCCACCAAGTCCCTTCCTCCCTCCCTCTCTCACCCTCTCCATTCCTTTATCCTGCTGTGACACATTCTTGTTTCGCTGAAGGAGGACAGGAAGAGAGCCTGTGCTTACTCTGACAAGAAAAGCAAAAAAGGACAGGGAGACAGCGAGAGAGAGATGGAGGGAGAGAGATGGAGGGAGAGCGCAAAACTCAAGGGAGAGACAAACAGAACGAGCGCAAGAGACGGATCTAAGAACTCGCAGTGAGTAAGAGACCATAAGAGAATGGAAAAGAAAGGAGGAAGTGAAGAAGGGGGAAGGAGGGCCTCCTTTATGAGAATGCCTACTGGCAGGAGGGCTGCGAGGAGTTAAACAGCATGACTGCGGACAGAGGCCCCAAGTCAGACCTGACCTTTGGAGGCTCTCGCAAAGAGTCAGGTATTTAGCACAGCTGGGCTCGCATTTCCCCCTCCCTGCCTGACCCTCTCATTCATCCGTTCTTTCATGAGGAACCCCCCTCCTTCTCCCATTCTCATCTTCTTTTCCGCTTAGAAAATATGCTCAGGCTCCTTCCGTGGGATTTTTTTCCCCTGTCTTTGGCGGAGGAATAAGATAAAAGTGGAGAGGGAAGTGAAATCATTGGATAGCGGTTGAAAAATCAGAAACAGAGATGATGATAGCAACTGGCTCAGCAGGGGAGTTGCTGTGGCTTGTTTTGTTTTTTTGTTGTTTTTTTTCCCCGCAAATAACTTGAATTTGAGGGGCGATGGAGAAAGAGAGAGAGAGAATAAGAGAGGAAGTGAGAAATGAGTTCCACATGGCTCAGATGAAAACAGCCCAGATGCAGAGAGAGAAAGAGAAAGCAGCTCTCAGGCCATCTTAATACAGATTTAAAAACTGTAGCCTGTATGTACGTTATGTGGGTTTATTATTATTTTTATTTATTTTATTCTATGTAACCTTGTCTTATCAGTATTCTAAAACACCTGGAGCTTATCTACTTGACCAACATCATCAAGGGGGCTTAAGGAGATTGAGATGAGATGAAAACTTACTCCGGATTCCCCTCCTAGCAGAGCTATTAGCGGATAAACATTAGTCTGGCACTGCACCTCGACGCCTTTCCTCATTTACAATGCTAAACCAGGCCAGACTTTACTCACAGAGTTTGTGCTAATTAGCGTCGCTTGTGCTAAATGTTCGTGTAAACTAGAAACAACTCTTAATTACAGTGTAATAACAGACAAAGCTGATTCCAAACTTTCAATTAAAAGCTGAATAGGTCACTGGGCTTTTAAACCATCCCATTGTGGGATCGGTTTTAACGGAAGAAGTTTATCCGTCCTTCGAGGATATAGCATACAGCCTACCTTCAGCCATGCTAAAGTGCTTATTAGGCGACTTAAGCACACATACTTATTACTAACAAAGCATTTGAGCTGTTAGGATTCCTTATATCGTTTCGTATTTTGGACGAATGACACAAATCGGCTCCAGCTCTTTGATGTCCGGAGGCGGATTTGCTCTGAAGCTCCATCCATCAGCGGAGCGATTTCAAAGCACAGGAAGCGCGCACGCGCCAGCAGAGGGCCGAGTGCGCGCGTGCGTTCCAGCTCTTTGGAAAAGCTGATACTAATGAAGGCAATGTGAGAATAAACCTCCTAATAGTTACAGAACAATAAGGGAATACAAAATAATTAAATAATAAAAACATTTATTATACACTGCTGTCGCTGAATGAAAGCCACAGCACTTCGGCTACTGAGGAGGACATTTAACAACTTTTCAAAGAGTAGGAGTTTGGCATGGTCTCACCTGTAGTTTTTCTCCAGCACGTCTACAGTCCTCAGAGAAGGAGCAGACCGCAGCACTTTAGCCGATAGTCCGACCACAGCCAGCGCTTTGGCTTTAAAGTCATTACAACTCCATTCTTCCTCTTCGTTTAGAGTGGGCAAGTAGCCACAGACGAGTTTTAGACTCCCGAGTGCACCGGGGTTGGTGTGTGTGGGGTTTTCACCGCCACTGCGCACGTACTCGAGGTATATATCGGACTGTAAGAACGTCTGGTACGCGTTCTCCTCCATGGTGGTCTGGATCTCAGTCTGCGCTTGGTCGAACATGGCAGAGTCGATCTGCTGTCGCTTCACGTTGTCCCGAATAAAAGTCTTGGTGGCCGGCTTGAGGCGCCTGCCGACGACGCCATCGGCTTCCACGTAGCGCTTGTAAATGGCCTTGGCCACGCGCAGCGTCTTGCCGTCCTTTAGGTCCATTTGGCGGAAGCCGTTACACGCAAACCAAAAGTCGAGCGCGTCGGCACACCGCTCGCGCTCCAGAAAAACCCTGAAAAGGCGCGCGCCGTCCTGGTCGCCTAGCAGCGAGTGCAGGGACTTGGTCCAGCGCGCGAGCGGCGAGTCCGGTGAGGCGCTACCCTCCGGCTCGCCCAGGCCTTCCTCGTCCCTGCGCGTCGACTTCGCCGTCTCCTTGACTCTCAGCGCGGTCATTTTGTTCGGCAGTTTGCGGCACTTGGCTTCGCCCTCTTGGCCCGGCACGGGCGGACGGGGAGCATCTTCTCGGAAGCTCGTGGCCACGGGCTCCGAAAGCGCCCCGTTCATGGCTGCACGGCTTTTTGGCTCCTGAGCTCGGCTCTAATCTCCCTCGAACTCTCGCTTGAAGTTAGCGGGGGAGCACCTCTGTCCGGCTTCTCTCTGAAAACACACACAAAGTATTGATAAAATCAAAAACAGATCCGCCACAAACTTCAAAGGGAGAGCGCGCTCATACACACACACACACACACACACACACACTCTCTCTCTCTCTCTCTCTCTCTCTCTCTCACAGGCTTTCAGGAGGGGAAAAGCTTCTCATCAGTCCATACAGCCATTCTTACAATTCTTATTTAACGGCGGCTTTGAAACAGACACTTTATTGTTGTTCATCCTAGTTCCGGTATAATCATTCATGGATTGATAAGCCTATTTATCTGGAGGGAGTGAGAGAGAGAGTGAGAGAGAGAGAGAGAGAGAGAGAGAGAGGTGATTCAAGTAACTTGCAATCAAAAGCAGATCCCAACACAAACTTCTTGACCTCCTCTACTGCTAACTAAAAGACTACATGCATTAATCAGTGCGATTTCTCAAACAAACACGCGTTCTCCAATCCGCCTTGATCTAATCCACGCCACATTTTTTTTATATTTGCATAAATAAAATCACATCTCCACGGCATGCCACATTAGTGAAGAAACCAAACTCTAACTTTTTTTTTTTAATAATCACACTCTGTGGTTATTTTTCCTCACAGAAATGCAACGGAAATGTCCCTTGAGAAAGCGGCGTGCCATCAGTAACAGTGTAACGAGTCCTCACAGAGCAACACCGCACACTGATACACTGTACCGCCGCGTCTCCGACAAACAGCGACGGTTTAGAAAAAAAACAAAAAAAAACAATAACACCATACACAGAGCAGAAACAAAAAACGAAGTTAAAAACGTATTCATGTGAGCAACCATGAAATAACAATTAAACTGGGCTACACATAAAGCATAAAGTAATCCGAGTGAATTACGCGAGCACGCGATCCACCACACAGACTAGTACTTTCCTTACCGAGTAGACTTAGCGTTCAGTATTAGCAGGTTTTTTTTTCTTCTTCCCGCTGGGTTTTTGTGCAATTCGGACAAGAATAAAGAAACTGCAGCGTTTTCGAGAGTAAAATAAATAAATAATGAAGTAAATGACTAAATAAAACGCTTCATTCAACTTCAAACCCCCATCCATAAAGTCCACAGGAAAGTCTAACATGTATCTCAGGGGGGCGGAATTCCACACACACAAACTTCTTTTCACCGGGATAATGAACGCTCTGCAAAAGCAGTCAAAAGATTATTCGAGCCGACACTCGCTAAAGTGGCTTAAAACAACATAACGCAACGTCTAGAATGGAGAAAAGCGCCTTTCAGCTTTTTATAAAGCAAAAAGGACTCGATTGGACACAGCCAAGTTACTTCAAAGCGAGTGGAGAGCACATCAAAAGCGGCCCTGTGGGGCCAAAGCAAGGAGAACATGGAACTTACCATCGACCCATGAGTTCTGTACCCCCCAAAAACTCCAGCGTTTTTCCACGAGTCAAAAAATAGTCCACAGTATCATCCACATACAGCGGCGCTCCTCTCGTTTACCGACCTGCTCTTTTGTTATAGTCGCAGAAAGGAAATTTAAAAGCGGTTTTCCCCCCGCGTTTTTCCTCAAGTGTTTCACGCAGCCATGCCGCACAGCACATCTCCTAGAGGCTATTCCAATATGTACTGGGCTCAGGGTTTAAGTGCGGACATCAAAGTAAGAAGCCGACAGCCTGGTCCCGAAAGGTACATAGAAAGAAATGCGCCTGTTGGAAAAGGGGAAAAAAGTACACGCCTCAGAACAACAGCGAAAACGCACACATTCTGCACAAAAATCCTACTAAAAGTAAGAATATCGATCAACAGATTTGAACTTAACGTTTAATTCGCTCTTAGAAACTTTTATCAAAACAAAAGTTACTAGCAAGTTGCAAGGACCTTATCAAAGGCAAGCGATCTTGCGCCAACTCCCCGAGGCTTTGGAACGTCAGAAGTAAGTGATCTGCCGCCCCAATAGCGTTACATCCCTGCGATCCTTCTGTTGCTACATACACTTTCAAAGCTCACGAGTTTACTTTAACCCATCCACTGCCGAAACACGCCGCGAAAATGTAACACGCGCTTCTACGGTCGTTTAAAGCAGGGATCCTCAAACTTTTTTCAGCAAGAGGCTGTAAAATAAATTCCACAGATCCATTAATAATAATGATATCGTTTAAAAAAAAAAAAAAAAAAAAAAAAACATAATCCAAACGTCTTAAAAAAATTGTCTCTTTATTTAACCGTGTACAAAATGTTTTTTTTTTGTATATTATTTATTAATTTATTTATTTATTGAAGCTATAGAGATTTTCAGTCATGAGATTTCCACTCACAGAGCACAAGCTGATTACTGACTCTTTGTAGGCCTACTGTTGAGTTATAAGAACTTAATAATACATATAATACATTTGATAATGGTAGGTTGTGATTTCCACTATTTTTGTGTTAAAAAAAAGAAAAAAATTATAGCATAGAATATACATTTATATATATATATATATTATGCAAAAAGGGTAACTTATGAGGACACACTGTCTACAAGACAATAGAATAAAAAAAAAAATCAGTTTGACCCTTTATGAACAATAAAAATTAGCCCATTTGTTTATTAAACACATAATTAACAACTAAGCTTCTGCTACTTCATAGTCACATAGGATCATGCCTGCAGATATGTAACAACTCACCTGAAGTTTTATGAAGGTTAAGGTTAGGGTGAGGTGTGGGATTAGTGGTCTTCTGCCAACTAATGAAACTAAATGAAATTGTTTAGGCTTGCTCAAAAGCCTACTAATTTTGCACAATACTGAGTAACACATACCCTACAGCTTGAAGTTACAACCTTGCTCGCTAGCTTATAAGATTAGCAGGTTAGCTATTTAGCATACTGAGATTAACATAAGTTATTAGAAGTGTGTGTCTATTTCAATGAATTCACTACATATTCCGATAGTAAAACATACTACTAATATATTGCAGAAAACAGAAAGGAGCCTGCCCCCTACAAAAAAATCTGAGTTCAGAGTGGCATGTCAATACACATCCAAAAACTATTCAAGACACATCCCAAACCACATACTACATACTAAATAGTATATCAAAACAGTAAGAACCTAATTTCTGTAAATAGTAACAACCCACATATTGTTTGTCAGTTATAGTCATCTCCTCAGTGTTGAGGAGTGTCATTAATAATGTCACTAAGTACTATTTGAAAGATTTAGAGTCATTTCAGCAATGGTAGTTCAAACTGGAAGACTTAGCCAGCTACGGTTAACTGACATTTTGAGCAAGGAAAAAGCAGTCAACAAACCTTTCCCCTCCTTTTTCCATTTTGCCTTGGGTATTCTGTGGTGTGAGATCTCAGACTGTTTTGAATTAAATTAGCTAATTAGAATTGCAGCTTGGTGAAAGATAAATGAGTATGTAATTCTATCAAAAAGAAATTAAATATAGCTTTGAGGTAGTTATATAACTTTGAGAAATACAGTGGAAATCTACAACATTATGATGAATAAAATATATAGTTACAAAAGATCAAAAAATACAATATATGGCCAAAAGTTTGTGGACACCTGACCATCAATCCCATACAGTATGTGGGTCTTCCCCAAACTGTTGCCATAGTTGGAAGCACACAATTATATAGGATGTCTCTGTATGCTGTAGCATTACAATTTCCCTTCACTGGAACTAAGGGCCCCAAACATGTTCCAGCATGACAATGCCCCTGTGTACAAAGTGAGGTCCATGAAAACATGTTTTGCCAAAGTGCCAAGAGTGGAAGAACTGCAGTGGCCTGCACAGAGCCCTGACCTCAACTTCACTGAACACCTTTAGGATGAACTGGAATGTTGACTGCACCCCAGGCCTTCTTCGCCCAACATCAGTACCTGACCTCACTAATGCTCTTGTGGTTGAATGGGCAAATCCCCATGGCCACGCTCAAAAATATAGTGGAAAACCTTCCCAAGAGTGGAGCAAAGGAGGATGGGTATGGAGAGTAAATCTGGAATGGGATGTTCAACAAGCACATATGGGTGTGATGGTCCACAAACCTTTGGCTATATGGTTTATCTATACAAAAAAAATGGTGTGGTACATTTAGGGTTTTCTTTTAATTCTATTTAAGAAAGCATTAGTGTTTTCATATTTTAAGAATATATTGTAAAATTCACCAATACATTTGTACTGTACAAGTCTGGATTTGTCCTAAAACCATTTTTAAGCAAACACAGTACACTGCAAATAAACAAACAACAAACTTTTCTACCATGCCAGCATGTCTGAGCCTTATCTCTGAAAAAGTGAAACTACCAGAAAAGCTTGTCCTGCATTTTCAAATCCAGAGGGAAGATGTCCAAATGATCTCACCCTCATCATACTTCAAAGGCCTCATTGTCCCTTTGATGTTGAACATTAACAAATAGGATATCATAAAATAGATGAATTAGGACAAAGTGATAAGAATTTACCACAGTGTGGCAGAGCAGCACAGTGTTCTATATATTCCAGTGTGATGGCAAACTCACCAGCGTGAGCAGTGGGCATGCCACCATTTACGCTTTCTTCACAAACCGTAACATCTTATCCAATTCTGAAAAAGATAAAACCTCCATAGCACACTTTTATCCTAATCGTCCTGAGCAATCACATACACAGTCCACAGTTAACTGAATCCACAAACAAAACCCTAAACTCTACCTCAATTTCATTAGCAGCGGGAAGGGATTAATAGTCCAGGATGGACCATTTACAACACAAATGCTCATGCATATAGACAATCAGTATGAGCTCTTCCTGACTTAGCATGCCACATGTGGATTTTTGACTTGAAACTCAGACTTTGTTTGAGTTTGACGTCTGGATAAAAGTGTAAAAAGTGCATATAACTATAGTAACTATGACTTAAATTCACTCCCACAAGAGCAATCTAATCTTGTGTAATTTGTAGAAATTTTAATATTCTTGAATTTCACACAAATATAATGCAGATATATAGTGCATTATATATCAATATTGCACATATACAGTAGTTCCATTTGCTCATACTGACATTTTCAGGTTATTCTGTACATACTGCTCATCTATACTGTGAAAACTGCAGACAGTGCATATCTGTATATATTTATTTATCTTCGCATATCTATATCCCGTTTTATATATACAGTACATATACAGTAGGGGTGTAACCGATTAGGAATACTCAATGGATACAAATACAGATACATTTTTTGTAGAAAGCTTGCCAGAAATGTTCACAGGTTATCTGGTTGAGACCAGAGGTGTGCATTGGGATTTAAGAAAAAAAAAGTTGAGAGAGTGGGAAAGTTTTTACTTTCATGCGGGCACAAGTGAGTTGTCAGATATGGAGCTTAAACAAAGACCACATAAATGTGCGTGGACCTTAGTAACTTCCTGATCACGGTGGTTTAAATTAGGCTACTAGTTTTTTATATTTTGGGAAAGAGAACCAACTAAATTCATTAGAAAATATCTTGGACAGGTACAAAGAAAAATAATAACTTTGCAGTGCGTTTATAAAAACAGTCTCAAATATCTCTATTTGAGGCCAATTATGAACTTGAGTGACATAGCTGTGGCTGAGGAACTGTCAGAGCCAGAATTTACACACCATGCTGACAGTGCTGAAAGTTTTTCCCCAGTGTTTTCCAGTGTTTAGAGATAGGGTACATTACTTGGCCAAAAATTTTTCTGAATCACAACCTCATCCCTTTCTGTGCCCTTTCTTACTAGTTGCGTAGTGTGAATTCCAAAAACTTAGTCATGACCATGTTAATAGGACAAAGTTGGTATGAACTCGTCACTCGTATGCATACGCAAGGTGTAAGATCATGTTCTTAAAATTCTGAAAAACTGTTAACCTCCCTCCTTTTTAGAACTCCATTCAACAAGTCAACATCTTGTCCTTAACCCAAGGACCCTGCACTCAGTAGCAGTCTGTGGCCCTAAACACCAATAAAATTAAGTATTTTCGAGGATGTCTGCTTCTCTCTCCACACCACACTGCTGATCAGTAACTCTTCTCAATTATTGCATTGTCTGCTGCTTCTTTCAGCTCAGGGTTAAACTATTAGCAGTTTGCTTTGAAGTGATTGTCCCTTTATCTCAAGCCAGACCAAAGACTTTAGGGAGGACAATGGAAAAAGAAACCAAGTGGGCGGCTTATGGCAATTATCACAGAGGTCCATGAGGAGGGGAGTGAGACTGTCCATTTTTACCACTGCAGAATGTAAGTGAGTGAGACAGAGAGGGGGGAGATAGAGGGAAAAGAGGAAGAAGGAAAGTGAGGCAAAAAGCAAAAAGAAACAGATAACAGGAGTTTCTGTTTATAATTTGCATGGTGTATACCCACCAAGGGCAAGGCTTTTAGAGGAAGCGATAGCTTAGGCAAATAAACATCATCACTCCAGGACGGTATCATTAAGGAAGCCTAGGGTGACACAGGTGCCCTGAATGGAGCAGAGAGGAAATAAATGTGATCGTCAGCAAAATCAGTTGGCATGTGGGCTGCCTGAGAAGATAGAATTAAATGTGTGCACATTTATCATGCTTTGAAGTCGACATGGTACTGTAACCTTTCAACTGAAAGAACAACTGATTAACTGTTTGGGCTGCTGTTTGTTTAAAAAGCCTGTACAGGAGACAAAAAACTTACAGTTCATTATTCTAGCAGAAGATCATATCCAAAAATCATAGGTAATATTTGCAACTTTGCTGGGACCTAGTCATGGCCAATCCCAGCTTTTTCCAGTCTACAAATGTCCAGCTGGGTCACTCAGAGTTATTGATTGACTTTCTTGGGGTTTTATTAATCCATTTTTGTGCATGACTCTAAACTAACTAAAACAGCATACTGACACAATGTCTGATATCTGCACTAACCCCTTTTTAACCAAACACATATGCATTAACAACTTTAGTTTCTTTATCTCTGGTGATGGTGGAGGGCTGGGAAGTGCTGCTAGATCACAGGGGCTGTGAAGATGGGCTTGGAGTGGACAGATCTGACCCCAGGCAACAAAATGATTATTAGAGTGGACAGGCATCAGCGGCTATAGCTGCTTTGATGTTGCTAAATCAAAAACGTGTGGAAAGTTTTATATGGGGGATAAATTGGGAAAGCCCAAAGCCCATATATATATATATATATATATATATATATATATATATATATATATATATATATATATATATATATATATATATATATATATATAAGGTCTCCTCAACCCTGAGTTCAGCAAGTGATGTCATCAACATGGCTGCTCAAGCATTAAAAGTAAACAAAGTAGCACCTCTTTACTTTTACATGGGGTATCCTGTACATACTAGTATTTGCTTTAGATCAATCAGCATACTGACATATTCCCCTGTTAAATCTGTAACACTAACTATACAGTTTGCTGTTTTGAGGAGGTAAACATACATTAATCATCCCAGTTAGCTGGCTAGACTGTTACCAACAAAAGAGAAACATGGAGGTGTCCATGTTTTTTCATACTTTGTAGCTTGACTGTACTTCTGAGTTGAAAAACAACACAGGTAACAAACCAGACTCAGTAGAAGAGTAAGGATCCATGCACAGAGTTTTTCTGAAACACAATCCAAAATCCAAGTAGCCAGGCATACAATGGTCAAACATAGTAATGGCACAGACCACCAGACAAAAGGTCAATACAAGAGTAGTCAAACACAGATTAGCAAAGTGGTCTGAACACAGAATAAAGTAACAGGAAAAACAAGGCTCAGAATTGGCACAACTCAAGAGAATAGCAAGACTTCGCAAAGATGAACCAAAAGACTTATATAGTGTGAACAAGGAAGTAAACAGGAAATGACCAACTGATTAGAACTCAGTTGTTGTGAGAACAGTCTAGAAGATGTGTTTAGTGATAATATGACAATACATTTGAACTTGACCACAGTCAGGATATAAATGGATATTTCCGTTAGCACCTAGTTCTTGTAGTAAGCACAGATTTCAAAATAGAGGCATTAGGCAGGAGATCACCAATTCTTTCACCAATTTATGCTGTGACTGTGAACTCAATAACAATAGGCAATCAAAAACAATAGGCAATATTCTGTGAGGACATGCCAAGTATCCATCCTGTGCTGCACTATCTACTGGAATGTGTATACAAAATGGCCTTGTAATTTGTTTTCTTGACCACAAGATGCAAGGGTCACCCAGAAGCAAGGGCATGACAGTGAAAGCCCATTCTTATACTAACCAGAACACAATTCTCATAGCTTGTTTTATTCCACTGGTAGATATTTCATTTAATCTTATATAAATTAAATAAGCAGAAATGTACAAGCACTAAACCTGTACCTAAACCTAACTTTACCCATTTGTAAGTTTTCATACAATTGTAAAACTGCCACAGACACCTTTAAGTCCCAAGTACACATTCAAGAACAAGAACTGACCCAAACAGGAATCAGTGGAAATTGGGGTTCTAGTTCATTTCCCAGCAACCTGAGAGACAACCAGGGCATTCACAGTGATGACAGGAAAAGCAATTGCATTTTCATTCTGGCACAATGCCACTGTTAGGTTCAACCTTGAAGGAGTGCTCAGATTAATCAGTTAAAGACTCAGGAACTGACAGTGTGCCTAGACTTACAATCCTCACTCTACCCATCGTTTGGCGCTGTACATTTCAGTTACTGTGTAGTTCATAACAGTTACTAAATAAAGATAAATAATAAACTAAGTGGTTAACACTGTTCCTTTGTCTGATTAACTGTTTAGTTAACCAGAAATTCATTCATCTGTTCATCCTTCTTCAGTAACCTTGTTATCCTGCTCAGGGTTACAGTGGATCCGGAGTCTATCCCCCGAACCCTTGATGGGACCCCAGTCCAGTTCAGGGCACCGTGCACACACTCATTCACACCATAGAATTACTGATGAAATTACTAATAACCAAAAGAAAAACCGGCACCTTGATAAAATACAAAGAAAGTCATCACCTAGTTTTGCATTCTGCATAATTATAAAAAAATAAAATCTGTCTCAGTCTGTGCTGAATTTTAACTGTAGCAAACCTGACTATTTGTGTACAACTAATCAGTAATGATCACGGGTTTAGACCAATGCTGAGAAGGTACCAAATATCATGACAGGAACCTCAGGTAATTTTTTGGAACCAAAAATTCTGGTGGTTTGTGCAATTGACTTAGGCTCTTATTATAATCAATAGTAGATACAAGCAGTGATTGATAGACTCTTCTTTGTGGTGGCACCCGGGTGGTGAAATAAAATAAACAGCCGAATGACTAGACATCTTCAAATCTACTTCTTCACTGAACACTTGAAATAATAATAATTTAAAAAAAAACTCTGACTTGTTCTGTTTTTGTTGTTGTGCCAACTTATTGTACTAACTCCTCTCTAACAGGCATTTAGCTTTCTTAGTCTCTGACCTATTTGCACTAAAATGAGGATATATTTTTGATGGAGACTACTAAGCACTTCTGTAAGTAGCTTCGGGTAAACGTGTCTGCCAAATACCGTAAATGTAAATATAAAAAACAGCCCAATAAACACCACCACCACCAACAGATGATCAGGATCAGCACAGGAATCGCTAACAATCGGTCATACAAAATCCAACATGACACAAAATAACAACACTTCTTGATCAGTGAAGTGGAAATCGCAAAAACTAGTTGCACCACAAAAGTTTTTATTGAAACATCCCATCTGGTACTGGAGGAAAAAAAAAAAAAAAAAAAATCACAAGCATACCTTCTCCTGAATATCAACAGCACAAAAATACCTGTGTGGTCATGATGAGCTCTTTAATGCCAAGGTAGTAGCTGAGTGAAAGACATGTCTGCTGGATGGTTAAACGTGTCCTAAGGTAAAATGGTGGAAGAATAAAAATGTATAATTCCACTATCCGGTGTCACCCAAAAGAGGATGGGTTCCCCTTTGAGGGCTTCATGTTGTCTCAGGGAGTTTTTCCTTGCCACCGTCGCCTCTGATTTGCTCATTAGGGATCTAAACCTAAATCCAGATTTCTGTAATGCTTCTTTGTGACAATGTCTATTGTTAAAAATGTTATACAAATAAAATAGAATTGAATTCAAAGGAAATGAGTCTGTAATATTTTTTTGATTATTTGACACACTTCTCCAATGATGCCATTTATTTAAAAAAAGAAAAAGAAAAAAACTGACTCATCGAGGGTGCAACTCCAAAACATCAGCCAGCACCTCAAAACCATCAACGACTCTGCTGCAGGATCCACAGGTGGTCCTGGGAGACGCTCATGGAGATCCGAGCGGTGTTCCGCAGTACACTTCTAGCAAAGCTTCCTTTGTGGATCACAGCGACATTCTTTAAATATCAATGATCTACTTTTCTTGGTATTACTCATTTCTTATAACTGTGGCTCTGGTGCACACACTCTTCACACGAGTGGCTGTTCATGGAGAAAACACACCCCTGACCGAGAAACCCTCTGCTGTGTGGAGATACCGGTGATAGCCAAGCCACAAAAAAAAAAAAAAACAAGAGTGTGAAGGGCATATGAACCTTGTTTAAAATATTTGCTATATCAGTCTTGCCATCCGATGTCACTCATCTGAATGCTTAGCCGTATTGTACTTCATTTGAGACATTTCCAGAAAAAAAAAGATGTTGTGTATGTTGGAAAAAAACAACAACCCAGGTGTAGCAAAGCCAATTTATGCTATCAAGCAGAGCAGGAAGTATAGAAATTATTACATGATGTTTGTTTTATCTCTGATGGAAATTCTCAGCTAATGATCTCAGTTGTACGCCCATCTGGCTGTCAGCACCCACAATGGACCGAGCCCATGAATATTACACTTATCTGCACATCCTTGTGTTATCATCTTAAGATGCCTACACGCCTAATATTAGGCAATATTGGCACCCGAACAGCGGACCACATCAAACGAAGCCCAACTCCGCCCACATCCCCATCTACTGTAACTGCTTTTCTACTATGCGAGCCAAATACACAGTTTGACTGTTGCAGATTTATACACATGACATGCTATGACGCTAGACACTTTCTTTCCCATAACACTTCCTGTATTGGAAATGAGAGGAACTGGAATGCAGGTTTCTGATCAGGGCAGGGCAACCTGTTTTATACTGTGCGATTTCAGCAGTCTTTTAAGATTATTACTTGTCACACTGTATACGACGAGCCCAATAAAATCTGTGATATCTTTTACAATTTTTATAATAGACTACGCTGCTTCATGTCAGATTATATGATGAAGATCCTCCAACGATAGACTTGCAATTAAAGAAAATTCTGTTTACATCATCAATCAGTGCGGTATAATTGTCGAAATGGTATGCCTAGTGTAAACAATTCAGGTTTGGATTAAAAGGCAAAGCAGAGGAGTTTAGAGCTGTTTGTGGCTAGGTAAAAGAGAACAACATGGAATACCCAATCTTCAAAGTTAGCTTGAAGTAACAAGGATATTTCTCTGTCCATTAACGTGTGATAGCTTTGAAACTCACTGGATGAGGGGCCAGGCATGTAATTATATTAATTAATGTGAGCAAGTAACATATCATTTACTTGAATTTTATGTCATCCTATGCCATGTTCCGGTTGGTGGCGTCTGGTTTTAGACGAGGACTGGAGCAGTGCAGGAAAGTTAAATAAAAAAAAATTCCTGACAACGAACATTGTCGTTGGCTGCCTTTGGTCTCAATGGCACTAACTTGGCCGCCAATGGGGCACGCGTTCTAAGTCCGCTGATCTTGACTCACAACCAAAGAATTCTTTTACAGTGAATTTTGTCTGTGACTGCAAGATCGTATAGTGTAAACATGGATAATGCCAGACTGAGACATTATACTGGCTGTAATCCATCCTGAGTAACAGATAATACTAACGGTCCCACAAGTAGGTGTGGGGAAACCTTTGATCCACCCTGAACAGTCATGAGATGTCAGTCAAAAATTTATAAGGTGGAACATGTACCATTTTCAGCTCAAGTTGAGGTGTGTTATGGAGTCATAGAGGGTGTGCTTATGTTTTGTTGGACTTGGTGACTGGCACGCTCACCATCTCTCAAGACCGTACTGAATAGCTGAAGGAGTTCGCCGTTTTTGTATAATTGTTGGCTCTGGGTTCTTAGCGAGACAACAGACAAAGGAGTGTGGAAAGTACAGAACAGAAAGAAAGTAAGTAAGATGAACCATTGCTCAACTATCATGCGAACCTTTTCTGCTACTGTTGTAAGCTCGGGCATGAAGCCCAGGTGCTCTACCCAGCCCATTCCCCTTTTCAACTAAAACCCATCTTCCTCTATAGGGCTTGGGAATTGACGATACACTGTGCAGTATTGTGGGATTACTCCGCCATGTTGTCTGCGAGAGGTAGTTGATTCCATTCAATATTTATATCAAGCAGAACAATGTCCATCCCCAAACAATAAATGGACGAATCCAAAATTGCTACAGTCTTAACTTCTCTGATATTTTTTAGAGGTGCCAACACTGCTAACAATAAAATCCTAGGAGGCAAAAAAAAAAAAAAAAAAAAAAGAAGGAATTTTACAATAAAAACCCTTGTGAATGTTGGTGGATGAGATTTTTTTCCTCCCAGGTGTGCACCAAGCAATAGTACCAAAACGAAAACCTTTCCCCTTCAGTGAATTGGCTTTTTCGCTTCGCTTGGGCGAGTTTTACTTAAGTCAAAAAGAAATAACGCTACGGCTAACCCACAAATGTTGGCACTTTCTGCATGGATTGACTGCTTATTCTTATAAAAACAGGCATTATTTCATTTAAACTAAACCCATAGACTTGTGCTTGATATAATAGAAATCAGCAGGCTAGGAGACGCACTCTGTGCAAGCAAAAGCTGTCTGCCCTTTGTGCAATGGTTCCAATCATAATAGTCCCTCCAAGGCCTTTCTCTCCAGCAAGAGACTAAACTCCTCTGCGCTCAGGTCTCAGCTTGACACTCTGACTGTGAAATCTGCACATCAAATAAATATCTGCCGGGGTAATGTTACATGTGCAAACGCTAGCTCAGATCATAGACAAAGGAAACTGGAATGGGTAAGCACAAAAGTGGCCTCAAAATAATGTCTTCCTGGAAGTGGACAAAAAAAAAATCTGTACAAGTTCACATTTATCAAAGCTTATGAGAGAGCATTACATTTTCTGTAGACACAGGGGCCTGATCCTACTGTTACACTGTGATATTTGATGAATAGTAACCCCATACTTCTGCCTGGACATAATAGTAGTGTGTGTGTTTTTAAAGGGTATTGAGACTTCCTTACTCATTTACACCACGATTACCATGTTAACCACCTACCCATTTGAAAGAGGGATATTCATAAAACAAAAGGAGGGCAATTTTAATGGAGCTGAGAATGCTTTGGTCAACCTTCTGGTTTTCCAGTGGAGCCATTGGTTAACCAAACGGTCACGGCACGTTGCAATACCATCAGAGCTACAAGACGAGAGGACGAATCAGACAGTTATTCAAGCTTTAACAGCACCACAGAATACAAGGTTGAATGTGCACAAAGCAGAATGTTTGAAGAAACAAACTGATGAAATTATATACCACAGCAAGATGTAGTCAAGGGAAAATTGTACATATAATCATAGTGACCACCAGAATTGGAATTAAGTTTATGATATGGTCACAATCTAATTGCATTTGAAAATATCCCATACAATCATTCAAATGGTGATGGGAAAAAACGGATCATAACCTGTAAACAATATTACTACATTCTTCAGTCGACAGACTGATTAAAGACTGATTATTTTCTTATCCTGAGCGGTTTTGTCATTAAAAAAGGAATTCTAACCATGAGGAACTTTCTGCCAAAGGTTGCGGACTATGAACATATTAGGAGAAAAAAGGTCTCGTGCTGAAATCAGCAGTCATTAACTGACAGAGCGGAAAAAGGCTTTTTACCTGCATAGCCTCTGGTGGTAAAATCAAGGTATACAGTTTGTGGGAGAACAACATGCAAAGTTCAGAACATCCCTGAATTGAAAGTTCTGCTAAAAATGTACCAGGAATGGGTGCATGAATGTGGCCACATGTGTATGTGTGTACACACACAATGGTGCATTTCAATAGACCTTTGTTTAGCACACCACCTTCCATACACTCAAAGGATCAAAGGGCACACTTCTGCCAAAGCAAATCTTTGATCAACACGCGCCAGGTCAGCTGATATAAACCGGCAGCACAATCCAGTGTAATAAGGCTATTTGACACTATTAATAATTGTCACATTAAGATTAGATGTATGTGCAGAGAGATGATCCTCTCAGCACAGATGCAGTGGAGTCTGCACAGATAGTAACCCGAGCTTAGGATCAAACCCGGGACCATGGAGCTGTGAGGCAGTAACGCTAGCCACTGCTTCAGACATTGGAACGGACACTCGAACAAAACATTTGGATGAACAATGAATTTGCTCAGAAACTGGCAAAGATCAAATCTGAATTTGCTACCAAGTGTCCTTTACCAGTATTGCTCCACAGGGCTAAATGAAACCTACACAAGCCCTTCTTGACTACTCACATAAATGTATCTAGTCATTTATAAAGGTATTTATTCCAACATGCTCTCACTAGACTGTTTTAATCCATTTTGATGTAACACCTGAGGAAAAACTGACTTGGATTTGAATTAACATAAGGCTACATTGTGACATTTTCTGGGCTGACATTACACTTTGTAGCTCATTCAACTTCTGGATGTCAGAATGGTGATAATAGTGATGTGACTAATGTTGTGTCCAACATTAAAACCAAATTCACGCTAATTTAGGATCAGAGAAAATATCTCGAACTAAGCTGCAAAATCAATTTGAAAGCAAGTCAGCCTGAAAAGTGTCGTAACAAGACCGTGTTTGACATCAAAATTGACATTCCCAGTCCTTTTTGTTGGTTTTTGGCAGTAGTCATGTACTCATACAGGTGTCACACAGCCCTATAAACACCACCCTTAAGTAAAGTGTCACCAAATGATCTTGCTAGCCTAATAGTCATTTACTAAAAGACAAATCTTGGTTAAAATCATAACTGACTGAAATACTTAAAAGCACTTTGGATAAACACTGACAGAACTTTAGCTAGAGGGATAGGCAACAATATTCTCATGCTAGCAGTGTCAACTTTTCACTAGAGGCAAAGGGCTTAATGATCGGCAAAATGCAACACCAGTATCCCAGAATGTTTGTTTTGGAGCCAAGAGGCATTTGTTGATGAGAGTTCATTGTTGGCCAAGGAGTCCGTTTCCTCAAAGAATTTCTGACTGTGACAAAAACATCTATATAAATTGAAACTATTATTCAATCATTCATCTTCAGTAACCACGTTATCCTGGTCAGGGTCGTGGTGGATCCAGAACCTATACCGGGAATACTGGAAGTGAGACAAGAACACAACCTGGATAGGACACCAGTCTATTGCATGCACACACACTCACAAACATATTCACACCTAGGAGCAATTTAGAGTAGTCAATCCATCTACTGGCATGTTTTTGGGAGGTGGGAGGAAACTGGAGAACCTGGAGGAAACCGTTGGAGAACACATGGAAAACCTTCCACACAGGCAAGGTGGAACCCAAGGATCCTGGAGCTGTGAGACAGCAATGCTAACCACAGCGTAACTGTGCCGCCCTATTCTTCCTCTTCTTCTTCGTCATATTATTATTATCTGCAAGCATTCTTATTACACCAGTTAAACGGCAAAGGACCAAAAAATGATCGATGGTTAGCTGTGTGCAGATCAAAAAAGCACTGATGGATACACAGAGTTTATTATTACTTATGGCGTTGAAAATTTAAAAAAAAAAATTTTATACAATAAACAAGCATGGCAGAAAAGTAACTTGAGGTTTTTGAACCGAACATGAAAGATGAGGATGTGAGAAAGACGAAAAACAGAGCGTTCAATAGAAAAAAAATGTATTTAATAAAAAAACAAACAAAAAAACAAATTTGAACGGGACACTTTTTTTTCCCTTTCATGAATCAAGTAAACATGGCCAAAGAAACAGCATGCAACATTTGTTGTGATTATTAAACAGCAAGCCACATTAAGCAGAAGTCATTTGTTGTCAAAAATGGAAATAAATACAATGGCTCAGCGCATAAATACATTTAAAAAGAAAGCTGTAAAATTCAAACATGACACAGAAAACATGAAAGCAAGTCATGGTCCAAAATACGAATGTGAATGGTGTGTGAATGGTGATGTTTGGGGGTGTGAAATCCTCAATGCTGAATATTGCATGTCCTTCATTACCTGAGAAAGAGAAAGAGAAAGAGAGAGAGAGAGAGAGAGAGAGAGAGACACGGAAGGCGTCACATGGTTGTTTAGGGTTGTGAGCGGCAGGTCAGGTGGGCACGGGGAGGAAGCTGACACTAAAAAAGGTGGAGTGGCATACATTCCTCTTGACAGATGGCACTCAACACGAGCACTTAACACAGCAGGGGGATTTGGTCGACAAGAGATACAAAGGTGCTGCCTCGCATATTTTAATGGTCAGGGAGTAAATCATTGACTTCATTTGTTCTCAGATCTACGTCCTGCCTTTCCTTCACCTCTCTTTCTCTTTCGGTCTTTCTCTTTGGGTGCTCTGTTCAAGTAGGCCAATATGTGAATAGTAAAGGTCCCTTTTCAAAACACAGAAAGAATGACAATTAATGAATGACAATTGTCCTGTGAATCACAATGACCTTTTTACACCTGAGCTCCTTGAGGCTGTGTGTGTGTGTGTGTGTGTGTGTGTGTGTGTGTGTGTGTGTGCGTGTGTGGGTGTGCGTGTGTGGGTGTGTGTGTGTGTGTGTGTGTGTGTGCGTGTGTGGGTGTGCGTGTGTGTGTGTGTGTGTGTGTATGTATGTTTGTGAGAGAGTGTGTCTAGAGGTATTTTAAAGTTAAACTGAAACACTTTTAAGACTTTTTAAGGCCACTTCGAATGGAATGTACGATCTACAGTACAATGCAGTGATGATACAACAAATACAGAAAAAAAATAACATTTATTCTAGAGCAGGACAAAATCCAGTGCTTTCTTTTACAGAAGCCACATCATGAAATGAGTTTTAAAATGATGTAGCATGCATTGAGCTTCAGAGTCATAAGTGGAAGAACTGTCAGAGCCAGAATTCAGTGTTTCCAGGGGCACTGTAGCAGGGATCATATTTACTTGGGGAAAAAACCCCTGGAAAAAAAACCCCCAAAAAACCCAAACTTCCAGTTTAGGCCACATCCATTTTGGGTTTAAATATGCAAATGTAAAATCTATAATGTTTAATCATAAGAAAGCCTTTTTATTTTTTGTCCTGCACTACATGGCCAAAAGTATGTGGATATCTGATCATCACACCCACATGTGGGTCTTCACCAGATGTTGCCACAAAGTTGGAAGCACACAATTGAGAATACAGAATGTCTATGTATCCTGTAGCATTAAGGTTTCCCTTCCCTGGAACGAACAGACACAAACCTGTTCCAGCATGACAATGTCCCTGTGCACAATGTGAGCTACATAAATACATGGTTTGCTCAGGTTGGAGTGGAAGAACTGGAGTGTCCTGCACAGAGCCTTGACCTCAACCCCACTGATCACCTTTGGGATGAACTGGAATACCGACTGCGCCCCACCTCCTCACCCGACCATCAGTGTCTGACCTCATTAATGCTCTTGTGCCTGAATGGACACAAATCCCCACAGCCACACTGAAAAATTCTAACGAAGAGTGGAAGTTATTATAACAGTAAAGGGGGACTAAATTTGGAATGGGATGTTGAAAAAGCACATGTATGTGTGATGGCCTATAGTGTATATTCTCATTTAGATTTTGTTTTATTTGTGTATTTATACTTTGATTTATATATTCATTTCATTTTCTGTTTTACTTTGTTCATTTTATTTTGCATGTTTTCCTTTTACTTGATTGTACAGCACTTTTGAGCTATCACATGCATGGAAAACGCTCTGTAAATAAACATTTATCCAATACAGTCCAACGAGTGGCTGTATCAGATTGTCCAATTATTATTACTATTAGACATTTTAACATTGAACATAATCGAATACATTTTTTAAACCTCAGGAAATAAGCTAAGCGTACACGGGACTGCAGTGAAGCTGCTTTGTGTGCACATCTGGTATTAAAAGCCACCTTGATGAAAATGAGAATGTACTACAAGAGGTACCATTAGTGTTGCAATGGGCTGTTACAATCACATGTTGAGCAACAGCCCACAAGCTGCTGCATTTTTGTCAAGGGAGCCAACGTAGTAGGCTATATGCAAAGTCATTGTGAGATTAAACCCCTACCCAGGAATCAAATCTCTTATCATCTACTGGCAAATAAGTGCTCTATCTGACAGTATGTTTCTGTGCAATTACATCACATTGGCCAGTGATGATAAAAGTTTGATGGGTAAAGACATGACAACAGGAATATACACCGCTGGTAGTGCTTTTTCAGGGGGTGCATGAAGCGATGTACGTGTGCATGTGTGTAACATTGTCAAATATCAATGTGTAAATGAGAATAAATATTGTGTATGTGTGTATAACAGCAGTAAAGTGGATCTCTCACCTCCTGCTGCGGCATGCATCCAAGTCCTCCTGTAAAACAGACGCTTTCTTCTGGAGGAAACTGACCTGCAGCCAAACACACACACACACACACACACACACACACACACACACACACACACACACACACACACACACACACACACACAGTGTAAGTTAAAAGCATCTCAAATGTCCTAAAAAATCCAGACACATACCACTGCTTCCACACGCCATTCACTTCATACTACATTTAAAAGCATTGAAAACTATTACGCATTTATTTATTTCTCACGCCTAGAATCCTCAACTTAAAGCTAAACTCCTGCCGACTTTGTTCTATTTGCTCATGCCCTTCTTGATGAGATAACAGCTGCCCTTCTTGATGAGATAACAGCTGCCCTTGCTTTCTGAAGGGCGAATGAACCGCAACTACTGAGAAACTAATTTCCTTTCTCCTATAACATATATCAGCCAGTACATCAGCTAGAAGGGAGCACACACGATACCGCAGTATATCAGCTCTCTTTGACAGCACAGCATGCTCTCTCAGGAGTCCTTTTTCTCATGGACCCAACCTTTAAAGTGCAATTCTCCTCTTAACTTTGTCTGAACTTTAAAAGAGTGCCTGGGATTATTCTGCCCAGGTCGTGCCTGAGATGAACACAGTCCACAGGAGACGTCAAACAGGGTCTAGTGTTACAGCAGCTATGCATGCGCACACTCCTTTCTTGTTATAAAAAGGATTCGAATTTTAGAGAAGTGGTTCTGAACCTTTTTGCAGCCAGAGGCTCACAACATTCCTTTACTATGGATTTCTTTTATGAACATAACTTATTACATAATGGTATTTAAATATTAAATACACATTGTTTAAATGTATACAACAATATTTTATTTATATATTGAAGGCATAGAGTGTTTATTTTGGCATTTTTTACAAAACACATTTTTACTAAAATTGGCATTAGATACAAGTTATTGTATTCCTCCCCCAGTCCAAAGACATGCGCTGTAGGCTGACTGGCATCTCTAAATTGTCCGCAGTGTGTGAATGTGTGTGTGATTGTGCCCTGAGATGGGTTGACACACCGCCCAGGGTGTCCCTCGTCTTGTGCCCCGAGTCCCCTGGGATAGGCTCCAGGCTCCCCCACAACTCTGTGTAGGATAAGCGGTATGGAAGATGGATGGATGGACAACAAAATAACTGCGGGAAGAATTCCGTCAGGAACAGGCGGGAGTGAGGATTAAAAAAAAACAAAAACTGTGCACTATACAAAGCAACAGCAAATGTTAAATGTTTTGTAAAGCAAAAGCTGTGCAGTTCACTTCATCGAATCTAAATTACTTTCATACTAACAAAGTACATTACGCTGCTTTCTTTACCGTCTGCCTCACTGTGTTTTACACTTCCCTGACTAGTTGACATCCCCACAGTGGTGTCTATTTCACAGACCCACAGAGGTGCCCACATTCCACTTGGGTTTAAAGGGATGAACACATCATGTGCAGTGCTTGACATATTTGAGCAGCGCAGGGAGCTAAACATATTTGATCATAGAACATGATCAGAATGGAAAGTGAAAATTCCAGGCAGATGTATTTAGTGTTTTTCATCGGGGCCTCACACTCTGCCAGTGAAAAAAGCGGGCTTTTTTTCCTTCAACACAGATGCAGGCAGAGCGAGGTCCGGTGTAAGTAATAAACATTTGGCCGGAGCCCTTGAAGCCAGTATTAATGTGGTTGCTGGGTATAATTGCGCATGAGGGAAGATGAATCAGGCCTGGCACTTCAAAGCCCCATGGCCAAATTAGATCCATGTCTACTGAAGAACTCGCACTACTTGTTAGCTTCCCCCAACACTCGTCTTCTGAGGAATCAAATAAACAAGAGACACTCCAGTTCAAAGCTGCAGGGTTTTGCCTCTCTGTACAGAAACAGCTGAGAGTGAACAGAGAGGAGGATGATACTATGATGTCAGACACACGAAACAAATACGATGACATTTAAGTGCGGTAATTAAAAGGGACAAAGTGACATAAAAGCACCAAATACGTAGAGTTCATAAGATTTAAAGTTGGACAGACGAGGCAGACTGTGCTTAACTAGAGAAGGGAACTTTGGCCGTCTATTCCTAAAACAAGCATGTTTTTCATTAGAAACATTTTTTTCATTTAAACCAAACTTTCATAATGCATTAATGAGCATTACAAGAAGATGGAAGAGTGACTGTTTGAAGAGATGTGTGTGCCTGCTGCTTGCCTGTGACTTGAGAGAGGTGATGGTGTCCTCCAGCTCCTGCCTGAGCTCAGCAGGCATCAGGCCTTTAATCTTAAACTCGTACTCCTGGCGGATGTGTGTGATCTATTGGGGTTGATGGAGAGAAAGTGTTAGATGCGCATAAGCTCCATAACAGCGCCCCCGCTAGGTCTGCAGCACACTATAATTAAAAAAAAAAAAAAAAAAAAAGGTTCAACCGGCTAACCCGTCAGACGAAAAGGGCTGGCTGAATATGGCTTAAACAATTATGATCTTTAAACCACAGTTTATAGGTTTGAACAGTTTGGTTAAGAAGGCATTCATTCAACACTGACAAATAATCTTTTAATAATCAAGCTGCAATGTGTTGTAGGGAGAGAGTGCATAATTGTGGAAATTTTTCTAAACATCTTGGATATTATAATTGAGAGGATCAGTTGTCTTGGTTCCGAGAACTGGCCTGTTCAGAATTAACTGTCCGCAAGTCATCACCTTTTTTTTCTGAACAGAAGCTGACATTAAAAACAAACTAATATCTTTTGAGGCAGCTGATTTAAATCATTAGCATCGTGAAGTAACAACAGGAAGAAAGTCTGAAATGAAAATTCAATGACAATATGTCTGGAAATTGGAGTGATTCGGAAATGCAAATTCTTGGTCAGATAATTGGTATGTATTTGGCATGTGGTTATTTATAAGCCAATCACTAGCATAAGGACACTGCGTAGGCAGAGAAAAAACCTTGGTGTCTCAGTTGTTTGAAATGTAAATTGAATCAATTCCATAGACATTATACATCATATCCAACCGTATGCAATTTTCCATTGCAAGGAAAATTTAATGGCAAGTGTGAATGCATGCATTCGTGTACAACACTGCTTGTAAAATGTTACTGTGCAAACCCCTTTAGTATGTAAGCGGGAGAAAACATCTGTGTGGGTTTGATTTAAACTGAGTTCTGGATTTCTGTAATTCATCTTTCAGCATACAATAAATGGATTGGGAGACACTTTAAAGAAGAAGAGTACAAACAGTCTTTTCTTGGTATCAGGTCAATGTGTAGTAGATGAGGTCTTTGTCACATAGCCAGCAGTCCTGCTTCCATCCTCCTCATTTCGGAGTTGTGACAAAAAACACACGATGATCAAGAAAGCAAAGTGAACCGCACAGAGCCATTTTTATACAAATGGAAAAAGACCAAGCAAAGTTTGCCGAGACTCATATGGGTGCAAAGTGACAAAACTTTACAGCAGAGGAAATCGGGCCTGCACAAAACGTTTCTTAGGTTTGCCATTTAATCCCCAAGAACCGTTACTATACCATGGCATCAAATTACCCGTAACATTCCATATAACAACCTCCATCTCAATCCCACCCAAAATACATCCTGGAATCCAGTACAGCCTGTCTTGCACAGGCCACGGCAGATGAGGCCTTGTATGCTGTACTGTATTGGCAGACCAGCGGATAATCAGAGTCGACATTCCATGATTGTTTGCCTCCGAGTGTGGGAGGCAGAGGCATCGGGAGTGAGGGAACAGTAGGGTAAGAGAGCAGTTCTGCTGGATGACTCTTAAGGAAAAGAGCCATGGAACTGCACAGTGTGTCTGGCTACAGGCCCATTGTGGACAGTTCTATTAGCTCAGGCTGTCTGGCCAGAGACTTGTCAGAAGCCACAGCAGAGAATGAAGTAAGTTCCTCCTCAGCAGCTGTGTGCAGAGAGACACAGGTGGACAAGACTGTCTAGCTGTATTACCAGCACTGTGCCGCTCCAGTAGAGTGAGTTGAGGTTTGCGCTCGGATGCCAGAATTAAGGAATGACGCATGAGCATGAAGAGGCAGAAGATTCCATGATAACTGAGCTCTCTTGCAGCAAAGGATCAATCATTAGATACGTTTCTGTCTGGGGTGTATAGGGCTTTGGAATGTGGTGTCATACAGCAGCACTTCACAGGAAAAGGCCATGGTGATTAGATACAATTAGGCAACCCTAATTGTATACCTATCTGGAACTGGACTTTTGTTGGACTTTTTTTCATTTGTATTAAAATGTATATTTATATTGCTTTCTGGAGAGTCTTGTGTATTTTCCGCTCATGTCACAACACAATATGAGGAGGATGGAAGCAGTAGTGCTGGCGATGTGGCAAAGGCCTAATCTACTACACAATGACCATTTACAAGAAAAGAATATTTGTCCTCTCCTTCTTTGAAATGTCTCCCAATCCACTCTTTGTATGCTGAAAGATTAATTACAGAAAGTCAGAACTATCAATTAAAACACTAATCAAAGACTGATCAAGTATGAATACAATTCTGGTGAAACTCTATGCAGGAGGGCTGAACAGCATCTGCCTTGTGACTGGTGAGAGTAAATCTTACTCAAAAATGCATTTTTAACCCACATTAAAATCACCCATTTTAAGTACAAAAAGGTGTGCAAAGTACATGTAGAAACTGGAATGTTACAAGTTATTCACACAGTATTCAACTTTAACTCAATTAGGAATCATGGATGTGATTCCTACGGGGCTTAGTAGACTCATTTTTTCAAACTGTCACACCTTTGTGTATTTTATAAGTTTATCCCTTTAAAGTCCTCTTTTTACTGAGCTCTCACTAAGAGTGTTACAACAAAACTGAAATTTGCATTGATCTGATTGATGTAAACACTGCATGTAAACAAATAGCTTATGCAGACCCCTCCAAAGCAACAAGTGACAGGGTTAAAGCAAGTTTAAAATACACAGATTGCTAAAAATGAAAACTTACATGAGGAGTAGATGAAGACCAGATCATAGGTGCTATAATGTTAGCTTGACTAAAACCAAAACAAAAAGTCCAACTCTGCATTTTCAGGTCCAGAGAGACACAGCACTGCCTAGTTTTCTTTTGCCTGGTTAATGAGTTGAATCAAGCATGATGGCTTGAAAAGAGATTTTAAGCCCAAAATAAGGCCAACTGCACCAGGAAGAAGAATCCGAACCAGGCTTTCATGGTCTTGACCTCAAGACCAAGACCTCTGGCAGACTTCAAAGTGGGGCTCGTTGGATAATGTAAATCAATGGGAGGGCCAGACATTGATGGTGAACTTAGTATGGAATGCCACTGACAAGGCTTTCAGTGAGCTCCCTATCCTCAGAGATAAGTATCCTGCATGCATAGAGGCCTTTCTCTGTTTCAGTGAATGGGAGGCAATGACAGCTCCTGACAAACACCAGGGACGGGGGTGGAAGTATGGCGAGGGTCACTTCGAGGACACCGGCTGATCAAACTGCTCTTAAGGCTTTTGTGCTTGTTGATGGGACAAATTAAATAGGCACCGTATACACCACAGTTTACAAACAGTATCGAACGATGTAATCGATCGTTTTAAGTGTCTCGCTCTTTCTTTCTTTTTTGCTCTTGATAAAACGCTCCTCATTTGAATATAAAGAAAACAAGAACAATCTCCCACCAAAGAGCTCACTGTTAAAATGACACCATTTCATCTATATATAGCATTCCGTTTGACTTTGTTTAGCACAGTGTGGAGCAAACCAGGGTTTTTGACAGCTGCCAACTGAAAGGAACAAGACCTCAGCCCTTAGAACATTCAAATAAAGTTTGTCAGGTCGTCAAGAGCTTGATGTATGTTAATGAAGTGAGGGAAGCTGTGTCGGGTGCTGGTTTTGGGGCTGTTTTATGTAGCATGAGCGTGTTTCTGAAAGAAACATGAGATCTGACAAAAAGGCATCTTATCAGATGCAAGGGGTTATATCACAACCTGCACCAGTCACAGCGTTTGTCACATCTGGAAGTAGAAGTTCAGTGGAGAAGTGTTTGTTATTGTTTGTTTTTTTCAAATAACATGTCGCTTTGCTATGAGCAGAAATAGCTTTTTTTTTCATGACAGTAATATGTGGAGAAATGAGAAATCAAAGGAGTTGCTTCATGACACTTATGAGGCAGACATATGGCTTATGAAGTGTTGGTCATATGGAAAGCAGCTCCAAAACCAGGTCCAGCTTTGGAATGGGCTGGCTAATGGAAAGAGACTGCATCCGCTCAGTGGAGCGGTTGCAAGCTTCTCTGACAAGTCCAAATGATCTCAGGTGAGACTCTAGGTTTCAAAGGGAAAGTTCTGTCAAACGTACTGACATCAAACCAGTCCAGCTTTACTTCAAGATACCACACAAGATATAAATAATGATATATAACCAGTGTTACTGGGCTGGCTTTTACATATTACATATGCTCTGGATTATTTAAAAAACGTTTTCAAGCCAAAGTCAACATTAAGACAGAAATTTAGTTCAAAACAAAATGAAATAAACTGGGGGTGTAACACAATGGCTTTTATCTGTATCTATATTTGTTCAGTGCTCAAAATATTCCTATCTGTTTATATTTTTGGAATTAAATTGGAAGTGGGTGTGGTCTGATTTTTCCTCTTCTTTCCACAGAAAACTGGTATTCAACTTTATTCAACTCCTGAACCACGGGCCCTGTTGAACTTTCTGACAAGCTTTCTATCCTCTCTCTAATGTGACTGAGTAAGCAAACAAACTCTGTCTTTCCCAAGTCAAGAAACAGTTATTTATACTCAACAACAGTTTCCGTCGAATAATATTTTATCCCATTTTCTTTACTTTTTGAGTTTGTTACAGCCCAGAAAGATCAGAAACGTTAGCTGGATAAGTTATCAAAATCTACTACGATGCAGGAACTGGAAGCAGTGATGCCGAGTCTAAATGGGGTCCTTTATGGAGCAGTTCATTATAATGCTGTATGATTTTCTGATGATGCCGTATGATCATGTATGAGAAATATATGGTTTTAGAAATATGGTCTTATTTTGGAGCTCAGTAAGGCAGTGTTTGGGTTAGGCTACTGGAGCAAACCACTGATGGAAAAAGAAAAAAAAAACCAAAACGACTAATGTGTCTCCAATTCGTATAATGTTAATGAATTTGGTATTTGTCCTATAAGCAGAGTGGCCAGGTTAAACGTATAATGTCCGTGTATTGCACAAACTGCAAACCAGAAATTATTGTGCACCACTGGCAAAGACTGAGAAAAAGAAGAAAGATGCATCTACCTTTTCTACTGCCTGAAAATTCTAGGATAGTGTTTTTGTGTGTTTTTTGAGGGGAATTTTGCTGAAACCTGACAACCCATAAGCCCACAAGCTTTCCACAAGCTGTCCTTTCAAGCTTCGCACATTTCATCCTGCAGGATCTCAGTCCCGATGCGCACATCTAGTCTGAATCTTTCTGGCAACAAACAAACAAACAAACAAACACAAAACCCACAAATAGTCCATCTGCCTCCTATTCGTATCTGTATTTGTATTAATTTAGGATGCATTATATATTCAATCCAATGGAATATATTGGTATTCAAAGGCATAACAGTGAACATTAATGTGAGATAAAATTTAAAACCATATTCTCAAATCAGCATTTTTAAAAAAAACTTTATTTGAATGGAATACCATCATCTGCTCTTCTTCAGCATGCATCAAACCCAACCATTAAGAAGTTTACACTCCCCACTCCTCTTTAAGAGGAGATACCTTAGAGGGAGACTGTGTCACCTTGCACCATGCTTTATCAAACACCTTTCAAGCTTAATCTTTTTATTCAGGATGGCATGCTAGTCTGTGCAGCACTGTATGAGGCTGATGCCGACATTTTATGCCAAGCAGGCACTCAAGGGCCTGGAAGAGACTGGCTGGAAGAACATCTGTTTGAAGTCTTGGCTGAAAGAGGGCTTTTTTATGCTGTGGATAGTATTACAAAGACATGTCTTGGAAGATAAACTGGGACAATATCAGCACGGAAAATAGAGAGTAGACCCTTCTGCCTCTCTTTCCATACATATTTGCGTGACTGAATACACATGCATGCAGGCACACACACACACATGGAGTGTGTGCATGATGATCTGGGGAGGGATGTACACTGGTATGCAGGTTTATGAGGTGGGAGTAGATGTGCTTTGCAGGCTTTCCTTCTCTAAGGAAGGTTGGAGAGCTCATTCGATAAAGAGGGGAGCCTCATTGTCAATTGTTAACATCAGTTCTGGATGTGCGCAAACACTCGCAGATAATAGTACCAGAAGACAATAAGAGGGAGCTGTTTCCAGCTCAAGCTTTCGGTTAATGCTAAAGGTCTCATCCTTCACCCAACATGAAGATGCTATAGGCAGTCTAGCCCATTGAGTGATGACCCTAAATATCTGGTGTCTGGACTATGCTTGCTATAACTTATCCAGAAAAAGTCAGTGATCTATTAGTGTTCCCTTAGATAAAAGGAATTTTTGGTGCTCCATGGAGCAAGGAAGGTGCCAATTCTCTGCAGCTGCTGTGAAGTGTGAGCCAGATTCTTGTTCAGCAGATGCTCTGGTGTTCGCTGTAAAGGCATAAGAAGTGTTCGAGATAGCAAGATGTGCTTTCTGCAGCTACAGCAAAAAAAAAAAAAAAGAAGTTGTCTCAACAATATCAACAGACCTCCTAATCTAATAATTAGTCTAATTCATTCTGCTCTTGCTGTGCGTCAAGGTCAAAGTGGCCCTGTTATTAGCCGGGCATTCCTCTGAAGCCAGGGAAGGCATTTTTGCCCTGGAGTGCTGTCTCTTGAAGCTGGTTCTTCAGTAATGTGAGGAATGTACGTGGGTGCATACGAGTGACTTTGAGCAAGACCTCATCTGGCCCTGTAGGACTGAGCAATGGGGGTGGGTTTGAAAGTCCTGAGCTTTGGGAGTCCCTAGATTTACAAAACGCACCTGTTCCTGGGTCTCCAGCTCCCGGCTCATCAGTTTCTTCTCTGCAGCGCGTAGTTGCTTCTGTAAGCTCTCCATCCGCTCCTGGAGAGCCTGCAGAAAGGGACGGAGAAAGTGGGAGAAGAGGAAAAGAGACAAAGGGACAGATGTAACTGAAGTCAAGAGAAACATCAATCATTGTCTGTATCACCTTTGTCAATAACGTTTCAATCTGGTTGATAGTAAAATACAGCAAATCTGTTGCAAACTAGCAGTGGGAGATAAGGTTCTCAAGAGAAACGCACGTCTGCCGTTCTTCTTGGCAAAAAAAAAAAAAAATCTGAAATGCATTTTAAGAAATATGACTCATTTTCTACTGTGAGGCCTCAAAACAGCAGAACAGTTCAAGGATTCCTCTCCAGCTCAACGCCTACAATCAATAGCAACAGAAAGACAGAGCGTGGTTCCTGCCTGGCACATTGAACCAGATGTTTCCAGCACACATCTGTACTCTTCGTTTTGGATTACGCCTCACAAAAACAGAGGCAGGAACATGTGGGTCTATACAGACAGCGCCCTCCACAGAATGGGGAGCTGGGTCTGATCAGTCACTAGCATGCTACTTGTCCACTGTGTGACAAGGTAGTGGTTGGAATGGGGATGGCTTATAAAGCTTTTAAAGCACTGTGTTGAGTCTGTTTTAGCAGTGTTTCTTTATTTTTTATTTTTTAGCATCAAATGTTGGTTAAACCCTTTTCAATTTACACTGAGTTAAGTATCTGAGTGCTAGCAAGATTACATTACACACAGTAAACCCTAATGTCGTCTTTACTTAAACGAGTAATCATGACTAAACATGACTTAAACTGTTGTGTTTTGGATCCATAAATCAAAAATCTAAGTTCATTTAACTTGTTTACCTACAAAATACATAAACTTAAGATTTCAAGTGTTATGAACTCAAAATCATGATTTATTCAAATCACTCTCACTCTGGTCTTTCTTTGATATGACTGGCCATGCAAGGAGTTCCGCCTGGCAACAAGTGAACTAATGCACTGATTGCAAAAGGCGGTCCGCTTCGTCCCGTCTGTTGCTGGTACCGGTGTAGTGAAATTCAAGGGTCCATCATGAGCAGGAGAGACGACTGTGTTCACAAAGAAATGGCAATCATGTAGAGGATGTTTTGTAAATAAAGTGACCCTATGTACGGAGATTAAAGTACACTTGAAATGGACAAGTTAAGTGAGCTTAATTATTTAAGCACACAGGTTCCAGGGTGGACTAATGGCTAGTATGCGGTGCTCTCACTACTGTGACCCGAGTTCAATTCCTGTTCAGTAAACTATAAAGAACACTATATGCACGTCAAGGTTCTTGAACGTAATTATTTTCAGTACACTATATGAACATCAAGTTAAGTGAACGTAATAATTTAAGTACAGTCTACATGAGCACCAAGTTAAGTGAACTTAAATATACAAGTTTTGGGAGACCCCCATTGCGCAATTAAAACTGAGGGAACGAGTTTACTCAATCAGTTGAGTACAATCAACTTGTTAGGGTTTTCAGTGCAGAAACTTTTTTATAAACTGGAAGAAAGCCATCACCAAATGTGCTTTCTTTTAAACCCATAATATCACTTGTCTCAGTGCTGTGAAGAAAGGTTATAGCTCATAAGATGTATGTCCCCAAAACATTGGAGCCCCTAATTCTGTTTTTCCTATCTTTCCTCAAAACGCAGCTTAAAATGTTATTCTTCTTGCAATGCATGGTGGCGTGATTTAAAATTTCTTTCTTTTTTTTTTTTTTTAATCCTTTTGCTATTTAAGTATATATACAGTACTGTGCAAAAGTTTTAGGCACATGCAAAGAAATGCTGTAGAGCAAAGATGTCTTCAAAATAATGAAATTAAATGTTTCTACATTACAAAAAAAAAAAATACTGTAAAGAGCAGTAAACAGTAGTAAATGAAACAAAGTCAATATTCGGTGTGGAAAAAAATAAATAAATAAAAATAATAGTCTCCGGTACAATTAGTGCAGTTTTATAAGGAAATGAGCTGGTAAGTTTTATTGAGCATCTTACAGAACCAGACACAGTTCTTCTGGACACTTTGACTTTCGCACTCGCTTCTTATTTTTGCAGCAAAACCCAGCAGCCTTCATTGTGTTTTTTGTCTGAAAAGTGTCTCTTATGTAATATGCTGCTTTCTTTAATGACATACAAACGTTTTTCTGTAATGTTTAATTTTGTGCTACTAATGTTTTGGAATCTAAAATGTTCTTTGTACTGACTTGATAATGTAGAAGATAAAGTTTGTACTAAAAAAAAAAAAAAAAATAGGGTGCCTAAAATGTTTGCATAGTACTGTATCTCAGATACTGCATTTGAATAGTTACAGTATTAGACCTTTTATACGTCATCATCCTTACTCACACCCATTCAGAAATAACTACTATTGTATCCACCTAATCTTTAAAACCTTCTATTCAGTCCTGGAGCAGGTTTCCATTTCCCTTGAAATGACTCGTCTTCAAGAATTCAGTCAGCTACGTGAATTCAGCAGACTACTAGGCTACTGACAAGACTGTGTTGAGTTGAACTGTGTTATAACCAACTCTATTCAAAACCATAATGAACTGGATTTTTTCTTTAAAACTTGCTGCCGTTGTTGTATCTGTTGTCATGTGCTGTGTCTCAAATCAAAAAATATGACCTTACATTTAAAAGTATTTACTAATCTACAAGATCCAGAATATTCGTTTGAAAAGTGTTTTTGAAAGCTGTGCGAGAGGTTTTTGAAATTCCAGTACTACCCTAACAGGGAAATGACGTAATGTTAATGCCCAAAAACTGTCTAGAATTCCACTTGAAACACATCTGTACTCAGTCTGTAATGGCACCGATTGCTTACTACACCAGACGTGCACAGTCAATGTGCTGAAAAACTGCATCCCGTCTTGTATAGGTGTACACATATTTATCAGCGAGTATAAACCCAGCCTAACCTGGACATATTAACATGAAATCTCTGTGGTGGTAAATTTCTAGTGTCTCCTTTATTACAGTACAGCAGGGTAGCATGGCTCAGTGATGGCAAGTTCCAGAAGTGTGATACAGTGATGGTGTCGCACAGCTTCCTGGAAACCTCCTGGCAGTCATCAGTAGGAATCCTTTCATGTGGTTTTCATCGGACTGATGAAGTGAGTCAGTTCAAGCTTGAGAGAGGATGGAACAATGGCCCTTCCTTATCTTAAAGAGGAATGCCATTCTCAGCCTGCAGAAACACGACGTTTGAATGATTCCTGTTGGGGTACAGTATGTGTAGGTCCATTGGTTGCTTCATGGTTACTATCCAGAGCAATAGGAGGTTCTTCAAAGAATGTCCAAAGACATCAACAAGACTGACAGCTGCTTTTAAAGAGGATTAGTGGTCTCTGCTTGTTTCCGACTTGTGGTCTTATCTGGTCTGGTAGATACACCAGCTCTACCTGTTTTCTCTTTCCGTATTTCCCAAACTTTCCTGACGGGCCAGGGGAAAGGTGCTGCAGCCATACAGCTGTTGTTCCTCTTGCCGTGAACAGGGAATTTGCTATGGAGGACCTCTCCAAACAGGGTCCAGATGGCCAAGGCGATATGCTTTTTATCAGCCCGCCAGTGTGCGATCGATCTCAACAAGCAGTAAATGGGAAAGGTTCATTTTCCTGCGGGGGTAGGGTTAGGGTGTATATAGTAGAGAGAGAGAGAGAGAAGCTGTTGCTATGTGCTTTATTCTCACCTGTTCTCCAAAAGGTTGGTTTCTTTAACAACTGTTTATTCTCTGAAGATTAGTGTAGCACACACACACACACACACACACACACACACACAATATAAATGTAGTACACCTGTACAGACCTGCAGGAATGCTAAGATGCAAGCGATGAGATTTAAAAGGCTTCAGACACCCCCACCCCCCTACACCCCCCCCCCCCCCCCACACACACACACACACACCCCCCAGTAATGCTTACATACACCAACACACAAAAAAGGTGAGATTTAAGTAGCCTTTCCTGGGTGGTCCTTCTGTAAAGATAAGGCAAGTATGTTTCCCTTGGGTAAAGGAGAAAAAAAAACAGACAGGGGAAACACTCTCAGGCCTCTTTTAAACCATAGTGCATGTTTTGTTAGCACTAGATTTCGCTTCATGTGGAACTTCTATTTGCAGTATGGCTTCTCTAAAAAATGTCCTTTAGATCCTTTAATGACAACAAGATCCTTTAATGACAATGAGTAAGGCTACTTCGAAACTTAAAAAAAAAAAAACCCTTACACACACACACACACACACACACACACACACACACACACACACACACACACACAGAAACTCAAAATCTCAGGGGTAGGCCTACTGTTGATTAGCTCTCGTAATCCGGATGGGTTGATTGTTAAAAGTCCATCTGAAGTAGAATTCATACACCCGCAACTTCAGAAACAAAACCTATACCCTTGCATGCACACATTAGTGTGACTAATGTGACTACAGCTTTATCCGTTGTACTGCAGCACTACCAGTGCCAAGCTGTTAAAAATAAATAAAAATGATGGGGCACTTGATGAAAGTAGCTCTCAATCGAAGGTCAAACGCAAAGCCAGTTTACTGCTATTCCATGCAGCTACTGCAACAACAGCAGTATGTCGCTAGAGACAGCTGCAACGTCTGATGTCTGTGCATTTGCTAAATGACAAAGGACGGGGATAAGAGTGCGAGTCCAAGAGCGCGAAAGAAAGACGGGAGAAAAAAAAAAAAAAAACAGCAAAAGAGGTGGAGGGTGCTGGAAGAGATTTAAAGGTTTGCTTCATTTCTCCCCTAGCACAGCTGGATATAAAGGAGGGATTGGGTTTGTGTGTCTTTAAAGCTTTCTTTCTTCCTTCCCTCCTTGCTCTCTCTTTGTTTTGTTCTCTGCGGTGGCTCCGGTGCTGTGAAGGCCGCTTACATGCCTTGCCTTTCAAACAATAACAGTTCAATACCCTCCCCCCCCCCTCTCCCCGACTTCTCCCGCCAAGGCCTGTGCATGCCAGCACGTCCTTTAGAAATCCTTGAACAGACTCAAAACACAAAAGACAGTTTGTGGCAACAGAGAGAGAGCGAGAGAGCGAGAGAGAGAAAGCATCCATGTACAACGTGATATAATTAAAGTAGACCCTGATGCTATAAAGCGCTGCACCAGAAAAAAGGGGAAAAAATGAAATACTGGAGGAAACTCATTTCTGGCTTTATTTTGCTACACTTGAGCCAGCATGTAACATACAGCTCAGTTAAAAGTGAAGGGAAAAACTTTGAATTAATAAGAAAAGGAAAAAATGGGAAGGTGTGGTGGTTGGTACAAGTGCTAAGTGACGATAGAAATGAATGAAACAGGCTGCGTGGTGTGCTATTGTCCTGAAAAAACAGAGGAACAGAGTGACAAGTTTTTTTTTTTTTTTTTTAAACTTTTTTTTCTAAAGCAGGATGCTGGAATGTTATCTCGTGCTGCTTCCTGTGAAGTTGGACGTTCAGACATCGTTTTCTTTGCTGGGAATCGCCTTAAACACTCATCACTCAACAGTTATCTCTTTCCCACACCCACACAAAACACACATGACAGACTCGTATCACTGTGCAGAACATCACTGTTATTCGCTTGCATCTGAATAAGAAACCCTTCCGTTTTTGAGGTTCAAAAGGAAACTACAGGGATTGGGAATCGATCTCATGCTACATTTTGGGACTGATCCGCTTTCCTGCCTGCATGAACTACATGTGTGTACATCAAGCGAATAAAAGGGAGACGTGTTTGTTGGTTGGGGTATAACGGTATATACGTGTGGCGTATAATGTGAAGGCTGCAAAGGCCTTCAGTGAGTCAGTTTCATAACGTATTAATCCGTGACGAACAATAAATGGATTAATCATCGTGAAACTCTATCTGCTGTTACATGTTGTTCCTATTGTGTGTGTGACTTCATTGCTTATTCCTTTGAACAATTTAAAAAAAAAAAAGTCTGGGTTAGGCTGCGTTCACTAGATGACATCCCGGACGTTCTGCTTCTACTTCGTTCTACTTTGTCCTCGGACTCGGAATTATTCGACATTAGACGGTCATCCAACACTGTGCTAGCTACATTAAACTGTACTGTGTGTCTTTCGTTTATTTTCAGATTAATATTGCATTATTAAGACGTTATTAATCGATTATACGAATGATTACACAAAAATATTAAGGGATAACTACTTAACTACATTTTACTGTTAAAGCCGCCGCCGTTTTGAGTTTTCCCACATGGTGTTGCAGCGGTCAGGTGGTACAAGTCAAACGATACAGCATATTGCATTGTGTCTTTCGATACGAGGCTCTTGATTTGATAGATCCGCGCATCAACGATACATCCTTCATGAAATACCGCTTGTACTTAATCCGGTCCAAACTCCTTCCTCTGAAAAAGTGAAACATTTATCTCGAATCAGGAGAGCCAACAGGGGGTTAAAAAAACAAAAAAAACAAAAAAAAAAAAAAAAACTAAGCATGCTTCTCCTAAGCACACTGTTTTCCCTGAGCTAATACGCCAGCATACTAGCAGCTATGGCTATGTTTGATGTGAAGCTCTTGACCTTCTTTTTTTTTTTCTTTCTTTCTCAATGAGTCAGTGAGCTCAAGGAGTCCTCTTCAGGCTAATACGGTCCGAACTGGAGATTTCCAGCTTTTCATTGCATGCAACAGTAGCATGTGTTTGGCTGGATGCGGTAATTATTTTCTCTAAACATGGATTTAAAAGCGTATTATATAACAACACAAGTAGGCATGATTATTCACTGTTTTTACATCGCCCAAGCTGTTTGTTGTCTGTTTCAGATGGCGGCATAATCAGGGTACACATTTGAACAAACTGTGCAAATGCAACAAATCAGTGAATGAATCAGAATGACTCATTTCACTGAGTGGGCTCAGATGAACCGAGTCATTGAAAAGACTCCAAAAAAGTACACTCTTAATTAAACACGATCATAGTCGTGATACTGGGGAGGTGAGCTGATATACTTATTTGAGTTCATATTTAGCATTTAAAAACATTATTCCGATTCAAATATTAATTAATTTGAGGGAATACGGGCTTACGTTATATATGGTGTAAAAAATATCTAAAATAAAGGATAAAAGAATAAAATAAAGTGCAATAAAATGATGGCTAAAAAAAGGTGAATAAATACTCTTTATTCTTTTAGATATTATCATTCAGCCCTAATAGTGTCTGTTAAACTTTCTGTCTAAAGCTGCATCCTATCACGTGTCCTCTACTAACTTGAGTGTGTGTTTGTGTATGTGTGTGTTGCTTGCCAGAGCTTTACTCCACTAGTTGAGCAATGCTGCATTTACCCCAGTACATCATCCACGGTAGCAATTACACTGCATCTCTCGCTCTGCTCTCTTGTGAAGGCTCGAGTTGGGGGGCAGGCAGCCTTTTCTTTTCTCAAATCTGTGAGTCAGAGCTGCAGTGCATGTCAGGACGCATTTTCAGCTCAGGCATGCTTGAACCAGAGTCCGCCTTCCCACAGCTCCTGTCTACTACTGCCTAAAGGAAGCTGGATGTGACCTGAACCCCGTCAGCTACCATCTGCCTGAGCAGACATGTGGGACCCATCGGATTACAGAGACTCCTGGTGAGTCATAGTTTATAGTGCACAGAGGAGAAGAATATCAGCATGTGAGATAAAGAGGGAGGTGTGTGTGTGTGTGTGTGTGTAAGATTGAAAGGAGTGAAAAAAAATAAATAATAATGTACCTACCACATGGTGATGAGAGAACCTTAGAAAAGAAAGCAGAGGATGGAGTGGAAGTCAGTTTCTGTGTTTTCACATCCAGACAAAAGTAAAGGCAGTGGTAGCTCAGTGGTTAAGACATTGGACTATTGCTCGGAAGGTTGTGATATCAAATCCCAGCGCTGCCAAGCTTCTGCTGTAAGCTTCAAGCATCTACTGCTGGGCCCTTGAGCAAATGTAAGTGAAGGCGCTCATTCCAGTAAAGTACCCATTAAAGATTGGAAGTTTGAATGACGCCAGGAACGTTATCAGCATACCTTTCTCTGTAATGACCAGATTTTGTTATTTAAACTCGCAGCACTTTTTCTAAGGAAAGATCATTTCATCATAATATCATTTGCCTGTATATGATGTATTAGAATTTAGGTTTTAAATACTTGAGAATCTTCTCTCATTCTTGCTGATTCATTTGCAAGTGACCAAATCCTGGACTGTGTCAATTACTGGCCCAAAACTTTCCTTCTCGGTAAGAACGGCTATCAACTCCTTCCTTTCCAAATTGTCCAATTTCCAACTGCTGTTGTTCTACGTTGATATTAGGCTTTCCTTCTGCTACCAATTCATTGTTCTAATGTTGTAAATCAGTGGGTCGTTTTTTGGTTTTTTTTTGGCCACAGTATCCCCTTTCAACTCTCTTTTAAGCCAAATACCCCTTTTAGTGGAGTTTTTAAAGACATATTATTTGATACTATAAAAGGTGTTTTCAATTCATTTGAACTATTGCAGAATATTTAAACTGTGTATCGGCTAGAAATGAATCAATAGTTTAATAATAGATATTTCGTTTTTTGTTTTTTTGGTAAGCCATTCCAATTCTGCTGTCATTGTAGCGTGTCCCATGGGATTTTGTTGTATCACACAGCAACAAAATATATTTCATTATAAAGCCAGTTCCAATTCACAGTAATTAATGTACAATACCGTCGTTACTTAGTAAATCTGTTTAATCATGTGGGTACTTTTAATTATTTATCTCATTTATATATCTCTGTAAAGCTGCTTTGTGACAATGTCCACTGTTAAAAGCGTGATACAAATCAAAATGAATTGAAATAATTACATTAAATTAATTTCTGAAAAAAAAAGTATTTGTATTATTTGCTTTTTACCATAAAAAGACATGGATGCTCGGATTTGAGAAACACGGATTTGAATCATCCACCTTGTAAAGTGAGTACAGTATGTTAAAGGCTTTTCTAATTCAATTCGCTAGCTTGTCTTTGCGCCCTTTCCTGATTAACTACCACTGAACTCGGGTGTAAAAGCGCATGTGTAAATAGGGATAACAAAACATCCGATTTAACCTGAGAGGAACCCTCGTTTTACTTAATCATATCCTCCGAGATTCACAACATCTGAAATCTAACTTCCCCACCTACTATTTTTCTTCTATTAACTTTTGAATTGTAGTTGCAATATAAAAACGTGGGCTGAGGAGCAGGCACGAGCCGATTGAAAGTGGTATATCACAATGGCTATTTAATCGGTTTTAAATGGCAAAATCTATTAAGGGCTTTAAGGGATTTCACTGTTATTTTAAACACACAGGCTACACATAATGATAGGGAAAAAAACACAAATAACACCAAAATGTTTTACGTATTATTTCAAAAATATCAATGGGGTGAACTCGGAAATGTGCGACCATGAGCTTGTCTTGAGGCACATGTGGGTTCTTAGGGTTCTTCTTGAGACCTTAGCTTCTCTTCCTGTGTTGCTTTACCATCTGCAGCATTTAATTGAAAGTTACCAAGTAATTTGTACAGTTTGAAAAGGCTCAGACAATGGCTGCAGACACTGCTGGAATTTTTCTACCATGTTAAATTCTTCTTCTTCTTATTATTATTAATAAAACACTGCCATAACGGGTTAACACAACGTTAAGTCTACTAAGGGGAATAAAGGATCTGCTATTAATCAGTGTGCATAATCCTTCCCAACATCGATGCTATTATTAACATCTCCACCATAACTGCTGCTGTTGTAGCTAGGTGTGACTAACTCATACACCCCTACCCAGAAGGTTTATTTAAAGAAAGAAAGAAAGAAAAAAAAAAAAAAACATAACAACAAGCCAGGACCGGGAGGGGAATTGTTTTGATTATGTTGGCTATGGATGTGCCGTGGGACATTACTTTCCTTTTGGTTATTGGCAGTGGAAAGGCAATGTACTGTATAGCTTTGTGTTTGGACTTTACAGGTGGGTCTAAGGGGAACTCTTTAGACTGGGTGGTAAAGTGATGAGGGCTGGAGTACAAAAAAAAAAAAAAATGGTTTGGGCAAAACAAGTTGCAGGAATGGATCAATGTCACCAGTTGAGCATCAGTTCATTGACAACTTGCTCTCTCCAGTCAAACAAGTAGAGCTTAGAGAAGTGTGGCTCGCAGCAGGAGGAGTGGAAGGACCAGCTCGCATTGTGAGAACACTAACACGTCTTCAGTTGTTATAAAGTAACAAATCGAAAGGTTTAACAGGTGGAGGAGCAGGCTAGGATTCTGGCTGCCCCAGTTGCTGCCATATTTGCATAAAGCCTTTGAAGTTCCTTTAGACCATGAATGAACTGTTTTTCAAAAAGGCGATTGTACGTAGTCACCCAGTCCACACCTTTTCCCTCCACAGCGAATAAATGAACATGGCCCATTACGTCATTTGAGTTTGTGCTGCTGTGTCTGGCGACTACAGGTGAGCAGTGGGTGGAGTATGAAATGCCAGCGGAATTTGTGTGTGCTCACTACTGATGAGTACCAACTTCACACGCGGTGTCTTTTGTTCTCTAGTCATATGTTAACCTTGCTTGTTTTGTTATCTCCACTTGGCATTCTCCTTGCTTTTGTTACAGTCATGAACACTGAGACTTTAATAGACTGTAACAAATGATATAACAAATGATAAAATATTTTCACTGTTTAACATTTCATTATTGATTGCTTTTGGGCTTGGCTGCTTGGTATATTTTGGGCTCCGCACATATTTTGCGAATGTGTTCCTAGTTTTGTTTGCCTGTATTTATGCTTTAGATCTGACTTGTGAGGAATCCGTTTTGAGTGCTTGTCAATCTGTACACAATTGACCTATATAATTGGTACAAGATTTGTTATTTACTTGTGTTCTGGAAACCATTCCTGTTATAGTGTCATATTTGCGAGCTGACTGCTTTAACTCTTTTTGTTTTAATGAGTTGCTTTTCAAAGAGAAAAAAGTGGTTTGAGTAGTTGCCTCAAAAGTGGTGAAAGTGGTGGAGTATTACCAGTAAGGTAATACTCTAGGCCTATGACATCAACTGGTGGGCCGCGATCCAGGTGTGGACCCAGCAAAGTATTTCATTGCATTGAACCAAGCACTTTAAAAAACAAAAACAAAAAAAAAAAAAAAAAAAAAAAAAACCAAAACTGTAGCAGAGCTGATTAATGTATGAAAAAAACAGTTGTGATCAGTGACTCCCATTTACTAAACATGGCCAACTGCAGCTTCTGTAGCGGATCCTCTGTTTCAGCATATACAATAATATGTATTTATTAAATTATTTAACTGACAGCAGCTCAGAGAGAATAACTACAGAGAGAGCTAGAATGTACATTTCATTTCTCCTTTCTCATCTGATTAGTGAAATAATGACATGACTAATACAGGCAGTCAGATATGAAGCTGGCAGGATAAAGAAAGGGTGCATTAATTAACATGCTAACAGGTTGCTTGTGTGGGGTTTACAGACCCAACGCATTGACCGCATTCATACATTCATCTTCAGTAACTTCTTTATTCTTGTCAAGAGTCAGGATTAGAGTTAAATTACAAATTTGTTTATATTTTGGGAAATAGAACCAAATAAGAAAATATTGTAGGCAGGTACAATCAAAAATAATGGTGGGAATGGACGGGATTGGTTAAAATTTCTGTGGGAGTGCGCTTCAGAGTCCACGGTGCTAGTTAAAAGTGGCAACCTGAATTTATAGCCATAAATCATTAATGGTAAAAGGTAAAGCATTAAGACGTAACAGTATTCGCAATTCAGCCATGTTAGTTGCTTATCCAACATGACTGTTGTAAGTAAGGAATTTTATGTAACTGCACCTTGAGCATATAATCAGCCGCCACTGGTACATGTTCAAAGTAGTCAGTCACTGTTAATCCAGCTTAGGCAAAAACAAACCAGACTCTCTAAAACCAATGTTTGGGGTAACTCACTTCCCAGGATCCATTCTTCTAGCCACCTGCTCAGGCTCATAATAAAAGGGTGATGGAAGTCTAGCCCAGGGGTACACCGGGCAGGATGATGTCCTAGTGTGTCAATGGTAATCGCACTACAATGTTTTTGTGGGCGAGCCTGGACCTCAGGGAGCAATGCAATGAGAAGCACTCATGACATAGGAGTTAACACGTGGTTAAGGAAAAACAGATGACAGTGTTCTCAGGTATTCTTGATTTTTTTGACCAGCAAGACATTACTGAAACTGATGAGTTTTACTATCTCTATTCTGACATATGTTCTTGTTCTTCCCTGAGAGGACACGTTATTGATGTGGATGAAGCTGCACCGATTAGACACAGCTTTTATCATGTCACTGAAGAAAGATCGAAGGTTCTTGAAGTTCAACATCCGCTCACAAACAAATATGCTGAGCCATCGTTTCCCATTTGGGTTGTCTTTGGAGTTGGGAGCTGATGATAGCTTGCCACTTCGGATCTGTCCCTTCGCCTTATATAGAGGAGTGTGTTGGGATAACCAAACCCATTAGTAAATCTGACTTACGAAAGGGGTACTGATGAGTCCTTTCGTCAAAGCATTTGTGTGCTAGGAGGATAAGTTACATTTTAAACTACTCCCATCACTGAAAAAAGATCTTCTGGACTTGGTTCAGGCATTTCAACATTTTGAAGTTTAAGTAGAAAAAGTTGCAGCTTGTCTGGGTATGGATTGTGTCCATAACCCACTGACATTTCTCACTTCCCCACAGAACCCAAAACACTGACTAATGCACTGATGTATCTGCTTGCAGCCATGTACTTTGGAGACATGCCATATCAAGAGTGCGTTATAAAGGGTGCACATTCTTGGGCTCCAGCCTATTAAAGCTTTATGATGTTTGGGCTCCGTGGTCTCTAGCCAGTCACAAGCATTTGTGTTTGTGCTTTTCTACAGGTGACTAGGACCACAGATGAGCCATTTTGGCATGCACTTTACCAGAACTGCATTTATAAAGACTTCCACGAGCATTTGCTGAGCTGTTATATCGTCATTGGCATAGTATGTCTATATGCACTTGCCTTGGATCTACATTTCCAATAAACCCCAGTTGTCCTGTCATCTCCAACTGTTGTTCTCTTTGCTTTCGTGGCAGCACTGAGCTTTGTTTGTAACCATGTGTGAGAGGAATCACAGCGATGCAAATAACATAGTTACGTGCTAAAGTCAGTGGAGTGTGAAGTGTAGCAACCACATGGTGCCATTTTGTGTCTTAAGCAGCTTTAGAGAAATGCAAACAATTAAAGTAAGAAGAGCTACAGCCTCCTTTCTGGAGATTCAGGTTAAACACCAAGGAGAGAAAGGGACATCTGATATGAGTTGCTGTGCTCACAACAAACATTTAAGGATTATTACACTCAAATGCACTAGACTTTGATGTTCTTGTTTTTTCCACCCCTTCCTTTTATTTTTTTGTTTTGTTTCAGGCCTTTGGCTTTCATAATTTGCCTTTGAAGTGAGTAGTCTGGAAATAATGTCAGCTTGCAATGGTTTCTCTGACTGTCTATGATTGTTTTATATGTTTTCTGACCCCCCTTTCGTCCTTACTCAAACTCCCTCTCTCTCTCTCTCTCCCTCAGTGTGTATCAGTGTGGATTTTAATCAACTAGTGAGCTATTAATTTGAGCCCCATTAACTGAGCAGTTTACTCATGAGCTTGCAATAATGAGGCCTCTGAGTGGTTTTGCACTCAAAACAAACACTCGATATGTATTCTGTGGTAACTGAACTACTATCTAAGGCCGAGGAAGAGCTGAAGCAGTCAGGTTGGACTATTAATGTAAGCAGACTGATGGTTATGCTTGCAGAAGGGCGTCAAGGCTGGATTAGCTACAAGGACCCAGAAAACACCTTTTACTTAATGAGAGAAGTGGGGACACCCCTTTACCTACTTTTAAATGCACCACAGGCAATTCTATCTAGACATACCCAGAAAACGATTGGAATGTAGACAGCGGGACACATTTATTAGTTATTTCTAGCACCATCCCTGGTTTCTGTCTATTGAATGTGTACACTTGTGCTATCTTGTCTATATACTACCCTGTGCACAAAGCTCAAAATTAACACGTCTATCATCCCGGACACCATTAAATAATGGTCTTTTGTTAGTTATGGTTGCTGCTGGCAAGATATGTGGTTCAACTGGGTTATGCCCATCCTAAGTGTTCTCAAACTATGTTGTGTTTATAACATGAATCACAAATTACAGCTCTTCAAATGCTGGCAATTAATCCTTTGTGAATGACTGTGTTGGTGGAACTTATGAAACAGCAGAACTAAGTAGGTTAACCTACACTTCATTTGATAGCTATTCAATCAGACTTTGCTGAGGTTACAGTCAAAACACCTTGCTAGCTGTCAAAACACCTTGCTAGCTAGCCTAACATGCATGTTGTGTATGATAATAGCATAAAGATTTGTGGTGTCATGGTAAGCTCCCTGGACAAACGATTTGTTGCATCCACCACTGCTGTGCCAAGCAGTTATTGGCCAGACTCCTACGTGTGTGCAGAACATATGAAGAGCAGAATTGACAAACAGCATTGTGTAATATGGGTCAGAAGAAGGATATCACGGGGTGGCAATTTGGTATAGCAAATGTTGAAAGGAAACTTGCCAACAGAGGTCGTTGAACTTGCCGGTGTTTGCTTGTGATCAGAGCTTGTGTAGCTTGTGTTAAACGCAAATGATTAAAGCCATGTAGTGAGAGTGGGTCAGTGATTCTGAGATTTTGAAAGTTGTGTAGTGTGCATTCAGCCTTAGACTGCCTCTGCTGTGCCTTTCCTCCATGACAGATGGACAGTGAGTTCAACGCAGAGTTCAAAGTTAGAGGTTCTTAGTTGGAGGATCTTGTTGAAGTCTATCATAGAGGCGAGCCACTCCACTCTGATATTAGGGACATACAAGTGATAATATCACAGCAAACTTCAAGCAAGTAACTAGACTGGCTCTCTGCCTCAATGACTGACCAACCCTGTCAAAATAGCCGATCACTCATAAGACACTTCATCATGACATTCTATTCCTAAGCCCTATAGAAAGAAGACCCTTGTAAGGGATAAAGAAGTTACCATCCTTGTTCTGTTCTCTTCTGTCCTTGTATGGCAATGGCATAGCACTGTATTGGATAGTACAGTGGTTCTTAACCTTTTTGCGAGTGCGACCCTCTTTTAAGAATGATATTGTTTGACAGTGAATGACACCCCTCCCCACCGCCCCGCCCCAATAGCTGATTAGCCCCCGCCTCTCCCCCAGCTACACACCCCACCAATTGTTACGGACTACTCACTCAGGGGGATGGTTGCGCTTGGATAGAGGATGCGAGGCGATCCAGTCGTGGCTGAGGAAAAGACACAAACTATCTTCAACCACGCTTGAGATAGGTCAATGTGAATGGGAGAGTTTTTTTCTATGCCAGTTTTCCCGCGACCCCCCCCCGTGCTGTGGGCACGACCCACAGGTTAAGAACCGCTGCTATAGTAGATTAATTCTGATCCACTTAGCTCTGGTTTGATGTGTATGTGTGTCCTCACTTTGCTAACACGGTCAGCGTCTCGACTGAGCTGTCTCCTCTCCTCATCCCAGTGTGTATGTGCTTCCTGTAGCTGGCGCTCCAGAGCCTGCTGGGTTTGTTTGCTCTCTTCTTTAATGGAGAACAATGTTGTTTGCAGCTCTGCCATTGTCTGGAAGCACACGGACAACGACATACAGCATGTTTACATGCACATCAATAATCTGATAATAAGAAAACTCTGGGTCTACATGTGTCGGTGAATAACTGGAATTTCTTTTAATAACATTGCTAGTAGTGAGGCTATTAAATGAATTACATTTCTCAGTAGGGAGGTAGAAGCTTCACGTTTTAAATCATTTTCTTAACACAGCATATATTTTAATCTGGCATGTTACGTATGTTGGTTGGAAGCACAATTTTTTTAACCTTACTGTTACTTTCTGCTCTTGTGTTGCATTACTTCAGCGTTTTTATGGTTACAAATTGTATATAATGCTGTCCCCCTTCTAGTCGCTCTGTTTGGATCCAAATAGATCCAAATTTTGATTGTTTTTATTATGTTTGTGTAGTTTGGATGTACAAACGTAGAAACTTGAAAAATATCAGATCAGATTATTTGGTTAATCAGGGTGTTTTATTAAATTTCCCAAGTAAACAAGTAGACCTGTAGATGCAAATGGAGACAAAATATGGGTTGACATTCTTGCTGAAGATTTAATCTCCACTTTTCTTCCACGTGTTTCCCAAGGAAAAGTAAAAACTCTAAAATCCAAAACAGACTCACTTACATAAGCTTTGTGATACTGCTTGGACTTGCACCAATCTGTACACATCAATGAAGACAGGTGATCAAAAAAAAAAAAAAAAAAAAAAAAGGAGAGGCTGAAAAAAAGTTCTTAAAACTTGTGGCATGGGTAGATGTTTAAAGGAAATAAACTGTTTGTCTGTAATTCTCCAGTCAAAATGAACATTTTATTTAGACTGGAAGACGAGGCAAATGTGAGCCAGAGGCGGCTGCTTTGGGCTAGACAGATAATTGTTTATCGTGTGCAAACTTTCAGCAGGAATAATTTGCCTGAAATCCATTCACTGAATGGGAGTAGGGAGTGAAGACTTTAGAGCAGCCACAGAGTGAGAGATTAGGCTTATTTTGTCAGTGGGTGGACCACATGAAAGCAACAAACGGTACATTATTATGGTAACATCAGTTCCCTCTGCAATAATTATTTTGCCATCTAGTCTTCAGTCTGGAGGCACACACTCATCCCTGCTTTCTTGTTATTCCTGTATCTTTCCTCTGATATTTAGGCCCTTTCGAGTGTAATTGCCTCGGCTCGCCTTCTGTAATTTCACAGCCACTGTTTAGGCTGGCAGTAGGCACACTTCCTGCTGAAGCTGAAGGAGTTGGGTTGTCACTCCACAGCTTGATGACTGTGCATTTTAATGCCGTCTAACCAGGACTTAAGTAAGTAGGTGGGTCAAAATAATGACTCCTGTTAGACACCAGTAAAAGCAATCAACAGACAGTCGTGTGAAGTGGGAACTCTTTTGCTCTCGGGTACTTCTCATTCTAATCATAGCATATATGCACCTGAATAATGTAAAATCATAAATCTGTATGAACTACCCATCAGCTCTGATGGATAAAACTGATAGGCCCAGTTATTCCATTGCAACTGACACAGTTGCCAGTGGCGTATATATGCACTTCTGCTTGGACAGCATCTTTTCTGAGCCTCATCTAAATGCCAATCATTAGCTGGAAAGCTGCAAATGATGAGAGGGTCAAATGTGGGTTGAAAACGAAAACTTGTCTGCATGAGCTGGATTTGCCAACTAGACATTGATTAAAAAGGCTCAGGCAAAGTTAGAGTACTCTCAGCGCAAGCCATGCTGCCCTGGTGCATGTTTAATTGGGTCATTACACATGCAACTGTATTGCCCTGGGCAAATAGGAAAGCTAATTCTTGATAAGGGGGCACATGTTACAAGTGGAACGCTGGATAGTGGTTCAAAGGCCACGCAAATACACACAATCTCAAAAGAGCAGAGTGCATCAAGCCTTCGCTTCCCACAGTGCAAGTGAGATTCAAGGCAAAACAGACTAGGGTGTGTTAACATCAGATAATAATAACAGGTATGCTAAATCCTATCTAATGTTTAGTGTGCAGGAGGTGCATTTAATCAGACTTTAACCAAAGCCTGCTTTCCCACAAAGGTGCAGCAGAGGGAAAAGAGACATGTTTGTTCAGCTTATGACAATTTTGAGGCTTTGGGGAAAAAAAAAAACGTTCGGGGGGAGGGGAGGGGATTAATGACTTGCAGTTCTCTATATAGAAACATAGCATTAGACAAAAGATGGGCAAGTGTCCGCAAACCCCGACTCGTACACACTTGCACATTTTTTTTTTTTTTTGTTGTCGGCCGTTGTGTAACTTAATAGGCTGCCAATTTCACACATCTGCTCGTCAACCTTACGTTGAACCTTGTGTGTTTTGGGGTGGGGTGGGGGGGTTCTCAAATGTAGTGAAAGAGGAGAAGGAGGGGACAAAAATACAACAAGAAAGGGTTGAGAGTTGGGTAATGAGGGGGCAATTATGTCAGATGAAAATGCTATTGGAGTCTGCAGCTTTGCAATGGGAAGAAATTACCTTTTTCACCCTTCTTTGGAACATAAACAATTCATAGGAGTTCAGCCAGTGTGTGTTAACCCGTGCAAGCTCACACACTGAGAAAGGGATGAGGGGAATAGAGAGGGTGACTAAGTGAGAAGATCTAAGCTTTAGCATAGAACCCATAGCTTGATTCATGAGCAGAGAGGAGAACCCTGGCTGAGTTTCTTTAACTGCATGCAGTCTGAACAGATTAACTTTAATGTTAACCACATGGCGGGTGGGGGTGGAGGTTCCAAGAACCCACATGACAGTATGTAGGAATGGAAAGCAAAAACAAAGCCTAACGTACACATGATGGAGTATATTCTTTTTTTTTTTTTTTTGCCTTCCTTCTACACTAAATACTATAATTACATCATAAGCTCAATTTGGTTTGGACTAGACCATAGGAAGGTGGAGTAATATAATTATTACAGGTGTATCTCTGGGATTTTAGTTCTATATAAATCCATATTATTTTTCTTACAGAATCTGCATGCTCGCATCTGGAAATACAGTGAGGGGAAATAAGTATCGAGACATTTTTTTGGTGTTGTTGTTATTTAATATACTTCCAGTTCTCGGGCAAATTACACCAGGTGTCATTATGAAGAAAGATTTCATGCAACAAGTAGCAATCATGGTGAAGTTGAAGGAGCTTCCTAAAGTTCTCAGGGACAACATTATGAAAAAAAAAAAAACACTCAAAATGAAAAAGCTACAGAGCCATAGCAAAGACCTTAAACATCCCTATCAGTACAACTGGTTCAATAATATGCAGATGAAAAGTTCACAGAACCACAACTATTCGTCCCTACACAGGTGCAGTGCAGTATTTCACAATGCACTCTCAGACTAATGATCAGGAAGGTAAGAAAGAAGCCAGCAGCCACTCGAAAAAAAGTTGCAGGACAACGTGAAAGCAGCAGGAACGCCGGTTACACAGAGAACAATTAACAATGAACTGCACTGCAATCATCTCTGTTTCTACACAAAATTGCTCTGCTAAAAAAAAGCACATAGAGGTGTGTCTGAAAGCACAATGTAACACGTTGGCAATAATTCAGCTTGTTGTGTTTAGAGAAAGAAAGGTTGTGCTTATGACCCCTTACGGAGGTATGGAGTTGGACGCATCATGATATGAGGCTGCTGCTCTGCAAATGGTACTGGGGCATGACATACCATTGAAGGAATCCTGAATGGAGTGATGTACCGGGACATATTAGGGGAGAATTTAATCTCATCAGCCAAGGAACTGAATCTGGGGAGAAGACGGATGTTCTACCAAGCCAACGACCCTAAACATACAGCCAAAATATCGCAAAAGGGCGTGGCATGGCCAATCCCTTGACTTGAATTCCATTTAAAATTTATGGAGGATTTTGAAAGTGTCCATCAGAGGGAGCCTCGTAACCTTGGGGAACTGAAGATGATTTGCAAAGTGCAATGGGCCAAAATAGAACCACAATGCTATAAAAGCCTGATTACTTCTTTCCGTAAATGTCTTGAAGCTGTAATTGCCAACAACAGCTTTTCAACAAAGCAGTCATTTGCATAATCTGTGGTGTCTGACTACTTTTTATTCCTATCAATTTCGTTCGTATTTATAAGTCAAAAGACATAATGTATGTATGCATTGGAGGTATATTAAATGACAAAAAATAAAAAAATAAAAATAGTAGTCTCTGGTACAATTAGTGCAGTTTTATAAGGAAATGAGCTGGTAAGTTTTATTGAGCATCTTGCAGAACCAGCCACAGTTCTTCTGGAGATTTTGACTTTCACACTCGCTTCTTATTTTTGCAGCAAAACCCAGCAGCCTTCATTGTGTTTTTTGTCTGAAAAGTGTCTCTTATGTAATATGCTGCTTTCTTTAATGACATACAAACATTTTTAATTTTGTGATAGAAAACTAATGTTTGGGAATCTAAAATGTTTTTGTACTGACTTGATAATCTATAACAAAGTTTGCACTAAAAAAATAGGGTGCCTAAAACTTTTGCACAGTACTGTATGTATGCGTGTGTGTGTATATACAGTGGGCGAAAAAAGTATTTGATCCCCTGCTGATTTTGTATGTTTGCCTACTGACAAAGAAATGATCAGTCTATAATTTTAATGGTAGGTGTATTTTAACAGTGAGAGACAGAATAACAACAAAAAAAATCCAGAAAAACGCATTTCAAAAAAGTTATAAATTGATTTGCATTTTAATGAGGGAAATAAGTATTTGATCCCCCATCAATCAGCAAGATTTCTGGCTCCCAGGTGTCTTTTACACAGGTAATGAGCTGAGATTAGGAGCACTCTCTTAAAGGGAGTGCTCCTAATCTCAGTTTGTTACCTGTTAAAAGACACCTGTCCACAGAAGCAATCAATCAATCAGATTCCAAACTCTCCACCATGGCCAAGACCAAAAAGCTGTCCAAGGATGTCAGGGACAAGATTGTAGACCTACACAAGGCTGGAATGGGCTACAAGACCATCGCCAAGCAGCTTGGTGAGAAGGTGACAACAGTTGGTGCGATTATTCGCAAATGGAAGAAACTGTCAGTCTCCCTCGGTCTGGGGCTCAATGCAAGATCTCACCTGGTGGAGTTTCAATGATCATGAGAACGGTGAGGACTCAGCCCAGAACTACACAGGAGGATCTTGTTAATGATCTCAAGGCAGCTGGGACCATAGTCACCAAGAAAACAATTGGTAACACACTACGCCGTGAAGGACTGAAATCCTGCAGCGCCCGCAAGGTCCCCCTGCTCAAGAAAGCACATGTACAGGCCCGTCTGAAGTTTGCCTGAATGATTCAGAGGAGAACTGGGTGAAAGTGTTGTGGTCAGGTGTGGCCAGATCTCTCTGGCATCAACTCAACTCGCCGTGTTTGGAGGAGGAGGAATGCTGCCTATGACCCCAAGTCATAACACCATCCCGACCGTCAAACATGGAGGTGGGAACATTATGCTTTGGGGGTGTTTTTCTGCTAAGGGGACAGGACAACTGCACCGCATCAAAGGGACGATGGACGGGGCCATGTACCGTCAAATCTTGGGTGAGAACCTCTTTTCCTCAGCCAGGGCATTGAAAATGACCTTAATGACTTGGAGAGGATCTGCAAAGAGGAGTGGGACAAAATCCCTCCTGAGATGTGTGCAAACCTGGTGGCCAACTACAAGAAACGTCTGACCTCTGTGATTGCCAACAAGGGTTTTGCCACCAAGTACTAAGTCGAAGGGGTCAAATACTTATTTCCCTCATTAAAATGCAAATAAATTTATAACTTTTTTGAAATGCGTTTTTCTGGATTTTTTTGTTGTTATTCTGTCTCTCACTGTTAAAATACACCTACCATTAAAATTATAGACTGATCATTTCTTTGTCAGTGGGCAAACGTACAAAATCAGCAGGGGATCAAATACTTTTTTCCCCCACTGTATACATATAAAGTACAGATACTACTGGTCAAATATTACTCCATTATATATATATATATATATATATATATATATATATATATATATATATATATATATATATATATATATATATATATATATATATAAAATGGAGTAATATTTGACCAGTAGTATCTGTACTTTCACTCAAATGATGGAGTTGTGTACTTTGTCCACCTCTGTTGGCATCCTTTTAGTCAATACTACCTCCCTTTGCCAAAATAACAGCTCTGAGTCTTCTCCTATAATGCCTGATGAGGTTGGAGAATACATGGCAAGGGATCTGAGACCATTCCTCCATACAGAATCTCTCCAGATCCTTCAAATTTCAAGGTCCATGCTGGTGGACTCTCCTCTTCAGTTCACCCCACAGGTTTTCTATGGGTTTCAACTCAGGGGACTGGGATGGCCATGACAGGACCTTGATTTTGTGGTCAGTAAACCATTTTTGTGTTGATTTTGATGTATGTTTTGAATCATTGTCCTGCTGGAAGATCCAACCACGGCCCATTTTAAGATTTCTGGCAGAGGCAGTCAGGTTTTCATTTAATATCTGTTGAGTCCATGATGCCATGTATCCTAACAAAATGTCCAGGTCCTCTGGCAGTAAAACAGTCCCAAAACTTTAAAGAGCCACCACCATATTTAACCGTGGGCATGAGGTACTTTTCCATATGGCTACCTCTCTGTGTGCGCCAAAACCATCTCTAGTCGAGTCCGTTTCATATCATATGGTGTCAGGGATGGACTGGCCATCTGGAGCACCAGGAGTTTTCCCGGTGGGCTGGCCCGTTGCTACACAAATATATAAAGAACGAATGATAGTACATTTATGTATTCTGTCGGCCCAGGCGAATGCCCATGCGGCCAACATGACTCAAAATGATTAATCTATTTAGCGGGCTCTGGCTCATTGCTGTAGTCTAACAGCGCTCGTCAATGTCAAAATGTTTGATATGGCCAATCAAATCAAAGAAGGTGGGGTTTACTGTTCACAGAAGTCGAGCCCAAGCAGTAATTCAGCGCGGTGCTTTTTAACACTTGAAAGCCGCTGTGTGCTAGAAAGTCAATTCCAGTTTAATTTTCCTAATAAAAAGACAGTTCTACTCTTAATATTTTGTATTATACAAAATAATATTATTATTATTAGAATATTTATATTCTGTCTTTTAATGGTTACATCATTCCTATATTTGATACTAACACAAAGGAGAGGACACAGGCCGACAGAAAGATTTTATTGTCATCAGATGTAGCTTTGCACACTGCCAACATCTAAAATGATTTTGATCTACAATGATTTAGCTATTTTGCTTATAGCAGAGGGCTCTCTCAACTTGTTATATTTTACAGTTTGTCAACTGATAAGATTTTGTAGGCTTTGCATACACATGTGCACCCCTCGAAAGCCTGAAACCACAGAGCCCCCCCACATAACAAATACATATATATATATATATATATATATATATATATATATATATATATATATATATATATATATATATATATATATATATATATATATATATATAAAAAACTTGTAATGACTTCTCCAGTCTCAAAATTATTCAACCCCTACATGACAAGCATCTTTAGTACTTAGTAGAGCACCCTTTTGCTGTTATGACCTGCTGCAAACGAGATGCATAGCCAGACACCAGCTTCTGGCAGCGTTTCTGAGGCATCTTAGCCCATTCCTCACGAGCAATGGCCTCCAGTTCAGTAATATTCTTGGGTTTGTGTGCTGCAACCGCCTTCTTCAAATCCCACTAGAGATTTCTATGTGGTTCAAGTCAGGTGACTGTGATGGCCCTGTAGAATCTTCCAGAACTTGTTGGAAGATTGTTGGTAGGTCCAATGACGCCTAAGCTTCAGCGTCCTCACAGATGGCATGATGTTTTCTCCTAGGATTTCCTGATACTTCAATGAATCCATCTTGCCTTCCACACGCTGCAGGTTTCCAGTGCCAGAGGATGCAAAGCAGCCCCAGAGCATCACCGAGCCACCACCATGATTGACTGTGGACAATGTTCTTTCTTCATTCTTCTTTCTCCAGACATACCGCTGATCCATCGTGCCGAAAAGTTCCAAAAAAGTTTTGTTTCATCACTCCACAGAACAGAATCCCAAAACTTCTGTGGCTTATTCATATGATTTTGAGCCCACTATTCTTGTGCTTTTGGGTCAGTAGTGAACGTCTTGGAGTTCTGGCATGGAAACCTTCTGCGTTTAGTACACGCCATACTGTGCTCACTGAAACCTCAGTGCCTGTTGCCGTCAAGTCTTGCTGCAAGACTTTTGCAGTCACTTGAGGGTTTTTCACACCCTGCCCTCTCAGAAATCTGCTTGCAGCCGTGGACAGCTTCCTTTTTCTGCCCCGTCCAGGTATTTCATGTATTTTCTGCCCCGTCCAGGTATTTCATGTATTTTCTGCCCCTAGCCAGTTCAGGTATTTCATGTGTTCCAGCTCAAGCACACCTGGTACAACTAAAGCCCTTGATTAGTTGCATAAATTGTGCTTGAGACAACACCTTTTTTGCATATTTGTGCTGTTGTGAGGGATTCTATTCAGGGGGTTGAAATAATTTTGAGACTGGAGAAGTCATTATAAGTTGCATTTTCAGTTGAATTTGGGGAAACCACTTGAAGCATTCATTGTGTTGAACTATTTCAATTGCTTTTGTTTGATTTGTTCATTGCAAACAACTGAAAGTCTGTAAAGTATAAATATATATGTAAATTATATACACACACACACTGCCCTCCTCTAATATTGGCACCCTTGGTAAATATGAGCAAAGGGGGCTGTGAAAATTTTCAAATACACACACACGTATATATATATATATATATATATATATATATATATATATATATATATATATATATATATATATATATATATATATATATATATATATATATATATATATATATATATATATATATATATAGTGTGTGTGTGTATTTTAGCCCAGTGAACAAGGGGAAAAACTCTTCCCCAGAACATTTGTTTATCCCTTTAAAAAATCCTTAGGCAGGGAAGAGAGTGTTTACCTGTGCAGACTTAGCAAGCTTCTGGGTGTATTCCTTCTCAAGCTGCTTTACCCTGCTGTTTGCCTGGAATGACAGAGGTAGAAAAGGGGTGGGTGGGTAGACAGAGAGAAAGGCATAAAACCTAATCAGCTGGGAGGAAGTGAGTGCACAGACACATTGCTGTGACCTATGTGGCTGGCAGGAATGCTGGCATCTTCCTGTCGCTAGCATGCTGAGCACTGACCATCTCAGCCGGAACCAGGAAGTCTTTGATCCTCAGCTAACTATTCCTCACTTAACAGAGAGGATAAAATCTACAGAATTAGCTACAAAAACAACAACAAAAAAAAACACCAACATGAAAAGCCGTATATAGTCATTTGAAAATTCTATTCATCCTGTACTATATTGAAAACACATTATTAATACATTTTTTGATGCTTTACTTTGTGAATTTAATTTATTTTTGAAAATATACACATTTCAAATCTGATGACTGCAACAACACACTCCAAAAAAGTTGGGACAGTTGACTGTTTACCACTGTGTAACATCACCTTTTGTTTTAATAACACTTATTAAGCTTTTGGGCTCTGAAGACACCAGTTTGTTAAGTTTAGCAAGCAGAATTTTCCCCCATTCATCCATTATGCATTTTGTCAGCTGCGCAACTGTACGGGGCCTTCATTGCCTTATTTTGCGCTTCATAATGCACCACGCATTCTCAATCGGAGACAGGTCAGGACTGCAGGCAGGCTATGCTAGCACCCACACTCTCTGCTTACGCAACCATCCGAGCAGAATGTGATTTGGCGTTGTCCTGCTCTGGATGGCAGGATATGTTGCTCCAAAATGTGTACATATCTTTCTGCATTAATGCTGCCCTCATAGATGTGCAAGTTACCCATGCCATGGGCACTGACACACCCCCATACCATGACAGACTTTCGGTCTTGCCCTTTACGCACCGAGATTTGACCGGATTCCTTGAATCTTTTAATCATATTGTGCACTGTAGAAGGTGAAATGCCCAAAATCCTACCAGTTTGTCTTTGGGGAATGTTGTTCTCAAAGTGTTGGATTATTCGCTGATGCATCGGTTGGCAGATTGGCGAGCCTCGACCCATCCTTGCTCTAAAAGGACTAGGCCTTTTTTGGAGGCTCCTTATATACTATGATTAGACGATTGCCTCACCTGTTTCACATCACCTTCTTACTTCAACTTTGTCACATCACCTCTGTCCCAACTTTTTTAGAAGGTGTTGCATGCATCAATTTCAAAATAAACGTTTACCTTCAAAAAACTATGCAGTTGATTAGGTAAAAGATCAAATACCTTGTCTTTATACGTTTTTTTGTTTAAATACAAGTCAAAATACATTTACAAATCACCCCTCTTTGTTTTTATTAGCATTTTCCATACTGTTCCAACGTTTTTGGAATTGGGGATGTAAATAATTGTTATAATTTTATATGGGCAACTGACTGATTCATTTATTCATTCATTTATTTACTCCTCTTAAGAAATCACTTTTTGCTGGTCATATTGGGTCAGGAGTTTAATTCAATTCAATTCAATTCAGTTTTATTTGTATAGCGCTTTTAACAATGGACATTGTCCCAAAGCAGACTTTACAGAAATATATAAATTCAGGATATAGATTTTAAATGTATGAATTTATCCCTAATGAGCAGCCAGAGGTGACGGTGGCAAGGAAAAACTCCCTGAGACGATATGAGGAAGGAACCTTGAGAGGAACCAGACTCAAAAGGGAACCCATCCTCATCTGGGTGACACCGGATAGTGTAATTATAAATAAATCCATTCTATAAATGTGCTAATACTACATGGTCAAAATGTGCAGTTGTGTAACCAGGAAAATTCATTACAGTTTTTACATGAAGTCTGTTTTGTTGAACTTCTCCACTGTTCACCGATGGAGACTTGAGTGCAAAACTTTACATTTACATGTATTCATTTAGCAGACGCTTTTATCGAAAGCGATTGACAAGCGAATGAGTTTATCCCTGGATGGCGCAACAGTCCATTGCAGGGTAACGTAAACACACATTCACACCTAGAGGCATTTGTAGCATCACCATTCCACCTACTGGAGGAAAACTGGAGACCTGGAGGGAACTCACACGGACATGGGGGAAACGTGTGAAACTCCAGATAGATGGTAATGCGAGATCAGGATTGAAATGGTGACCCTCGAGCTGTGAGGCAGCAACCCTAACCACTGCACATATCTGTAGTTAAATTAGGGTTCATTGATATAATTTTCAAACTTAAAAAACAAAAACTGACAGACTATAAAATCAAATAAAAAAAATTTAACAATTCAAATGGAAAGGGTGACCTAAAGGCATTATTAAAATAACGTTCATTTTTGAAATCTTTCCATTTTACTTTGCTCCTCGAGGTGGCTACTACTGAATGATAAGTTAAGATTGGATTTCACACACCACAGGATAATCTAGGAAGATGATCATTTAAGACTAGCTTAAAATTGGTCTCATTATTAGTGTGGCTCTGACATTTGCCATGTTCGATTTGATAGCTCCACATCCACTGCTGCACACGTCTTTTTTTTATTTTTTATTTTTTTTTTATTTAAATTTCCACTTTGCCTATCCACCAGCATTATCAAACTAACTTTAAAGACTTGACACACATTTAGAAGTTTTCATGTCATTTTGCTGTATGTGTGTGTGTGTGTGTGTGTGACATGTCATGCACTTACAGGCCCAGGAGGGTGTGTGCCATGTGTGTGCAGGTGAGCGTCAGCGGTGATGCCCTGCTGTCAGAGCTGCTTTCCGGAGAGCTGCTGAACCATTGACAAGACAGATAGAGCCTGCAGCATGCATCAACACCTGAACCACCACTTAGACAAACACACACAAAAGAACCCAGTGTAGCTAAATCTGCTCTCGCCTACTCTCTCCCTCTCTTTTTCCTTCATCCTCCTCTTTTTTAGTCACACTATCCATCTGTCCCAAATGGCTTTTCTACCTGATGAGAGTGAAAACAAAGCATGAAGAGAGACAAGGGGGGGGGGGGGGGGGGTCGGGGACTGCACCAGTCATAAAAAAAACAAAAAAAAAAAACAAAACAGAGGATGGACTTTCTTTGAAGCCTGTCAGCTCCTTGCGTTGCTATAGAGACTGCAGTCTTGCCTGCCATTTCATTAAGCATGCTGCTAGGTAAATGTGTGCGAAATGTATGTATGCCTAGGCCCTTTGATGGGTTTCTTAAAAACCACACCCAATTATACTAGATATTTGTCAGAGAAATTTCGAAAGCAGAAATGAGCTCAGTTTGCTGTAATCAGCGGTTAGCATCAGACAAAGTGTAAATAAACTTCTCAAGCAAGATTTTGCTTCAAGTTTAACTTTTGGTGGACTTTCCCCCCCCCCCCATGAACTCACATCTGCACACACTCAGTTCAATTCTATTTGACGATAAACACTGTCACAAAACACTTGACAAAAAATCCAAATGTGGATTTAGATCCTTAATGAGCAAGTAAGGGGGCTTTCACGCTGCCAGTTTAGTCCGAAACAGAGCATGAAAAATTGGTAACGTGAAAGCTGTCATGCGGACCGGGAAGAGCACCGCGGGACCGAACCTAGGACTACCCGAAGGAGGTATCTACGCTAATCTGTGCTCATTGCACTGGAACTGTGCCGCGATTCCCATGAATGTGAATGCAACTCGTACTCGGCTCCACACTCGTTCAGGAAGTAAAGTAACCTGTGCACGTGTTTTAGCCGATGACTGCATCATTAGTTTCCCACAATGCACCATGAGTCATCACCTTATACTTAACTTAGACGCCTTAACTTGATTAAGGATGTTAAACTGCACTTCCTTGTGTAGCTTTCCTTCTCAGGACATCATCACTAGGTGAGGTGACGACGTTGCTGACAGGAAAATGGCAGGACGAGGCGGCAAATTTTTTTCCAGATGTGCAAAAGCGAAGCAAAAGTTTACTTAAGCGGCTTGTTTTCTATTGGCTCGGAAGACAGAGGCTTGTGAATTCTTGTGAAGTTCACCCGGATGAATTCAACACAAAGTAAACTTGGCCACTGCGCGAATGTGCATTCTTTGCGCCCTTTCCCCTTCCAGGTGAACTTTATCCGTGCTTATCCGGTCTTACCACTACTTTAGCTGAGAGAGCAGAAAATGGTAGGTTTCAGGTGTCAAGATTGGTAACGCGAAACCACAAATGTTAGCGCCTCTGTTTAAGTCATGTCCGAATTGTTAAACCGCACCAAAATAAAGGGCTTGTTTGATCAGGAGAGATGCAAACGGATGGCGAATTCTTAGTGTGAGCTCGGTTTAAGGTAAAATGCATGTGACTGTAGAAATACGGTCAATAGAGAAAAAAAACAAAAAACGGCTCTCATCATGGCGATATAGCCTCAATGCTGTGTGTGTATGTTTCTGTGGCTGAATACCTGTGCCCTGCTGAAGGTGTCTCTGAAGTGTTATCGGAAATAGCAATCACTTAATAATGCTGGCGGAGCGGCTTTAGAAGTCTGCAGAACAACGCAGGTAGTGTGTATAATGGCAAGACTAGACACTGCTTAGTGAAACTTAATTAACAAGCCTGTGCTGGACCTCAGTCATCCACTGCAGGACTCACACGGACAAATTAAAAGACTCCCCAGCATGGTTTCGGATATGTATGTGTATGTATGTGTGTGCGTGTGTACAGTACTGTGCAAAATGTTTTCGGCACCCTATTTTATTTAGTATAAACTTTGTTATAGTTTTTTTTTTAATTTTATGACTTCTACAATATCAAGTCAGTACATAAAACATTTTCGTTTCCCAAACATTAGTTTTCTGGCACAAAATTAAATGTTACAGAAAAATGTTTGTATGTCTTTAAAGAAAGCAGCATATTACATAAGAGACACTTTTCAGACAAAAAAAAAAAACACAATGAAGGCTGCTGGGTTTTGCTGCAAAAATAAGAAGCGAGTGTGAAAGTCAAAGTCTCCAGAAGAACTGTGTCTGGTTCTGCAAGATGCTCAATAAAACTTACCAGCTCATTTCCTTATAAAACTGCACTAATTGTACCGGAGACTACTATTTTAATTTATTTTTATTTTTTTTGTCACACCACACCAAATTTACTACAGTTTACTGCTCTTTACAGTATTTTTTTTTAATGTAGAAACATTTAATTTCATTATTTTGAAGGCATCTTTGCTCTACAGCATTTCTTTGCATGTGTCTAAAACTTTCGCACAGTACTGTACTGTATGTGTGTGTATGTGCTTAGATTAACAGATGCTTTCTGGGCTTTCTCTCCAGGAATTTGAGTTGCATTGTATTTCTTAGAGAATGAACCTCATTCTTTAAACATGGCATTAAACACTTTGGTCATTCTTGTGCATCCAGACTCAAACTGCCTTTTTTTTTTTGTTTTATTTAAGTTTTTTTTTTTTCTTTTCTTCTTTTTATTAAGTCAAGTTCTTGTGGTGGAGAAAAGGCACGGCATGTTCAGACTTGAAAAAAAAAAAAAAAAAAGAAAGAAAAAAACGATTCGGGATGTTAAGAAAAAGAACGAAAGAAACAAGTCCAAGCAGAAGACTGGTTTCAGAAGGAAGTTGGTTTACTTAAAAAGGTGTGGACTTTTTCCCCCAGGTAAGCCAATAAACCAGCTTGCTGAAGAAGCCGCTCATGATGAATGTACACATATTTGTACAGCCTCTCAGATAAACGAGTTATTGCAGCACGGAGACTGGTTGTGTTGATGGAATTAGCAAGCAGGGAACACATTTAACTGTTTATATATTCCTTATCAATCATACTCTACTGTGGCTGCATGTCTCCCTGTACTTAAGACTCTGAATGCCATCAGGTTAACCACATACAAACACTATATTGCCAAAAGTATGTGGACCCCTGACAATCACACCCATGTGCTTGTTAAACATAACATTTTAGATTTAGTCCCCCTTTGCTGTTAACTCCACTCTTCTCAGGAATTGGGGATTTGTGCTCATTCAACTACAAGAGCATTAGTGAGGTCAGTAATTGATTGTTGGGCAAAGAGGCCTGGCGCGCAGTCAGCAGAAGGTGTTCATTAGGGTTGAGAGGTCAGGGCTCGGGTCACTCGAGTTCTTCCACACCAACCTTGGCAGACCATGTTTTCAAGGAGCTCGCTTTGTTTGCAGTGGCATTGTCATGCTAGAAAATGTTTGTGTCCCTTAGTTTCTATGACTGAAAATCTTAATGCTACAGTGTTGACAATCCAGACGACTGTGTGCTCGCACCTTTGTGGCAACAGTTTGGTGAAGGACCACGTATGGGTGTGATGGTCAGGTGTCCACATACTTTTGGCCATATGTTTGCATGGTGTGTCACTACACTCTACCTCTCGAAACTATTCACTATTCATGCATACTGTAGGTGTGGACAGGGCTGTTGTTTTAATCCCATTCCTGAAGGAATTCTGCCCAATTCTGCATCTTCCATCAGTTTTTATTTTGGTTTGTACCCACTTGAAATGATTTAGAATGAATTTCCCATATATATATATATATATATATATATATATATATATATATATATATATACAGGTGCATCTTAATAAATTAGAATGTCATGGAAAAGTTCATTTATTTCAGTAATTCAACTCAAATTGTGAAACTCGTGTATTAAATAAATTCAATGCACACAGACTGAAGTAGTTTAAGTCTTTGGTTCTTTTAATTGTGATGATTTTGGCTCACATTTAACAAAAACCCACCAATTCACTATCTCAACAAATTAGAATATGGTGACATGCCAATCAGCTAATCAGCTAATCAACTCAAAACACCTGCAAAGGTTTCCTGAGCCTTCAAAATGGTCTCTCAGTTTGGTTCACTAGGTAAGCCACAAACATTCATTGCCAAAGAAGCTGGCTGTTCACAGAGTGCTGTATCCAAGCATGTTAACAGAAAGTTGAGTGGAAGGAAAAAGTGTGGAAGAAAAAGATGCACAACCAACCGAGAGAACCGCAGCCTTATGAGGATTGTCAAGCAAAATCGATTCAAGAATCTGAGTGAACTTCACAAGGAATGGACTGAGGCTGGGGTCAAGGCATCAAGAGCCACCACACACAGACGTGCCAAGGAATTTGGCTACAGTTGTCGTATTCCTCTTGTTAAGCCACTCCTGAACCACAGACAACGTCAGAGGCGTCTTACCTGGGCTAAGGAGAAGAAGAACTGGACTGTTGCCCAGTGGTCCAAAGTCCTCTTTTCAGATGAGAGCAAGTTTTGTATTTCATTTGGAAACCAAGGTCCTAGAGTCTGGAGGAAGGGTGGAGAAGCTCATAGCCCAAGTTGCTTGAAGTCCAGTGTTCAGTTTCCACAGTCTGTGATGATTTGGGGTGCAATGTCATCTGCTGGTGTTGGTCCATTGTGTTTTTTGAAAACCAAAGTCACTGCACCCGTTTACCAAGAAATTTTGGAGCACTTCATGCTTCCTTCTGCTGACCAGCTTTTTGAAGATGCTGATTTCATTTTCCAGCAGGATTTGGCACCTGCCCACTCTGCCAAAAGCACCAAAAGTTGGTTAAATGACCATGGTGTTGGTGTGCTTGACTGGCCAGCAAACTCACCACACCTGAACCCCATAGAGAATCTATGGGGTATTGTCAAGAGGAAAATGAGAAACAGGAGACCAAAAAATGCAGTTGAGCTGAAGGCCACTGTCAAAGAAACCTGGGCTTCCATACCACCTCAGCAGTGCCACAAACTGATCACCTCCATGCCACGCCGAATTGAGGCAGTAATTAAAGCAAAAGGAGCCCATACCAAGTATTGAGTACATGTACAGTAAATGAACATACTTTCCAGAAGGCCAACAATTCACTAAAAATGTTTTTTTTATTGGTCTTATGAAGTATTCTAATTTGTTGAGATAGTGAATTGGTGGGTTTTTGTTAAATGTGAGCCAAAATCATCACAATTAAAAGAACCAAAGACTTAAACTACTTCAGTCTGTGTGCATTGAATTTATTTAATACACGAGTTTCACAATTTGAGTTGAATTACTGAAATAAATGAACTTTTCCACGACATTCTAATTTATTGAGATGCACCTGTATATATATATATATACACACACACACACATAAGCCAGTTAACCCACAATGATCCTGATCAGAATAAAACATTTAATGAAGACGAATAAATGAATGCAGTAAATGTCTATTGCCACATCCAATACACTATGTTAATGAACACAGCCTGATTTTACAGTTTTATTTATATGTGACTGCCCATTCCCACCCGCATCTCTCTTGACTTGTTGTATCCCAAAGGATCCGGGTCCTAATGCATAACCTTTTGGGATTTTTACTCCATTTTCTCTCAATTTGGTCATTAGCCAACCTTCCCTATCACATGACAGCTACAAACCAGGAAGAGTGAAGGCTAGTATATGCTTCCTCCAAGAAACAAGAAGCCACCACATCTTTCCAAACTGCTGCTCATGTTATGTCACAGAGCAGCGTAACACACTCGGAGGAAAGTACCTTTGGAGAAACCTGCTCCCTTCCACACATATTATCTCACAGATGCTCTGACATGAAACGGCAGAGATTGCTGCCATTGCTCCTGTCCAGAGAGCACGGCCAACTTTGCGGTCTTGGACTCCCAATAGCCATGGTATTGTCGGGATTTCAATTCGCAATCTCCTAACGATAGGGTGAACGCTTTTCTATTGCGCCACTCAGGAGCCCTCTATAGTGCAACATCTAAAAGCATACAAATGTTTTGATGTGTGTCATGTTTAGACATGGCAGGTAAAAACTGTACATGAATGGAAAACTGGGTTATGTGTAAGGTGAATGGTGTTCAATGCCACACTCACAAACCAGGAACTGGTGCACTTTACATTTAATGTGCTTAATTCAGTCCTCAAAAGCCTGCTTGAGTTGCTACTAGCATGTGAAGCTCTGTGCCCCAAATCTATGAGCTTGGGTATGATTTTCACCAGAGCCTTACACCTGCTCAAGGCTTTAGGCCAAAGCATTTGCTTTTTTTGGCCTTAAGCAGCCAGGACGATCTGAAGAGCGTCCCGTTTGATGACCTACAGGGCTGCGGCCAGGGACGGCACAACAAAGCTAAGATTAGACAATCAATAAGAGATGAAGGGCAAAAGCGCTACTCTGCCAAAAGAACCTTTTTTGTCAGGGGGTCATTACTACCTGGTGGTGTGATTAGAGCTCATTTCATATGTTTATGGTCTGTTATACAACTTTCTAGCTCCCTAGCAATAAAGAAACACTAAGATTTAATACTTTAGCTTCTGTTTCATTTGGGCACAGGTAGTTACAACAAGACATTGTGGCTTGCACAGATGTTCCATAAATTCCTTAATCATCAGCTGACAGTCTATGGCAGTATCTCTGTGTCACATTCGCACTGGAAGCCATAAATAACCCAGTCATAAGGGGGGGGGGGGGGACTGGCACTTGCAGCCTCAACTTTCATCTCTACACAAAAAAAAGGACTAGAATCATCACATCCATCCACATGCCTGGCTGGTCTAAATCTGATTTTCTGCTATTAAGCCCCATTTCCCTGCCTCAATCTGCCACTGAGAGGTGATAACAGCATGTCTTTGATCATTTTCTCGCCCCAGTGTTTCGCTCAATATAATCCATGACCAAAAATAATGGGATTTGGTGCATCTCCATATGGCAGAGAAACTAATTGACAGAAATTAATAAAGTTTGTAGGGGGGAGGGAAGAGAAAAAGCATCAAGTGGAGGCAAACAACATCCACCCCCCCTTTCAATCTGGCAAAAAAAATAAATAAATTGACGTGGTATAAAATACTACTAACACTCTGAGACAAACAAATAAATAAACATGACTAAAATAAAAAGTATGACAAGCAAACTTCGGCTGGAATGACAGCTGACAGCTCCGTCGTGGGAGAAGCGCAGCTCACTCGTGTGGATCTTGTGTTTAAAGGAGAGCATGTTCTACAGCATTTCTCTCCGAGGGGGGGCAAGTGTGTGTGAAGAGCTGCTTCAGTCTAATCCCTGCTGTCACAGCTGAATCAAAACCTTGTTCAGATGCCACATTCACAACAACAGGTGCGTGATGTGGGTGTAGTAAAGCTGCGTTTACAACCTCCTTTACTTCTTCACGGCAGATTCCGAAAACAGAAGGGAACGTGTGACGGAAAGACGTGTCCTTGTTTTTTCTTTCCTGCATAAATACGATCTTTAAGCGGCGGCTGCATAAAGTCTCAAAATTGACGCGCGCTACGTTTGTGATTCGAGAAAACACCTGAACAAATCTGTTTCGGACAAAAACTCTGGGAAAACGAAATGCTGAAAAAGAAGATTTACAATTCAGAAAGTTCAGAGAATTGATTATATGAGTATACCACATTTCTCAATACTATAGTAACAACTGATTAACAGGCAGACCACATCTACATAGTCTAAGGCTATTAATAAACAAACAAACAAAAAAAAGCGTTGTTATTCAACAAGACAAATGTATAATTGTTTATATGGTGAAGGTTTCTATAAGGAAATGTTCGTTTAACATTTGAGGAAGGGGTCCGGGGTGCCAGTGCTTTGTAAAGGTCAGTAAGTAGTCCACTACAGGAAAGTCTCCGGGACAGAGGACTTTGCTTGTTTTATTCCTTAATTACTGTTCTGATAAGAATGTAGCGTGGAAGGAAAAGATGACGGCTTTTTGTTTCCTCCCTTATTGTTGACAAAGCGCCCAAGTAAGAATCTGTGTAATTGCTTTGCTGTCAAGAACTGAACCACATAAATTTCAATCTTTGTGTCTTTAATATGTTGACATGCAGATTTTTGAAAGGCGGGTCACATGACGTTACTGGTACTGTTGGTATGGGCAGAAACTTCAAAGAGAGCGAAGAGCAGTCATGCAGGGAGAGGAATTTTGTGAGCTCACTCATGTGAAGTTCTCAAGTGTTTCTATACCTTGCAGCTAATGAGGGTATAAGTTGCTTCTTTTTTGCCTCCCAAGCAGTTTCATAATGTGTATGCTATACACTATATACACTATGGCACTTTCTCTTCGCCTCTATGGCAGTTACCGGTGAGTTGCAGCTCACTTTTCAAGGCAATGCCATCCAGTTCCAGCTCGTCTGCGCTCCCTCTTTCTTTTCTTGCCTTTTTCTCTGTCAGCTGAGATAACCGCACCCATCTCACACTGCACACCTTGTTACCATGGTGATCTCGCAAGGAGAAGTTTCACTATGTAATGAAACACAGTAAAATATAAAAAAAATAAATAAATTAAAAAAAGAGAGAAAAAGACACCAGAAAGCAAAAAAGGTAATAATCCCACTTGAGCCTATTTATCTAGCAGAAGGCACAGAGAGAGCTCATATGGCTGGCAGATTGGAGTAATTCCCAGCATGCAGCACAGGTTCGTCCTCTGATGTTTGGACCTTGCCACCAGGGATTGTCCGATTACCCTAGCCGAGGCACAGAAAGGGGAGGGGGCTCACTTTGAAGAGCGAAGAGTGGACGTGTGCTTTCCATATGAGGGGTGGGCTGGGGTCCCTGGGGGCTTGGGCTGTGAGGCAAAATAGTCATCGGGTATATAAGAGCTAGTCAGATTCAGTTCAGAGCCTGCAGCACAATGTGCCACGTCGCTTATCCACTGCAGAAATGGCCTCTCTTTTACGATGTGGGTTATAAATCTCTGAAATTGTGCTGTTGGGGGGGGGGGGACAAAAACACTGATCACTTTTATCTGCTTGGAATAGCAAAAAGAATGTAAAATACGCTCTTCTGTGTTTGCTTTTCTGGAAAAGTGTGTGTGCAGTTTTAGATCTCAGAACTATAAATAGTCAGAATTCACGTCATGTGCACCCTTCAAGATTATGTGGAGAGAAAAAAAAGATTCACTAAGGAACTAAGCAACCAACCAACCAACCAACCAAATAAGCAAACAAAATACAACAATAATAATAATAATAATAATAATAATAATAATAATAATAATAATAATAATAAATACAAATTGAGAAAATGATTACAAGAAACTTCTTAATTTTCCTGGAACAAAAAACAATATAAGTATATTTAAATAATAGTATTTTCTCCCAAAAAACATTATTGGCAGCCCTAAAGCTTTAAAAAAAAATGTAAAGAAATTGTCCTCCTCAAAGCAAACAAACAAATTCAGCCATTCTGCCAAGTACCTTAACATTTTACTACCAAACCTGGTTGCCTCTTCCAGGAGGTTAAGACTTAGGTGTAATTAGATCTTTTAACTAAGTATTGAGTCCAAACTTACATCTCAATCAACACTGAAATGGCAATATCATTTTAGTTTCCATTTACAACCTGTGATCTGAATTGAAGATGGGAGTCCATATGCATCGTCTCCAAGCTCGTCAGACTTTACACGAAGAGTAAAGGCTCAGTGCTGTTATTCTCTCCAGAGGAAACTTTAACCAAACATTAGTTGTGAGTGTGCAGATTTTCAAACCAGTGTCTAGCAAAAATCCTCTTACTACTAGCTCCGCTTTATTATTTTGAAGTATGTCCACTGCGGCTACGTCTACATGAATTTCTACATTTGAAAACGCATCTTTCTCTCTACGTTTTGGCCTTACGTCCACACTGAGGGCGGTGCTTCTGTCCAGCAAAAACGGAGCTTTTCGAAACCGCTCTCCCAAGTGGATAAATTTATTTGTCTGAGAAAACAATATTAAAAAACAATGACGTATTTTTAGTCATGTGGTGCAGTCTTGTGACCCACTGAACTCAAAACAAACAAGTGGACGATGTTGTACTGCAGTTGTTGTGCCTGCTATCCAGTTTGATAGCTTTGTTAACCCTTAAATGCGTACATGTTTCACCAATCATTATTACATATTCGGGTCGTTAGCGACCCGGAGTATACAGATGCATCTCAATGAATTAGAATGTCGTGGAAAAGTTAATTTATTTCAGTAATTCAACTCAAATTGTGAAACTCGTGTATTAAATAAACTCAGTGCACACAGACTGAAGTAGTTTAAGTCTTTGGTTCTTTTAATTGTGATGATTTTGGCTCACATTTAACAAAAACCCACCAAATCACTATCTCAACAAATTAGAATACTTCATAAGACCAATAAAAAAAACATTTTTAGTGAATTGTTGGCCTTCTGGAAAGTATGTTCATTTACTGTACATGTACTCAATACTTGGTATGGGCTCCTTTTGCTTTAATTACTGCCTCAATTCGGCGTGGCATGGAGGTGATCAGTTTGTGGCACTGCTGAGGTGATATGGAAGCCCAGGTTTCTTTGACAGTGGCCTTCAGCTCATCTGCATTTTTTGTTCTCTTGTTTCTCATTTTCCTCTTGACAATACCCCATAGATTCTCTATGGGGTTCAGGTGTGGTGAGTTTGCTGGCCAGTCAAGCACACCAACACCATGGTCATTTAACCAACTTTTGGTGCTTTTGGCAGTGTGGGCAGGTGCCAAATCCTGCTGGAAAATGAAATCAGCATCTTCAAAAAGCTGGTCAGCAGAAGGAAGCATGAAGTGCTCCAAAATTTCTTGGTAAACGGGTGCAGTGACTTTGGTTTTCAAAAAACACAATGGACCAACACCATCAGATGACATTGCACCCCAAATCATCACAGACTGTGGAAACTGAACACTGGACTTCAAGCAGCTTGGGCTATGAACTTCTCCACCCTTCCTCCAGACTCTAGGACCTTGGTTTCCAAATGAAATACAAAACTTGCTCTCATCTGAAAAGAGGACTTTGGATCACTGGTCAACATTCCAGTTCTTCTTCTCGTTAGCCCAGGTAAGACGCCTCTGACGTTGTCTGTGGTTCAGGAGTGGCTTAACAAGAGGAATACGACAACTGTAGCGAAATTCCTTGACACGTCTGTGTGTGGTGGCTCTTGATGCCTTGACCCCAGCCTCAGTCCATTCCTTGTGAAGTTCACTCAAATTCTTGAATCGATTTTGCTTGACAATCCTCATAAGGCTGCGGTTCTCTCGGTTGGTTGTGCATCTTTTTCTTCCACACTTTTTCCTTCCACTCAACTTTCTGTTAACATGCTTGGATACAGCACTCTGTGAACAGCCAGCTTCTTTGGCAATGAATGTTTGTGGCTTACCTAGTGAACCAAACTGAGAGACCATTTTGAAGGCTCAGGAAACCTTTGCAGGTGTTTTGAGTTGATTAGCTGATTGGCATGTCACCATATTCTAATTTGTTGAGATAGTGAATTGGTGGGTTTTTGTTAAATGTGAGCCAAAATCATCACAATTAAAAGAACCAAAGACTTAAACTACTTCAGTCTGTGTGCATTGAATTTATTTAATACACGAGTTTCACAATTTGAGTTGAATTACTGAAATAAATGAACTTTTCCACGACATTCTAATTCACTGAGATGCACCTGTATATATGTAACGCGGATGGCTCTCTAAACTGCCCCAATAGTATAAAACTGCCCTAATATTTTACGAGCAATTACAAAATAATAAAACACAGCATATTTCGTTATATTTTGACATTTTATTTATCAGACAGATGCAAAAAAAAAAAAAAATACACACCGTTAAAAATGACGCACTTATAATTCACGCGCTAAAATAGTGAAAGTATTATAGCATTTTCATTCAATCATCTCAGTCACCATAACAAAATTAAAATCATTACAACATTTAATATTTTCGTAATTAACGTCATTTTATCATGTATAATTTTCATGGCTAAAAACGATATTATCAAGTAATATTATAAATGTGGCACCTTCTGCGCTTCGGGATCTGGATCATTCAATACGTTACTCTCAATAGGCTACTATCGTGTTCATATGATCAAAATCAATATTTTGTTCGCTGACAACTTCATCATCAGATCCACCGTCAAATGACAGGCTGATATTTGATCAGAAACTTTTTCCGAATTGAGCCATATCAAGTTTTGTAACGTTTCTTTTATGTCTGGGGTAATTATGATTGACACATTACATCATCATCGCTCACCAAACATTCCCACCTTGAGGAATAAAAGTGAACTGCACTTATTGAGCCGTGGGAGCATCTACACTACACGCCAGTGTAGACGGAGAGCGTTTTTAAAACGAAAATGCGGTTTTCAGATCTATCCGGATTAATGTGGGTGTAGCCTGTAAAAATCATCCATATAAACAAAACTTTTTTATCTTTCAAGCCACGATTCGTCACGTCCCTTCAGATGCCCTGACTTGACAGAATAAACCATGGTCACGTAAACGTCGGCAGATCAAACACGCCCCACTGGATCAAAGAGATGTCTGAGTTCAGATACACGAAAAGTAAACGCGACAGTTGCCCGCATCTTAACTGTCTCTTTCTCTTCAGCCTGCTGGTGTTAACAGGTGGGTTGAGTCAACTAGCAATGAGGGTGTGTGGGAAGATGAATAGAGCCCAACAGGTACGTACAGCAAGTCCACTGGAAAAGCAGCTCTTTCAACGGTGATTCATTAGCTGCGCCATCATTTTTTTCCTTCCCAACAAGCCCACTCCCTACCGATGCCCACATGCTGCAGTATAAACTAACGTAAACTAGACATGTGCTGTTTTTGCCTTTGACATGAGAGTAGAATGAGTCTAAAGTGATCTTGGTGAAAGTGTTAATAAAGTGCATTAGTCAGCAGGTGTCATACCGCATTTAGTATGGTCAGAGTGTAAATACCGGATAAGGACACGTCATCTATAACAGACCATCCGTTTTGTCATTTAATTCAAAGTAGTAACGGCTTTTGTGAGCAAGCTACTGCCTAACGTATTGGCAAATTTTTCCACAACGACGCTCACACAAACTCAAGTTTCAGCTCATGCCTTCCACCCCCAACCCCCATCCTTCAGAGACCTTGTTAAGATGTTTAAAACCCAGAAGCCACATGTCATGGTCAGATCATCTTGCCATGTGATCTCTTGCTCAAGGTTCAATTTCTGTGAGCAACCAAGAGAGAGAGAGAGAGAGAGAGAGAGAGAGAGAGAGAGAGAGAGAGAGAGAGAGAGAGAGGGAGGGAACAAAAAAAATAAAAACCTCAATAAAATATATAATAAAAAATAAAGTACAACTATGTCTCTATAAATAAATATTAAAACTTAAGTTTCCAATGTAAAGAAACACCAGGAGGAGTATCTGAGGGACCAGCTGAGAGTTGTGTGCATTGCCAAAAAACTGGCAGGTTTATCTATAGGAACAAGGCTGCCAAGGCTATCTGAGGCAAAGGGAGATTGGGTACTTGGCGCGCACGCACACACACACACACAAACCAGACACCACACACAGCAGTAGATAAACCTCAATTGTTACTAGCAGCAGAAATGAAGTCGCTGTCTTTCTTCTCCCCTTTATTTTCACCTAGCCTCTAACGCTGGAACAATCTAACACACAACCTTATCTCTTCTGATATTCTGCTTCTCATTATTTTATCCCACAAGCTTTTTTCTTCCCCCTCAAAAAAGGCAGCATCTTTGATGAAAATCCATTCATGGATTTAATGGATTTCGTCTGCCCTTTTCTTGGGGATCTGTGAGACGTGTTCGAACTTCAGCTGCCCGTTTCAGGACCCGCTGACTGCCGAGGACAGTGTTTCTGCCGCCATCAGAAGAACAATAATGATAAAAAAAAGATTCGGCTTACGAGTTGCACGGAGCTTATAAGGATGAGAGCTTGAAACAACTTCTTCAACTTAATAATAATTTTTTTTTTTTTTTAAACAGCTGGAAACTTTAACACTGAACCAAGAAGTGATATCTAACCAAGGCGCATTAACTTTTTCTTAATTACACCATTCAGTAGACATGGAAAAAAAAAAAAAAAAAAAACAGTGATGGCTGTACAACACAACACAGAGTGATAGCTGTATAACACACAGGCCTGCACAGTGGGGTTGAGCCCTGACCTCAACCCCACTGAACACCTTTGTGATGAAACTGAATGCCGATTTCACACCAGGCCTCCTCGCGCAACACCACTGTCTGACCTCACTAATGCTCTTGTGGTTGAATGAGCACAAATTCCCTCACAGCCATGCTCCAAAATCTAGTGGAAAGTCTTTCCAGAAAAGTGATGGTAATTAAAACACCAAAAGAGGACTAAATCTGGAATGGGATGTTCAGAAAGCACACATGGGTGTGATGGTCAGGTGTCCATAAACTTTTGGACATAGTGGGTGTGTCCCTAGCTCCCTAGGTTGTGAATCATTATTTTGTGTACACGAGTTCGGGCACTGCTAAGGACATTGGCTCACTACACATTGGGAGACTGATAACGCAATTTTCGACAACGTGACTACGTACTCGCCTTGTAAAGGCAAAACTTAAAAATATTCAAGTTTTATGTGTTATATAAATTTGTTAGCTTAATCACACACGTTTCTGTCATGGTACTTCAAGCAGGATCGAAGGCTAGGTAGTGGATTTGTTAAAAAATTCATTAAACATTTAAAAAAAAATCATTAACACTTAAAACGAACCATATGTACTGTAGAACATCAAATAAAGTTCAAAATCGCTAAGATAAGTAGTCAGTTGAGAGCTACAAACATTTGTAGAAGGAAGTTGGCTGAGAGTTCGTCTGCCATTTTTTTTTCCGAGCTGAAAGGCTTCCGATAACATGACGTCATTTCCAGTAAGGGAACATAGTGATCATTGATGCTCCCTGGTTTTTGCGGTGCATTCTGGAGCGAACGTTCCAGTGGAAGGATTCTGCGATTGAGACAGCCCTTAAAATGGCCGACTCCCTGATCAGGGCCCTGACTACTGAACTAGGGAGCTAACTGAGGCGCACCCATAGTGTATTAGCTTCTTAAATTGATAACACTGGCTATACAGTTTGCTGTTTTGAGGAGGTAAATATACATCACTCATCACAGTTTGTTGGCTAGCTTGTTGCTAAGAAAAGATGAACATTGCGGCATCCATGTTTTTTTCCCCACTCTGCAGCTCGAGATCGAAAATGAGGTAAATCTGAGCGCCAACCTTCCACTTCTGAGGTACACCAAAGGCAGCATTTGATCTCTCTCTACACAAGAGTGTTGACTGGAAAAAAAAAAAAAAAAGAGTTGTTGACTGCATTCTCACCCACCTCAACAAACCTTCTCACTACTCTCCGCAGATGTGTATTCTCTGTAGAGATCAGGTCTGGCCTTGCAATACTACTACACTCAAAGCCTGCTATGTACACGGCCCGTCTCCTGATGTTACACTGCATTACACAATACTTACACATTTCTTCCCTCATTTCAGACTTTCAATTGAGTTTTGTGGTCTCAGTGTTACAACCAAATCACTAATCAATGGCTGATCAGTTCATAATATATACTGTATTCTTCAATGACACCTTAGAATACAGCTTTAACACATTAAGAGAACTTGGTTGGTCTGGTAGTCTGGACAAGCCGATAAGATCTTCAAGACCACTAAACACACACATCATTTATGAAACCACTTGAACCAAGTGTGTTTAGTATATGTTCAATTGTATAGATGCAGTTAAGTACGAGTAAACGTGATTACGTTGAGTTACTGTTACCAAACCAAAGTTGATTTGTTTTCTGTAACAGAATTTCCAGAAGTTTTTTTTTTATTTGTCTTATACCACTGTGATTTGCCAATGATTAAATTTGAAAAAAAAAAAAAAAAAAAAAATCATTACTAAATGACACATTGTGCTTTTTAACCGCTTAACCAAATGTACCGACTGTTACAAAACACTGACAGCTATGATTCTTCCATGAATTGGTAAATAAATGTCTCCTTACAGAAAGCCTCACCACATCAATGACTTTACATTTCTTTTGTTAATTTTTTTTTTTTTATCCATTTATAGTTAGGCTTAGACTTTGTGGAGTGTCTGCCGTTCAAGTCCATAGTGAATGAGTTGTTACTATAGAAACGATAACATACAAGCACATTGCAGTCGGACAACTGTTTAAGTCATGCTGTTATAGAACACAAGACCTTCTGACCTATACCTTCTGGATGTGTTATAAAAGGAACTGAGTGATATGCAGGAACTTATTTTTGGCATTTATGCCTCATTTATATTAACTATCAACTAACCTTTATCCTAATGACTCACAGAAACTCCGGTGTCGATGCATGACTGCCACATCTGCAGGTGTGTCTCAGATGTGAGGAGGATGGATCGGATGACTTATTGTTCATAAACAATTTTTAAGTGGTGGTGGAGCGGAAAAAGTGAGCCGGACTGGGATCAGTATGAGAGCCATACTAGCATATGGTTCTGAAATGGAGGCCCGGGATTTATGGAGGAGGCCGAACAGCACAGTAATATGCCACAGATGGTCTGAGAGGGGACTGCATGGATCTAATGAAAATGAATCGCCTTGATGGACCTAATCAGGAATTTACTCCTGATCAACAGCACACTTTCTGCCAGTTCCTGGCCAGCCTGTGCCATATTAAAAGTGCTTCCCATCCCTGGTTTCTGTTACAAGGGATCAAGAGCTCTGTAAATGTGAAGTAGCAGGGGTGAGGACCTGAGGAATTCCAGCAAAGTCACTCAAAGTCCGCCTGCTCTGCATAGATAGAACCAGAGCAAAGGGAGCTAATGCATTTATAATGAAATGCTAGCCTGAGTTCTTAAATTGCTAAACTACAAAGTCAACCAGCATGTGTTAGGGTTTGTGTGTGTGTGTGTGTGTGTGTGTCATGACTGTGCAAGCATGTGATCCAGACACCAGGTGAGAAGCTTGGCTGGCATACTGGCTCATCTGTTTACTGTTTACTCAAGGGCATACAGGAGGAGAGGAGAAGAGGAAGAGACCATTTTGCTCAGAGTCACTTCCTTAGCTGGCAGACTTGATGGGTTTTACTCTGGGGTGTTGGAGAGAGTGACAAAGTTAATCCATCAGATACCACAAGGATACAGACGCTGCCAATCCCTGCCTGCACCACCTCCTGCAATGGAACCCTGCCAAAGCCTCAGGTCTCTTTCTTACTGGTGCGGATTGCACAGTGTGAAACAGGGCAGAGAATGTCGCACCGCTTCTGGGGCCGGAGATGTGCTAACTTCTCATCTGACATGCATGAAAATCCTGTGGCAGAGCTATAGTACCAGAGGGAAGCAACTAAATAATCTTCTAGGCTGACATCCGAAAACATCCTGCACTTCTAAGATGATAATTGGGATAACTGTATATTATGTCTTCGTATGGTGTTCACACAGACAGACAATTTGCCTGGAACTCAATTGAGGCCTTGGTGTTAAATGAAGTTTACACAAATAATCATGCCAACAAGTGCTTAACTGGCTATATCTCAAGCTGCAGGCAACATGGCTGACAACTATATCTCGTGTTTCCCATCCTCGAAATATTGGTTGAAAGGCAGGAATACACCCTGGAGGGGTTTGCCAGACCACTGCACTGCACTGCACTGCAATGCACAATCAAACAGTCAGGTCATTCACACCTATGGGCAATTTAGAGTAGCCAATCAACTACTACTATGGTTTTAAAAAGTAAGAGGAAAATCAGTGAACCCAGAGGAAACCAACATAACGTCATTCATCCCTCCCTTGCTCAGAGGCTCACCTACCTTTTCCTGAGCGAGTTCTCTCTCGGCAGTGTGGCTTCTCTCCAGATCCTGGCGGACACGTTCCATTTCGGCCCGGACACGGCCCAACGCCACCTCCTGTTCCTGGGCAGCACGTTGGCGCTCCTCCTCACGCAGTAGGCCCAACTCGGACAGCTGCTGCTTCCTTTGACTGTGAGCCGCAAGCAGCTCCTCCCTCAAAGTGTGCACCTGGGACTCCAGCTCACTGATGGTCTGGAATCACACATAAGGTCACACATAACTACCTTACCAAATAATAATGAGCACCAAATAAAGAATGAAGAAATAGAGAATGATTTGTTACATTTCATTGGGGTGCATCAGTGCACTCCATCTTGGGTTGCACAGGCATTGAGGAATCACAATTTTACCCAGAGTGTGGGGAATGAAAAGTGCAAAACTGGTGGAGCACTTGTGCTTGGTCTGGCCAAGAAGAGGAAAACAGAAACCACCCCCTCTGATCTCACAGCCTCAAGGGTTCAACATCAAAAGCGGGCATTCCACAAAGGTCAGCGGTTTGATTTAATGAGCAAAATTAGCGCAAATCAAAGGTCAGTTACTCATAGTTGGGGGGCGGGGGTGGGATGAGGCACTGCTGCCATTTCTTGTTTCAGGAAGCTGAAACAACACAGGGACTGAGTGCTTTGCCACATTGACGGCCATGCTTGGGAAAATAAAGGGTGCAGATGACTAAAAAAGGAAACAAAGTGAGCAAAGGCCCCCTATTAGAGAATGGAAGCCCCTATTAGAGAATCAGCCAGTGGGGTTTGTTGACATTGACCTTGCTTGCAGTGACATCATTTTTGACATTAGCAGACATTAGGGTTGCTTAACAATATGGAAATGCTAAGGCTGAGTGAGTTGCCAATTTCAATGCTACATTAATTCTCCACAATGCTATAAATGAATCCCATCTCAGGTTGTGATCTGTGATGTCTGTGCAGTACTAGCAACACAAGGGGTTGGCAGCTCCATGGCTTCACTCCACTTGCTTTTAGGTATTACAGGGAGGAGGACGGTTATCGCCTGCCTGAAGAGCATCGGAAAATTGTGAACACATTCCGGAATGGGGTGGGATCTTTGCCACTTCAAAAGGCAGGCCATGAAAAAAATACATTTAAATTAAGTAAAATAAACACACACAGATGTTGGGGCTGTGCTTGTGTCCCAGGTGACAGCAGCAGAAGTGGCAACACTCGCCTACACACTACTACTAGTTGTAAATAGCTATTAGATCTCAGCTCGGAGGAGCCTTTAATCTATAATTCCTTCTTTAGTCTGGTATGGGATAGGCTGGTAGGCATTAATGTGATTCTTTTGATGCTTGGAAGTAATATCATCAAACAAATAAAATATAAGGCTGGCTACAGAAGCTAGCACAAGGGTGCATGATGGCATGTGAATGTTTTAGGTAATACTTCTTCTTAGTTAGAAGTACAGTTAAAGAAATATGAATACAGCATAGACATGTATACATCCATGCATGTCAAGTATGCATGTAAATGGACAGTTCAGAAATACTCTGAGGAGTATTCCTTGGCAGATCAGTACTTTTAAATCAAGGACCTTAGTGTTGACCAACATTTGCGGGCTCTTCAGTTGAACTACTGGTGCATTTTACAACTTACACATGGTGTCGCACCCTGTCAGCCCCATGCCATGCTCTAGGTGCACATTTTTAGCCTCGTCTGAGAAGTCAGACTGTGGCCACAACGCAAGCTTTTCTTTCCAGTTCCTATAAACAGTGTCCTTTTGATTGCTTCAAACCAGGAGGCCTGTCAGATAACAGGAATGCAGATACAGCCATGACGCACTAAACAGGGTTTGGGCCTTTCTAGTGGTGTCTATCTCCGTTTTTACAGTTTAATTAAAATGGGGACAGAGATGGGCAGTTGCTACTTAAACAATGTCTGGTCTATTTGTGCGTACATATACTCACAAATTCAAAGTATTAGGGGAAGTCAATGCTTCGGTGTGTATTATAGTACAGAAAGCCAGCACCTTGTAAAACTGAAGTGTTCTGTAATTACCCCAAGGTGGGGCCTTGGCTCAGAATAGTGCTGTGTCCTCAGAATAAGAGCATGAGACACTTTTAGAAACATTTGTTTAAATGGTGCGACAGCAGGATGCTACTATGGCTAAAGCAATCAGCAAGCCTCTTTTGCCAGCTCTGCAACATATCATTAACCCTCAGAACTTCCATCCATCCATCCATCCATTTTCTGTACCGCTTATCCTACACAGGGTCACAGGGGAGCCTTGAGCCTGTCCCAGGGAACTCGGGGAATGAGGCGGGGGACACTCTGGATGGGATGCCAGCAAACCGCAGGGCACAAATGCACAAACATTCACACACCCTTTCACACACTGTGGACAATTTGGAAATGCCAACCAGCCTACAACGCATGTCTTTGGACTGGGGGAGAAAACCGTAGTACCCAGAGGAAACTGCCGAAGCATGAGGAGAACATGCAAATTCCGCGCACACAGGGCGGAGACGGGATTCAAACCCCCAACCCCGGAGGTGCGAGACAAACGTACTAACCAATAAGCCACCATTATTCCAACCCACAGAACTTAAACTAAATTTGACGCCATTTTTTGCACTATTCTCAGTAATCGTTTATCACTAAGAAATTCACTATATGGTCAAAAATATGTGGACACCTGACCATCATACCCATATGTGGGCCTTCCCCTAGCTGTTGCCCCAAAGTTGGAAGCACACAATTATCTAGAATGTCGTTGTATACTGTAGCATTTAGATTTCCCTTCACTGGAACTAAAAGGCTCAAGCAGAAACCTGTTCCAGCATGACAATACCCTTGTTCCACGCCAAGGCTGGAGTGGAAGAACACGAGTGGCCTGCACAGAGCCCTGACCTCAACCCCACTGAACACCTCTGGGATGAACTGGAACGCTGACTGTGTGCCAGTCCTTCTCACTCAACATCAGTACCTGACCTCACTAATGCTCTTGTGGCTGAATGAGCACAAATCCCCACAGCCATGTGCCAAAATCTGGTGGAAAACCTTCCCAGAAGAATGGAGATTATTACAGCAGTAAAGTAGGGACCAGCTACAACAACTAATACCCATGGTTATGGAATGGGATGTTCAACAAGCACATACATGTGTGAGGGTCAGGTAATTCTGGCCATATTGTGTAACAAGGACCTTTCCAATCATTCACTGCATAATAAGTTTATCATTGCATGATAAGTATCAGTGAGTAATCTGGTTTTAAGTATACATAAATGTTCAACATTGTATTCAAACCACACTAGCTTCACTTCACTAGATTATGTCTCAGGTTTGATTGACAATAAAGAGAAGGAAGTTTTTTGGTTTTTACAGCTTGGACCTTATTTCCTCTATTAGTTATATAGTGTACAAAGACACAGAAGACTTTAGTCGCTCATCTGCAGGAGAACACTGCACTGAAGTATTCCCTGATAACAAAGAACCTACGCTACTTTGGACATGATTCTCAAATTCATTCCCAGCACAGCCACCCTCTGGGTAAGAGACCTTTCGGTTCGATATTAGTCTGAGCCACATTTACATGTTTTCAACAAGCAGGTCCATGTGCTGCTCAGAAAAAAAAAAAAGTATTTCATGCTTGCTAATCCAGGCTGATGCAAGTGATGTCTGGTCTGAGATTAAACCCCTTTTCATCATCTGGGAAAAAGGGACGGTTTGTGCCGAGGACCCAGAACTCACTTAGGCTAAACACATACAAAGATCAGAACAAAGCAGACTTGGGAAAACCAGGGAGGTCAGCGAGACAAGAAACCGGTAAAGTTTTCTGTTTTCCACAGCTGAAAAAAGGCTGCAAAGACACTGACTGCATGCCTGATTCTCAAGCTCCATTCCCTAATCCTTGCACATGGATTATTATTGTCCAGGAATGAACATGGATGATCAGGATTTCTTTTGAACAGAAAACGAACAGTAAATAGTAAATAGAAAGCAAAACATCAAAAACATCACTGCTACAGCTATCAGATCTATTTGGCACATAAACATACATCATACTCTTTATTCATTTATTGTAACATATAATGTTGTGGAATGTCCACGAAACAAGTTAGTTTACTGTATGTTACTACTTACTTTTCTTTTTCTCCTCTCTCGAAGATAATAATACACAAAAAATGCAGTTTGTCATGTTACAAGAAACATTAAGATGCAAAATCGTCTCTCCTGAACACTTTCCTGTGGCAGGCAACGTAAAAGGAACAGCTTTACGTCAGGTACAAAGTGCTGACCCAAGAGACTCTTTCCATAAATATTAAATAAACGTCTCCAAGCTTCACCATATGGAGCATCCACCATACAAGTCGCAGTGAATTGGTTGTTACTACAGAAATGATAATGTATTAGAATGAGCACGTTAATATAAATCTGTGCTCCGTCTTGCAGCCAAACTGCTGTCAAAGCCGAGCTGTTACAGAAAATTAATCAACACATTCTGAGCAATCAGATTGAAGAATTCCACAGCGCTGTGGTATAAACTCCCACGGCCAGTTGGTGTGTCCAGATTTGCACTCCACACTCTCTGAACTACATACATTTTCCATTTCTTTTACTGCAGTTATCGAATAATTCATGCTAGTTGCTGAATCTTATATGATCAATAATTCAATAATTAAAGATCAAATCAATTTTTAAAAATAATAAGCCAGGTCAGGCGTCTGAAGGGTTAATCACATTTAATATTAAAAATCTATTTCTGTTATGGAGAGTTGCAGGCAACATTTCCAGTAAAACATTTCCAGTAAAACTATATTAATAAAAACAGCCTTTAAACTCAATATCTATTTTAAATGGTATTGCAATCATGTATGAATGCATCTGTAGCATCGTATAACATTCTCCCAAGGTGTCCTTGAATGTGTTGTTTTTTCTTGTATGATGGAAGTGGCAAGAATGACATAAATCCATGGGTCTGGATATAAGCTATTCAGCTTATGCTGAGCAACCCTACTTAACGGGTTTGTTTTTTTCCTCGAAATATCCATGCCTGATTTCCATGCCATATCAAAATATCCATGCCTGATTTCCATGCCATATCAAAATATCCATGCCTGATTTCCATGCCATATCAAAATATCCATGCCTGATTTCCTCTGTCACACTAGCCGTCATGTACTCTGGTCTAATCTCTTATTTGGGAATGAAGTTCTTGAAAATTTGTCAGTGTCATTAATTTGCCAATCATGGCTGCAGAGAGTGGTCCTCAGTGCAATATTCCAAGGATCAGATTCTCCCCTCATGCTGTTTGAACTCCTATGTTATAAGAGGGAGAAAGAATTTCTCAAGGATGAAAAAGTGGGAAAATGAGATGCTGGCCAAATAAAAGCAATGAAAATGATTCTGACTGCAGCTGAAACACAGGAAATATAGTAATGGAATTGACTGACCGAACAAAACATCTGTTGTTCATATATTCTGCCTAAATTAGGCAGAATATTAGGTCTCTCTTCCAAGGAAGGTGCAGATGCCTAGAGCAAATGTACTGGATAAATCTACAATTTTCATCTCCGGAAGCCAAAAAGAAAAGGAAAAGAAAGAATACCAAAGAACACTTAAAGAACATGATACAAAGTTAAGTATCAAGCAAATGATGAGACGTGATTCAAATATTTCCTCTTCATTAAATAATCGTTATAAAGCGCACAGGTTCCTCATAACAGTGTGACATAAACATGCATGTAAAGGAAAGAGTTCCAGTCTCTGGAGCCAGTTGTGTATTAGCGCACAGTACTTGCTGCAGGCAACACTATTTATTGGGAACTGTCCTGGATGGGCTGCCAACTGACTCTCGGCCTCGCCCCTTTCATCTTCAAAAAGACTGAGGAAACTAGGAGCCTGGAGGGTGCCAAAGCAGAAATTCCAGGTTGAGAGGAAACTGAATACTCCAGCTTCAGCCCAAGGACAAGGATATAAGCTCATTCCCTCAGCGATCTAAACAAAGACTCCAAACCAAGACATGGATCAATAAAACCTTCAGCACAGTATTAGCATGGCGTTGTTTTTACTTTGGCTTGTTTTGATGGCTGTATGTTGTTGTAGGTTGTGAGGTTTCTTTGAAACAGCACTAAGATTGCAGTAGCATTGAGATCTAGGCCAGGTAACGGTGCTGGACTTTGGCAAGCCCACTCATAAACTCAAAAAAAAAAACACACAAAAAAAAACAAAGCTCTGTTCCTGAATAATTTATACTTCTGAACTTCCTTTTACATCCAAACTGTGCTGACCACATCAGGAGATGAGTCTAACTGACTCATCTTCAGTGTATGTGAAAGATGTGTGTTCACTTTGTCAGCTTTCCAAATTTGAAAGAAAGCTGGGTCTAGCTGGGTCGCTTTTGTTGCAGCTGTGAAAAAGGGAGTTTTATTTATTTATTTTATTTATTTATTTATTATTTTTTTTATTAGTTATCGTTGTTGAGTCAATATTTTCAATCAATCGGTCTATCATCTTCATACATAGATCCATACTGTAATCAGCCAGGCACCATGCGTTCCAATTTAACATCTCATCTCAATAAAGCAGCCAGTGGAAGGCTTCGTCAGCACCATCTTCTCTCTTCTTTCCGGAATTCCATCTCTCAGACGCTCTGAGAGAAAATATGCCGTCTTGAGAAGAGAAAAGTAGTCACGAAGGCCATCTTATCTCGCTCAGACAGCTTTGAGGCAGCCAGTTTCCTGTCAGCAGTAGCTGAAAAATGTATCTTCATCTAGCAGCTAGAGAAAGCTTGATGGACACCGGTTGAAATGCAACAGGACCTAGAGAAAAGTTCTCAAACCCACCAGCATCACTTTCATGTCGAATTGTGTTCTGCTGTGATAAAAGAAGAAAAACTCTGGCACTTAGATACTCAGATGACTGAAATTTTTGAGCTCGGGTTTGCCATCATCTATTAGATCTCTCAAAAATTGAAAACGTAAACCTGTCACTTTAAAGAGGCTTGTCGTTGGTGAGGGATTCATGCCATCGGGAGGAAAATGAAACTCTGCTGCCTCTCAACACCCAGCTTGGATCGTGGAGAACTGTAAAGGTGAAGGGTGTTGAGGTTCGCCAAACTTCTCACCAAAATAACGTCATCATGTGGAGGCCAACGTGTTCAGCCAAACCGCAAAGCCTACTCTCCCGAGCTCCAACAAATTGTTCAGCGCATTCTGCAGGCTGGGAGCGATGGAGGATCTGAGCCACTGGCAGCTTCTCGCCGTAGCAGACAATTTCCTTCTTCCTGTCCGGCCTGTCCACACCACCACACTGAGTAATGACATGACTGATAAGGTGCTGGGTGAATGGCTTTATACTATGTGTAGAAACATGGAAAAGGATTAAAAATTTTTTTTTTTAAAAATCCATTTGTTTTACTATAAAAGCAAAAACTGTTGCTGAAATTAAAGACGAAGCACTAATACAGTAATGTTTGTTAGTTACGAAGAGATGCTGCATAGACGGAGGACATAAAAATGTATTTTAAATACATGAATGCATTATATTTGACACGCTTTAATTTGATCAGATCAGGGTCAGGTTTAATTTGATCAGATAAGATTCCCCTCTCTTTTAAAACTTCTAAAACAAGAGCAGTCCAATACAGACAATTAATATGACATTTGCTGTATAAAATCTGGTCTAACATAGCTTAGTATTTGAACGAAATGGCACTGAAATGCGCGATGTTTCATATAGAAGAGTTTCCCAAGCTTTTCTCATCCAGTCTGCTGAACTCTGTACAGAAGCTGCTCTGCTGGACGTCTCTCCTGTAAGGAGCTAATAAACATGCTTTAGCCATGCTGACAATTTATATTTCATCTCAGGGTTTGAAGAGCCGAATACATCCCCAGCTGGGGGCTCGGCTGTCAAATGGTTTCCCACAGAGGCTCCGCGAAAGCCAGGCTGGAGAGGAGAACGGGCTTTGGCGGAGTAACCACGAGAAACCCGCTGATAAACTAAATAGAGGTTTCTAACAGCCTTTCCAAGACTGTCATTAATATATGCTAAATAGTTCTGGGAGATATAATGAGAGTATAAGCCTCTCCTTATGTGGAGATGATGGCTACCTGCAGTGCAGCGCGAGAAACAGCGAATCCGCCCAGCCAGTGCACGGTGGTTTGCGATGCACCAGTTCATGCCAACCCAGCTCAAATAGATGAAATGAAAGAACGGAAAATACAACCCAGGGTGAAAAACAAAAGGCCTGAACTAGACTGCACCCAAAGATTTGCCCACTTTTTCTGGCAACCTGTGGTTTCAGATCCGGGGGCTTTTTAAATTCTTCCTTTAAGTCCCGCGCAAAACACTGTATACGCTGCATAACATGTAGACTCTGTATAAGATTTCTTTTTTTCCTGCACAATTTTAATGCAAACAGTCCTTTGAACATTTTGTGGCGCTGAAGTTTTTGCGATAAAGCGTCACACAAAATTTCAAAATGTATTCATAAAAATCTCTTTCTGCAAAAATATGTATAACATTTTTAATAGATAAAGCGAATACTTAGCTAGCAAAGCAGAAATAAAGCTAGCGAAAGCAAGGGGGAAAAGGACATAGTTAATAGCAAACCAAACATGGTGATATGGAAAAGAAGAGACCACACACCTGTCCATCCCGCTTTCTCCATTCCTGGGTCTGTGCTTGGTGCTGGGCCATGGCGGACCGCGCCTGCTTCTCCAGACTAGCAATCTCCCGCTGATGATCCTGGACCAGGCTGTCCTTCTCAGTATTGTGTTGCTGAAGTAGGTGTGTCCGCTCCTGCTCATGCTGCAGTTTCAGCTCCATAATCTGATTGGACAACAAGGAGTGAGACTTCATCAGCAGTACATCCTTGTCGTCATGACAACTTGCGCATCTCTCAGCAAAAGGTGGGGAAGAGGAAAAAAAAAATTGGTGTTAGCCTCGCTACGTAACGAACCGAGGACTATTTTTGCATCACTGTTACCTCATAGGTCCAGCTATCTCCAACCTCTTCTGTTGTTGCTGCTTATAAAGAGTCAACTTGTCTAGAAGAGTCTCAGAAGCCATATGCCTAGTGATACAGACTGAGCCCCATGCAACCAGTGCCAGAGGTTGGAACAACCAGCTTAGGGGGACGTCTAGAATCATTATAAGCTACATGAATCAAACATATGGAAACGGAAAACAACAATTTAAAAATATTTTGTCAGTTAGCTAATTTGTAACTAGCAGTATCCTTGTTGAAATCCATGTTCCTACTATAGTGTCCACTTACCCCTGGTTTTCCGGCTACAGCTTTGAAGTTTCACTGTGTCAAAAGCTTATTAAAATCAAACAAAAAAAATTGGTTCAGAAAAACTCACGGTGAAGAAAAGTGTCCAAATCCTCAAAGTGTTAGATTGGCAATAGCGTTGGGAAAAAAAGACACAAAAGTGACCGGCTGCATTATCTCGCTGTTCTCCACCTGCTGTGTGGTGAGTCGGTGTAGGGTGTTGAGAAGCCGGCGATTTAGGTTCCCAGGCTCTGATCCTACTCCTCTCATCATTTGGGGGAGGTGGGGGGGTGGTTTTAGAGGGGGTATTGGGGCTGGATGATGACCTTGGCCGGTCCTGCCCTGTCTCCCCGCTGGTGCGGGAAGGACCCAGTCCCCCCAGCTTTGATGCTAATCCCCAGCACACTGTGCATCCCGGCACCCTACCTGGCCTGCTCACTAGCTAGAGACTGCGACGCTGCTATTGAGAGCAGGTGATGAATGGGGCTGCCGCAAAGAGCCAGAGTTTCCTCCCAGCAAGACGGAGAGAAGGCCACAAAGAAATTACTCAATGCAGCCCCATGGCATCAGCTTTTCAATTTCAGCAACGGGGAAAAAAAAAACCCGTTTGCTTTTGTCAGTTTCTGGATTAAATTATTCTATGTTAGAAAGCAATGGATAAACACACACACGTCACACTGACTCAGTGCTAGAAGCTTGGGCAAATGAATGAGTAAAGCCTGGAGGATGAAACATCAGGTCAGCTTCTTGTTTCCTTCTTTCTTGGCAATAATACCGTGCATAACATCTCTTATTTCATCACGAGGTAGGTATATCAGATAGAAGTATCGAGTAGCAAACTTGAAATCTCCTCCGCATGGTCTTCCGTGGTGCGCTCTAAGTTCAATGACAGAGTGTCGACGACATCCCAGCTGTGCAAGGAGGCTTTCTTGCGACAATTTCAATTGAAATCGTTTTGACGAGAAAATGGAGATCCGTCATGAAGTGTGTTAACCAAAGGAAGAAGAGAAAGCATGCAACGGAAATAGATGGGTCGGGGGAAAAACAAAGACGCCTTATTGTAAACGTCACAGCGAGGAGTCCACCGAGTGCCAAGCTCTTAAAGCGGCTGCACTGAATGGCTGTTGTCAGCGGGATAGACATGATTAGCACTGAGGTAATGGGGCAGCGGCCCAGCCGAGGAGACTCCCTGGGGAAGATCGTGGACTGGGAGAAGAGAAGAGTCTGGCTGGTCTCAGCAGGGGTTTGGCATGCAGGAGAAGGAAATTTGGGGCCAAGGCGGCTGAGCTATTCTGTTATTCAAAATGCAGAGATGTGTGTGAGAGAGAATGTGTGCTAAGTTTCCCTGCTTGTGTGCTAATGAGCCTTTCAGATGAAGTATATGTTTGTGCCATGGCTTAAGATCTAAAAAGTAAATATCTAAAAATTGGATTAGTTACTTGAGAGTTATGACAGAATGGAAACTCTGTTTCATCCTCTCAGGGTCTTGGCTGTGATGATGTAGCAGGGTGGAGGTCATGAAGGAATGACACTTCTATACAGCTCCTCTCTTTTAAAATCTCACTGAGGCATGCAACAGGGAAGTTTGGGAATGTCCCTTTGTACCCACAGGAATGGCTCAACCTGTCCTTAATGCTCATAACAGCATAGCTAAACACTTCAGCTTTACCCACATATCATTTAAGGTAGAAATTATATGAACATTTTTTAGTGATGACTTTTGTACTTCACCTCACTGAAATGTTGGCTTTAAAAGGTCCAGGAGATTGATTCCATTAAGGAACTGTTCATGTTTTATAATAAATTTTTTAAAAAGTATGCTTGATGAACCCTTGAAGTTTTTGATATTAATAAAATACATTACAAATAAATGAAAACAATATTATTGACCTGTCTTAAAGGACAACAATTTGCTGCCTTTTGAATTAAATAGACACTGTAACTATATTGCTATATTTTGGAAGAAAATAAATATGAATCTAAACACATTTTACTTGCTAAATAAAATGGTGACTCGAAAAAAGGTTCTGCAAAGCCTTTGGCAGTCTGCTTCAAATTAACGCATTATAGGAGTTGTTTCTGTTCTCTCGTTTTTTTTCCCCACCTAAGGAGATGCTAGAAAACATCTAACATTACATCATTAGATATCTAGCTTTAGTTTTCAAAGACTTTCTCATGCTAAATAAAAAGGTGAGTCAAATAAAAGTGATGCAGAGCGTGTGACAGGATGCTTCAAATTAACAAGTTATAGGAGCTGTTTCTGTTCTTTCTTTCTTTTTTCCACCTAAGGAAATGTGAGAAAACAGCTAATATTACATCATTACATATCTAGCTTTGGTTTTCAAAGACGTTCTCACTACTTCAAACATATGCAGAGAGAAAAAAAAAAAAAAAGACGAGACAACTCCACTCAGATTGCATTGCCAGCTACCTTCACAACCTCATCTCCCATGTAGGCAAATATCATTAAAAAGTCATTTTGTTTTCTATCAGCATATCATGGATGCTAAGCATCTCCATTCAAAACTATTTCAAACTGACACGGCAATAAATGTGAGTCAATTACTCGAGGAAATCGCAGTGGATGGTGTATTAAAAAATGTCTAGAGAAACATGTGTCTGTTTTAAAGGCTTTTCAATATTTATCACATTCTCCAACAACAATTGCCACATGCTCTTAGACTTTAGATACATAATGAGGGATATTAGCTGATATTAGCTACATAAGCAAATCTAATACCTTTCATACTTTCATGAAGGTACATAGTAAATTCAGGAAAGAGTAAGTACACCCCTACATTTATCACACCTTCAAATCCATAAAATTACAATAAGGTGTTCAAGATTGGGTGCCGGTGATTAGAACCTGCTTAGTGGAACCCTTTGCTATTGAGGTGTGTGGTGTTATCATGCCAAGATCTAAAGAGTTCTGGAAGGCCTTCAGAAAAAATGGTTGTGGATGCCTATGAGTCTGGCAAGGGATTTAAAAAGATCTCCAAATTATTCAAATACATCATTCCACTGTAAGGAAAACCATCTACAAATAGATTTCAAACAACTGCCAATTTGTCCAGGACTGGCCGTCCCAGCAAATTCAGCCCAAGAGCAGACTGTCTGATGCAAAAAGAAGTCTCCAAGAACCCCAAAAATTTCATCAAAGAATCTGCTAGTAAGTCTTACAACTGTTGGTGTTAAAGTGCATGCTTCTACATTCAGAAAGAGACTGCACAAATGTGACCTGCATGGGAGGTGTGCCAGGAAAAAGCCTTTGCAAGACTACAGTTTGACAATGAGCATACAGGCAAAGACCAGGCCTTTTGGAATAATGTGCTCCAGACAGACGAATCAAAGATAGAATTGTTTGGCCACAGTAACAGCAGACATGTTTGGAGCAGACCAAAGACAGCTTTTCAGGAGAAGCACCTCATACCAACTGTGAAGCAAAGTGGTGGAAATGTTATGGTTTGGGGTTGCTTTGCTGCCTCAGGGACTGGACAGCTTGCATTCATTGATTCAACTATAAATTCTGCATCATATCAAAGAGAGCTTGAGGATAATGTGAGGCCATCTGTCTGAAAACTGAAATTGAACCGAAAGTGGACTTTTCAACAGGATAATGATCCTAAGCGCACTAGCAAATCCACCAAGGAATGGCTCAAAAAGAAGAAATGTAGGGTTATGGAATGTGCTAGTCAAAGCCCGGATTTGAATCCAATTGAAATGTTGTGGGGGATTTGAAACGGGCAGTACGTGCAAGAAAACCCTCAAACATCTTTCAACTGAAAGAATATTGCATGGAAGAGTGGTCAAAAATTCCGGCAAGCCTAGTGGACAATTATGCAAAACGCCTACAAGAAGTTATTTCTGCTAAAGGGGGCAATACTAGCTTCTGAGGCCAAGGGCGTACTTCCTTTTCCAAAGAAGAATATCACATCTATTGATATTTCTGTTGAATAAATGATTGAAAAAGCTAATTTTCCTTGTGGTTTTGTTCAAGTATATCAACTTTATTAATAGGCAATGTTCTGACATAAGAATATGAAAAGCCAAACACCAAGTCAGAAAGAGAGACTGAGACACCTACTACATACATTATTTGTTTTGTTGCAACAGTCAGGTGCATACTCATAAATTTGCATAAAAACAAATGCGTAAATTTGGAAATTAGTTCTTAAAAATACAGTAAATTATGATCATATCTTCACTCTGGAGGCTATTCTGATTTTGTGGAGTAGTGTTTAGATGCAATATGCTAGTCTGCACAGCTATTTCAGATGCACAGATAAATCTGTAATGAAATGCTGGATGAATTATCCAGCAATAAATCTCCTTCTGTTCCACTCTTCTTTCATGGTCTGAATTTACATATTGCAGGTTGCATATGCCTTACTAAACATACTAATAATAATGCAAGCATTTCAGAAGATTAATTAAGAGTAGTTTTATTTTAAAAGGCCAATTTATCGTCAGATGTAAGAAGGTTGGTTGGAAAGAAAATAAGACTTAAATTCAGGAGAAGTATATGATAAGGAAACATAAAATCCTATGCAGAAATGACATCAAAAATGTCTGAAATACACAAGATAATTGGTCTTTTAACTAGTTCAGCAGCCACACAGATAAAGTGTGCTTTGCATCAAAGTCATAACATGGCATCTTCTCCAGTGGCAAAACACTGTTTCTCCTCACACTGGGTGCCAAAATAATGAGTGACGCTTTAAGAGAGTGATTTATAAATGCCCATGTTTCCATAATCCTAGACGAGTACAATGCTTTTCACCTTCTTTCCTGAATCCAAGGTGTAAACTGGAGGTATTGAAAAATTAAGAATCTAAAGAAAGGTTACAGGAAATCATCTACCTCCTACACTTCTGTCCCAATACTAACCTGCTGCTCGTATTTCTGTTGGAGTTCCTCTAGTTGGTGGCCAAACTCCTTTGTTTGCTTCTCTCTCAGTGACTTGGAACGGGATAGATCAGCTTCTACCTTTTCCATCTGGGACCAAGAAACATGATAGTGTAACATGTCAGCTGTTCTAATCGAGACCTAAGGAGGCATGACATCAACAAGTTGTTTGACTTTAAAAAAAAAAAAATATTTCAGATGATTCCGTATGTGTATGGAGTGAATACAAATTTTACTGATGGTATAGTTCAGTGATCTCACCTCCTCATACTGCAGTAGTGAAACGTGGGCCTACAGGAGGTCACTGACAATCAAAAAACCTAAAAATACTCAAGGGCTTTTGCTTAAAAATCAGTGAAAGCTTGAGCTGTAAATCTAGTCAGGTCCGTTTGAAAGCATCAATTCTACACTTAGGGATTGACTGAATTTCGACATTCACCTTGTAGCTATAAAAACCAAAGCAAAAATTTGATCTGAGTTGATAATTTATGTCTTGCATGTGTCTTTTAGGTATCTTAAGATGATTTATGACAATTCTGAAAGCCTTGTTGGAAGTAAAGTTGGACGTACACTGACCTCTGTCTCACATTGACTGCCACTAAACTTTGAGACGTCCAACCAGCAACTCTTCTGACTCAGACTTTATAGTTGCTGTTTAATTGACTAGATATTTGGTTGTGCATAGAACACATGCAAGACAGATGCTTTTTACAGAAACCCTGATTGCGACAAAAACAGAATGTGTTTACAATTCCACAGCACAACATCAGAGTCGCAAACCTCAGAAAACAAATCAATTTGGAGCTGTTTCGTAATGTGAAAGTCTGATATACTATACAGCCTGTTGTGACAGTTAGAGGAGCCCCAAGCACTGTCACACTAGGGACATGGAGGCAGCTGAAGAAGGAGGAGGTTGAAAAAGGACACCTCGGCAGGCCCTCTGTACTCTGTCACAACATCTGGGAGCAGGATGTGAGCACTGGCAGCTCGGTGACAAGGCCTGCAGACTGTCGTGGCCTAATTAAACGCTCAATCAAACACTTGCCTGCACCACAGGTTTTTGGAAGAAGCTTCAATAAATGTAACTTGTGTCATAAAGAACATACCTGCTATTATGCAGTACTATTCAAAATTTTGAACACACAAGGGTTAGGGTGAGATTGAATATATATACAGTACTGTGCAAAAGTTTTAGTACAAACTAAATTTTTATGACTTCTACATTATCAAGTCAGTACAAAAACATTTTAGATTCCCAAACATTAGTTTTCTAGCACAAAATTAAATGTTACAGAAAAATGTTTGTATGTCATTAAAGAAATCAGCATATTACGTAAGAGACACTTTTCAGACAAAAAAACACAATGAAGGCTGCTGGGTTTTGCTGCAAAAATAAGAAGCGAGTGTGAAGGTCAAAGTCTCCAGAAGAACTGTGTCTGGTTCTGCAAGATGCTCAATAAAACTTACCAGCTCATTTCCTTATAAAACTGCACACATTATACCGGAGAAAACTATTTTAATTTTTTTGTCACACCAAATATTGACTTTGTTTCATTTATTACTGTTTACTGCTCTCTCTCTCTCTCTCTCTCTCTCTCTCTCTCTCTCTCTCTCTCTCTCTATATATATATATATATATATATATATATATATATATATATATATATATACACACACACACACACACATGCAGCATATATACACAGTGCCCTTCACTAATATTGGCATGTTTGGTAAATATGAGCAAAGAAGGCTGTGAAAAATTGTCTTTGCTGTTTAGCCTTTTGATCTTTTGTTAAAAAAAAAAAAAAAAATCACAAAAATACTCTGCTCTCATGGATATCAGACAATTGCAAACACCACAGGTTTATCCAAAAAAAATTCTTTGTTTTCTTTGTTTGTAAATATAGTTGTGTAACAATTATTGGCACCCCTATGAATTCATGAGATAAATATATTGACGTATATTCCCACTGATATTTAACATTTTCTTAGTACACTTGGGTGACTAGGAGCAGGAAATTGTTCAACCATGACTTCCTGTTTCACATGGGTATAAACGTGAGGTAACAAACAGGCCCAATTCCATTAGTCATTCATAACAATGGGAAGACCAAGGAATATAGCTGTGATGTGGGGAAAAAGGTTGTTGAGCTTCACAAAATGGGAAGTGGCTATAAGAAAATAGCACAAGCATTGAAAATACCCATTTCAACCATCAGGGCAATAATTAAGAAGTTCTATTCAACTGGAAATGTTATGAATCAACCTGGAATTGGACGTGTGTCTATATTGTCTCAACACACTGTGAAGAGGATGGTTCAAGTGGCCAAAAAATCTCCAAGGGTCACAGCTGGAGAATTGCAGAATTAGTTGCGTCTTGGGGTCAGAAAGTCTCCAAAACTACAATCCAAAGTCACCTACATCACCACAAGTTGTTTGGAAGGGTTTCAAGAAAAAAGCCTCTACTCTCATCCAAAAACAAACTCAAGCGTCTTCAGTTTGCCAGACACTACTGGAACTTCAAATGGGGTCGGGTTCTATGGTCAGATGAAACCAAAACAGAGCTTTTTGGCAATAAACACCCGAGGTGGTTTTGATGCACACAGAGAGGTAGCCATATGGAAAAGTACCTCATGCCCACAGTTAAATATGGTGGTGGCTCTTTAAAGTTTTAAGGCTGTTTTTCTGCCAGAGGACCTGGACATTTTGTTAGGATACATGGCATCATGGACTCTATCAAATATCAACAGATATTAAACGAAAACCTGACTGCCTCTGCCAGAAAGCTTAAAATGGGCTGTGGTTGGATCTTCCAGCAGGACAATGATCCAAAACTTACATCAAAATCAACACAAAAATGGTTTACTGACCACAAAATCAAGGTCCTGCCCTGGCCATCCCAGTCCCCTGACTTGAAACCCATAGAAAACCTGTGGGGTGAACTGAAGAGGAAATTTGAAGGACCTGGAGAGATTCTGTATGGAGGAATGGTCTCAGATCCCTTGCCATGTATTCTCCAACCTCATCAGGCATTATAGGAGAAGACTCAGAGCTGTGATCTTCGCAAAGGGAGGTAGCACAAAGTATTGACTACAAGGGTGCCAATAATTGTTGAACTTGAAAACACACACACACACACACACACACACACACACACACACACACACACACACACACATATATATATATATATATACAGTATCTCACAAAAGTGAGTACACCCCTCACATTTTTATAAATATTTTATTATATCTTTTCATGGGACAACACTGACAAAATGACACTTTGCTACAATGTAAAGTAGTGAGTGTACAGCTTGTATAACAGTGTAAATTTGCTGTCCCCTCAAAATAAGTCAACACACAGCCATTAATGTCTAAACCGCTGGCAACAAAAGTGAGTACACCCCTAAGTGAAAATGTCCAAATTGGGCCCAAAGTGTCAATATTTTGTGTGGCCACCATTATTTTCCAGCACTGCCTTAACCCTGTTGGGCATGGAGTTCACCAGAGCTTCACAGGTTGCCACTGGAGTCCTCTTCCACTCCTCCATGACGACATCACAGAGCTGGTGGATGTTAGAGACCTTGCGCTCCCCCACCTTCCGTTTGAGGATGCCCCACAGATGCTCAATAGGGATTAGGTCTGGAGACATGCTTGGCCAGTCCATCACCTTTACCATCAGCTTCTTTAGCAAGGCAGTGGTCATCTTGGAGGTGTGTTTGGGGTCGTTATCATGTTGGAATACTGCCCTGCGGCCCAGTTTCTGAAGGGAGGGGATCATGCTCTGCTTCGGTATGTCACAGTACATGTTGGCATTCATGGTTCCCTCAATAAACTGTAGCTCCCCAGTGCCGGCAGCACTCATGCAGCCCCAGACCATAACACTCCCACCACCATGCTTGACTGTAGGCAAGACACACTTGTCTTTGTACTCCTCACCTGGTTGCCACCACACATGCTTGACACCATATGAACCAAATAAGTTTATCTTGGTCTCATCAGACCACAGGACATGGTTCCAGTAATCCATGTCCTTAGTCTGCTTGTTTTCAGCAAACTGTTTGCGGGCTTTCTTGTGCATCATCTTTAGAAGAGGCTTCCTTCTGGGACGACAGCCATGCAGACCAATTTGATGCAGTGTGCGGCGTATGGTCTGAGCACTGACAGGCTGACCCCCCACCCCTTCAACCCCTGCAGCAATGCTGGCAGCACTCATATGTCTATTCTGCAAAGCCAACCTCTGGATATGATGCTGAGCACGTGCACTCAACTTCTTTGGTCGACCATGGCGAGGCCTGTTCTGAGTGGAACCTGTCCTGTTAAACCGCTGTATGGTCTTGGCCACCATGCTGCAGCTCAATTTCAGGGTGTTGGCAATCTTCTTATAGCCTAGGCCATCTTTATGGAAAGCAACAATTTTTTTTTCAGATCCTCAGAGAGTTCTTTGCCATGAGGTGCCATGTTGAACTTCCAGTGACCAGTATGAGAGAGTGTGAGAGCAATAACACCAAACTTAACACACCTGCTCCCCATTCACACCTGAGACCTTGTAACACTGTATATATATATATATATATATATATATATATATATATATATATATATATATATATATATATATATATATTATAAACCTGTGTTGTGTTTGCAATTGTTTGATAGCCATGAGAGCAGAATATTTTTATGAATTTTTTTAACAAAAGATCAAAGGTTAAAGACAATTTTTCACAGCCTTCTTTGCTCATATTTACCAAGGGTGCCAATATTAGTGTGGAGGGCACTGTACAAGCAACACATTTCCAATTGTATAGGCCTCTGTCTGTGAGAACACTGTGAGAACTTCTTTGCTCCATCATTGTGGCTTTATGTGTGAGCTCACCTGCTGCTTCATGTCAGCGTAAGCTTTTTCAGAGCTGAGCTCCACCTGCTTCTTAAAGCTCTCCAAAGTGCTCTCTGCCTGCTGGGCCTGCTGTCTCTGGGACTCTCTTAGGCGGCTCATGTGATCCTCTTTCTCCCTGGAAAGAGTGCATACACAGACACAAACACATACTCAATGAATATACAAGTGATAAACAAAATTCTGTCAGAAAACACTGCAATACACAAGGTTTAGTATCAAAGTATTCCCTCTATTATAGTATAGAACACACACACACACACACACACACACACACACACACACGATTCCACATCCTGTCAGAAAAAGCAGTGCCAGAACTAAATACACAAGCGTTAGTATCAAAACTTTTGTGTCTGGAAGTGTGTCCAGTACTCCTCCCAAAATGCAATCAGGGCATACAATATGGACAAACCACATAGCCAAAGGTGGGAGTACAAAGATGCATTGTGTATTTCCTACTTTTCATCACCTGATGGGTGCCGCTTTACAATGAGAACAGAGAACTTCAGTGATCATGGAGGCGCTTGGAACCACAGGAGCGGCTGAACCAAAGCTAACAAAACAAACAGCTTCTCCACCGCATCCTGACAATAATGCTGAGAGACAGCAGGCAAAAAGAGCTGTCAGAGTCAAGACAATGCACAGCCTGGGATGAGACTGACAGCTGCAAAGCGCCTGTCAAGCTCTTCTCAGAGCGGGTGTGTGTACTGTGCATTGCATAAGTATTTGCCCCTCCCCCTTGAACTTTTCTGCATTTGGTTATAAACTTATTTTGTTATAAGCATTATAAACTGAAATGGATTTGATTAGTGTTATACGTCATGAATTTTCATAATATTGCCCATAATACTGAAGTGACTCATGGTTGCTTCTCGGACTAATGCCCTCCTTTCCCAGTCACTGGCTTTTGGCCTCCTCTAGGCAGAGTCGACATTGTGCCATATTCTTTCCATTTGTAAATAGTGGATTTAGTGGCGTTCCACAGGATGTTCAAAGTTTGGGAAATTTCTTATAATCAAACCCTGATTGATACTTTTCCAGAACTGTCCCCCAGACAAGTCTTGTTAGCTCCTTGGTCTTCATGATGCTGTCTGTTAGGCATGTTCTTTAACAAACTCTGGGGTCTTCCAGGAACAAGTGTATTTATACTGAGATGACACACATGACACTCTACAGGGTGTCCCAAAAGTCTCCATACATAGGGGACTATATGTTTGCCTGCACCACGTCGGTTGTGCCTTCATCAGTGGATGTTCGTGGACGTCCACATCTCGGTTGGTTTGCAACACTTCCAGTCTTTTTGAATTTGTTAATAAGTTTGGCAACAGTGTCGTGTGTGATGTGCTTGCCATGTTTCCTGTTAAAGTCCATCACAGCCTTGCGACAGCTTCCCGATTCAGCCATGAGAATGATTTCCATACGTTCATCTTTTGTCAAAGGCATTCTTAAAGGCTATCTGAACAAATAATAATAAACTAAGTATGAAAAACTTTGATTTGATTTCTTTGGAAATTGAAGATTTGATTTCCCCTATGTATGGAGACCTTTGGGACACTCTGTCGACATTCAAATAACTGTATGACTGCAGATAGCAAGCAGAACAAATTTTTACAGCAATGGGGGCAAATACTTATGCAATCAAAATGTTTCCTATTTTTGGAATAGTTCAATATTATGAGCTATTTAGATTTATTTCATATATACAGGTGCGTCTCAAAAATTAGAACATTGTGGAAAAGTTCTTTTTTTCCGTAATTTAATTCAAAAAGTGGAGCTTTCATATATTCTAGATTCATTACACATAAAGTAAAATATTTCAAGTCTTTTTTTGTTTTAATCTTGATGATTACAGCTTACAGCTCATGGGAATTAGATACTGGAAAAATCCAGTACCTCAAAAATATTAGAATAAAGAATTTATAATACAGCAATGTGGACCTGAGAAGACTCTAATCAGCTAATTAACTCAAAACACCTTTTTACTCAAAACACTGTTACTCAGTGGTCCAAAGTCCTCTTTTCAGATGAAAGTAAATTTTGCATTTCATTTGTAAATCAAGGTCCCAGAGTCTGGAGGAAGAGTGGAGAGGCACAGAATCCAAGTTGCTTGAAGTCCAGTGTGAAGTTTCCACAGTCAGTGATGTTTTGGGGTGCCATGTCATCTGCTGGTGTTGGTCCACTGTGTTTTCTCAAGTCGAGAGTCGATGCAGCATCTACCAGGAGATTTTAGAGCACTTCATGCTTCCATCTGCTGACAAGCTTTATGGAGATGCTGATTTCCTTTTCCAGCAGGACTTGGCACCTGCCCACAGTGACAAAACTACTAGTAACTGGTTTGCTGACCATGGTATTACTGTGCTTGATTGGCCAGTCAACTCGCCTGACCTGAATTTTGTCAAGAGGAAGATGAGAAACACCAGACCCAACAATACAGACGAGCTGAAGGCCGCTATCAAAGCAGCCTGGGCTTCCATAACCCCTCAGCAGTGCCACAGGCTGATTACCTCCATGCCACGCCGCATTGATGCAGTAATTCATGCAAAAGGAGCCCCGACCAAGTATTGAGTGCATAATTTAGCACACTTTTCAGAAGGTTGACATTTCTGTATTATAAATTGTTTATTCTAATATTTTGAGATACTGGATTTTTTATTTCCATGAGCTGTAAGCTGAAAGATTAAAAGAAAAAAGGCTTGAAATATATCACTTTATGTGTAATGAATCTATAGTATATGAAAGTTAGACTTTTGAATTAAATCACGGGAAAAAAGAAACTTTTCCACGATATTCACCTGTACAAGTCCTTTTTCAGTTTTTAACACTACAAAATGTGGAAAAGTTTAAAGAGGGTCAATAGTTATGCAAGGCACTGTATCATCAGTGCCACAACAAAGGCTCACTGCTCCTTTTCTAGCAAGGAAGCATAATTACGGTGGTAATTGCTTTTAACTGACAGGACGTTTTGCTGGAGTCTGTGAGACCAAACATTAGCATGTGATGAAACACTGTAACATCCACATCCTGTAGATGTGGATCAACAATGCTGAGGCACAACAGATTACGACGTGATAGAATCCAATCAGGTTATTTGTGGAATGTGTCGGAATTAAAAAGAAAAACAATGTATTTTTGCTTGGTTTTTTTTTTTTTTGCTCCTTTTTTTTTAAAAGAAACCACTGTACATGAAGAGGTTCAAAGAACATTTAATATAGTTCTCATTCCACAGTAACAATTCATAAAAAGCTTGTGGTTGCGTAGTCAGTCAAAAACTGCTCCAACAAGCAAATTCGGGACATAAAACCCTTTAAAAAAAAAAAAAAAAAAAAGTCTTCCACAGAAGATTTTCCAAAGTAAAGAATGAAACAAGTGTTTCACATCAAGCACTGTCGAGCTAAATGACAAACATCCACCTACTGCATGTCTAATGTGGGAACTGTCCTGCTTTAGTAACTGTCTTTTTTTATTTTATTATGCATACCCATAACACCAGACATAATAATAACAGGAAACAATGTCAACAAAGAGAGAGAAAATGCACACCAAAGCTGCCTTCTTCTTTTCCCCCAGTGTAATTTTGGTTCCTCTCATGTTTGACATCAAACGGTCCAGAAATGGTCTTTTTTTTTTTCCCCCTGCAATGTTGTGTATTCGAGTAAGTCTGTAATTATTAATCTGCCTTGCAACATGAATACCTACAGGGCAGACACAGACACAAAAGGACCTTCTCTGGATCTCTGATGTGGAGCAGCCTGCTTTGGAGAAACAGAGATTAAAGTGAAGCAAAGATTGGGGGGGACAAAGTCACAAAAATAGTTCCCTGAGACTTTCAGAGTGAGGACAGGCGAGGTGGCCGATGAGAAGGGAAAAATAAGGAGACAGCTACGACTCTGAGCTTATTATATGCGTTCTCTTTCTCAAATACAACAAGGTGATAATCTCTGGTCTAGATAAATACATGTTATCCCAAATTATGGACTATAATTAGACTAAAGTGTTATTTATAACATAATCTTACACTATAATCCATAATATGTGACAAACTGTCTGTTGTCTCTTGATCATAAATGCATCATAAAGATACTTTTTTTTTTTTTTTTTTGCCTTCACAACTTGTACTGTGTGTGTTTTTTTTTTTTTTTTTTCAGTACGTGATGTGAAGTGAGGAGCAGACAGTCTGTCACCATCCATCACAGTGAGAGAGCGAGATGAGAGGGCAGAGCAAGGGACGGTGGTGAACGAATAAAGAAACAGAGGGCGGGAAAGGGGAATGCCAGCTTGGCCTCGGCTCTTGGATGGGGTTTTTTTGGTCGGAGAAGTGGCAGGAGAGGAGGCTCAAATTAAAGACGTGCCGTTGGACCAGAGGAAATCCTTCTCATCCAGTGCTCTTAAAAGGCTTCTCAAGGGGGAGCAGTGGAGGGTGGAGGAGTGAGAAGGGAAGGACTTAAGGCAAGGGTGACGGAGCTTCCGTCCAGCCACAGGCCAGACAGGAGGGTCTGTTTCCAGCCGTCTGAAACCACACGACGCCTCCCATGTGGAGAACAGAGCGCGACCGAGGAGGAAACTCATCTCCTGCCACGGGAGAAAATGACTAGAGAGCCTTTGAAAACGCAGCAGTGAATCCCGGCCTCCCATTCATTTTCATAAAGCTGGCTTTCAATTTCCTACACGGACCTGGTCACTTGCACTCGTGGCGGAAGTGTGTGTGTGTGTGTGGGGGGGGGGGGGATGGGTTATGTGTGTGGCAAGCATAGCAAAGCCCGGTGGCCTTGTCAACCCACACAGACATCTTTAAATGCATGACCAGACAGCACACAGATATTAATTCTTTCCAGGGTAACATTGAAACTACAAGTGAATAAATGTTAGGAAATATGAAACAAAATTTTGAAGGTAACTATTCATACACAAGTATATCTTGCAATCCCAAATTCCAGTCCAAAACAGTTAGGTGAAGGCGTTGGAGATGTGTTCATGTATTGTGTTATGTGGATAATAATTGTGACAGCATTAGAATTGTGGTTTCCCTCATCTCTCATTAAAATCAAATTTAAATGAGATCCTAATGAAATGAAATGATCCTAATGCATACTTCATACTTCAACTTTAAATATGCCCTTAAGTATTCTAAAACAGCAGTTTGGACATTGCTTCTACTATTATTAGCTATGAAAAGAAAAAGAAAAAAAAAAACACTTAAGAACGCTGTAAGCATACTCGTAAATATAACTCCTTGTATATCCTCTGGCACAATGTTTCTTAATCCTGGTCCTGGAGTACCACCATCCTACGCATTTTGGTGTTTTCCTTGGTCCCATCTCACCTGATTCAACTCAGCCAAATACCAAGCCTAAACTAGGGTGAAAGTGGCACAGTGGAGCAGCAGGTAGTGTTGCCACCTCATATCTTCAGGTCACCTGTTCGATCCTGGGGTCAAGCTATTGTCTGTGTGGAGTTTCACATGTTCTCCCAGTGTCCATATGGGTTTCTTCCAGGTTCTCCAGGTCTATCAAACCTCCCAAAAAAATGTTGGTAGGTTAGGCATGAATGAGTGTGAGTATGTGTGTGCATGGTCCACTGGGATGGACTTGCATCTCATCCAGGTTGTATTCCCACCTCCTGCCCTGTGTTCCCAGGAAGGTGCCAGATCCACCATGACCCTGATCAGGATGATTACTAAAGATGAATGAATTAGGTTGAATTGGTTGAGTAAGAAGAGGGAGAACACCAAAAGACTGGGGAGGACTGAGAAATGCTGCTCTAGAACATTCCATACTTCAATGTACGCAGAATGCTTTTGAGGAGGCTATGAGCCGGGAAGACATAATGACATCAAACACAGAACAAATAAAGAAAGAAGGACAAATTTCTCAAATGATTGAGAAAGAAGTTGGCTGTAGTTGTGGATTATTGTGCAAAGGGGAAAAAAAGACCAAAAAATGGAGAAGGAGGTGGCATGTTTAAGTTTTCCCTCAAACTAGTTCATGCTGTTGCTTCTACATCTGTGAGAAAAAGCATCACTGCACGAATCAGAAATTTTAAAGGGCATAAATAAATTCCATTCCGATCAATGGCAGGACACAGGGTTGCTAGGAATTAGGGAATAAACACGTCCATCACAAATCATTGTTATCAGAGTAGTTCAAAGAAATATTAATGACCTTTCAAAGTACATGTGCTCGACTTAATGGACATCATAAAGTCAGTACACCTACAAACATATGGCCATATGCATTCCATGTGGGTTTCTCCTCTCCACAAGTCCAAAGCCTCAGACCAGGCACGCCATGAATGTTGTTCGAGTGGAATGCTAACGAATCAGAAACAGATCAAAGCCCCAAGAAAAGAGGCAGCTTGTGAAATGAGGCGATAAAATGAAAAGCTGAAATATTCAGCGTCCTAAAAGGAGTAGCGCTCTTTTCTCTCCTCTCCCTCCACCCTCTCCGCCGTCCGTCTCTCCCCGGAGAGTGAGTAACGCTGCAGTTGCAGCAGCCATCAAGCTCCCGGGCTCCTTGACTGACATGCAAATATGCAAACGTTCAAAAATAACAGCGGCCGCAGTTGAGAAGAACGGAGACTTTGACTGTGGTCAAATATTCTGTCTGAGGTTCGACAGAGAGTCGGGATGAAAAAAGAGAGAGGCGCAGAGAAAGAGAGACAGTAATGAAGCTAAATATGGTAAATGGAAGCTGTCTGTGATGATCACAAGGGTGTTTGTTGAAGATTTAATGTGCTGGGATCTGAGAGACAAAATCAGGCCAGTGCCGAAGAAAAGACCGTGCAGTGTGTTGCTAGCAGCTGATGCACAATTGTGCCAGTAATGTTACAGTGCGTATAGAGAGGGACCAAATCTCTTTTTGCTGCCGCACTAGAGTACATGAGCTAAGGGATTAGCCTTCTCCACATGCCCAGGCTATTCTAGATATTTGTTTTGAACTGGAAAAAGAAAATTAGAAATAGGCCTCCCAAAAATATGGATTGCCTGTAGTTAATTGCCCTTGGTGTGAATGAATTTGTGAGTGTGTGTGTGTGTGTGTGTGTGTGTGTGTGTGTGTGTGTGTGCGCCTGCGATGGACTCGTGTCCCATCCTGTGTGTATTCCCACCTCCCTCCCTGTGTTCCCAGGATCCACCATGTCACTACAGTTACTGAAGATGAATTGAATGAAGTCACACCAAGAGCAGAACTTCTGAATCAAGATTGATTAATGATTGATGAAGATCAATAGCACTACATACTGAAAAATTTACAAGCCAGAAAAAACTTTTTTTTTCTGTCAGTGTCAATATGACATTAGTCAAGAAGAGCCGAATTAAAAAGGTCTTAAACTGATGTCATTCCGCCGACTGTGCTATGATTCACGGCATAACACTCTGTCATCATCCGTTTGGTTTTAAAGTGGGGGGCGGATGTTAAAGAATGCAGTTTGTATACGCCGGAACAAAACATTGGCGTCTCTTCATGACTTACCAAAAAGATAGAAGGGCATGGTATAAAATGTGACTGCATTTGCTTACAGCTGTCTGCTTTTTCCACTGATATGCAGCAGGTCATGCCTCTCTGCTCTCTCCTAGCAGGGCTGAGACGAATTCTCCGCTTTCTCCGATGAACCTTTAGCACAATTTGATTTCACTACCCATTTATGGGGATGGTATGGAACATCAGGCTTGTATTAGCCACACATGGACGCAGGTCGTAATTCATAAACAAGGCAAAGCTGAAATGACGTTGAAGTTATTCGACCAAAGGGAAAACAGATGAGGGGGAGTAAAGATACATTAATGGTATGACATTCAGCCAACAGTTGTGTTATACAAGAAAGAGCGGCATTTATGATGCTTAGTTTTATACCTGTGGGAAAATCAGTGGTATTTATGACCGATAATATGATGCGAAGGAATGTGTTTGAATTGCACTCAAAAAAGACCATAGATCATAGCATATTCTTCTCCCCCTGCCCCCATTTTTTCTCTCCAATTTGGTCATCTGCCAATTCTCAGCCAGCTCACCCCCATCATACGACAGCTACTATCCGGTGCAGGTGAGACATGAAGCCGGACATGAAGCAACACACTCAGAGGACAGAGCTATCTACTCCCTTTCGCATATACGAGCTCAGAGACACCCACAATTGGCTAGAGTCACTGTGATTGACAGGAGCGTGAGCATGCCAGCCCTTTTACACAGAAAGCATGGCCATGTTTTGGTCCACAGGGTCCCGGCTACGGATTGCTGTGGCATCGTCCGGATTTGGAATTCCTTTTCTAGCACCTTTCCAACAACACTACATCAAAATCATATATATATATATATATATATATATATATATATATATATATATATATATATATATAAAAGCGTATTTCAAGGGGAGAGGCGACACAGGCTCCTATTCTTGGAACAAAACAACTATTAATTACCCCTAACAAAAACATTGAAGCAAGTTGATCTTACAACAACATATGCTACTGTGTGTATCAACAGTTCTACAGAGTGTCCCAAAAGTCTCCATACATACATACTTTTGAACAAAATGTCTTCCAAAATGTTTCATACTTATTTTTTTTTATATATATATATATATATATATATATATATATAGCGCAAGGTTGCGATGGACTTTAACAGGAGACATGGCAAGCACATCACACATGACACTGTTGCCAAACTTATTAACAAATTCAAAAAGAATCTGGAAGTGTTGCGGACCAACCGAGATATGGACGTCCACGAACATCCACTGATGAAGGCACAACCGACGTGCTGCTGGCAAACTATGTCCTTATGTATAGAGACTTTTGGGACACCCTGTAGACCTATTAACAGCGCTTACAGGGTTTCTTCTTTCCATGTCCCACATTCATTTTAGTCCCGTCTGTACCAGACGTCTTTGCTGCGGAATGTGTACCGAGATAAGGTGGCTTCAAACGCACATGGGCTTATTGATTTCCATGCTCCGACCATCTCCCCCAGATCAAAAAAGGCTACAGTGGGTTTAAAAAAAAAAAAAAAAAAAAAAAAAAAAAAAAAACCTTTGTACTTCCCCTGCAATGCTAGACGCACGAATGGATGGGCTGGAAAGATGGGGCCTCGGGTCCTAAGCTGGAGTCTGCTTTTAATAGAAATGCAACACATCTGAAGCTGAGCAGTCACCTCTATCTGGCTGTGGATTGCAACGCACAGGGATATCTGAGAAAAAAAAAGGAAACTCAAGAAAGGAGTGAACCCAAACAAGGTCAACAACAAGGTATTGATCAGAATCATGAAGGGGTTTTTTTTCTCTCCAAAATGTTCTGGTCAATAGAGAGACTTTACAACACAAATGGACTTGCTAGGCCTCACCCAGGAAATCAAAAGGAGCAAGAAATGAGCAGCATTTCAGGGCCAGACCCCCAGAGTAATCTAGCAGGACTGGAGTGATTAGGTTGTTTGATGCTGGCCTCTGAATTCCCAGAGATTGTGACTTCCTGCCCTTGCCCTACCCCCATAACCAGGGCCATAAGCCCACTAGCTGAGCAAATTTCACATCTGCAGACAAAACACTGGGGCCAAGCATGTAGACCTGATGCACTTTGAGGTTTACACCAGCATCTGTTGCCAGATCAAGGCTCCACTTGGCCTTTACCTGTGCTAAAGGTCAATTTAAACAAGCACAGATCCAAACTCTTCTAGTTCATTTCAGAACTCTTTGAAAAGTGATGAAAGCTAGGCAGAAGCGCAAAACGTGCCTCAGTCCATAAGAATTAAGGCGAAGTAGCTTTGAGTAGCCTGGGTCTCATCGGGTGAATAGGGCAGTGAACATAAGGATCTGAGATGGTTACAATTAAAGACAGAGGTTCTGAAGAGATGGAAAACAGAGAAGGGGTCTCATAACTGCAACCACACACATTTTTACAAAAAGGCGAGGTCAAAAAAAAAATATTTCAGGGTTGTTTTTTTAATAGGAATATCACGTGCAGCTAGCTCTAGTCTCAGCATTCAGAGCCAGTCGCCACACTGCTTTGCACACAACATTTTTGCTGCTATGCTCATTCCCTCTGATGATCAGAGATGCATGAGGATGAACGATGGAAACTTTGTTTTTATATTCAAGCTTTGTACTTCAGTGTGGCGTTGCTATGGTAACACACAAGTACAATCGACACACCACATCACATTTGCATGGGAAGTGGGGACGATTACAAGAATATTTTTTGTCTTTGAGTAAAAACAAACAAACAAACAAAAAAAAAAAAAATCAGGAATGACAATGCAGCGTATCAAATTAAGATGTGTAAACAAAGAATGAACCATACAAGCTTGGGTGGTGATGTCCGACATTTAAAAAAAAAAAAAAAAAAAAAGCACAATAGCATTTAGTATGCTAATAATTGTGTAGAATAGCAGAAGTGTCACTAGGATACTCATTTATATACATAATCCCACACAAATAACACTGCACTATTGACTGAAACATACAAATAATGGAATCGTCTGTACACCTGGATAGTACTCCTTTGACATGCAAAGTGTACATATGCACACATACAGTGCCCTCCATTAATATTGGCACCCTTGGTAAATATGAGCAAAGAAGGCTGTAAATGTCTTTACTGTTTAACCTTTTAATCTTTTGTTCAAAAAATTCACAAAAATACTCTGCTCTCATGGATAAACAATTGCAAACAAAACACAGGTTTATCAAAAAAAATCATCTTTGTTAAATATAGGTGTGCAACAATTATTGGCACTCCTATAAATTCATATGAGAAAACTATATTTGAAGTATATTCAAATTTTGTACACCTGGGTGATTAGGAACAGGAAATTGTTCAACCACAACTTCCTGTTTTTTAAATATGAGGTAACACATAGGCCAAATTCCATTAGTCATTCATAACAATGGGTAAGACCAATGAATATAGCTGTGATGTGCAGCAAAAGGTTGTTGAGCTTCACAAAATGGGAAGTGGCTATAAGAAAATAGCACAAGCATTGAAAATGCCCATTTCCACCATCAGGACAATAATTAAGAAGTTCCAGTCAACTGGAAATGTTATGAATCAACCTGGAATTGGACGTGTGTCTATATTGTCTCAACGCACTGTGAAGAGGATGGTTCGAGTGGCCAAAAAATCTCCAAGGATCACAGCTGGAGAATTGCAGAAGTTAGTTGCGTCTTGGGGTCAGAAAGTCTCCAAAACTACAATCCGAAGTCACCTACATCACCACAAGTTGTTTGGAAGGGTTTCAAGAAAAATGTCTCTACTCTCATCCAAAAACAAACTCAAGCGTCTTCAGTTTGCCAGACACTACTGGAACTTCAAATGGGGTCGGGTTCTATGGTCAGATGAAACCAAAATAGAGCTCTTTGGCAATAAACACCAGAGGTGGTTTTGGCACATACAGAGAGGTAGCCATATGGAAAAGTACCTCATGCCCACGGTTACATATGGTGGTGGCTCTTTAATGTTTTGAGGCTGTTTTTCTGACAGAGGACCTGGACATTTTGTTAGGATACATGGCATTATGGACTGAGGTTATATCAACAGATATTAAATGAAAACCTGACTGCCTCTGCCAGAAAGCTTAAAATGGGCCGTGGTTGGATCTTCCAGCAGGACAATGATCCAAAACATACATCAAAATCAACACAAAAATGGTTTACTGACCACAAAATCAAGGTCCTGCCATGGCCATCCCTGTCCCCTGACCTGAAACCCATAGAAAACCTGTGGGGTGAACTGAAGAGGAGAGTCCACCAGCGTGGACCTCAAAATGTGAAGGATCTGCAGAGATTCTGTATGGAGGAATGGTCTCGGATCCCTTGCCATGTATTCTCCAACCTGATCAGGCATTATAGGAGAAGACTCAGAGCTGTTATCTTGGCAAAGGGAGGTAGCACAAAGTATTGAGTAAAAGGGTGACAATAATTGTTGCACACCTATATTTAACAAATATATTTTTTTGTATAAACCTGTGTTTTGTTTGCAATTGTTTCATATCTATGAGAGCAGAGTATTTTTGTGAATTCTTTGAACAAAAGACCGAAAGGTTAAACAATAAAGACAATTTTTCACAGCCTTCTTTGCTCATATTTACCAAGGGTGCCAATATTAGTGGAGGGCACTGTATGCTCCAACATGCCAGCCCTTCTGTTAAGGTGGCAAGCAGACAGCTTGGTTCATTTCATGAACCAAATGTGGTTCATTTCATTTAAATTTCTCTGCTCGTCCACACATCTTCGCTATCAGGCAGTGCACATTTGATGAATGTGTTTCGCTGGCCCTTTGAAGTGCTGGATTGACTTTAAAGCTGGTCAGACGCAGGTAGTGGAGCGTGGAACCTGGCCACTCATTAGCCTTGATGATGGCTTTAATTAGCGCCCAGACAAAACAGGCTTCTGCATTGTTCTGTCCTGGTGTCGGGTAAATTATTAGCCTTAATTAGTTTGTGATTCAAAATCACACATTTTGTAGATTTAGTAAACAGAAGGAAAAGCTTTACTACTAGGAACATAAAATGTGAATACTGCAGTGGTGTAGTCCTAAAAAGTAGTTTACAATTTGAAAGTCTGATGAAGCTCACATGTGGCTGTACCTCAAGCAGTGTGAGAGCTCTGGGCTTAATGGAGCAGAACTCACTGTTCAGTCCTTGCACTTTTTTCATTTCATCGACGTCCCAGAATCTGAATATAGCTGGATAAAGTGGTATCATTCGTTATAGTATAGTGTTAAATATGCCCATTAAGAAACAAGAGAAAATATGCCACTAAATGCAAGCTTGTTAAATTCACAGAAAGATAACACGTCCATGGGAAACTAAATCTGGATGTTGTCATTGGAAAGGCACTAGGAATTAATGACGTAGGCCTAAAAAAGACCAGCCCATTGCTACCAGTCAGGTGTGATATACCACAGTCAGCGGCCAAACAAACACACAAATAGTAAACAGTGAGCTCATAGGTGGCAATTAACTAAGCCTTAGGTCACTGTTTAAAATGGGGTTGTGAGATTCTGGGGCAGCATGTGGGCTTTGAACATGTGCTTATGTGATAAGCATGCCTACATTATTACTATGGTAAAAACACACACATACATGTAGCTTGGAATCAAAGACGAAATTATTTGTGTAAAAAATGTGGCCTTATATTCTGGTAAATAAGTTTGGGGATATCTTCTCAGGCATCCTGTGCTGCTACATGTCCAGTTGCATTGGGGAACGGGCTGAACTAATGCCACTCGCGAGGGTCAGGAGATGGACTTTCCAGTTACGGAAGAGGATTTTCCGCAGAGTGATGCCATGACTCATTCTAACCCAGCTAGTTTAGCAAACTGCAGCTTCAGTAGTACTGTGGTATATGGTTACATAGCTCTACATGGATAAGAGTGATTCCAGATATCACAAATTACTCAACCAAAAATTCATTGCAATGCCAACAATTTCCTTTCACGTTGTAGAAATTACATTAGTTTAATATGGATTATTAAAAAAAATCTGGACCCAATATCTCAGGCATCAGCTTAAAAGAAAATCCAAAATGTGCCTAACAACGAATTAGAAACAAGAAGACCCTCAGCTCTCCTCTTCTTTAGGTTTATGCTAATCAACTTCCTCAGTATTTTCAGCATTTTTAACACCCACAGATCACTCACCTGAGTGCCTCCTCCAATTTCATCATCTTTTTTCTGGCTTCATTACGCTCCTTCTCCAGCTCGGCCTGCAGAGCCTGCACCTGTGGCAGGATGGGACAGCACGGGTGTCAATCAATCACCTTGTCCAATCAACTTTTACTCCCGTAATTTACCTCCGCACAGCTACGGCTCTGTCTTTTACAGGGCCCTCCACTTCCTCTATCTCCTAGGGATCAGAGGTCAAGTCCTGCTCAACCCTGCCTGAGTGCCTGCAGGTGTATAGCGCCCCGGCTATCCAGATGTGCGCCTCACCATCAGCCTTTATGACCCCGGCGGAGACTTTGAAGGCAGGCTGTGGTCCAGGTGTTGTGGCCTCTCTCTCAAACGTGATCTCCGATTGATCGTGATGGCCTAATTCATTATGACTACTTCCTTTCTTTTCATTTTAGACTTTTTTTATGACAGAAATGACGCTTTGAAGGGGGCCTGTTAAATGTTCAAAGTGAGGCCAGGCACAACCGGCGATTATCCAGTCGTGCTTGCCTTTTATGACAGGTTTCTATACACATACAATAATCAGTGCTCAATAATCAGCCATAGAACCTCAACACATCTCTCTGTTAATACTGCTTAAGTTTAAAGCCCAAATCAGAATTTGTACCACAGTCAACCTGAGTATATTCAGTTTCATTTCCCCCCATAGTTGCCCATTGGACAAGTAATGAAAATAAATAAAACAGGAAAAAACTCATTCTTATTGAATTTCACAGAATAAAAGTTTTCATTTGATATGTGTTTAAAGTTATAGTAATGTTTATTTATTTATTGTTCCTTTAATGCCATGTCAGAATCAATGGCCATTTTCATGGCAAGCTCAAGGTAGGTAAAACATATGACAAAGTATGTAAGACATAAACTAATAGCAATGCAACACACCTATAACTATATGCTGTATATGTACAGGTGCATCTCAAAAAATTTGAATATCGGGGAAAAGTTAATTTTTTTTCCGTAATTAAATTTAAAAAGTGGAACTTTCATATATTCTAGATGCATTACACATAAAGTGAAATATTTCAAGCCTTTTTTTTTGTTTTAATCTTGATGATTACGGCTTACAGCTCATGGAAATCAAAAATCCAGTATCTCAGAATATTAGAATAAAGAATTTATAATACAGAAATGTAGACCTTCTGAAAAGTATGCAAATTTATACACTCAATACTTGGTCGGGGCTCCTTTTGCACGAATTACTGCACCAGTGCGGCGTGGCATGGAGGCAATCAGCCTGTGGCACTGCTGAGGTGTTATGGAAGCCCAGGTTGCTTTGATGGCGGCCTTCAGCTCGTCTGTATTGTCGGGTCTGGTGTCTCTCATCTTCCTCTTGACAAAATTCAGGTCAGGCGAGTTGACTGGCCAATCAAGCACAGTAATACCATGGTCAGCAAACCAGTTACTAGTAGTTTTGGCTCTGTGGGCAGGTGCCAAGTCCTGCTGGAAAAGGAAATCAGCATCTCCATAAAGCTTGTCAGCAGATGGAAGCATGAAGTGCTCTAAAATCTCCTGGTAGATGCTGCATTGACTCTCGACTTGAGAAAACACAGTGGACCAACACCAGCAGATGACATGGCACCCCAAATCATCACTGACTGTGGAAACTTCACACTGGACTTCAAGCAACTTGGATTCTGTGCCTCTCCACTCTTCCTCCAGACTCTGGGACCTTGATTTCCAAATGAAATGCAAAATTTACTTTCATCTGAAAAGAGGACTTTGGACCACTGAGCAACGGTGTTTTGAGTAAAAAGGTGTTTTGAGTTAATTAGCTGATTAGAGTCGTCTCAGGTCGGCATTGCTGTACTAGAAATTCTTTATGCTAATATTTTGAGATACTGGATTTTTGATTTCCATGAGCTGTAAGCCGTAATCATCAAGATTAAAACAAAAAAAAGGCTTAAAATATTTCACTTTATGTGTAATGAATCTAGAATATATGAAAGAAAAAATTAACTTTTCCATGATATTCACATTTTTTTAGATGCACCTGTATGGAGAGAAAATAAAGACTCTACCCAGATGCGAATAATACAGTTATAGTATTATAGTAAAAATACATGTGTGATGCAATGACAGAACACCACATATTATAGCCAGAACTTTGGCCAACAAGTTTTTGTTGAGGAAGCAAACATGATGTGCTACATTAGAGACTTTGTTAGAAGATGATAATGATCATAAACTCCTTCATTTCCCTTAATGCACCTAACTAGATAACCATTTGTCCACATTTTATTACATTACGTTAGATACCACTTTTTAGCCTAGTCAGGCTTCCGTGTAACCAAAACATGGGACTGGGCAGCAGACTGGAGCTTTTATTTGCTTGATGGGCTGGCTAATAAATTTATGATGATTTTGTCCACTTCTGAGTATGAAACAAATCTGCAGCTCAGTAACAAATCTAAACCCAGGACTATCCTTAACCTGACCAAGTGCATGTGCAGGTGTCTCACCACATTTGTCAAAGTAGGAGGAGTTTCTTAGGAAGTTATCCAGTAGTGATTAGGGATATGCAAAATAGGTTAAATTAAAAAGGGGCTTTGAAATGAAACTAGGCAAATATTATTTGACATTAAACTTGGTGGTGCTGTGATGTATCTTGCAACAATAAGTTTGCTTTAATGTCAGCAAACACAAGTGTGCCAATACTTTCATATTTAGTGAAACTTTACAGAGTGCATAACATAAGGAGTTGCACATTTTCTGTGGCTGAGGGATAAATGCTGTTCTATTAGGTACGACGGCACCAGGTTAGGTATACAGTGCCACTGACTATGCAGGGCACAAACAAAGTGAATATGAAGTTATATGAGATTTGGTCTAACTATAACATGGGGGATTTTACTCGCATCACAGGTAATGAATGTGAAATAAACTAAACAGCACAGTAATATGGATAAACAAATAAAATGAATCTGAAACTAAACTGTATTATAAGATTGTAATGTTGCCTCCTAAATCCAACAGAAAAAGGACTTGGGAAAAGACAAAGAAACTCTACAGCAGTAAAGATTGCTGTACCAGAGAAAAGAGACACTAATCATGAATCTGTGCTGATTCTGCTTGACCTATAAAAGGTCTGCACTATTATTAACTCCAGCCCTATCTCCCAGCTTGGTTCTCACAGTACCTGGGCAACAACGGCAACCAAATGAAATTGTCAAGCCTCGCCGCACTGTCCGGTGGAAAAAGCAATATAAAACACTACATTTATTACTTTCACAGCGGAAAGCTGTTCTGTCCAGGTGTCAGCAGAATTCTTCAAAAGAAAATTCACCTTTTTGTCACTGCTGTGCTGCAGGTCCATTCTGTCATGCTGCATCTTATTTTCCAGCTCCTGGTCAATAAAAAACAAACGTATATATCAATCAAACAAGATCATGCTCTTCAGTTTGCCGTGTTTGCAACACAGATCTTTTATTATTATTTTTTTTCCTGTTAAGTTAAATGGCAAGTTAAATGAATAAACCTGATCTCTAAGTAGACAAGAAAAATCACACAAAATAAAGCAAGAATCATTTAAATAAACAGATCATTCCAGTTCCTTGTTTCTACTTGATTTTATAAGAGTTAAGGGACAATAATAAAGTAGACGAGTGTCTCGTGAGCGTTTACCCTGAGCTGCTTTTGCCTTTGGTGCTCGCTGTCTCGCAGCTGCTGTTTGAGCCGAGCCACCATCTGTTCCAGATCCTCGATCATTTCGGACGCCTGACAGTGAGTCCACATTTAATTCAGAAACTGTTAGCACAATCCATATTCTTTTCTATTTCTAAGCATAAAAACCCTTTCATACCCAATCAACTTAGGGTAGATACAGACTGTAACAACACCACTGATCATGAAACAAGCCTAAACCAAACTATTTGAAATATTATCTGGTGCTAGAACCATCTGGTACTTTCGGATGATAAAATAAATGCTTCTGAAACAGAGCAAAATTGATTCCACTGGTACGGTTACCTTTTGGCTGAGGGTTGTGTACGGCTGAAAAAGCACTTATAAACCTCTTTCATTCATCGGTCAGAAATACAGCAACAGAAAAAAGTAGAGAAATGTAATTTCATCGAGCATGGAGAAAACGACCAACACTAAATTTGTTAGATAAATTTCGTGGGTAGGTGCAAAAATAAAATAACTTGGTAAACGGGAGTAAAATGTTTTCGGGGGCATAATGGTAGTGTTCAATAGGGTTCACGCCGCATAAAATAAATAAATAAATAAATAATTTTTAGGACATGCCCAGTTTGAGTATGAGTAAATCCGAACATTTGAAGCACTGAACAGATTCAGATGTGTTACACACCGAATCTACAAAAAAAATACTGACTGCATTCCATAATACTATGGCAAGTTTAATCGATTCGAGTTCACTTCAAACTCCCAAGACCTCGATCTTGATTTAGTCCACACCCGAGTGCGACTGCAGTCTTCTCACCTGCACCAGGGTCCGTTTCAAACCAGGACTGTACATGTGAAAGCAACTGTAGAATATGAGCTTACCACAGTGTAAAATGTGAAGCAGTGAGGAAATACCACGTGGAGTGTTTGTCATGAGACTACCTTGGCTGCAGACAGAGCATGCTCCTGCTGAAAGTGGCTGATGTCTGCATCATGTTTGGCCTGGAGCTTTTGTAGTGCATCCTCATGCTGCTCACTCTGTAGATCCTTCTCCCTCTGTAGAGTCATATTCCTGAAACAAGCACACACAATGGGTGTCTACTCAATACATAGTTAGAGGGATACTTCAAAAGAATGCAATGTCAAATATACAGAACATTACATGTAAATTTAGCTGATGTGGATGACTAGAGACACACTTTCTGTGTGTGTGTGTGTGTGTGTGTGTGTGTGTACCTGCAGTTGGCCTCCTGCAGCTCAGCGCTGATGGCTGCACTGTGGATCTCTAGCTCAGCTTTCTCCTGTGTGACCTTCTGCCTGAGCAGGTTGCCGTTCTCTACCTCCACTGAGAGCTGCTTCACCCGTGCCTCCAGATCCCGCACCGTCTGCTCCTATACGAACACACACGTTATTCACCTTTTCTAACGCACAAAGTGACAGCAACAACTTTAGAATTTAAAAGATTAACACCTTTTTACAAGCATGTTTACACACATTCAGGTCTTTCATAGAAATTACGGGAATCATCTATCCATCCATCCATTTTCTGTACCGCTTATCCTACACAGGGTCACGGGGAACACCCTGGACGAGGTGCCAATCCATCACAGGGCACGATAGCACACTCATTCACACACTCATTCACACACCACAGACAATTTGGAAATGCCAATCAGCCTACAGCGCATGTCTTTGGCCTGGGGGAGGAAAGCGGAGTACCCAGAGGAAACCCCCGAAGCACGGGGAGAACATGCAAACAAAAGGGCGGAGGCGGGAATCGAACCCTCGACCCTGGAGGTGTGAGGTAAATATGCTGAGTTTGTGTTATTTAGTAACATTGCATTATTTAGGAATTATACAACAGCCGAAACACTTATTTTGAAACCTCAAAAAGCTGCCACATGTCCACAAGGGTTACATCACTCACAAGCAAATAGTACTTTTACCCAAAGCCAATGAATAGAATGTTTAAAGAGGAAAAAATCTCAAGAACCAACTTATCTGGAATTGGGTATAAATTAACAAGGGACAAGGGAATTTCAGATCAGCTCATCCAACAAACCTGGATGCTTTGCATCACACACACTGAATATATACTATCATGACCTGATTTAAAGAAAAGTGGCATTCCTGGCTGTAGCTGTCATGCAACTATTCTTTATAGCAGTGGTCACCAACCCTCTTCCTTAAGATCTACCTTCCTGAAGGTTTCATCTCCAACCGAAATCTAACACACCTGTTTTAGTTGATCAAGGACTTCTTAACGCAGTGATTAGATGGGCAGGCGGGCACGATTATGATTTGAGCTAAAGTCTTCAGGAAGGTAGATCTCCAGGTACAGGGTTGGTGACCACTGCTTTTGAATTTTAATGAATGAATGAATTTTAACGTTCTTTTGCCATCTAATAGCCTTCCATTAAAGAGACACAAGCTGACAATCAATGGCAATTCGATTTATTTTAGAGAACTGAAACATTTTCTCATAATTCGTATGCAAAAATGACTAAATATATTAAGTCGTGATGGACAGAAAACTGTTTTTGGCCCAACATAAGAATCAAAGTGATGTCTATCTGGATCAGAGTAAAATGATCAGACCACTGTTGAGCTCGTTGAAAAAAAACAAACAAACAGCAGGTCATTCTAGCTGAAACTGTTTTAGAAGTAGAGACAGACATTGTTAATAAAAAATCACAGAATTTAATCTGTAAAATATGGAATTATTCCACTTTCCTATAAGAAACTAATCATGTCTTCACATGTTCTTTTCTCTGTCAGTCTTGAGTTTGCTCTTCAGTTGGAAAAACACTTGAGTACAGAATGAGGAGATACAGAACAGGACCCTATTTTCTTAAAAACAAAACAAAACAAAAAAAGCAAATTAACTTTCTCCCGTCAAACAGGAGATCAGGCATAAATATGAACATTTTATTTTCTCATGATCGGTATCATGCTGATATGGAAATAGTGCCTGGAAGGCACATGTGGAGGCTCAACCAAAACCAGACATCAAGGAAATAAGCTTTTTTACACACACACACACACACACACACACACACACACACACACGCTCTTCTGGTCTCATCCTTAATGGAAGCCACTGTCCCTAACGTGGCAGCTGGAATGCACGTTGATGTACGTGATGACAGCTTATTGATTTAAGATACGCGGCCCATGCCGATGAAAGTTACCCGCACTGAAAGGAGTGGCTCCGCAGACACAGGCGGCTTCGAAGGGAGAAACGGAAAAATGAGCCTTTGTTAGCTGCCGGCGTGAAACGTGGCGTGATCTAAAGAACAACGAGTTCCAATCATGACGCATGTGCCTAGTGATTTATTGGGAAGTTCGAAGTCTGACCCTCGGTAATGCGAGAGAAAGGGACAAAAAAGAAAGAAAAAGAAACCCGGCAAGTGACTGGAGGCCTGGAATTAATACACATATTTATGTCAGTGAACCATGCAAGCTGTCATTCCAACCTGTGACTGTTAAATATCCTTGGCAAAACTTGGCAAATGCTAAAAAGAGTAGTAACGATGTAACGAGAAGAAAAAACATATATACAGCAGCCAATGAAGAGATGAAAGATGAGGAAATGCCTAGCAGCTCAGATGGAAGAAAAGGGGCAAATATTTATTCCTTCTATCAAACATACAGACAATGGAGACAATGCGTCACTGCACACACACCAGTGCAGAGACACAGAGATGAGTGTGTAGCATGATGTGCTCATTTTGTTCATTAAAGCATTCAAAAATTTTTTTTTAATTATAAGGTTCTGTGTTTTAAAAAAAATATATAAATAAATAAATAAATTATTGTATGTATCATGGCCAAATTAGGAGAAGCATGAGGATTTGTGATCAGCTTGTGTTTGGGGGGGGTCTATATTTAGTGGCCTGCATGTTGTGTATTTGTGTGTATTTAGAGCCTCCTCTGCACCCTGCTGCATGACCACAGTTATGACACACATTACGTGTAGTATGTTGTTTTTTCAGGTAAAAGTACTCCATACTGGTACTGTGATACGTATATAGTGAATCAGCCATCATACTGACCACTACTTTCTACACACAACTTGTAACAATTCAGGTAAAATAAATGATTGCTGGTCCAGTTCTTTGTTTAGGTCAGTCACCTTCGTGGACAGTATATGAAATACGCTGCACTGCTTTGAAGAGTTGGCTTCCCCCCCCCCAAAAAAAAAAAAAATTGAGGATGGTGCCAAAACACGGACAAAGGAATGATGAAAGAAGATAAGGCAAACAAAGTCTTTCAAAGCCTGTCGCACTGAGACATCAAATAGAACCGGGGCACGGCACACACTCGCTCAGCTCACCTGACAAAACTGACACCGCCACAACACGAGGACAGGAGAGACGTGTGTGTGTAGATGTGTGTGTTTGAGAAGGGCAGCCTAAACCAACAGATAGGTAAACCTAATTTCCAATGACAGAGAACTCTTTCATGCTTGGAAAGCTGCGGAGTTTAATTATTAAAGAGAAGTCTTTGCTCTCGCAAGGCACGGCGTGCTTTTTGAAGCCTCTTAAAATTCGACCCCGCTGACAGACTGCGGCCCTTACCTGCATGACGGACCTCGATTCCAGAACGTGCAAAACCTGATTAAAGTATACCTCAAAGTCGAGTTCTCTTTCTTCGCTGGCCGCTGATGCCTCTGTTTATCGCAAAAACACAATGTGCTCTTTGTTCCAGCCACGTTTTGGACACACGAGAGACATTAACAAGGTGAGAAGAGAGGAAAGGTGGCCGAGAGACAAAATGTGTGTGTGTGTGGGGGGGGGGGGGGGCATCATCATTTAAATCTGTCTGCACAGTGCTGTGGGCAAAGTCACTCACGGTGGCTCGCGCCTGGGTGCCATACTCCGCCTCCATCTTGGCCAGCCGCTGGTTGGTGTCCTCCAGGAGCTCTTGGATGTTGTCTGTGTGCTTCTTCTGCAGCTCAAACTTCTCCTGCTCCATCTGAGCCACAACATTGTGTAGCTATCAGTGAAGAGGAACATCCTGGTTAGACAAAGTCCATAAAACAACACGCTGCTACAAGCATGCTAACATTTTAGATCCCACATTTCATCATTATTCCCTTTGCTGGGTGACTCGTACAATAACCTCCTCTAAAACTTCTTGCCAGGGTTTCAAGTGAATTGTACCTAGTGACTCTTTTCTACTGAACAGTACTGCATAGCAATCTTCAGTAGTGGTTAACTTGTGCGATATGTAAGGAATAATTGACGACTGGTCGTTGAATTTTAGAAAATATTAAGCCGGTGTGCATTATTTTCTAATAATTCAACGGACCGGAGACAATTATTCCGCTTATACCGCAGTTACCACACCTCAAGACTTTGTTCAGATGTTTTATTTCAAGACATTTGTCATGTTTTTGTCCTTAAAACGCTCTTGTGTGTGGAACTAATTTATTACGCATCCCATCTCAGGCCTCCATTGCTAATTCCAAAACATTTTAGAACTAGGAGCGGAGGCTTGAGCCATTGATATGCAGTTACTGGATAGAGAGAGAGAGAGAGAGAGAGAGATGTTTTTTTTTTTTTTTTCATGCTGATAACATAAAAATAGACCAAATAAATAAATAAATATTGATAGGCCTACTTGTTCACAGGGTTTTCAGTTTTTTATTACTGCAGAAAATACAACGAATAAATAAATAACTATTGATACTTGTTTACTGGCTTTTCTGTCTCATTACTGCAATCACACACGCTCTCTTTCTTTTTTTCTTGCTCTCTCTCCAATCTCTCTCTTGCTCTTTCTCTCTCCACTCACTGCATTTCAATGGCTCAAGCCTCCGCTATGCCTCGTGGCCGCATTATTTTTCTAATAATTCAACGGCCCGTTGTCAGTTATTCCTTACTTATCTCTGGAAAATCAAAATTGTCTGTTAACCTGGCGAAGTGATATGGAACTGTAATGCAGTCAAGACCTGACTGGAACTACTTTAGCATTAGCTAACAGAATCACCTAAAAATCCACCATCCAGCTGAGTTTTAGTGATTGCTGCTGCTGACATGCAGTTCCCGACTACACAGCTGGTAATATTATTACACCCTGTCCTACTCTCCTTAAAACTGTACTGGTAAAAATTCTCATTTGCCTTTCTTTACTTAGGTCCTGAACAATTAAATACTGTAGTTAATCACAATTTAAATAGTTCATTACATGTCTTGCTCTTAGAGTGATCTTTGTTGGTCGACCACTCCTGGTCCTGAATTTCCTCCATTTGTACACAATCGGTCTGACTGTGGATTGGTGGAGTCCAGACTCTTTAGAGATGGTTCTGTAACCTTTTCCAGCCTGATGAGCATCAACAACTCTATTTCTGAGATCCTCAGAAATCTCCTTTATTTGTGCCATGATACACTTCCAAAAACACGTGTTGTGAAGATCAGACTTTGACAGATCCATGTTCTTCTTTAAATAAAACAGGGTGCTCACTCACACCTGACTGTCATCCCATTGGTTGAAAACACCTGAGTCTAATTTCACCTTCAAATTAACTGCTAATCCTAGGGGTTCACATACTTTTGCCAATCACAGATATGTAATATTGGATCACTGTCCTCAATAAATAAATGACCAAGTATAATATTTTTGTCTCATTTGTTTAATTGGGTTCTCTTTGTCTACTCTGAGGAAAATCTGATGATGTTTTAGGTCACATTTATGCAGAAATATAGAAACTTCTAAAGGGTTCATAAACTTTCAAGCACCACAGTCTGATCTATTAGTTTTTGTGCCTACTTTTGCTAAATAAAATTTTCATCTGGCATGTATATTTATTGATTTACCTCCTGAATATGATCACCTGCCAATTCCCTACCACCAACCCAGCTCTCCCCTATTATACAACAGCTACCAAGTGAGGAGAGCTAACAAGTGCTTCCTCCAAGGTACGTCAAACCAGTCAACTGCATATTTTCAAACTGCTGCTCCTGCACAGGGCAGCATAACACAGTAGGAGGAACGAGCTATCTGCAGTGACTGACAAGGGAGACAGCGTATGCCATCCCTCCCACCGAGAGAGCATGGCCAATTTTGCTCCCTTGGTTCCCAGCCACGGGTGGCTGTGGCATCGTCTGGTTTCGGAATCGCAATCTCTGGACAACAGGGCGAACGCTTTTCTGTTGTGTCACTTAGGAGCCAAACCCACCGCCTGCTGCACTACACACCTCGGCAAAGGCCACTGCAACATCTGATGGGTTTTCCCAGGTCACCACACATATAATGATTATTGTGCTAATAAGTACGATGTAGAAATGATAAACAGTGCATTTTGCAGCTGTCCTGGAAATGGTCTGGATAAGTTGTACATGTGCTCCTAGGCAGTGAACACAAGGGTAAGAAGCCCAAAGGAAGAAATACTTCAATCACAAACTTGTGCACAAACATCAAGAAGAGAAGCTGGAAAACATACAGAATGTTTTTTCCTCCACCGAAAATTCACAGTAACTCAGAGGATGTCTTCTCTTCTGCCTTAAACTTAAAGAGAAGGCCTTGAGTTCTGTAAAGCCTGGATGTTCAAAAAAAAAAACAAAACGCTTCTCCACAGGCTTCAGTGGAAATCGAAGGCATTTCAACCTAGCCGTACCTTCTTCTCCCATTCGTTTTTCAGAGAGTCAGCACTTTGATCCGACATTTTCTTCAACTCTGCGATCTGCTTGTCTTTGCTCTGGCGGATGACCTGGGACTCGCGCAGCAAGCTTTGAACTGTGGGGGAGAGAAGAAGTAGAGAGAAAGAGAAAGAAACAAAATAAACAGTAGACCTGGCCGCAGGGCATCGCTCTGTCTACTCTCTTTCACACACACATTCTTACTTTTCAAACTGATGGTCTAATCCTCCACAGCTATTTTCACTATCATTTCTTGAGAAATGAAATGAGTAATATACACATGTGTATAGAGCCACTGTGCACGGTGTGTGTGTCCTTTCACCTTTTTTCTCCAGTGCTCTCACTGCTTCCTCTGCTTCTTTCTGCTTGGACCGGTGCAAGTTCTTCAGCTCCTCGATCTCGCCATTCTTACGGTGTAAAATCTATGAGATAAGGAATGCTGAGTGGCTTCAAATACTACTTGCTCTTAGTTGTGTTCTTTGAATTCTGTTTGTTTCATGAATTTTTTATTGGATTTTGTTTTTCTTCAGTGGTACAGCTGCTGTGAGGGAACTTGTAAAACCTGACCAAACAAGCAAGCCAATTAATTGCCTCTGTATGAACGAATACTAATAAACCAGACCTGCTGCTCTCATTTAGTCTCTAGAATTCCTTTCCCCTATAAAGTGACCTAGAGTTACTTCAATTGAATTATCTTATAATCGTTAAATAATTGTTAATATGTGTCAAGGGCAAATACTCTACAATAAATGTTTAGCTTGGAAGCTTCTTTCTCTAGAGTATCTAATTTGTGATGCCTGAGTCTGCACTTATGTGTGTTTGGGCCAGAAGTAGAGACCTTTTCTCTTCATCCTGGCACGTCTATGTAATTTCATTATCTTTAACCTTATCATAAGCCAAAAGCATGTCACAAGGACTTCTGAGCCTTCCATTATTCTCTCTGGGAAAGATCAAGTGTAAAGACACAATGTATACAGTGCTGTGAGAAAGTATTTGCTCTCATCCTGATTTCTTATGTTTCTATGTATATCTCATACTAAATTGTTTCAGAAATTAAAACAAAATCTAGGATATAACAAAGGCATTCTGAGTAAACACAAAATACAGTTTTTTAAATGATAATGTTATTTATTGAAGCAAAAAAGTTATCCAATACCGACTGGGCCTGTGTGAAAATATATTTGCCCCCATAATTACTAATTCCCGAAATCTATGAAACTGCATTCATAATGGGGTTCAGCTGGACTAGACTGGTCTGGGCTGATTATTGCAAACTCTGTTCAATCAAATCAACACTTAAATGGAACTTTTTCAACAGAATGAAGTTGGTTAAAAGGTCTTACCCAGTAACACACTATGCCAAAGTTGAAAGAAATTCCAGAAATGATGAGGAAGAAGGTGATTGAAATACATCAGTCTGGGAAGGGTTACAAAGCTACTTCAAAGGCTCTGGGACTCCAAAGGACCACAGTGAGAGCCATTATCTCCAAATGGAAAAACTCGGCACAGTAGTGAACCTTCCCAGAAGTGGCCGACGTTCCAAAATTCCTCCAAGAGCAACAGCAACTACTCACAGGACAACATCAAAGGACCTACAGGTCATTCTTGCATCGATAAAGGTCACTGTTCATGACTCCACTATCAGAAAGACACTGGGCAAAAATGGCATCCATGGAAGAGTGGCGAGGTGAAAACCACTGCTAACCCAGAAGAACGTTAAGGCTCATCTGAATTTTTCCAAAACACACCTTGATCCTCAAATCTTTTGGGAGAATGTTCTGTGGATTGATGAGTTGAAAGTGGAACTGTTTGGAAGACAGGAGTCCTGTTACATCTGGCGTAAACCAAACACGGAATTCCACAAAAATAACATGGTGGTGGCAGTGTGATGGTGTGGGGATGCTTTGCTGCTTCAGGGCCTGGACAACTTGCAATCATTGAGGGAAACATGAATTCTGCTCTCTACCAGAAAATCCTAAAGGAGAATGTCCGGTCTTCAGTCCGTAAGTTGAAACTCAAGCACAACTGGATTATGCAGAAAGACAATGATCCAAAGCATAGGAGTAAGTCCTAGTCTTAGAAGTAAGTGAAAGACTGATCTCCAGTTATCAGAAGTGTTTGGTTGCAGTTATTGCTGCTAAAGGTGGCACAACCAGATTTTAAGTTTAAGGGGGCAATTAGTTTTTCACATGGGTAATAGGTAAAAAAAAAATAAAAAAAAACACAAATAAATAAAAACTGCATTGTGTGTTTACACAGGTTACCTTTGTTTTATGTTGTATTTCGTTTGAAGATCTAAAACTATTTAGTATGAGATATACACAAAAACAGAAGAGATCAGGATGAGGGCAAATACTTTTTCACAGCACTGTACATTACATACATACTGTACATTTATAGTTTTATTGTACTCTTGTGAAACATTGACATGTATTTTATGTATGTTATACGTTTAATTATCGTTCATTTCTGACCAGATAAACTAGAAGCTAAACTTTGTTGGTAGTTTTTAATTTCACACTCTCGAAAGCTAGTATTTAATTGGTAGGTATGTGGTATTTATAAGTAATTACTGGTACATACTTTCATAATGAATTTATGAGAAAATGACCAGGTTTGTGCAGCAGTTGTTTGTGTCAAAATGCAATAATAACTCAGAATACAATACGTATTAATAAGTAACACTTATAATATAATATATTATTGCTAATATACAGTACTTTGAACATGTAAGTGCACAGTAAATAATGTGAAAAAGATATTAAGGGGTATTAAGGGGTACTTAATGTTAAGATGCAACATGAACGTGCAACTCAAATGTAGATTAACAGATAATAAATAGGAGAAGCGAGAAAATTATTTTTGTTAAAACTCAAAATGGATCAAAATCCAATAGAGATCATTGTATCCACTTAAACTCGACATGACTCAAACAAGTAGAGAGAGAGAGAAAAAAAACACCTTTGGTGCTTGGCCCGCTAATTACATAATTATATAATACTGTTAGAGCTCTCGCCAATCGCTGCTCCGGGAAGGAGCAGCATGAATCGCTGCGCCAGGAAGGAACAGCATGAATTGCTGCCCCGCTAAGGAGCAGCATGTCTACGCGCTTTCTAGCGCTAGTAATAAAAAGAACTCTCCGCTGGACATTCCTATAACAAAGACTCTGGTTTTGTTTACGTTGCCATGTACTCCTTTGTTTTTGTTTACGTCATGTCTCTGCCCCCGTTTCCTCAGTGGTCCTTCACGTTATGTTTCCTCCCATATTTTGTCATTGGTTCAACTGTTATTTTCTAATAATTATTTCCAGGTGTCGTGTGTTACTTCTGATTCGCGCTTAATTTCCTTTGGTACTAAAACCCCTAATTTTGTCCACGTCTTCGCGGAGTATTGAACTAGAATGAAGTAGATTGAATTAGAATGAAATGAATTGAAGTATATTGATATTGAATAATGGTGATGAGTTAGAATAACTGAAAGGGACTCGTTATAGTTAAACTTAACGATATGTTCCTAATGATAATGATCGGTAGCGAGGAAGCTCAAGCTTCGTAGTTTTTTCCTAGGTTTTTGTTTACCAGGTGTTCCCTGGTCCTTGTGCTAGTTTTGGAGTTTTTGTTTACCCGGCGCTCCCGCATTCCTGAATGGATTCCTCGCTACTTCCTGGATTTTTGCCGTTATCCTTTGGAGTAATGTTTCCTGTCTCTCTGGATTTTGCCCTGTAAACCTTGCGATTCCTATTTAATGATGTTTGGGTTTTTTGCCCTGTAAACCTTGCGATTCCTATTTAATGATGTTCGGGTTTTTTGCCCTGTAAACCTTGCGATTCCTATTTAATGATGTTTGGGTTTTTTGCCCTGTAAACCTTGCGATTCCTATTTAATGATGTTCGGGTTTTTTGCCCTATAAACCTTGCGATTCCTATTTAATGATGTTCGGGTTTTTTGCCCTGTAAACCTTGCGATTCCTGTTTAATGATGTTCGGGTGTTTTTTGTTCCTAATAAACTGACCACTTTCCCCTGCGAGTGCATCCTATCTGACTCTTCACCCAAGTAACGTAACAAATACTACTTTAATTATATACTACTAAAACTAAAAACTAATTTATTTATATAATTATTATATAATTATAATTAACTACATAATTATATAATGGTGCTACTTTCAGCACTAACCTGAAAGGTTGAGAGTGATGTCATGTTCAGATATACACTCATCATCCACTTTAAGGAACACCTCTACACCTGCACGTTCATGCAGTTATCTAATCAACCAATCATGTGGCAGGAGCGCAATGCATAAAATCATGCAGATGCAGGTCAGGAGCTTCAGTTAATGTTTAAATCAAACATCACTATGCAGAAAAAAGTTTGATCTCTGTGACTTTAACTGTGGCATGGTTGTTGGTACCAGATGGGCTGGTTTGAGTATTTCAGAAACTGCTGATTTCCTGGGATTTTCACACAACAGTCTCTAGAGTTTACACAGACTGGTGTGAAAAACAAAAAACACTGAGTGAGCGACAGTTCTGTGGGGGGAAATGCCTTGTTGATAAGAGAGGTCAGAGGAAAATGGCCAGATTTGTTCGAGCTGCCAGGAAAGGTATACATAATTACTCTTTACAACCATGGTAAGCAGAAAAGCATCTCAGTCAGCATGCACAAAATATGGGATGGGATACAACAGCAGAAGACCACAATGGGTTCCACTCCTCTCAGCCAAGAACAAAGATCTGAAGCTAACATGGGCACAGACTCATCGAAACTGCACAGCTGAACAAGAAAAAAAAACTTTTTTTTAAAAATCACATGGTCTTTTTGCAGTCTTCAACTGTCCAGTTTGAGTGAGTCTGTGCACATGATAGCCTCAGATTATTGTTTTCGGGTTGACAGGAGTGGAACCTGATTGGAACCATCCACCTCAAGGTTTGATATGCTGTGTGTTCTGAGATGCTTTTCTGCTCACCACAGTTGTAAAGAGTGCTTAATTGAGTTTCTATAGATTTCCTGTCAGCTCAGACCTGGTCATTCTCCTCTGATCTCTCTCATCATCAAGGTGTTTCAGTCTGCAGACCCTCTGCTCACAGGATGTTTTTTTTTTTGTTTTTCGCACCATTCTGTGTAAACTCTAGAGACTGTTGTGTGTGAAAGTCCCAGGAGATCAGCAGTTTCTGAAATACTCAAACCAGCCCATCTGGCACCAACAACCATGCCATAGTTAAAGTTACAAAGATCACATTTTTTCCCCATGGCATGGGCTAAACTTGAATGTTTATTATTTATTTATTCGTTAATTAAATATGAACCCTATCCCTATGCCCCCAGAAATGCTAGGGAAAAATCCAGATGTAGAAATGCCAGAACTGTCAGCATGGTCTGTGAATTTCTTCAACCTCAGCTACATCAGTTCATAATTTGTCTCAACTAGAGATGATGTACACATTTTATAATCCCGTCCTGACAATTATGTATGTTTGTTTGTACCTGCCCAGGTGAGGAATTTCTGAGTAATTGCGTACTGCTGTAAAAACATAGTAGATTTAATATTATTTTTTACTATACACTTGAATATCCAACATGCATAGAATGTTCAAGGCATACTTACAGTATGTATCTATCTATTACCTACTGTATTTATCTAGTTCTAGATACTTACTGTACTGCAAAATAAAGTGCTACTGAATTGCTTGTCTAATTTTTTTTTTTTTTTTTAATCCCATGTTTACCCTGGTCCTAAGTGGATGTGATTTTAGTGTTTTGGGTTAGCATTGCAGAAAAAAAAAAAATCCAGGCAAAGATATTTCCTTTCATCTGAGGTGGTGGACGCAAGGGGTGTCCATTTGTTAATTTTGATTTGGCCATTTGTTCTTCTGATGCATGACTCCCCATAGGATGCTCAAGGGGTCGAGGTTTCAGTTCAAAGCTCCGCAACTGGCGTCCCAGCAGTCCTTCTAAGCAAGAAGGAGCGGGCAGTAATCGAAGCCCAGCAGGCTGCCAGAGTGAGGGGTGAGTGAACAAGAGACACCCACTGGCAAGGACAAGATGGAGCTCTCGGTGTGGATGTTGTCTGCATGTCTGTATGCCATTTGTAGCAAAAGATGCACCTGAGCAAATATTGACATCCTCCCCAAAGGGCTTTGATGAAGGAGACACACATGCAGATCTAAAAGCGTCCATGGTGTACAGCTAAACACGGAACCGAAACACGAGGACAACCGACATCTTTATTAATTGTGATTTTAATATAAGGAACCAACTGAGACTAATTAGTGCTCAGTGTCCATGGAGAGCTATTGAGGTTTTTACATAAAGGAGGGAAAAACCATGCCAAACCAGTCTTCAAAGGGCTTTTTTTTTCAGTAATAAGGGGGAAATGCAACGGAGCTTCTAATTTGAAATGTGCTTTCTAGGGTCCAGCCTTCACAGCCTTTTTCACTCTCGTGTAGACTAATAAAGGAGGGCATGGAAGTGGAGTGGACAAAAAGAGTATGACAAAAAGCGAATGGGGTACATTTCTGAGAGGCACGCTGTCTGTGAAACACTGACTTCTGATTTAAACAGGAAAAAGCATCCCCTAAAAGTTATTATTTCCACCCTATGAGGAGGGAAAAAGTCATAGTGCCCCATCAGTGGATTATTTGGCCTGTTTTAGTCCTCAGAAGTGCACTCTGCTGCTAAGCTTGTCATCCTGAGAGATGAAAGCCTCTGGACGAGACAGAATGAGAGGGGGAGAGAAGGGTAAAGAGAAGTTCAGGGAACATTTAGGGACACATGTAATTTTCTAATCGCCTCCTTAAGAGAGAGCATTTCGGCTGCACACGGGAAAGTCATGACGGGGAGAGAAAGGGGACGAGAGCCTGCGTCTGCTTTGGGAGATGCGCTGCTTTTAGGCACCGCCATTTCAGGCTTTTAGGGCATCTCTTTTGTGTGTAGAGACGCCAAGCTGTCTGTGACTTTTTCTCTGCTTATGAGGGGTATATGGACTTTGAAACAGATAAACACTTACTAGCATATGGTCTGCATTGGCAGTATAGACACTGAGGCTGCATCGCACTGAGTCTATGTTCTGACTCTGTTGTTCTTCGAAAAGAAATAAGATGGAACTCGCTCAAGATTAACTTTAGCAGCAGTTACACTTTCTTAGTAGTTAGTTATTATCCTTAGCTGGATACTAAAACCTGCAAATTGTTTTGATCATTGTTATGTTGGTTTCAGTATGCAGTGAATGAAGTATGCAGCCATCAAATCCTCCCTCGCTAGTCTATAATTAAAATAGTCCAGTTACTATAATTATCCAATTATTTTAATTAGCTGACAGGTGACAGGTGACTGTCATTAAGTTTGTTTCACTCAGTCAGCTTTTTTTTTTTTTTTTGGCTGCACTGGAAGAGTTATTATATCTGGAAACATCTAGTATTCTTCTGAACTAAGGAAACACAAGAGATTAGATTCTTTAATTCTGGGCGATCAAAATGGCGGACGGTCTTTTTCAATCATCCGTCAATGCTGTTGGTAAATGATGGAAATTCTCACAACCTCCGTTTTCATGTCAGCCAAATTTTAAAGTGCTTGTAAGGTAGTTTTGTGTACCAACCATGCGATAAGCTCTGAAGGTCTCATAAAGAGCATCTTTTCTGTAAACATCTTGTGACCTTTTTTGAAATGATAATTAATCGTATTAAGGATACGTTTTCTCATTTTGGGTTCATTGCCTCAAATGTTCTGTTGGCAGCAGCTGACTGATTAATGTGGCCTGCACTAATTTGTATAAACAATTTTTTCAGTAACAAACGGAAGATAACTTCAAGCTAATTGCTGAGGTATAAGAGGAATACACCACTTTGGAACATTTATAAATGATAAGAAAATGAAAAATTCCACTACCCTCTTGTTGACTGCTAGAAAGAATCTCCAAGAGAAAATGACACATGGCATTTTGCATGGCAATGACGTTTTAGATTTACATTAAATTTGATCGATGCTGTTCATGCCATTTTAAACACACACTCCCTCATCATTTTCTCAGACAATAACAAACCATGTATGATTCATAAGGAAGCCAATTAAAAAATTACACCCTGTTCAATTTGCAGGTGGTTATGCAAAGAATCTCACGCTTTTGTTCAGACAGGTCATTAAGAGAGCTCTGGTGCATTGTGCAAATTGGATTGGACATGGATGAGTTGTATGATTAAGCTGCTTTTCAACCATGATGACATGCTCAGGGTGAAAAGAGCCAGAGCTGAGAACTTACAGATTTTTCCAAGCACATGGTCAGAATGGAGAAACCAAACAGAGGTGTGTGAAAAAGAAAAGTGAATGAAGAAAAAAAAAAAAAAAGTTAATGGTGAAAAACCTTCTGAACATCAGCGTCATGTCTCTGCTGGAGCTTCAGCTTCTCCTCTTGGTATTTGGCTTCCAGAACTTTGGGCCTCATTTCAGTCTGAGAAGAAAAAAAAGACACAAATCAGCATGTAACTTCATTTGTAGAGTAAAATAAAACTCCCACTGACACTACTAAGATTGATAGCAGAACATAAAAGAGTTGTGCATTTTGGTTACTTTGGACAGTTTGAGTAATCGAGTGCTTAAAGAGGAGAGCTGTTCATCATGCATTAACCTTATATGCACCCTATAGTACGGGGTCTCAAACCTTTTTCAGCCAGGGACCCCTTTAACTGTAAAATATATTCCACTGTCCACCTCAGTACAGATTTATTATAATCCAACTATTCTATCATTCAGCTCATTATTTAAGTGTGTACAATAATATTCTTGCCATTTACTGGAGTCACAGAGCTGTTTTATTCCTGAACTTTCCACTTACAGAACACATTGTGTCTATTATTTATAAGCATACTCAACAAATGAGTTATTGAGGTTTGGAGTAAATCCATTCCATTCAAGTGACCAGTTAAATATGCTAACAACTACAAGAGCCCCCATTGGTTATGCTTCATGGACCCCATTTTGAGAACCACTGCCATACAGTGTTTGTGCCCTCGATGAAACTTAGCAGCAGCAAGTCTTTGGTTAACATTGTGGTAGTTTACTGTGTTGTTATTCTAACTCAAGAATAAATAAATAAATAAATAGATAAATAAATAAATAAATAAATCACAATACAACTGAATGTGGAAAATTATTTTTCAATTCAAATCTTACAAGCACCTTTATTAGTCTTTATACATTTATAGAAATTAACACTTTTTAGCATATACAGTGGGAGAAAAAGTATTTGATCCCCTGCTGATTTTGTACGTTTGACCACTGACAAAGAAATGATCAGTCTATAATTTTAATGGTAGGTGTATTTTAACAGTGAGAGACAGAATAACAACAAAAAATCCAGAAAAACGCATTTCAAAAAAGTTATAAATTGATTTGCATTTTAATGAGGGAAATAAATATTTGACCCCTTCGACTTGGTACTTGGTGTCAAAACCCTTGTTGGCAATCACAGAGGTCAGACGTTTCTTGTAGTTGGCCACCAGGTTTGCACACATCTCAGGAGGGATTTTGTCCCACTCCTCTTTGCAGATCCTCTCCAAGTCATTAAGGTCTCGAGGCTGACGTTTGGCAAATCGAACCTTCAGCTTCCTCCACAGATTTTCTATGGGATTAAGGTCTGGAGACTGGCTAGGCCACTCCAGGACCTTAATGTGCTTCTTCTTGAGCCACAGGAGGATCTTGTTAATGATCTCAAGGCAGCTGGGACCATAGTCACCAAGAAAACAATTGGTAACACACTACGCCATGAAGGACTGAAATCCTGCAGCACCCGCAAGTCCCACCTGCTCAAGAAAGCACATGTACAGGCCCGTCTGAAGTTTGCCAATGAACATCTGAATGATTCAGAGGAGAACTGGGTGAAAGTGTTGTGGTCAGATGAGACCAAAATTGAGCTCTTTGGCATCAACTTATCAAGATATAAGAATGCCTTTGACAAAAGAAGAATGTATCGAAATCATTCTCATGCCTCATTGGGAACTTAAAAGGAAACATGGCAAGCACATCACACACGACACTGTTGCCAAACTTATTAACAAATTCAATAACACTGGAAGTGTTGCGGACCAACCGAGATGTGGACGTCCACGAACATCCACTGACGAAGGCACAACCGACGTGGTGCAGGCAAACATATAGTCCCCTATGTATGGAGACTTTTGGGACACCCTGTAGAATTGTATTACAGATTTACAGAATTTGGGCTTTCAATGCTCCACTTCTAGTTCCTAACTCCAACACTACCATGACTAGCTGTTCAGCAGAATAGAATAAATGAAGGTAAAAACTTGGCGTCCCAAGCTGGCGTCATGGGTATAAATAAGACAGGTTCCACCTGCACTCCCTAAGCAGGTTCTAATCACTGGCACCCAATCTTGAACACCTGATTCTAATTTTATGGATTTAAAGGTGTGATAAATGTAGGGGTGTACTTACTTTTTCCATGTGACTGATGTTTTTTTGTTAATTTAAATTGTGAAAAATATTACAAAATGTCAATTTTATGTGTCATTTGATATTGTATCACCTTTATTAATAGGCACTGTTTCAAAGAGGATCGAATGTTTGATTGTCCAAAAATGTAAAAGAAGAAAAAAAAAAAATTAAAACAACCAAAAAAAAACCCATTTCTATGGGGTGTACTTATTTTTTCACATGACTGTATATGTCTGACCATGGTCACTAGCTACTAAGACGGTACTTCCATATCATGTAGTTTGACATGCACACAGGGTGAAAGGGAATGATTTCTGTATGATGTCCTTTTTTCCCCACAAATACTACATGACCTTTTCGGGAGATCTCGGCATGCATGCGCATACATACAGTGGCGGTACCCAGGTGTTTTACACCATCCCTGGAAGTTAGGAAGGATGGTGCAGAAAATCCATCAAGCAAAATGTTAGGAATTTAATGCGCACATTTATAAAAAAAAAAAATTTAAAAAAAATTTAAAAAATGTACGTATAATTTTGACTACACACTTAACTCTAAGATTCTGGCACAGTCGTTATACTTTCTCTTGTCTCTTTGAAAAGAAGAGTTTTTTTGGACTTAACTCACTCCTGTAGTAAGTAGGTAAATACAGTTGGTTCATCATAACACACTTTTACGGTGACAAATGATTTCATAGTTTCCCATGCCACAGAAACAGAAGGAAATGACAGCCAGTTAGAAAAAGTCCAAAAATCCATTGTGAACATTTACTTATTCATATTATATAACTAAAAATACCAACTAAAGTTTTGTAATTTGCTTGTAACCCCAAAGTTTGAGTTTAAAAAAAAAAAATTTTTTTAGATTTGTTCAAAGTGAAAGTCATCTCAACAAAGTCGATGAGCAAATCAGCCACAATGTTGTTTCCTGGCACAAAAAGCTATTAAGAGAACAAACAAAAGAAAGGAGACCATCTGTTCACTAAGCCTGAGCCAGTTCTGCTCAGACGGGGGAAAAAAGTAGATGAAAAAATGAACCACCTCTATGGAAATGCCACAAAGTGAGGAATCAATGTTCATTAGCATTTCAATCCGCTTTTGTTTAAAGCCCAAACTCCTCGTGCTTCAACTTGGAATCAACGTGCCCTGCTAGTTGTTTTTGCTCTGTGGCGCTCATGTCAATAACAGTGCTGAAGTGAAGATGGGCACAAGAGAGTAGTTATTAAATTCCTCTCAGCCAGGCCTTGTAATTCAGCTCAATGTTTCTGGGATCGAAAGTTCAACGGTTTTCCGAGGCGAGTCGCAACGCAGCTTCTCCCAGGTCTTTCAGGTCGGCAAACCCATGCAGGGGTGTGAGTGCGCAGAGGTGTGTGCTCTCTCTTGTACTTTGATAAATATACACATTAATTCGGGTTCGAGCTAACCATTACTGGGTGGGGTTGTTTCTCACTCCCTCACAGAGATACACACTTTGTACGTCCTTCTCTCAACAACACGGCCGCCAGGCATTCCTGATGTGGCATGTTTGATCTGGCAAGCGCGGCACTTTTGAAAAGCGCCTCCCTTGCCCCGGGCTGAGCACAGACTCCGATCATTCATCGGACAGCCACGGCCTTATCAGATCTTCCCTAGGGCACGGAATGGCATCAGCGAAAAGAGAAAGAGTTACTGCAGATGAAAGCTCGCATTGTTCTTTGACAACAAATGGTGTGTGCTCTACAGTACCGACATAATTAGTATTGAGGACCAAACGATTTGTGTGAACAATATAAAATTTGACCATAAAGGATACTAATCAGCGCACTGCATGAAAATATTATACACAGACCAAACACAGACCACAATATGGAAGTATCGTTATGGGTGTATCTGAAACAAACAAATAAAATGCTGCTTAATTACACAATATTCAGACATAAGAAGGCTTTCTTATGACAGATCCCTTCATCTACCCAGTTTTTGAAAGCTGTACATATCCCATAATCCTGTTCGTCATTTTGGGAGCAGCAGCCAGTGTGTAAAATGGCATGAGCCTGGTGCAGTGGGGGAACTATACATTAACTATCTGTAATTATTCTGACTCCAGAACATTCCCACAGAACATCTGGACCAAGCCGGACACTTGGACACGTCATCCGTGTCCATGTCACTGACGGTGTGGGAGTTAGGGGGGGGTCCAAAATTTCCCATTATTGTCTATGGGGCTGAAATAACACCATTTTCTGGACATTTCCGGCAAAAAAATCCAAAACGCGATGTGTGTATATACCAGGTCTACTCCTTAAGACGTACGCTATTTTCCCCATTGGTATTCATTGTAGCCTAACTGTATTTTAGGGTTAGCGCCTGTTAGTGCATGCTGGGATCTTGTCAACACTGTGACGTTTGCTGACTTTTGTCAATACTGATACTGACTTCTAAGACACTGAGTTATGAGACAGCGAAGGCAGCAAGGCAGCTGTCTTTTGCTTACGAAACATGCAACGGCAATGCAATCACATGAACCAGAAACAGAAAATGTGACACACTGTCATTGTACATTGCAAGTACGTGTCAGGTGTGTCAGAATGCACATTAATTTAATATTTTGGGTTGATATTTTGCACACGACCACCGCCAATCCCCCCCCCCCCCCATCATACTTTTACATGCGTATAGTTTGTTGTGTTGCTTATACAGTATTAACACATTCATTTTATCTAGAAATTCTCATCTATGGTTAGATGACATGGTCATGTAATAGAAAAGACTGTGTGAGCAGAAAATTTTCATAACTACATACAGTGGTGCTTGAATTTCCTCCATTTGTACACAATCTCTCTGACTGTTGATTGGTGGAGTCCAAACTCTTTAGAGATGGTTCTGTAACCTTTTCCAACTGGTTCATGCCATGGTACACTTTCACAAACATGTGTTGTGAAGATCAGACTCTGACAGATCCCTGTTCTTTAAATAAAACAGGGTGCTCACTCACACCTGATTGTCATCCCATTGATTGAAAACACCCGACTCTAATTTCCCCTTCAATTTAACTACTAATCCTAGAGGTTCACATCTTTTTTTTGTTTTGGGTTCTATTTGTCTACTTTTAGGACTTGTGTGAAAATCTGATGATGTCTTCGGTCATATTTATGCGGATATATAGAAACTTTTCAAGCACCATTGTACTTATTACTTTAAACACTTGGAAGACTATGATGTCGATTTTCACACAATGCTTGGTTATAAACAAATTAAACAAAGATACTCTGGTACATTTGAGAGTTGAACAAGCGCGATTTCAAAAGTAATCATCAATGATGAAGAAGAACACAAAAGAAATGGTATAGAGTTAAATCAGAATCGTTCTATATTACAGAATATATAAAAACAGCCGACATATTAATCTAGAGATATTGTTACTTTGCTGTGCTCTCAGTTTTTTGCCTGACAAAGTTAACATGATCATCTTCCTTGCAAAGAAAGCATGCCTTGGAGAAAACAGGGAACTCAATTAACATCTTATACACAAAAAAAATAATAATATAATAATCTTTCTGTGATTATGAAATAAAATTTCTAAACTAGTCACCTTTGCAATCACTAGTTCGGCACGTTGCAGCACGTGAGAGGGCTATTGAACGAGTGAAGCTATTTTTTACAATATAATTATAATAATTATTCATTATAATAACCCATCATGGTTTAATTAATATAGTTAACCTTATCATTATTAATGAATTACTCAACGCACCCACCCACACACACCTACTCAGCTGTCCAGCAGGAAATAATTGCTCTGCTGAGAGGCCAGTGAAGATCTGAGTGTTCAGTGAGGAGTAAACATACTGTATGGAGCTATGATAGCAGAGATTACACCAATTACAGGTTAGGGAGTGTTAAGTGACGTTTCGGCTCACTGCTAATGTTCTGGGTCACCACACACTGTAATCTGCCGCTGTCCTTTTACATCAGATAAGATCACAGAGGGCACTGATATCCAATGAAAGGACATAATAAAGTTCTCAAAACATTATTAACCCTTAGCCATCTCCTTTATATCTATCTTCGGCAATTTTTCACATGCATTTACTTGATCAACAAATAATCAATGTGTAAAGGTAAGACTATTGATGAAAGCATTTCAACCACACTGCGACTGATAGCGTTCACTGATATTACTGTACAAACACACAAGCGTTAAAACTGCAGCAATAAGTAAAATAAATAAATAAATAAATAACAAAACAGGGTGTGCTGTTAGACAAAAGTAAACCACGACATGATGGTGTGACGCATTACCATCCCAAAGTGGATTATTTTCCTCTTCCTCTCCTGTTCTCTTCCTCTTATTCCACAGCAATTTGTCAACAATCACATTTTTAAAATCATGTTTATTTAGTTACATTTAAAGGTGCATTAGGTAAGACTAGGTCTCTAACAGTTAAGTAGTCGGATTTGACATTTGAGTGATTTTTTACTCATGTGGTGTGGTGTCATCATGCCAAGATCTAAAGGGTTCTGGAAAGGCCTTCAGAAAAAAGGTTGTGGATGCCTAGGAGTCTGGCAAGGGATTTAAAAAGATCTTTTGAAAAAGATTTTTTGAAATACATCATTTCACTGCAAGGAAAATAATACACAAGTGGAGCAGATTTCAAACGACTGCCAATTTGTCCAGGACTGGCCGTCCCAGCAAATTCAGCCCAAGAGCAGACCGTCTGATGCAAAAAGAAGTCTTCAAGAACCCCAAAATTTCATCACAGGATCTGCTAGTAAGTCTTGCAACTGTTGGTGTCAAAGTGCATGCTTCTACAATCAGAAAGAGATTGCACAAATTTGACCTGCATGGGAGGCGTGCCAGGAAAAAGCCTTCGCAAGACTACAGTTTGACAAAGAGCATACAGGCAAAGACCAGGCCTTTTGGAATAATGTGCTCCAGACAGACGAATCAAAGATAGAATTGTTTGGCCACAGTAACAGCAGACATGTTTGGCGCAGACCAAAGACAGCTTTTCATGAGAAGCACCTCATACCAACTGTGAAGCAAGGCGGTGGAAATGTTATGGTTTGGGGTTGCTTGGCTGCCTCAGGGACTGGACAGCTTGCATTCATTGATTCAACTATGAATTCTGCATCATATCAAAGAGTGCTTGAAGATAATGTGAGACCATATGTTGTTTTTTCTGACTTAATTTGAATTTGCATGTTTTCTCAATGAAATTTCAAAATATCAATGTCCTGGGCACAAAAGCAAGGTCTGAGGGGATTAATAGCTATACTTTTTCTATATTTTTGTAGCATAAGCAATTAGAAAATAACACATACTACCAAGGAACAAAAAATGTGTTACATAGTGTTATTTTCATATAACCGCATTTTCTGTTGTGTAAATAACTAGTTTGCGAGTGATAGCAAACATTTTTCTTCGGTCCAGATATCTGGAAAACATCATACTGGAGTGCAACAGCTCAGAGTTAAACACTCCATATATGAAAGCGTCCTAATAGCACTTTCTCACTTAGTAGTCCACTTTCCAAGTCTGATCACTTTAATTCATTTGATCTATTCAGTGATTCACTGATCGCTGTGTTCTGTGTTCTCACCAGGAAAATAAACCACAGTAAGGAGGTAATGCACTAGTGTGTAATCCAAACTGACTACATGCTACATATAGGAAAAAGATCTCCAACCACAGCCACCAAAAACACTTAGATAAGATTCTCATTAACGGCTTAGATCACTCATGACTGCAAACACACACACAGGCGTTTTACGTGATATGAGATTAAGAGGATGATGAGCTGAAAAAAGGCTGTGTGGTTCTCACGAGAACCAGTTCTAGCGAAACCTGCACTTAGGCACCTTAATCTGCCCTACTTTCGAGAAGCCTTGGAAGGCAGCCTTGCATGCTTTCTGACTTCTGCTTGTGTCTTTTATCTTGTGCGACCAGAGAGACCACAGGAGACTCGTCAGAGGAGAAGATTGCGCCGACTGAAGTCACGCATTCAAACAGTTCCTGCTGGCGCAGACACTAACGTGGGCGGTACGCCGCTTTTTGTTGTTGTTGTTGTTTGTAACGCCTCCAAAAGACACCTTTCAAGCAAAGTTTGTCAAACTACATCAATGGTGGATTGAAAAACTCTTTTTCCTACAGTTGGTGAGGCGTGCGACAACTGCTCGTCTCCTCAGTCACACGCGCAGAGACACCGCAACTTTCTTAGGGGAGAGACAGAATGGGTTGGGGGTGGAGGAGAGATGAAGGCGGTTTGATGGAGGAAGGAAAGATGAGAGCGAAAAAAAGACAGAACAGCATGGAGCAGCTGTTCTCTTTTTTCCTCAACCCTCAGTGCTTTCACGCTTTTCCTCAGGGAGCACATTTGCAAAACATGCACACTTTTAGCTCTGCCTTTCTAACTCCAGTCGGCTTTAAGAGAAGATTCTTAGTAACAGGTCTATGTTTGGATAAGCATTATATGGTTAAAAAAAAAAAAGGAAAAAAAAAAGAAAAAATGAGTATCTGATTGGGTTTACCCGTTTGCTAGCCATAATATGACATCTCTGCTGTGTTGAAAAACAGGAATAAACAGTTGAATGAAGCATTTGATGTGTCGTGACAGTTACGTGAGCGATGTGCAAACAGAACATGATGCACAAAGAATCTTATCAAATGCACGCAGCATTCCTTATGCACCTTAATACTAGAACTATTAAAAACGCTTTTCGACATGCCACGGTTGCCATGATCTAATTTTCTACAAGCTGAACTGTTAAACTGCAATTTAGGGCAAGTACAAGCAGCTTCCTCATCAAAGACAATGCAACTGTTCTTAAGCAATACCAGAGTCATCTCTGAGGTCAGTGTGATTTTTAGCTTAAAGAAAAAAGAAAAACACACACACACACACACACACACACACACACACACACACACACACACACACACACACACACAGACACACACACACACAAAAATGTCTTCCCTTAACCATTAATTGCCTTAAACCATGCATGCTGGTGCTCGACTTTCCACAGCCACTTCAGGGCTTTAATGAGACTCGTTACAGACTTTCTCTGTGCCAAAAACCTTTAACTTTTGAAATATTTTATTTATTTATTTATTTTTTTACATTTATGCAAATCTCCACCATTCATGACAGTCGTGAGAAAAAAGATCTATAATTACGTTCCCCTTACACAACACTGTGAACACAAAGCTGTTCATGTAATACTTCTATGAACAACTGAAAAAAAGAAAAACAATTTCCTGAATAAGCAGGAAATGATAACGAGAAATAAACAGTATTAGTTGCAATAGAATGAAGCAACATAATCTCAACTCCACAAAATATGAAATCATCCAAAAACACACTTTTCATTTACATTATATTTATGGCATTTGGCAGACGCCCTTTATCCAGAGCGACTTACAGAAGTCTCTATCAATAAATACATCCTGATACTGGTTCACTGGGTCACAGATTAATAGTACTATCAGTCTAAAAGACACTATATTGATCCTTATAGTAACAGCTCATATACAGGGACAGGGTAGACGCTCAACATAATCTAAGGGCGTTTTCACACCTGGCTCATTTGGAGCATTTGCTTCAGAACTTGGTGCGTTTTCTCCCTTGGCTCGGTTCGTTTAGACATATATGAACACGGCAATCGTGATCGGATCCGCACCAAAAAATCACTCAATTTCGTTGAAATTTGGTCTGACGAATATTGTTTGGTCTGAACAATATTCAAAAACGCAGAAAAACACAGAGGTTTACAAGGTGTTTAGTGAGCGTCTCAAGGAGATGGGCTTTAATCTGTTGAACATGTAAATTAGATCAATTATAATAACTAAAGCTAAAAAAGAAAGCCACAATAAGCTCACGGAGCAGCTGTCTATCCATCCTGTTGGATGACTGCTATGGGTGGAAGCCCAGAAGAGGGACAGTTTACTCACATGTGACTTGCATAAACACATTTTGGTACGCTTTGAAAAGTTGCCTTGTGAAATTATAACTTGTGATTATAACAATTTAAGTCTCAGTTTTGGAACAAAGCACAGATCTCGGAGCAGTTTCTCTGAAACAAGCTGCATTTTTTTTTTTTTTTTTTTGTCTTATTAACTTGAAGAGAGGCTGGTAATGAAATGACTGTTCATAGCTGCTATAGAGTAAGTGATAACAGGAACTAAACTGTCTCACAGATGTTCCGCAAAATTAAATGTAACTATAAAAAGCACAATCCATTGTTCATTAAAAAAAAAAATTAAATTGTAATTGTTGCAAATTGCCATAGTGTAATGACATGGCTATCATTAAAAAAAAACAAAAAAAAACATAAATCCATTCTGGCATGGGGCTGCATCACACCACCCTGACATACATAGTTATTGCATACACACCCACCCACACACACACACACACACACACACACACACACCATCATATAATAACTGTATGTAAGCATAAAACTGTACACCCTATTCTTCTCTAATTAGGACACAATATACAGTGGGGCTTGAAAGTTTATGAACCTTTTAGAATTTTCTATATTTCTGCATAAATATGACCTAAAACAGCATCAGATTTTCAAGTGCTAAAAGTAGATAAAGAGAACCCAGTTAAACAAATGAGACAAAAATATTATACTTGGCCATTTATTTATTGAGGAAAATGATCCAATATTACATATCTGTGAGTGGAAACAGTATGTGAACCTTTGCTTTCAGTATCTGGTGTGACCCCCTTGTGCAGCAATAACTGCAACTAAATGTTTCTGGTAACTGTTGATCAGTCCTGCACATCGGCTTGGAGGAATTTTAGCCCATTCTTCAGTACAGAACAGCTTCAACTCTGGGATGTTGGATGCCCCCGTAGTTACTAATTCCCCAAATCTATGAAACTGCATTCATAATGGGGTTCAGCTGGACTAGACACAACCAGGCCTGATTATTGCAAACTCTGTTCAATCAAATCAACACTTAAATGGAACTTTTTCAACAGCATGAAGTTGGTTAAAAGGTCTTACCCAGTAACACACTATGCCAAAGTTGAAAGAAATTCCAGAAATTATGAGGAAGAAGGTGATTGAAATACATCAGTCTGGGAAGAGTTACAAAGCTATTTCAAAGGCTCTGGGACCCCAAAGGACCACAGTGAGAGCCATTATCTCCAAATGGAAAAACTCGGCATGGTAGTGAACCTTCCCAGAAGTGGCCGACTTCATAAATTCCTCCAAGAGCACAGCAACTACTCATCCAGCAAGTCACAAAAGAGCCAAGGACAACATCAAAGGACCTACAGGCCTCTCTTGCATCAATAAAGGTCACTGTTCATGACTCCACTATTAGAAAGACACTGGGCAAAAATGGCTTCCATGGAAGAGTGGCGAGGTGAAAACCACTGCTAACCCAGAAGAACATTAAGGCTCATCTGAATTTTGTTAAAACACACCTTGATCATCATACAAGCATACAAGTATGGTGGTGGCAGTGTGGTGGTGTGGGGATCCTTTGCTGCTTCATGGCCTGGGCAACTTGCAATAATTGAGGGAAACATGAATTCTGCTCTCTACCAGAAAGTCCTAAAGGAGAATGTCCGGTCTTCAGTCCATACGCTGAAACTCAAGAGCAACTGGATTATGCAGCAAGACAATGATCCAAAGAATACGAGTAAGTCCTAGTCCTAGAAGTAAGTGAAAGACTGATATCCAGTTATTGGAAGCAGTTGGTTGCAGTTATTGCTGCTAAAGGTGGCACAAGCAGATTTTAAGTTTATGGGCAATTAGTTTTTCACATGGGTGATAGGTGTTAGATAACCATTTTTTGCTTCAATGAAAATAAATAAATAAATAAAAAGTATTGTGTGTTTACTCAGGTTGCCTTTGTTTTATGTTGTATTTCATTTGAAAATATACAATTATTTAGTATGAGATATACACAAAAACAGAAGAAATCAAATACTTTTTCACAGCAGTGTAGGTGCCCTATAAGTATAAGTAACAAAGGTGCCCTATATTATATTCTGTTCAAGCCTTTTTGTATTTTTTCCAAACTATGAAACACATCCCAAGTGAAAAGAAAGGACGGCTTTGCCTTTTCTGTATAACATGAGAAGCTACGAAGTGCTGTCTACTAATTTGAGATGTGCTGTTACAGGAAAATAATCAACTCTTCTGTAACAGCACATGCAAATAGTTGACGCCTACGTTCAGAAATATGGCTGATGCTTTTCAACTCTACCTGTATGAGCACAAACTGACACAGAATATGAGGAAGGGAGGGAGCAAACCTGCGAGGCAGAGAATTTAAGTAAAACAAGTTTGAAATAAATTTTGTATAATTTTGTTTAACTTTTTTATTTTTGCAAATATATCAGTTTCATTGTTAGGAAATGTTTTTAAGATTCACTAGCTAACTAACTATCTAATTTGAACATTAGTAAGTGATGCACTGGTGGAAATCCTGTGTGATAATTATTTGCAAAAATAACATGATGCAGTTATGTTCTGTTGAATGAAATTGTTATTGTTTTCTTTTGTCTTATAGTTCAGTGTTGTGCGACTTCATGTTATTTACAGTGGGGGAAAAAAGTATTTGATCCCCTGCTGATTTTGTATGTTTGCCCAGTGACAAAGAAATGACCAGTCTATAATTTTAATGGTAGGTGTATTTTAACAGTGAGAGACAGAATAACAACAAAAAAATCCAGAAAAACGCATTTCAAAAACATTATAAATTGATTTGCATTTTAATGAGGGAAATAAGTATTTGATCCCCTATCAATCAGCAAGATTTCTGGCTCCCAGGTGTCTTTTACACAGGTAATGAGCTGAGATTAGGAACACTCTCTTAAAGGGAGTGCTCCTAATCTCAGTTTGTTACCTGTATAAAAGACACCTGTCCACAGAAGCAATCAATCAATCAGATTCCAAACTCTCCACCATGGCCAAGACCAAAGAGCTGTCCAAGGATGTCAAGGACAAGATTGTAGACCTACACAAGGCTGGAATGGGCTACAAGACCATCGCCAAGCAGCTTGGTGAGAAGGTGACAACAGTTGGTGTGATTATTCACAAATGGAAGAAACTGTCAGTCTCCCTCGGTCTGGGGCTCCATGCAAGATCTCACCTGGTGGAGTTTCAATGATCATGAGAACGGTGAGGTTTGTAATGGTCGTGTCCTATTAGCCATGCAAAGGGCTACCCAATTAGAGGCAAAATATTAGAACTGGCTGGAAATGTCTATCAGGGAATGTTTTACTGACTACAATAAAACATTTTTATTGTATCAATACAATAATTCTAGGCAACACCACCACTGTGGAAGACAAGTGTGAAAACAATTAGCCAACTATCCTCATCTGAAAAGTAAATTTAAAAAAAGATACAAAAGAGTCTGAATTGTTGTTGACTGAAATATGACATTTTTCACACAACAATCCAGTTTTCCCTGTGATTTGGGAGCAAAGTATGTGAGTAAAGAGGTGTGGTGAGAAATTAAATTCCATTTTAAACATATTGACTGACTGACTGACTGACAGACTGACAGACAGACTGAAATTAGTGTAATTTCCCATAAGGCCTTAACGAGGGAAAGTGATGCAATCCACACATCCCTGTTGAATCTTGTTTGATCGGGAAAATGGGAAATAATCAAAGGTTCATCAACATGTCTGAAAACGTGTAAACTTTTTTGCAGTGGTGGCTCAGTGGTTGAGGGCTCCGGATTGTTGATCTCGGGGTCAGGGGTTCAAGCCTCAGCACTGCCATGTTGCTACTGCTGGGCCTTTGAGCAGGGCCATTGAACCAATCTGCTCCAGGGGTGCTGTATGATGGCTGACCCTGCGCTCTGACCCCAGCTTCCTGCCAAGCTGGGATATGCGAAGAAAGGAATTTCACTGTACTGTAATGTAAATGTGACGAAGGCTTCTTCTTGTAACGCCAAAACATATCACATAATAAGCAAAGCAATTAGGTAAGTAAGAGATGCTTACTTTTAGGGGACTAAACCACGCCCCAACAGTTTTGTTTCTGTCAAAGGAAAGCACTGGTTTCTACCAAACCAAACTACCAGAGTGGGTTCTTTATTTACTGAAACCTTTCCATGAAGTTTTTCTTCAATATTACATTTGTCATACAGTCACTCGTGGGCAGTGCTAACTAATAAGGAACTTATGCAACACTCCAGTTTAGTGGTGTACAAACAGAATGACTAAGAGATTAAACATTTTTAGTCTATTTATAAAGCACATGCATTTGGCACTAGATATATTCCTCTAATACTCCTGAAGCCACAGCCTCTTTGCTGGCAGCGATTCTGCTTTCATGTTTCGGTGCTGTGGCCTGAGGGGGTCTTAAAAAAAGCTGGATATGAGGAGCTGCCAACTGAGCGATGGATATGGCTGTCTACACGTACACACGTGTACAAGTGGCTCAGTGTCTCCCACTGCTGGACAGACACACGCAGTGCCCGCAACAATACAGTGCATTCAAAACAGCTCAAACACACCTTTCAGCAGTTAAACCCACGGGCAACCATTAACACGGGGACTTGAATGACAAACGCTCCACACTCAAAAAATGAATTCATTACTCTTACTTAATTTAATTGAAGAAAGTTTTTACACACAATTTAATTTAGTTAATTCTAAATGAATTAGTTGGTTTAGGGTCAAATTAATTTACACTAGTATGTTTAATTAACTGCATTACATTTGTCAAACTAAATCTTCTTATGTTGGTCTAACTGAATTTTTTTTATCAACTTACTTAAGTTTAATTCATTTTCTTATGTTTAAACAAGCAGGTTCATTCCTCATTACAATGTATATAATCAACAAATAAGAAAAGACTGGTGTCAGTACTGACATTAGTATAGATCACTGAGTGCCCACAGCCTAAGCACAAGCGCCACTCTTCAGCACAATGGTAACCACAAAATTCAAAAACATTACAGAAACTCCTTCAAATGTCCAACATAACTGAACACTAAACACTAACATGTCTTTCCCTTTACTGAAAAATACATAAAATAACACTTAATCCCTAAATTTACTCTCCTAATCCAGTCCCTTGCAAAGCATGCTGGGAACTTCAGATCCACTGCCCAGTTAGTTATGTCCATAAAAATTATTCATGTAGTTTTAACACAAATGAATTAACTTCAGTTTTAAATATATTAGGTGGACTGAACACAGTGAAATTAAGCTGTGACAAAATGTCCAAATATCCTGTTACTTTATCTCATTCTAATTAATTAAACTGAACAAGAGGCAAGAAATCATTTTTTGAGTGCACATAAATGAATTAAAAAACAGGGGTAATCTTAGATGTGGTGAAGTTATCTGTAAGGAGATTTTATTTATTTAACATTTTTGGAAGGAGTCTCCAGTGTCAGAGGGAAACCTGGAACTTTAGGTTTTCTGCCAAGGAGAGGACGGAGGACTCTCTCGTTAAAAGTAAATATAAACAAATAAAAGGTTAATTGCTGTGGTGTAAGAGTAATGAAACACTTCAGATCATGCTGTGATTTGAAAATTCCACTTCAGGGTGGTAACAGCTCTCCACCGCCTTGATGTCAATTACATTCTTATAACAGCACGACCTGTTATAAGAATGTAATTAACATTCTTGGTATTCATTAAAACCTGTTTTATTCCTCGCCGGCTCATGTTCATCTTGAATTTTGCTTCCTCTATTAAATGAACCTAATCTACTGCAACACTGGTGCGCATAGATAAAGTCATGTAATAGTTACATAATGCTACAGGATAATACAGTGGTAGGCAGCCGCATTAATAAAACTAACAAGGCTAAATGTTTAACTGCATTTTTCAGTAGCTAGCTACTTTCGAATCGTGTAGTGTGTAACTATTTTCACTGACTAGCACCATCACGTTGATAAATCCTCCATTTGCATTTTCTTAAGCACGGTTCTTGAATCTTACTTTGACAACAAAGTGTCCATACTTTTTCCAAAAACGTTTTCTGATTTTCAGAAAATAGGGCCACAATTCAAAATGTATAGAAGAACAGAATGTGCATGCAAAACAGTTTACAACATCACCATCTGTGATAGCACAGAGATGATGTTCAGTAACCATATCCACATGCTGCAAGGCTGCCCGAGCGACTGGCTTTACTGTGTCTCACAAATGTTAACTCTTACATACAAACACACATTGTTTTCATTTCACTGCAAGTTATATACTGTATATAACTGTATATGTGACGAATAAAAATCTTGAATCTTACAAATAAATAATAAGTAAATAATAAGTTTGCATCCAACGGCCTGCCACTGTGAGAGAAACTGACAAACTACTTCTGGGTAAATATTCCGGAGTCTAGAAATGCAACTGACTTTTAATTAAGGATTGGACAGTCTCCAAGAATGAGCTTTAGTCATGCAATAGTAGTACTAAGATCACTAGCTATACAGCCTGGTGTAAGCAATACAGCATTTAACCAAGCACAGAATAACAGATACAAATTTTCTTAAGTGAAAACCTGTAAACTTGTACAAATCCATATAACAGTTTTGTTTCCATAGAAGGCAGGAATTCTAGTGAAAGGAAATAGAAAAGGGGGGGAAACATTATTCCATTAAGGAAGATTTTCTATACTGAACCTTTGATTAGAAAACACATAATCGTCATTCCTGCTTTATGTTTTAATATTTTCATGACAATATGGTAACTCCAATTTAAAGCAAACTTTATTTTCATGTATAAACTGTTGCATGTAGGCTATAGCCTCCTGATGTTTGTCCTCCCCACCAGTCTGTCACTGCATATCATTTTTAGACCCGTGTGCATTAAATCACGAGCTCCATGTTAACTTTGAAATAGTTTAACTGTCTATTTGGTTGCATACTGCAGTAACAGACTAAGTATATCTATATAATAACAACAACAACACAATACATTTTTATGGCACCTTTTGTGCTGGACTAAATTTGCATTTCCCAGGCATTGCTTCATCTTCACCATAACATCAATATACAGGGTGTCCCAAAAGTCTCCATACATAGGGAAAATTAACATTTTTAGCAAAATGTCTTCCAAAATGTTTCCTACTTAGTTTAACTTTTTTTTTTTTCAGATAGCCTTCAAGAATGCCTTCGACAAAAGAAGAATGTATTAAAATCATTCTCATGGGTGGATCAGGAAGCTGTTGCAAGGTTGCGATGGACTTTAACAGGAAGCATGGCAAGCACATCACACACGATGCTGTTGCTAAAAAGTGTTAATTTCCCCCATGTATGGAGACTTTTGGGACACCTTGTACTCCAGGTGAGTGACGGAAGCACTGTTGCCAACAACTTTCAATGGAAAGTCGCTAAATGTCGCTAGATGACGTCATGCGCTAATTAGCATATTCATTACGTCATTGCGTTGTATTTGCATTCTGCCTGGTGTCAGCTCTTTACATCTGTTTGCTTCTCTCCTCTCTGTGCTCACATACTGTATTTTAATACAGCCTAATTCCCAATAAAGCAGTTCTCCTTTACATATTTTTCTGTTTCTGTTGTCAGACAACGGAACGAGTGTGAAATAGTGACTGAAACACTGCTACATGTTAACCAGCAGTCACTTCCAAGCCATTTCCTAGCTGCTGCTCTGCACTGCTAAAATCCTGATTGTATAACCGTGACGTCGTGTGACAAAATCACCATACACGTAAGTTCAAGACAACAGCTGTGCTGTGATTTTGGCTATATTTACATAAAAAAACGATCACTCAGAGAGAAAGTTAGAAGCGACAGAATGTATCTTATTTTCCCCCTTACAGTGAATGTGCTGCTCCTCTCTGCCACTCACTGAACAGAGTAGCCGCAGAGAGAGGTGTACCTGCGGCGGGAAAGCAAGACCATCGCGCCCGTGGGGCAGTACTGGCCTCTCTCTTCTATTTTCTATTGAAAGTAGCTAGGGTTTGCCCAAAAGTCGCTAGATTTGTCGCTAGGTGCTTTTTGTGTGTGTGTGTGTGTGTGTGTGTGTGTGGGGGGGGGGGGGGACCAGAGCTGTCTGTGTCAAAATGAGTGAGTGAATAGCGGGAGGAGAGGGAGGGGCTGCAGCGGGGCATCATATTTTAAGTGAAAGGATTGTATTTGTGTTTGCCGAAAATAAACACCACCACTTTTCCAGTACTTACATTTCAAAATGCCAAATTCAAACACTTCAAGCACCTTGTATGAACTCTGAAATAAGTACACCGCATGGAATTTTATAATTTTTTTTTTTACACATATTTGGACAAGCAAACATTTGATCCTGTTTGAAACAGTGCCTATTAATAAAGTTGATACACTCACGGTTTGTTGTGTTGTGCATTCTGGGATGCTTTTTTGCTCACCACGGTGTGCTTATTTGAGTTACTATAGACTTCCTGTCAGCTCAAATCAGTCTGGGCATTCTCCTCGGATCTCTCTCATCAACAAGGTGTTTCAGTCTGCAGACCCTCTACTCACAGGATGCTTTTTGTTTTTCGCACCAGTCTGTGTAAACTCTAGAGACTGTTGTGTGAAAATCCCAGGAGATCAGCAGTTTCTGAAATACTCAAACCAGCCCATTTGGCACAAACAACCCTGCCACAGTTAAAGTCACAGAGATCACATTTTTTCTTCATTCTGATGTTTGATGTGAACATTAACTGAAGCTCTGGACCTGCACCTGCATGATTTTATGCATTGCCCTGCTGCCACATGATCAAACGATTAGATAACTGCATGAATGTGCAGGTGTACAGGTGTTCCTTAAAGTGGGTGGTGAGTGTATACACACAGTAGCGTCCAGAAAGTCAGAGACTTTTTTCAGAGACTTTTTGAGAGAGAGAAAAAGTCAGAGAAGAAATTAGCCATGAGGAAAATCTGACCTTTTGTACAAAGCAGATAACATGGTGAATATCACAAATTTGCTTACATTTAAATAGGGACCTAGATATAGTGCTGAATCTTGAGTATTAAATATTCAAGATATTGAACATTTACTTTCTTTGTTTTAAATATTTCAAAATTCTAAAACCTTCTGTTTTTTTCCAATTTTTTTTTAAAAATCCCAGATTTTCAATGTGGTCTCAGATTTTGGACCCCATATGACATGCTTTTCTACTCACCACAATTGTAAAGAGTGATTATTTGAATTACTATAGACTTCCTGTCAGCTTGAACCAGCCTGGCCATTCTCCTCTGACCTCTGTCATCAACAAGGAGTTTCCACCTGTAGACCTGCTGTTTTTTTGCACCATTCTGTGTAAACTGTAGCGAATGTTGCATGTGAAAATCCAGAGAGATCAGCAGTTTCTGAGATACTCAAACCAGTCAAGTCTTACACCAACAACCATGCCATAGTCAAAGTCACGGATATCACATTCGATGTTTAACTGAAACTCGACCTGTATCTACATGATTTTATTCATTGTGCTGCTGCCACGTGATTGGCTGATTGGATAATTGCAGGAATGAACCGTGGAAAAGGTGTTCCTAATAATGTGGTGGACACACAAACACAGACACACAAAGGCTTTAATCACATCAAAAAAGAGAAAAACCTTAAACACCAGGTAATAGTGTGTCCCTGTCCCATTTCAAACCCTGTCAGAGAAAGAGAAGTTGCGAGAAAGAAAGAATGTGAGATAGTGGGTGTGTGTGTGTGAGAGAGAATGCTACAGTGAGAGAAAATAATGTGAGAGACAAAGGGAGAAAAAGGGGGAAAAAAATGAAAGATTCAGCCAGCATGGCTTTTTTTTCTCCTTGAAGAGGAAAAAAAGTTGGAACGGAATCAGTAGGGGGAGCAGAATAAATCTGTCTTTAAAGGGGTATTTTGGCAGGAGAGGGACTAGAGATGAGTGCAGGAAACAGTGTGCAGCGCTATAACTTTACCCACTCCTCCCTCTCAGCCCAATACACTGCTGCCATTTCAATCATAGACAGTAAAAGCCCAGTCATGCACCATTTCCCCTCATGAAAGCCTGGTGGCTTCTGAGTAGCTTTTCACTCACCTTTCTAGAATTACTAGGACGCCTTTCTTCTGCCTTTCTACTCCTGTATGTGCACTTGCTAGTGCTAATCGCCACATTCCTAATTTGAGCGTGCAGTTTTATGGGCTTTAAAGAACAGAAGAATGGAGGTTTACTTGCTTGCCTGCATTGTATGAATAACCCAAAGACACTTTGGATGACAAAATTTCCAGTCAATCAGGGCAGTTAAGATCACTGTGGTTTAAGCCCAGGGGGAAAAAGTCTTTTTTTTTATTTTTACAGTACTGTGTAAAAGTTTTAGGCACATGCAAAGAAATGCTGTAGAGCAAAGATGCCTTCAAACTAATGAAATTAAATGTAAAGAGCAGTAAACAGTAGTAAATGAAACAAAGTCAATATTTGGTGTGACAAAAAAATAAAAATAAAAATATTAGTCTCCGGTACAATGTGTGCAGTTTTATAAGGAAATGAGCTGGTAAGTTTTATTGAGCATCTTGCAGAACCAGACACAGTTCTTCTGGAGACTTTGACTTTCACATTTGCTTCTTATTTTTGCAGCAAAACCCAGCAGCCTTCATTGTGTTTTTTGTCTGAAAAGTGTCTCTTGCATAATATGCTGCTTTCTTTACTGACATACAAACACTTTTCTGTAACATTTAATTTTGTGCTAGAAAACTAATGTTTGGGAATCTAAAATGTTTTTTGTACTGACTTGATAATGTAGAAGTCATAAAATAAAAAAATCTATAACAAAGTTTGTACTAAAAGAAATAGGGGGTCTAAAACTTTTGCACAGTACTGTATATATTTCTTCCCCCAATTATTTTTGATGTCCTTTAAAGTGAAATAAAATGTAAATAACATTCCTGCACTGTGGCACAGTGAATTCCATTGTGACCAACGCACTGTGAAAGAGCACTTTCAGAGCCACGGGTTGCATATCACCGTCCAGTCCCACTCAGCCAGATTAGAGTTAAATCATTGGTGCATGCTGGCTCAAAGAGACTGATCCAGGAGTGTTTTTTGATGCTACTTAGGCAGGGGATGAACATGGCCAGAAAACCTTCCAGATACTGCTGTAGGTATTGCATCCTCCATCCATCATTAAGCTACAAGGAGCTTCCATGCAGCGTGATCTCAGTTACAGAATAAATGATTCCACAGGAGTACATTTTAAGAATTGGTACGTCCTTAAATTGTTTAATATGATACATATTTATTATTGTACACAATTGCACCAATTTATTTAATTTTATACTGTAGTTTACATTTACAGCATTTGGCAGATGTCCTTATCCAGAGCAACTTAAATTTATCTCATTTATACAACTGAGCAGTTGAGGGTTAAGGGCCTTGCTCAAGGGCCCAGCAGTAGCAGCTTGGCAGTGCTGGGGTTTGAACTCACAACCTTCCGATCAGTAGTCCAATGTCTTAACCACTATGGAAACCGTGAATAGTTGACTACTGTTTTGACTATACTGTTACCTCCATTAAACCTTAATCCTTAGCAATTATTCTAAACAGACATTTAGATAGATTTACAGGTATATGACAAAAATATCATATCACGATACTTGAGAACATTTCTATGATATACGACGCATATCACAATACACACACACTATATATATATATATATATATATATATATATATATATATATATATATATATATATATATATATATATATATATATATATATATATATATGCACACACACACACACACACCACACACACACACAGTGGGTATAGGAAAGAATCACCCCCCTTTAAAATAATCAAATTTTGTTGCTTTTCTGCCTGAAATGAAGATGGACACAGTTTTTGTTTTATCCAGCTGTATTTACTCAGTGCAACTTATAACATCCAAGTGAAAGATAAAACACCAACATGTCTGAAAAAAATTAAATAAAAATAAAAAACCAGAATCACTGAGTTGGAAAAAGGATCACCCCTTTGCTTTAATTTGCCTTAATGTTTAATTACAGCCTTTAGTCTGTTGGGATATGTCTCTACTAACTTTGCACATCTAGACTTTGCAATATTTGCCCACTCTTCTTTGCAGAACTGCTCAAGTTCAGTTAAATTTCATGGTGACCGTTTGTGGACTGCAGACTTCAAGTCATTCCACAGATTTTCAATGGGGTTTAAGTCTGGACTCTGACTAGGCCATGCAAGGACATTCATCTTTTTCTCCTTCAATCACTGTGTGGTCAGTTTTGCTGTGTGCTTTGGGTCATTGTCATGTTCGAACCTTCTTCCCATTGACAACTTTCTGGCAGAGGGCAGCAGATTTTCCTCAAGAATTTGATGGTATTTTGCCTCATCCATTTTCCTTCTTTCCTGACAAGTGCTCCAGTCCCTGCTGCAGAGAAACCCCCCCATAACAGGATATTACCACCTCCGTGCTTTACTGTGTTATTTGGATGGTGAGCTGTATTGAATTTATGCCAGTTTGGTGGTGTTGAGGCCAAATAATTCATCTGACCATAACACTTTTTTCCATGTGGCCTCAGAATCTTCAAGGTGCGTTTTGACAAAGCTCAGTCGTGGGTGGCTTTTTTCTTGCAACCCTCCCATACAAGCCACATTTGTGGAGAATTTGTGATATTGTTGTCACATGCACACAATGACCACTCTTTGTCATAAATTCCTGCAACTGCTTCAGAGTTGGTGTAGGCCTCTTGGTAGCCTCTCTGACCAGTTTCCTCCCGACTTGTGCCTGTCCACAACTTTATCCCGGAGATCTTTTGACAGTGCCTTGCCACCCATAGTTGATTGTTTGCTTCAGTTGCACTACAAAATGCTCCAGGAAAGCTCTTTTCATGCTGAGCTAATCAAAATGACCACAGCTGATCACAGTTGAAAGTCAAATGGCTTTGTGTGCCATTGAGAAGGTGATTAGCTACACTTGATTGAGTTTACAAGTAATTTTTAGGAGGGGGGTGATCCTTTTTCCAACTCAGTGATTCTGTTTTTTTAATTTTTTTTCAGACATGTTGGTGTTATATCTTTCACTTGGATGTTATAAGTTGCACTGAGTAAATACAGCTGGATAAAACACAAATTGTGTCCGTCTTCATTTCGGGCTGAAAAGCAACAAAATGTGATTATTTTAAAGGGGGGTGATTCTGTTCTATACCCACTGTATATATAATTTAGCAAACAAACTGTCTGCAGAACAGTAGTAAAATATACAAAAATCTGTTAAACTAAGTTTCATTATACTTTTCTTTAATGCCTACAAAGACGATTAAGTAAAAAAAAAATATATGTCAAATCAATGGCATCCATTCAGTACCACTTAATTTGTAATTATTAAAAACGTTTAATTTATAATAATAAGTATGTAATTATTTAACATTTAAAAGTGTATTGCGTAATCATTTATCATGATATTGATATTATATTGATATATTGCCCAGCCCAGTAAATTCTGATATTTGGTTATTTTTCATCAAAGACTGCTTTGTGTGTCAGATCAAACTCGGTTCTCTCCCTGAAAAAAAGTGAATGTGTGTGTGTGTGTGTGTAGGGGGGGTTAAGGCATGCTCAGTTTTATATTTATCAGTACGAGAGTGAGAAGCGACATCAAAGAGAAGCTGCCTCTATAGGATTTTCGGCTTAAGCAAACATAACTGAGAGAAAAACGATCATCATAACACTGTCTTTTTTATTTATTTATTTTTTTTTACAGAATCTCTTAAAAGGCCATTTGGGATCAGTGTCTCAAAAACAAGCAGAACCTGAAGAGAGCATTCAGCCAAACTTCCTTTAAGCACCCCGGCTTGTCACGTGGTGTATGAAAAGGACTGACAATCATCTGGCATTTCGTTAAGTGCTGGGGAAATATAATAGCTGACGAACCTTGACAGCTTTGAAGCGCGAGATTCAGAGGAAACAGGAAGTGTGTTTGCATGTACTAAATACCTAAAAATAAATGCAAAAAAAAAAAATCCGATGTCTGATAATGGGAAAATTCTACATGATTCAGTCAATAATCAGATTTCTTAATATGAACTCTCTGAGTAGTGAAGCTATTCAGTTAATTTCCCAGTAGTCTGGTGGTAGTATTACTTCATTATAAATCAAGCAGCTTCTAAGGATTTAAAATAATTTAATGAGCTATATACATCTACATACATTTTTTAAATCCAGTCCAGTGTTAGTTGGTTGGAGAAACAGATGACGCTGGCTGCTAAACAGTCCGCTCTTGAGTTACTATACATAATGCTATCTTCGAGGCTATACTATTTTGATCTTTTTTTTTCCTTCCCTCCCTCTTCTCTTCTTCCTTGTGTTGCATGTATTTGTATGTTATGTATTTGATATATACTGTGTAAAGCGCCCTTGAGCTTTGGAAAGGCGCTATATAAATAAAACTTCGTCTTCTTCTTCTTCTACTTGTACACACAGGCAGATGTAGAAAATGAAAGACAGCAGATAAACAGTATACAAGTGGGATAACTGCTGAAATCACAGCCCATTCTTCATTTTTTGGATTACTGAGTTAGCTGGGTTAGTTTGTTGGTGACAATACTGGATTTTGCCCTCCTATAAAGGGTGTTCTCAGACTTGCTCGAGTGCTTACGATTTTGTGGCCTTGATGTAATATCTAAAATCTCAATCGTGAGCGTGGTGTGTAAACCAAGGCCACAACACAGGCTTTTTTTCCTTTAGTACCATTACTTTGCTATTGCCAGTTCTCAAATTCATAAAATTGCAAACATATTTTGGTTCTTTGCACTCTCTATGGCCATGGTACTCCAATTTGTGCAGCAAAAAATTAATGAAATAAATAAATAAATAGCCTTTCCATGGGAAAGGAAATTGCTACATTTCTTGTCATGTCCTTTCCAACTGACACAGAAGCAGAACTGTTCTCAGATTCGTTGGAAGAAAGAATTCTTCCATTACAAGTTATATTATGACTAGTACATCTGGCTTGTTATCATGGATTTGTCAAGTGACAGAAAAAGAGCTGGGCTCAGATCACAGGATTAGTGTGCATGTAAACACACCCTGTGACAGAATTCAGTGGAATGCAAATGGGGCTGCCGAACAGAAATTCTCACGTGAACTTGACAACACATTTAGGGAATTTAGGAATGATAGCTTGGTGCCTACCTCCTTATCTGGTTTGTAAACGGGAGGCTCATCGGTAAGGGTGCTACTTTTTCTTAGGCTTGATTTTGGGTAAATCTATTAGAGAAAGAGAGAGAGATGAGATGAGCAGAGTGGAAATCATCAAAGCAACCTCACTTCCTGCCCTTTTTTTCCCCTTCCACTAAGAAGCCTTGGCACTTACCGGAGACAGGGGAATAGGGTTCTCGCGCAAATACCTGGGGTTTTCGATCTGCAAAAATAACACAATGCAACAAGGCCTTAACTCTCCTCCTTTTTTGGCAAGACGCTTCTGCTCCCTCCACACTTTCCCTCCCGCTCCAACCTCCATTTGTCTATCATAAACAAAGTAGGCCGACTTCAAAGAACGGCACTTAAACACACTCTCTTCCCTAAACTCCATGTGTTTACGCAGAAGAATACCAAGGGTCATTTCAAGGCATTGTGTGCTTTCAAACCATTTCCGTTTCTTTTTTGGACTGTATGTTTTTCCCCCCTCTGCGTTTTGGCTTTTGTCAACAGTGCCCACATAAACAATCACAAACAGAACCACAGCATCTGGGTGCTTTGATTACACGGTGAGGAAGACGACTAGGACTGAAGGAGGTTGGATGACTTTTGAAAGTCGTCCAAACATTGCTCATGGAGGAGACAGACAGAAAGAGAGAGAGAGCGAAAGTAAGCTGGTCTGGACAGCACAGACATAAAGGTAGGGGAGAAAAGAAGACTTCAAAAGGCTGCAGATTCCTTCTAACATCTAAAAAAACAGAGACGGAGTCTTAAATCAGAGAAAAGCAGAAACTCTCGCTCTCGCATGCTGCCTAGTCCAGTCCATCTCAATTAGGTTGCCACAACGTTCACACGGCAACACATTCAACATTTAAAGTGTATCCAACTGAAAGATGAGCTGATAAACCACACACACTGCTAAACACTAATTCTTATAGGTTTACAAACTCTCTAGCCTCAAGAATGTGGAATGTGTGATCGGGGCAAGGAGATTTGTAGATAGTCATCGTCCTGTATGTGTATTTCACACGTAAATACACACATTTGCAAGTTGTGTATTTCAGGCCACCTTCTAAATCTGCTCCTGCATACAAATATGAAAGACCGTGGGAGGAAGAGAGAGAGGCAGACTAAACTGTCTCCATGCACTGGCTCCAAATGCAGGAGTCCATTACCAAGAGCTGTTTGCTTAACTGATCAGGGCAGGGATATGACGAGGTGTTTTGATGCGTCCTCATAAGAATTTCCTTTTCCTGTTATCACTTAGCAGCTATAAACAGTTGTTCTCTCAACAACTCTGTTTTTTTTAATAAGATAAAACTAAATAAATAAATAAAACCCAGGCTCGTCATGATATCAAGTAACCATAAAGCCAAAAGCCCTCTGTCCTGAAGACGTCCCCATGCTGTATAACCTAAAGTTACAGCTTTACTTCTTAAACAGCACTGACACTGGAGACTCTTTCCATAAATGTAAAATAAACGTCTCCTCACCTTACCAATAATTACACGTTTGTTAGTCTGTTTATTGTAATACATACACCATTCAAACTAGTCCTTGTGTAAATTGTTTTTATGGAAACTGTAATATATTATTACCAGCATAGTAATATAAACATTGCAGCTGGAACTACTGTCAAAGAAAAAACTCTACTCACTATTGACCATCGCAAAAGAAAACTTTTCATTTGTTAACGTACCCTGTCTCATTTGGGAGCGCAAAATACCTCAATGCTGTAGCGAGCCAAAAATGCTTGATTGAGCTGCGGCTTTTTTTCAAAATTTGCAATGCAACTTCGGTTTTTTGTGCATTTTTCGCGGAAAAATACTTGAATTGGCCAAATTGCAACTGCACAAAATTGTTTTGCACAGTCTTTCACAGTGATGTTTGTTAAGAAATGACACCTTTTATCCTTTTATGTTTGATGAACGTGGATCGAAGAGGGCTTTGGCTGAATGCGCATTGAGATGATGTCACATGACGCGTCTTGGACCAAATCTGTGGAAAATCTGCGGTGGTTTTGAAAAATTGCAAGCCCCTCCGAATTCTACAGAGTTTGCTTGAATTCGCATTAATTTCTGCGATTGCAAAATCGCAAAATCCTGGAGGGACCGACCGAGGAAGCTGTTGCAAGAAACTATACTTACTAGGCATATTAACTTGTACTGATTAAGTTCTGAAGAAGATCAGTATTTCCAGAATCAGGAACATGAAGGGAAATGTGGAAACTGTGACTAAAAAAAAAAACAGCACCGTGCAGCACAAAAAAACTGTTCTATAACTATCTAATATCTAATGCACAGTTTCCTCACATTTAAATACTTCATCAAGTGAAAACTAACCCACTAGTCATATGTATCATATCACAGCTGATAACCACAATGTAAGCCAATGACTTTCTGTCTTTTTGCCTGCTTCATCACCAGAGATGATATCAGAATTAAGGCTGTAGCAACATAAAAACTCCTCTCCCACAGATTCAAGTACTCAACTATTTTCCATAGTTTGTATTAATTGCCCCATCTAGCTTTCTGAGTTATGCCTTTTAATGACTAAGCATAACGTAGAACTTTACCCTTCACATTTCACTTTTCCAGTGGACTAGCTAATGATTTGTCCATGTTTGTGTAAGATGAAGTACATTATTTATATTATAGATTTACACCACTACGCTTGTCTGTTTGTTTCTTGCTGGCATGCATCACATTAAATCTCATAAATGACATAAACCATTGGGCTCGGGTAGCGTGCATTGTCCACACACACACACACACGTTACACATTTCTCCTTCATCTTTGCATTTGGACAAAAACATCAACATGGACCAAAAAAAACTGCATTTTATAATGTATCCATATTAATTATTGTAGACATGGTGCCATTTAATATCATCTTCTGTGCATCATGTCTTGTCCTCCATACTGCTTTCAGTAAATAATTAACTTTTCAATTTATTAATGGGACATTATATAATCTCATTTCATAAACTTGCATTTGATTTTGGCTCTGACACAGATTTTTGTACTTTTTGGTCTGTAGACATTTTTTCTCACCTAGCCAGTGGTTGTGCATAAAGTGCTCACACTTGCTAAAAGCACGTAATGCTCAAGTCTCAATCCTTGAACAATTGATAACTTATACAACTGCTACAGTAATGAAAAAACCTTCGAAAACAAAACACTTCAGTATTAGGAATGTATAATATTATTATTTAGGATTTGAACAGACAAATGATCAAACAGAATTGTCTAACACAGTGGCTCCAGTGGGATCTGACAGACTCACACAGGTCTGACCTTAAACCACATAGTAAGCCTTTTCAATGTCTATAAATCAAAGAAAGAATACAAATAAAGTGGCAGCTGAGAGAGAGAGAAAGAGAAAGAGAGAGAGAGAGAGAGAGAGAGAGAGAGAGAGAGGTGGAAAGGAGCTTAGAGTATTGTGTTATGACATGCCTCCAAACCAAACTTTGGAGTACAGTACCCCACACTCCAGGGTTAAATGCATCACTGGGATGATAAAAATAAAAGTGGGATTAAAAAATTGCCCAGGCTTGTCTGGCCGTTTTGCCGTGCACAATGTATGCTCAACAATACAGGTGTACTGTAAGACAGTTGTGGTGCAGCTGTTCAGTTGTAAAGTGAATATGGCCTGCAATGTGAACACCAACATAAAAAAAAAAAACTCTCATCTCTCCCTGATAAAATGCTATACATCTGTAAATCCATTCATATTTTACTAATCACTGAGTGACCCTGCCCAAAACAAATACGGCGAGTCTAATTTTAGCCAATATTTCACTAAACGAAATATGAGGCAGTTTGGAAAATCCCATCAGTGAAATGCATAAAAACACACAAGACAAATATCAGATATCAGAATGGGGAAAAATGGGATCTCAGTGACTCAGTGGCTGTGGCATGATTATGGGTGGAAGCACCCTGTTGATGAGAGTTGTCAGAGGAGAATGGACAGTTCAAGATGATTAAAAGGCAAGGCGATCTTTTTCCAATCTTCAACTGTCCAGTCTGGGCGAGCCTGTGTCCACTGTAGCCTCAGATTCCTGTTCTTGGCTGACAGGAGTGGAACCTCATGTGGTCGTCAGCTGTTGAAGCCAATCCACCTCAAGGTTCTTCACATTGGCTGTTCTCTGATGCTTTTCTATTCACCACGGTTGTAAAGAGTGGTTATTTCAGTTACCAACCAGTCTTACCTTTCGCATCAACAAGGCATTTCTGCTTGCAGAACTGCAGCTCACTGTATGCTTTTTGTCCAAAACAAGAACAAGACAACCTGAGACCAAGTCAAGAGTCTTAAAGTCATTGACAAGTGCCTTGAAACGTGTAGCGTCATTCGATGTGTTGACGTAATTTCCACTGAAACAGGAAGTCAGGGCAGAACATATTGAATGGCTCCTCTCCCTTTGAATGCATACATCTTCTAAATGTGAATTTTGTCATTGTTTTGGAGCACACTAGTTTATAGACACCCTTAAGGCTAACATATTCATACTAAAAACCAAGTCAATTTTGATTTCATGAGGACTTTAAGGTGTTTCAAGTACAAGTCCAAGACAATACAGGAAACTTCTCTGACCACCTCTCTGACTCTAGTCCTTAAGCCCGACCCAAATGTCAAAATCTGACCATGTGAAAAATTTTCCCAGGCTGCTAAAATCATGATATCCAGGCATGGACATTTTTATTATTCTGCGCAGCAAATTAACAACTTTAAGAAGCTAGTAAGCTGTTACAAATTAAAACCATGTGATCAACACAAAGAAATGACATATGAACAACTTCCACCTCTTTAAACGTCAAACAGAAGTCCATAAACCTAGCAGCTGAATTTTATCATGCAGTCTGCAGGCTAATGCAGCAAGACACACAGGTTCAAGTCTGAGCTCCATGTGGATGGTGCTTTTACTGGCATGAGCCTGTGAGTGCCAGCTGCTCACCTCTCTGCCCATCGCTCTGATAAGATAGAATAAGCAACATTCCTCCATATTTTCTTTGTGCTTTCTGGGTCACAGAAGCTCAGCTTGAACTTTAAAGGAGCACCGCTTTGTGTAAGGAATGTTTTGAGTTTGGCATGGTGATGGAATTGCGTCAGACTCTTTCACAGAGGCGGGGAGAGAAAGAAAGTGAGCACAAAGGCTACTAAGAGAAAGGTCCTGTAAAGTCCTGCAAAGCTTCACACTTTGATGTGCCAAATTCTGAAAGCTGATGTCTTAACCAATCAGCATCACTTCAAATCCACTGCAGTCCAGCTTCCTTCAAAACACATTCAGTATGTGAATATAATACACTCAATCTTTCATAGCACCTGAACACAATCTAGATAGAATACAGGATATGAATACCAAACACAGAAATATAAGCATTAACAAACAAAAAGGGAAGAAAGAGAGAAAAACAGACAGAACAAGAGAGAAAGAAAGAGAACGAGCAAAAGGTTGAAAAGCCTGCTGATGGCCTGTGATCATATCAATTATTTTTTATACAACAGTTAGTTCCAGTCCACCAATCTGACTGGTCGAGTGGTTTTCCAAGAGTGCCTATATGTCCCATAATCGCACTAGGACATTTTGCTGTGTGTATCACTCTGCTCATCTGTGTAAAATTCTACTTCCTAGTTCAAAATGGTTACTACAGAAGTGTTAGCGATCTACAGTCATGTGAAATAAGTACACCCACCCCATGGAAATTGTTGCCTTTTTTTTTTTTTTTTTACATACTTGAACAAAACCACAAGGAAAATTAGCTTTTTCAATCATTTATTCAACAGAAATATTAATAGATGTGATATTCCTCTCTGTAAAAATTAAGTACACCCTTGCCTTTAGCAGAAATAACTTCTTGAAGGCGTTTTGCATAATTGTCCACCAGGCTTACTGGAATTTTTTTACCACTCTTCCATGCAATATTCTTTCAGTTGCAAGATGTTTGAAGGTTTTCTTGTATGTACTGCCCGTTTCAAATCCTCCCACAACATTTCAATGGGATTAAAATCCGGGCTTTGACTAGGCTATTGCATAACCCTCCATTTCTTCTTTTTGAGCCATTCCTTAGTAGATTTGCTAGTGTGCTTAGGATCATTATCCTGCTGAAAGGTCCACTTTCGGTTAAACTTCAACTTTCGGACAGATGACCTCCACTTATCCTCAAGCACTCTTTGATATGATGCAGAATTCATAGTTAAGCAACCCCAAACAATAACATTTCCACCACTGTGCTTCACAGTTGGTATGAGGTGCTTCTTCTGAAAAGCTGCCTTTGTTCAGCGCCAACCATGTCTACTGTTACTGTGGCCAAACAAGTCTATCTTTGATTCGTCTGTCCAGAGCATATTATTCCAAAAGGCCTGGTCTTTGCCTATATGCTCATTAGCAAACTGTAGTCTTAGACAACAAAGGCTTTTTCCTGGCATGCCTCCCATGTAGGTCAAAATCTCTTTCTGATTGTAGAAACATGCACTTTGACACCAACAGTTGCAAGACTTGCTCGCAGGTCCTGTGATTAAATTTTGGGGTTCCTGGAGACTTCTTTTTGCATCAGATGGTCTGCTTTTGGGCTGAACTTGCTGGGACGGCCTGTCCTGGACAAATTGGCAGCCATTTTTAAATGCCTTGCCAGACTCATAGGCATCCACAACCTTTCTGAAGGCCTTACAGAACTCTTTAGATCTTGGCAAGATGACACCACACACCTCAATAGCAAAGGGAACACAAGACACTAGATATGAGAGGGGTATAAATAAGACAGGTTCCACCTGCACTCCCTAAGCAGGTTCTAATAACCGGCACCCAATCTTGAACACCTGATTCTAATTTTATGGATTTGAAGGTGTGATAAATGTAGGGGTGTACTTACTCTTTCCATGTGACTGATCTGACTGTTTTTTGTTCATTTAAATTGTGAAAATTACTACAAAATGTCAATTCTATGTGTCATTAGATAGAGTGTATCACTTTATTAATAGGCACTGTTTCAAAGAGGACCAAATGTTTTCTTGTCCAAATACGTCAACAAAGTCCAACAGTTTCCATGGGGTGTACTTATTTTTTCACATCGCTGTATTTCCGCTAGTGGTGCAAAAATAAACTGAACAGTTGCTCAATATTAATTTCTCAATAAGAATTATTGTATAAAAGCAATACCACATGAGCAAGAGTGTGGTTATACTGAATGCTGGCACTCACCCTGTGGCAAATCACAGCCATGTCAATATTCAATATTCACTCTTGCTTGTGCGATATTGCTTAAACTAACTACAGTACCTGCCATTCTTATGGTACAATAATATTCAACAGAATGATATTGATCTCCCAAATCAAAACTATGTCACACCTGCTAAGTAAGGAATAACACGACAGACCATGTGGTAATAAGAAAATAATGAAAGCTGGGGTGTGATGCAGCATAACGCACTAGCGGAGCGCCACTACCCCAACAAATTATTTTCATATAGCCGAACGGTCTGGAGTGTGTTATTCCGCTTATATCACAGTGATTTGCCAATGATTACAATGTTTAATTTATTAATGTGCGAAACACACATTTTAACGGTTTATAGTTAGATTAATGTTGTGGAATGTCCAAGAGACAATATAGTTCCTGTTCTCAATTATGTAATAGCTGCGTTACACAGTCATTATCAGTCACTCCCTCACCAGCATCACCCTTCTCTCTCTCTCTCTCTCTAAAAAAAATGTAGCTTGTCATAATACTGAGAAACTGGAAAGCGTAACCTCCTCTGTCCTGAAGACTTTCATGTGCTGATAAACTTCACAAAGCACTGTGGCTGCTGCAAACGCTTACAACCGAGACTCCTCCCATAAATGCTAAATAAATGTCTCCTAACAAAAAAAAAAACAAAAAAAAAACCATCAACCATTAGATGTTTTACTTTATAAAACAACACATTTTTAAAATCCATTTATTATTAGCCTTAGATTATGTGGAGTGTCCGCTGTACAAGTCCCTGTGCAAGAGCTCCCACTATAGAAACAATTAGACCAAGTGCATTAATATTAACCTTATTGTTCATGTTACAGCTGGAACTACCTGTGCTGAAGGTACAGGTAGTTCATTAGGTATACAAAAATAATGCATACCTTCTGACCAGTCAGATTCGAGCATTCAACCGTGCTGTGGTATGGAGAATAATGCGTAGTACTGTGTTAGAACAGAGAAACTGGAGTGTGCACATATACAGGGTTTTACAGTAAATACCAGGTGCTGGTGGGGATAAAGGAGCTGCTGGTCTGTTTTAATTGTGGTGTAATAAGAATGTGTGCATGTTAACTTTTCTTGATCGCTCCATTTGAATTTGCCTGCGCTGAACGGTGCCGGAGAGCAAACTGAATTTTAAAATCATTTTCTAATTATGATTACAATTAAAATTATTTCTAAAGTGTTATATTTGACATGTCATTATAGGCCTATTTACTCTTTTTTTTTTTTAATCTTTCAAAATTCATGGCGTTTTGTCTGAAAATGGTGAAAATGGTAAAAAAAAAATGGCACTTTTTTGGCTGCAATAAGCAACTGTCAATTATTCCAGATTCATATTGTGACTGGCTCATCTGTCTTTTTATTGAGGGGAAAAAATAAGCTTTAATGACGACTCGTAGCAGCGTATTCCAATATTGAAATGTGGAGCTCCTATGCAGTATGTTGGCAGGTCTGCTATTGCACTCCTGCATGCAACCACTAAACAGGTTTCACTTGCACATGTATTAACATGGTTAATAAACTCTCAAATGTATAGGTAGTAGTACATGTATTGCATAGTAAGATTATATTATACAGGTGCATCTCAAAAAATTAGAATATCGTGGGAAAGGTAATTTTTTCCTGTAATGTAATTCAAAAAGTGGAACTTTCATGTATTCTAGATTCATTACACACAAAGTGAAATATTTCAAGCCTTTTTTTCTTTTCTTTTTTTTTAATCTTGATGATTACGGCTTACAGCTCATGGAAATGAGTTACTGGAAAAATCCAGTATCTTAAAAATATTAGAATAAAGAATTTATAGTACAGCAAAGTCGACCCGAGAAGAGCTCTAATCAGTTAATTAACTCAAAACACCTTTTCACACAAAACACCGTTGCTCAGTGGTCCATAACACCTCAGCAGTGCCACAGGCTGATTGCCACCATGCCACGCCGCATTGATGCAGTAATTCGTGCAAAAGGAGCCCCGACCAAATATTGAGTGCAAAAATTAACATACTTTTCAGAAGGTCGACATTTCTGTATTATAAATTCTTTATGCTAATATTTTGAGATACTGGATTTTTGATTTCCATGAGCTGTAAGCCATAATCATCAAGATTAAAACAAAAAAAGGCTTGAAATATTTCACTTTATGTGTAATGAATCTAGTTCCACTTTTTGAATTAAAAATGAACTTTTCCACGATATTCTAATTTTTTGAGATGCACCTGTATACTGTATCATAACAGAATTAGATGATAATAAGCAGTTACTCTTATTGTTTGATAATTAATTAGATTTGTTGTTGAGTGCATGTATATATCATGTTACCCCAAGGTTCCAGCTGTTGAGACGGGTCTCTAAGTCACTGTCATCAGACAAGGGTCTTCTTAGTCGCTCATCCTGAAAGGTAGAAGAGGAGAAACAAAGAGACCAACGATTTATACTTTCCCAAATACTAACACTCACTCACTCTACTTCTATTTAACATGAGATTAAAAGTAATGATTAAACCAACAATGGTCCTTGATAAAAAAAAAAAAAAAAATTTAAAAATTAAAAAATTTATGTGTGCAACCTTATATTAGTACCCTAGCATTTAAAACAAAAACAAAAGAAAACCAAAAAAAAAAAAAACCTTATCAACCCCACCATTATCTAATTTCAGGTTTCTCAGTATCATGGCTGGCTGCGTTTCTTTTTTTTTTTTCCTTTTGTCTTTTTCACTTAAAGAGAAAAAAAGGGGTTGGTGAGAAGATACCAGTTTATAACTACTAGACACTAAGCTATAGTTGTCTTGTGGACATTGCACAACATTGAATCTGAATATTAATGGTTAAAAAGAATCATGTCATTCATTGAAAAGTAAGAGGAGTAAAACATGCTGTATGGGGTATGCTGTAATTGGAAAATAATCCACTTTGTGCCGGGCTGTATCACCCCATCACGAATTAATTTCCTATAAAGGCACACCCGTCATGTTGTATTCCTTATTTAATTCTTCACAGGTCTCAAAATGTTATGCTTCCAGAACGTTGTTCATGATGGACTGAGATTATTTCATCTCACTCCCTATAGGAATAGAGATAAACTCTACTGTCACATGATGTTTTCCTCATCTTGTAAAAGAGATAGGAGCAAGGAGGAAGGACAAAGAGAATGAAAAAGACGGTATGTGCGTGTGCGTGTGTGTGTGTGTGTGTGTGTGTGTTGGAAAGAAAGGATGAGATGTGAAAGAGGGATATAGGTGCTGGCGTCGTGCCCTCCAGATGCTTGGCTGCTCCACGCTATTACTGCCTTTCCCCTTTCCAAGCAGCCCCTCTACTGGGTCACATAACCCCACCCTTTCCCTATACACACATGCATGCACACACTTACACAATCACAGTACACTGTTTGTGACGTACTTCCTCTCTGACTTACAGTGGTGTTTGAAAGTCTGGAAACCCTTTAGAATTTTCTATATTTCTGCATAAATACGACCTAAAACATCAGATTTTCACACAAGTATTAAAAGTAGATGAGGAGAATCCAATTACACAAATGAGACAAAAATATTATACCTGGAAATTAGAGTCAGGTGTTTTTGTTGACAATTGTTGACAATCAGATATGAGTGAGCAACCTGTTTTATTTAAAGAACAGAGGTCCATCAAAGTCTGATCTTGTTTGTGGAAGTGTGTCATGGCATGAACAAAGGAGATTTCTGAGGACCTCAGAAAATGAATTGTTGATGCTCATCAGGCAGGAAAAGGTTACAAAACTATCTCTAAAGCGTTTGAACTCCACCAATCCACAGTCAGACAGATTGTGTACAAATTGAGGACATTTAAGACCATTGTTACCCTCCCCAGTAGTGGTCAACCAACAAAGATTACTCCAAGAGCAAGATGTGTAATAGTTTGTGAGGTCACAAAGGAACCCAGGGTAACTTCTAAGCAACTAAAAGGCCTCTCTCTCTCATTGAGTCTACCATTAGGAGAACACTGAACAACAATGGTGTGCATGGCAGGGTTGCAAGGAGAAAGCCACTGCTCTCCATAAAGAACATTGCTGCCCATCTGCAGTTTGGTAAAGATCATGTGGACAAGACAGATGTCTATTAGAAAAATGTTTTGTGGACGGATGAGACCAAAATAGAACTTTTTTTGGTTTAAATGAGAAGCGTTATGTTTGGAGAAAGGAAAACACTGCACTCCAGCATAAGAACCTTATCCCATCTGTTAAACATAGTGATGGCAGTATTATGGTATGGGCCTGTTTTGCTGCGTCTGGTCCAGGACAGCTTGCCATCATTGACGGGACAATGAATTCTGAAGTATATCAGCAAATTCCTAAAGGAAAATGTCAAGACATTTGTCCGTGAACTGAATCGTAAGAGAAAGTGGGCCATGCAGCAAGACAATAACCCTAAACACACAAGTCTCTTATATACAGTGGGGGAAAAAAGTATTTGATCCCCTGCTGATTTTGTACGTTTGCCCACTGACAAAGAAATGATCAGTCTATAATTTTAATGGTAGGTGTATTTTAACAGTGAGAGACAGAATAACAACAAAAAAATCCAGAAAAACGCATTTCAAAAAAGTTATAAATTTATTTGCATTTTAATGAGGGAAATAAGTATTTGACCCCTTCGACTTAGTACTTGGTGGCAAAACCCTTGTTGGCAATCACAGAGGTCAGACGTTTCTTGTAGTTGGCCACCAGGTTTGCACACATCTCAGGAGGGATTTTGTCCCACTCCTCTTTGCAGATCCTCTCCAAGTCATTAAGGTCATTTTCAATGCCCTGGATGAGGGAAGGAGGTTCTCACCCAAGATTTGACGGTACATGGCCCCGTCCATCGTCCCTTTGATGCGGTGCAGTTGTCCTGTCCCCTTAGCAGAAAAACACCCCCAAATCATAATGTTCCCACCTCCATGTTTGACGGTGGGGATGGTGTTATGACTTGGGCCTCCTCCTAAAAACACGGCAAGTTGAGTTGATGCCAGAGAGATCTGACCACACCTGACCACAACACTTTCACCCAGTTCTCCTCTGAATCATTCAGGCAAACTTCAGACGGGCCTGTACATGTGCTTTCTTGAGCAGGGGGACCTTGCGGGCACTGCAGAATTTCAGTCCTTCACGGCGTAGTGTGTTACCAATTGTTTTCTTGGTGACTATGGTCCCAGCTGCAGATCATTAACAAGATCCTCCTGTGTAGTTCTGGGCTGAGTCCTCACCGTTCTCATGATCATTGGAACTCCACGAGGTGAGATCTTGCATGGAGCCCCAGACCGAGGGAGACTGACAGTTTCTTCCATTTGCGAATAATCGCACCAACTGTTGTCACCTTCTCACCAAGCTGCTTGGCGATGGTCTTGTAGCCCATTCCAGCCTTGTGTAGGTCTACAATCTTGTCCCTGACATCCTTGGACAGCTCTTTGGTCTTGGCCATGGTGGAGAGTTTGGAATCTGATTGATTGATTGCTTCTGTGGACAGGTGTATTTTTACAGGTAACAAACTGAGATTAGGAGCACTCCCTTTAAGAGAGTGCTCCTAATCTCAGCTCATTACCTGTGTAAAAGACACCTGGGAGCCAGAAATCTTGCTGATTGATGGGGGATCAAATACTTATTTCCCTCATTAAAATGCAAATCAATTTATAACTTTTTTGAAATGCATTTTTCTGGATTTTTTTGTTGTTATTCTGTCTCTCACTGTTAAAATACACCTACCATTAAAATTATAGACTGATCATTTCTTTGTCACTGGGCAAACGTACAAAATCAGCAGGGGATCAAATACTTTTTTCCCCCACTGTATATTCTTCTTTAACCATTCTTTGGTAGAAAGAAAGAATAAAGTTAATGTTTTGGAATGGCCAAGTCAACGTCCTGACCTTAATCCAATAAGGTCCAATGTCCTGACCTGAAGCAAGCAGTTCATGTGAGGAAACCCACCAACATCCCAGAGTTGAAGCTGTTCTGTACCGAGGAATGGGCTAAAATTCCTCCAAGCCGATGTGCAGGACTGATCAACAGTTACTGTAAACGTTTAGTTGCAGTTATTGCTGCACAAGGGGGTCACACCAGATACTGAAAGCAAAGTTTCACATACATTTGCCGCTCACAGATATGTAATATTGGATAATTTCCCTCAATAAATAAATGACCAAGTATAATATTTTTGTCTAATTTGTTTAATTGGGTTCTCTTTATCTCTTTAGGGCTATTTATGCAGATATATAGAAAATTCTAAAGGGTTCACAAACTTTCAGGCACCACTGTATGCATCACTGTAGCTGACTCACACTACGCCTGTGCCTAACCTTACCCTCAGTAACCTCAAAACATTTATGCTACTTTTGATTCATACTAAGTAGGCTACTCAGTTCAGTATCAGATTACCTAAACATGTACCAAAAATGGTATCTTTGATTGTCTAATTTTAGTCTTAAGACACTAAAGGCAATGGAACGGAAAATGAACATAATCATTTTCAGGAAATGAGATACTCATGTTGCACAATAAACTCAAGAAAATTATACGAGCTGTTTTGCAGATCACAATCGTAAGAAGAGCTGCTCACCATCTTGTCCTCTCTGGCAGTGGGTTTGAGTGGACTGGAAGATAAAGGTCTGGTTGGAGACTTGTGACTGAACAGATTTCTCCTTCTGCAAACAAAAGAAAGTAACATTTTATTTTATAGGAGACCCACAGAATAGAAATTAGGTCACCCAATCAAGGAAATATGTCAAATCCAGTTATACAGATATATCACCTTTATTTATAACATTGTGATGTTTCCATGGTAATTAGGGTTGTACTGATCCAATCCTGGCCTGAAATTCTGAGCCATTTTATTCCAGGAACATGTGTGATTTTGACTGTACCGATCATCATGTTCAAAAGTTTACACCCCCCTGGCTCTTAATGTATCGTGTTGCCTTCTTGAGCATCAGTGAATGTTTGTACCTTTTGTAATAGTTGTGTATGAGTCCCTCAGTTGTCCTAAGTGTGAAAAGGTGGATCTTAAAATCATATAGACACTGTTGGAAAGGAGTCAAATATGCAGAGGATGCTGGAAAAGCAAAGAATATGAAGGATCTGGAGGATTTTTCTGGAGAACAGTGAGCAGTTTAAGTGCTCAGGACAAACAAGGGACTCATGAACAACATTAAGAATCAAGCGTATGTAAACTGGTTCATTTGTGAAAATTCAATTATTAATATGTCTTGTGGACTATATGTAAACATCTGTTACTGTATGTGAAATAGCTTATTCAGGGCAGTACTAAATGAAAAACAATACACATTTTTAAAAAAGTTATTAACACTTTGCAGATTCTGCAAGGCATATGTAAACTTATGACCTCAACTGTATAGTCATGTGAAAAAATAAGTACACCCCATGGAAATTGTTGTCTTTTTTTTTTTAATTTTATGTATTTTTTTTTTTTTTTTACATATTTAGACAAGCAAACATTTGATCCTCTTTGAAACAGTGCCTATTAATAAAGTGATACACTCTATGTAATGACACATAGAATTGACATTTTGTAGTAATTTTCACAATTTAAATGAACAAAAAACAGTCAGATCAGTCACATGGAAAGAGTAAGTACACCCCTACATTTATCACACCTTCAAATCCATAAAATTAGAATCAGGTGTTCAAGATTGGGTGCCAGTGATTAGAACCTGCTTAGGGAGTGCAAGTGGAACCTGTCTTATTTATACCCCTCTCATATCTAGTGTCTGGTTTTCCCTTTGCTATTGAGGTGTGTGGTGTTATCATGCCAACGTCTAAAGAGTTATGTAAGGCCTTCAGAAAAAAGGTTGTTGATGCCTATGAGTCTGGCAAGGGATTTAAAAAGATCTCCAAATTTTTTGAAATACATCATTCCACTGTAAGGAAAATCACCAACAAGTGGCGCAGATTTTGAACAACTGGCAATTTGTCCAGGACTGGCCGTCCCAGCAAATTCAGCCCAAGAGGAGACTGTCTGATGCAAAAAGAAGTCTCCAAGAACCCAAAAATTTCATCACAGGATCTGTTAGTAAGTCTTGCAACTGTTGGTGTCAAAGTGCATGCTTCTACAATCAGAAAGAGATTGCACAAATTTGACCTGCATGGGAGGCGTGCCAGGAAAAGGCTAAAGTTTGCCAATGAGCATACAGGCAAAGACCAGGCCTTTTGGAATAATGTGCTCCAGACAGACGAATCAAAGATAGAATTGTTTGGCCACAGTAGCAGCTGACATGTTTGGCGCAGACCAAAGACAGCTTTTCAGGAGAAGCACCTCATACCAACTGTGAAGCACGGGGGTGGAAATCTTATGGTTTGGGGTTGCTTCGCTGCCTCAGGGACTGGACAGCTTGTATTCATTGATTCAACTAAGAATTCTGCATCATATCAAAGTGTGCTTGAAGATAATGGGAGGCCATCTCCCGGAAAGTTGAAACTGAACCGAAAGTGGACCTTTCAACTATCATCTATTGATATTTCTGTTGAATAAATTATTGAAAAAGCTATTTTTCCTTGTGGTTTTGTTCAAGTACATCAGCTTCATTAATAGGCACTATTTCAAAGCCAACAATTTCCATGGGGTGTACTTTTTTTTCTTTCTTTTTTTTTTACATGACTATGTATACACAAAGTAAAATATGTACTACAGAAAACACTATGTAAACAAATAATAAAGTATTCTGTACTTTACTTACATATTGTACAAATATACTAAATCTTAATGGTAACAGTGGCAAGATTACATGACTAAACAATTACATTGATCAAAGTTGCAGTGTTCTGATCATATCAATAAACTAGTTGAGAGTGAGTTGTATTTACCCAAAACATACTTAAAAAATTATACTGATATAAGAACACATGGTTTTGAATACTTAAGGTAAGTTTAAAAAATTCAGATTACCTGATTAAGTAATATTTCGCATTATTTACATGACTAAACAAATACAGTGTTGCTACTGTCAGGGCATATTGCATTAATATTATTTTGTCCCTACATTGGTATTGCAAAAAAGAAAAAAATTAAGAGTGGGATTGGTGCATTTCTAAATGTAATAGTTTGGTGTGACATATTGCAGTGGGTTGAAGTGCACCTCCCCTCACCCGCACTCAAGTCAACAGACTCACAGCTATTGTAAATCCATCTGTGCATTTTGCATACAGATGCCACACACCACGCTCTATTTACTTTGATGCTTCCCGAGTTAACCAGCCTTCCAGTTTAGTGACGCACACAGACGCAGCGAGGATTCACATCAAAGCGTTTCTGCACTGCTAACAATAAAAGAATCATGAGCCACATCCTGTTCTCTACTGCAACTGAATGCTTGTGACACTGGTGTGCAGATACACACGTTAACATGTCAGAATATTTCGCTGTGGATTTACATCTACCTGGTCCACTGTTTGGTTACAGTTTGCCTAAAGTAACAAGTTTCTTGAAGGCTCCTTGGTTAGCAGTGACGACCACTGACATTAACACAGATGATTTTGGCAAGCGGTTTGCCTCAGAGGCTTATTAGGAGTGTGTTCATGAGCTGATGACACAAGCTGAAAGGAAAATCCACCCTGAATGACCTGCATATTCATCTTTATAATTAACATGTGATCTTCAGAGTTTTTAGTGTTTCATCGATACGTGGGTTGAAATATTCATCGGTTTCCTATGTTACCCACAATGCCGTTCCACTACCCGCTGATAGTGTTGCCAGTGGGATTTAGCCCTCGCTTTATCTCTCCCTAAGGACCGTGATGCAGCAGCGCTTTAGTCCTTTAGAATGTTCAGCTCTCTTAGCAGCTTCTACTCTGTACATTCTCAAAGAGATCAGCTTTCGAAAATTTCATGCTAATACTTGTAGACTGCTAACCTGATAAGCCAAGTCTCTGCTGTACCTCAGTGCAGCTGTGTCTTATAGTGTAACTCCATTTGCTGGAGTCCACCATTTGCTGTCTCCAATATTCTGCATTAGATTTCTCATTGTGAATGGAGGACATGGTGGCTTAAGTAGAAAGTATGCTTCACTTTTTACGGCACCAGATTTTTCTAACCGTCGCACATGCGCATTTAATTCTTTTGCACTATTTAATTGTTCCACAAGGTGGCAACAGTGACCCAGGGCTGTTGATTCTCAAGGTAGTTGAAGAGAAAACGGAATAAACGGAAGAGACGGCACGAGTGAATTCGCCATCCCTCTGTCTTTTCTGGTTGAGTGGTCACACAGACCATCTTCTCTTTTCGCTCTTTCTCCTCCATTGTTCTTTGTGTTGCTGTGATTCTTCTTCGTTGTCGTCCTTCGCATCAGAAGACCTGCTTTACTGCTCTGTACTGACTCTTGTAGGCCAGGAGAGGTAGTGCAAGTTGTCGTAATGAGCATGCGTCGACCGACCTGTGTACGCGTACATGTCAAATGCAGTATATTTTGAAAGGCTATGCGTATGACTGTGTGCATACGCTAGCACATGCGTAAAAAAACAAAGTATACCAGAGGTTTTAGTGGTTAGCACATCTGCCTCGCACCTCCGGGGTTCGGGGGGTTCAAATCCCTGCTCCGTCCTGTGTGCCCGGAGATTGCATGTTCTCTCCGTACTTTGGGGGTTTCCTCCGGATACTCCGGTTTCCTCCCCCAGTCCAAAGACATGCGCTGTAGGCTGATTGGCATCTCTAAATTGTCTGTAGTGTGTGAGTGTGTGTGATTGTGCCCTGCAATGGGTTGGCACCCCGTCCAGGGTGTCCCCCTGGGATAGGCTCCCTGTCCCTCTTTTTTTTTTAGGCATTAACACCAAAGCCCCATATGCTTGTGATTGCTGAAAATGTTCTCCATCACATCTGCACTAGTAATGTCCCCCTGTGATATCAGTTCTCACTGAAATAATCCCTCAACTAAAATGAATCCCTAAACACATCACAAATACTGCAATATAAACATACTCAATGTGTACACAGTAGTGTTCTCTTGTAGTACAGTCTTCTTTGTAATGTGTTTTTAATTCAGCAGACTGTATTACACAAACTGTATTACAGCATTAAAACCAGAAGAGGGTGTCCTTCATCTGCAACATGTTGAGATCTGAAAATGAAGTTTATTATAACGGGAGCAATCTGTATGTAACGAGGCCGAGTTGCTCCCCACTCGCAGTGTAGATGCGGTGATAAACAATGTAGCGCAAGCGAGATCTGTAATGTCTAATTAAAACCCTACGATCAAAGTAAACACAAGTAAAACAATATGCCTAAAGGCAGTGAGCAACAGAAACCGTAAGGTGCAATGAAAGTGACTTTTTTATTATTAATTTGTTATATATATATATAAACATAAACTGGACAAAGAGCTGTGTTAATGTAAAGTTTTAGGCTGAAGTTTATATGTGTAACACTCAGTTTGTGGATTTTATTTTAAATAAAAAAAATAATAAAAAAAAAGGGAATCAAAATGTAATCAGATTAATCGAAAAAATAATCGGCTGATTAATCGATTATGAAAATAATCATTAGTTGCAGCCCTAAATAAGTATCTGAATAAGTAATTTGTTGCCTACTGATGAAAAGGAGAGCATAATAGCAGCATGAATAAAATGAATAAAAATTAAGAGCACATCAAACGGAGTAAAGAAAGGAGTAAAGACTACCTTATAGCTGTTTACATAGAATGACAGGTCAATAAAGACAGCCCTGTTTAATCTCTAGAGAGCTGTCCATATGCGCGCACACGCACACACACGCACACACACACACACACACACACACACACACACACACACACACACACACACACACTCTTTTGAGGCAGCAGATGAGGGCAGGCCGTTGTGATTGGCGGCCAGCCGTTAACAGGTGGACGGAGATAATTGAATCAGATCAAAGCATTGAGAGGGGCTCGAGTCTCCGCTGGAGTAGCAAGGTGCCACTGATTAAAGCCTCCTGACCTCCAGGTGTTGAGATTGGGCCCAGGCCGCGTTTCCAAGCCCTCAGTGAGGAACCATGCACAACCCCCGCTCTTGCTCCCCAGGGCATTTAAGTCGTCCACCCTCTCACTTCAAAAGTCTGGCACCTGGAGGCAAGGCCAGCGTGGACACACTGTGCTTTTAGCCAGACCCTGGAACGCATCTGAAGTCTCTTAACGCTGCCAATGGTTAGCGTCTGGTTAAGGGCTTGCATGTGCTTGATGCAGGCCCAGATGGCCAAAATGAAAGGGGGTTAAAGGTAGAGCTTAATCCTCTAAGTTGACAAGTAAAGCAGCATTCTCACAGCATTCTCGAACCACTGAGATTCAGTCAAGCATACTGCTTCCATTTATTTAATTATTACTTGTTTACACAAATGAACTGTAGTTACAACAGATATTTGTGCATTGTTCTATTTTACTGAATGTATTGTTATATCTAAAGTTTCCACAAAATAACAGAACACCCTGAAGTGTTTTATTCCCTTTATACCACGGCAATTTGCCAAGGCTCACTATTTTTTATTCATTAAAGGACATTTTCATGTTCATTAGTTTCATGTGTTCAATAGTGTGGGATGTCTGCAAAAAAAAAACAACTGAGCTCTTATCACTTACGATATAACAGCTATAACTTTAACTTTCCCAAAGTGAACATCTCCTTACAAAAACACTGATCTACATTATAACGCAAACGACTAAAGAGATGAAGCATTGTAACTCCAGTTTTTACAGAATGTTGAAATAACTAACCAGACTAACTAACGAGATGAACTGATGAGGGGAAAAAAAGCATAAGAAAGAGAATGAAGGCAAGTGGAGTGGTTCACATAATAAATGGGCAATATTTGGCATCTTTTTCTTTGAGAAGAGTGTTAGAGAAGATCCCGTTATAGTAAGTAGCATAGCCGTGCTGAGTCAACAGGCAGCTAGCGCTTGGTCCTGAATCTCTCCTCTCTCTCTCTCTCTCTCTCTCTCTCTCTGTTCTCAGGCTTCCTGATTTTCAGCCAAACACAACAGCATGTCGTAGAAGCCATGCACGTCGTCCATAAGCAACATGACATATTAGGAGGTTGAAATGAGTGTGGAGGGTTTGGCAAGGCAGGCTGGCTGACCTAACCCTCCAGCTAACTGCGGGTGGAGCGTTTCCCATGACGGGCTTACTGCCTCAGAGGTGTAGTTAAGCACAGAGCGCCACCTGGTGGCCACAGAACAAACTGTCTACATAGAAACTGAGGTCATTTGCTGGAAAAGTTACTTGGAATGTCAGGGAGCGAAGTGATTTCTGTCATCTTAAGATGTTTAAATATACTGACTGTTCCAAAACTATATTGGTGAAGAAACCATAGAAACATCCAGAGTTTCTTTACATTCTGAGAATCTTTAACATGCCTTCTCAATATTTGTTTTCCCCAAAGAGCTCTTGGGGTTGAAGGAAGTTTTTGGATTATCTCCTTAAACCCAGAAGGACCACTCTAGATACTAGCCTTAGTTGCCTTAGGTCATTACTTTTGAAGCAATAGATATCACAATCAAACGTTGCCAGCTGACTGCCGGTATTCTTACATGTATTTTTGCACTGGGATTTTAAAAAAATTATATTTTCAATTCACACTCACGTTCGGTAACCGTTTATGGCGGTGGCGGCGTGGTCAAGTGTCAGCTGTGGACAGCAAGCCATAAAACCAGAGCCATAAAACCAGAGCCATATCACCCTGCAGCTCTTGCCTGGTTTCTCACTGAAGCTAAGCACAGTCGAGCCTGGCCAGTACCTAGATGGGAGACCTCCTGGGAAAACTAAGGTTGCTGCTAGAAGTGGTATTAGGGAGGCCAGCAGGTGGTGCTCTCCTTGTGGTCTGTGTGGGGCCTAATGCCCCAGTATAGTGAGGGGGACGCTATACTATACAAATAATAATAATTATGAGTCGTCAAACCGAGGTCCTGACTCTCTGTGGTCATTAAAAATCCCCATTGGCCCTTATCTATCATGGCCCCCTAATAAGCTCTATCCCTGAATTGGCTATATCACTTTCCTCTCCTCTCCACCAATAGCTGGTGTGTGGTGGGCGTTCTGGTGCACTATGGCTGCTGTCGCATCATCCAGGTGGATTCTACACACTGGTGGTGGTTGAGGAGATTTCCCCCCCATACTATGTAAAGTGCTCTGAGTGCTTAGAAAAGTGCTATATAAATGTAACGAATTATTAGAGGAGGTGGGCCGAACCTCCTCATGATTCTCATCCATGTTGCATTACCGCCAGTCAACTTATTTGTGTCTGTTTGTGCTTTCTTTTTGGCAGAGCTTGCGAGACATACACACATATGCACGCACACGGAGTGCCCATGCTGGCCCCGTCCATCACTGAAAGTGCCTACAATGGGCATGTGAGCATCAGAACTGGACCATGGAGCAAAGGAAGAAGGTAGCCCGTTTCTGATGAATAACGTTTTACATCATTTGGACGGCTGGGCGCGTGTGCGTCGCTTAGCTGGGGAAGAGATGGAAGAAGGCAAGCCGGTGGAGGCAGTGTGATGCTCTAGGCAATGTTCTGCTGGGAAACCTTGGGTCCTGGCATTCATGTGGATGCTACTTTGATACGTACCACCTACCTAAACAATGTTGCAGACCACGTACACCCCTTCATGGCACCAGTATTCCCTAATAGAAGTGGCCTCTTTCATGTTTGAGGAACATGACAAAGAGTTCAAAGTTCAACACTTGGCCTCCAAATTCCCCAGATCTCAATCCGATTGACCATCTGTGGGATGTGCTGGACAAACAAGTATATATACTTAAATATGTAAATGAATATACAGACTGTATATACACTGTACATGTTCATTCAGGTTGCAAAGTTGCAAAATAATGCGATGCACACGTGTAACAGTGAAATGAACAGCTTTCTGTTGCGTTTTTGATCATTTTGTTACTATAGCTGAAGAGAAGACTTTATGTCTGAAAAAATGATTGATTGTTGCTACCTGTAGTGCTTTGCCTTAATGTCAAGGAAACATAGATAGTTTCTTATGGTTGCATCCAGTATTTCATATTTCACAACGACTAAAAGTAATAGCTAGCAAAAAAAGAAAGGCTTAGTGCCACTCCCATCACCAAATAAACACTGAAAAAAAATCGAACAGAAAAGAAAATGCAAGTGTTTCCTCATCACCACCTCACTGATAGCGATCAAACGCAGCCACATCACAAGAGAGCTGACATGCTCGAGCCTTTTCATCTAATCTAAACGAGAGGGACACATGAAAGAGCCGCTCCACAAGGACTCGGCCTGTGATCTAAACGCTTTTAATGAGCATACCCAAATCAGACCCCTGACTTCAATCCCTCCCCCAACAAGTCCACACTTTCAAAGTGCAGCTAGGCAAAAAAAAAAAAAAGAAGCAAAATTCACTCCCTATATTTGGTTCTGTCTCCTCTGATTAAGAGCCCTTACTTCAAAAGGCACCGATCAAATGCTGTGTAGGAAGGTCAGCTTTTTAATGCCGAGAACATGACTCCTCCTATCAGAAAGAGTTGAGCAGATGATGACATCACCAAAAAAAATAAAAATTCTGCATACACTGAACCTTTTTAGAAATGCCATAAAATTTCTAAATCAGTCTAGCCTGTTTTAAAAGACATTAGGAGCAAACAGGAGAGTTGCTTATTTCTACAATAATCTGTATAAGGATCAGTGACAATTAAGGCTTTAAAAATTTCACCACCCAAAAATGTCAGGTGGCACAACCACACGTTAATATAAAATATTATATTTTATGTATGTATATGTTATGTGTCTGCATTGCACAACACACTGCAAGTTCTTTATTTGTTTTTTAATTCTTTATTTTATAATGTTTCATACACATGGTCACATTTCAAACACCCAATTCTTCATTAAAACAAGAAAAACAGTTACAGTTCTTCCCTAAGAGCAAGCACAGTTTTAATTTATTTGTTTACATTTATTTGTTTTCTCTGGTTGCACCATATGACTTAGTGGTTGTGCCACCTGACTTTTCAGGTTCTTTTCACACTAAACAGGTATCTATTTGTACACCAATAAAAATCTTTGTGCATGAAATCACACATTTTTTTTAAAATGAAAAAGCATTAATATAATAATAATACATTTTAATGGCTTTCTTGAAGTCTTACCACCTGATATGGTAAACTGGACCAACTTAACCATGGCAACTTCTATGAAAGGGCTACTGACCTTACCATTGCATCATTAAGGTCAACTGAGGTCTACTTTATGATTCAATGCCTGACCCACTCTATCTTAAAAGCATGACAAAACAAAAGTCTTTTGTTCTTGTCATGCCCTGTCACATTTGAGAAAATCAGAATTTATGGACAAAAGTTTTTTTATTTTCAATAAAAAACTATTCTATTTTTTGAAATTTTATGAATGTGAATTTCAAACCTAAAATCATGAAAAACTATTCTATTTTAAATATTTATTTTGACTGAATTAGCCTATTTAACAGTTTGCTTAATTTGCACATATAGTCAGATGGTTGCACCACTTCATTTAAAAAAAAAATAATAACATGAATTTTACTTTAATGCACTTAAAATGTATTCACCTAAAGAGGAAATTGTAGATTAACGTGACATGTGTCATGTATTTATTAAATTATAATATAGGAAAATATTGGATTTGGACACGGAAAATGCATGCCATGTCATAATCAATAATCTGTGAAATAAGAGCAAGTCTGTGAATAACCATGTTGTTTAACCCTGTGCTGTTATCTGAGTTGACTTTCATTTAATTTTTTCATGTGTTATTTGACACTAGGGATGGGTGATATACAGCCGTGGCCAAAAGTTTTGAGAATGACACAAATATTAATTTTTACAAAGTCTACTGCCTCAGTTTTTATGATGGCAATTTGCATATACTCCAGAATGTTATGAAGAGTGATCAGATGAATTGCAATTAATTTCAAAGTCCCTCTTTGCCATGAAAATAAACTTAATCCCAAAAAAACATGTCCACTGCATTTCAGCCCTTCCACAAAAGGACCAGCTGACATCATGTCAGTGATTCTCTGGTTAACACAGGTGAGAGTGTTAACGAGGACAAGGCTGGAGATCACTCTGTCATGCTGACTGAGTTAGAATAACAGACTGGAAGCTTTAAAAGGAGGGTGGTGCTTGAAATTATTGTTCTTCCTCTGTTAACTATGGTTACCTGCAAGGAAACACATGCAGCCATCATTGCTTTGCGCAAAAAGGGATTCACAGGCAAGGATATTGCTGCTAGTAAGATTGCACCTAAATCAACCATTTATCGGGTCATCAAGACCTTCAAGGAGAGAGGTTCAACTGTTGTGAAGAAGGCTTCAGGGCGCCCAAGAAAGTCCAGCAAGCGCCAGGACCGTCTCCTAAAGTTGATTCAGCTGCGGGATCGGGGCACCACCAGTGCAGAGCTTGCTCAGGAATGGCAGCAGGCAGGTGTGAGTGCGTCTGCACGCACAGTAAGGCGAAGACTTTTGGAGGATGGCCTGGTGTCAAGAAGGGCAGCAAAGAAGCCACTTCTCTCCAGGAAAAACATCAGGGACAGACTGCTATTCTGCAAAAAGTACAGGTACTGGACTGCTGAGGACTGGGGTAATGTCATTTTCTCTGATGAATCCCCTTTCCGATTGTTTGGGGCATCTGGAAAAAAGCTTGTCCGGAGAAGAAAAGGTGAGCGCTACCATCAGTCCTGTGTCATGCCAACAGTAAAGCATCCTGAGACCACTCATGTGTGGGGTTGCTTCTCAGCCAAGGGAGTGGGCTCACTCACAATTTTTCCTAAGAACACAGCCATGAATAAAGAATGGTACAAAAACATCCTCAGAGAGCAACTTCTCCCAACCATCCAAGAACAGTTTGGTGATGAACAATGCCTTTTCCAGCATGATGGGGCACCTTGCCACAAGGCAAAAGTGATAACGAAGTGGCTCGGGGAACAAAACATCGACATTTTGGGTCCATGGTCAGGAAACTCCCCAGACCTTAATCCCATTGAGAATTTGTGGTCAATCCTCAAGAGGCGGGTGGACAAACAAAAACCCACAAACTCTGACAAACTCCAAGCATTGATTATGCAAGAATGGGCTGCCATCAGTCAGGATGTGGCCCAGAAGTTGATTGACAGCATGCCAGGGCCAATTGCAGAGGTCTTGAAAAAGAAGGGTCAACACTGCAAATATTGACTCTCTGCATAAACTTCATGTAATTGTCAATAAAAGCCATTGACACTTATGAAATGCTTGTGATTATACTTCAGTAACAGTAACATCTGACAAAAAGATCTAAAAACACTGAAGCAGTAGACTTTGTGAAAATTAATATTTGTGTCATTCTCAAAACTTTTGGCCACGGCTGTAGACTTAAAACTATATCATGATATTTCATGGTATTTTTTGCGGCAACGATATAAATGAATATCCATATAATGAATAACGATATATAATGAATATAGTAACATTCAACACTATCTTTTAGACGTTACTTGTTGATGCTTTCTCTTCCATCAACTTCTGGCTTCCCTCATATTCTGGTCTGTGTTTTTGCTTGAGGTGATGGAACAAACGATGTGTTTCCACCCTTTGTTGATACAGATTTTTGATACGCTTTACAAATCGCAGACGTTTTCGCGTCTTATCTTCTGTATCCGAACCACTACCATATTACAGAGGAAGCTCCTTTTTTGGGGATTAATACTCCGCCTTCCGCCATGCTTGTTCTACGTGTGATATGCCCACGATGCGGTGCATAAACACGTCATCAACTATCGTCACCTTCAGTATCCCGGGCTGACAGTCTTTTCATGGGGAGGAACTGTATCGGTATATCATGGACGATATGATATGGCATAGGCCCTTTTTGGCACTTTATTGTATGTAAGCCATTTTTAACTTGACTTTACCATTAATACTAGTCATTAATCACTTACTTCTTTGTGATGAGTGTTTGTAGCACTTGAGCACTAACACCTTCTCCACCCCTCCTAGGCTGTTCTAGGTAAGTTCCCAACAGCATCACAATGCAAAGATGATCATTAAATGTTTAAAAGCGAGTATCACACTGAACATTCTGTCTACCAAATAAGTAAGGAATAAAACATGATGTAGCATGCTTTTATAGGAAAATAATCAATCGTTACCACCACCCAGTCATGATACATCCCAAAATATTTTATTCCTCTTGTACCACAACAATTTGCCAAAGATTACATTTTGACATACTTTTTATCGTTTAGAGTTACATTTAATGCTGTGGAACATCCATAAGACAAGCTAACTCCCTGTTACCATATATTACGTTATAGCAGAACCTCAAATGTAAGATTTGAGAATTCTACAGTGTTGTGGTATGTAGCCCTGTTTAGATATAGCTTCCTGTCTTTCTTATAACCGGCTTGCATTTGGACAAAAAGAAAGTTTAAGGAAAGGCTTTCATCATGGAATGGTATTAAAGTTTGGGCAGCCGACCACAAAACTGATTTAAAGTCAAATCTAGACACCGCATGTGCAAAAGCAAAGGACATGGAAATAGAATTCCGTAAGATGTACGCAATAACTGAAACCACTAGTCATGACTGTTTAGTCTCGCTTTGCCTAAATATTCCTCATCCATTTGATGTGGTGTGAAGAAAAGAGCTCCAGTCAAGTGGATCAGGCAGAGAGAACGCTTCAAAAGTTTTTTTTTTTTTTGCGCCACAAAGGCGAGACGGTACTCTCGCCTATATTGCTATGTGCTGTGTTAGTTTCAGCTCGATGCCAGCCATAACAGCTGATTTAATAGGATTTTGTCTGAGTTCAAAGAGCATGTCATCTTGCCTGGATGGAGTTTGCTTTGTCGCTGAAACGGCTGTAATTACACAGTTTGCCTCCTCGGGGCAGTATCCAGCTGCTTATGAGTTTACTTATATAGTGTACTTATGCAGAATGAAAACTTTGGGATTTGGAGAGGATGGCAAAAGATGGTTTGAACGAGGCAGGAACGTAATAAATATGTTATAAGCATGACAAGGAAGTTCTAACTTAATGGCTTTATTCTGGGAATTTTTTTTTTAAATCTATATCTAAAATCTTAGGTATATGGGGAAAGATGGTCCCAAAAATGGACACCGGCTAGGAAATCAGGGCTAACATTGTGTAATGTGCACTAGGCTTCAGTGTGCTTTAGTCACAAAGCACGTTGATCAAGTTGCTGCATAGCTACATTGAAATTACCTAATTACAAACAAACAAAAAATAAGAAATGTAGCTGACAGAACAATACTCACTGAACGGTATTACTACCATAAAATCTGCCCCGTTACTCTATAAGCTTTCTTTTGTGTTGCCTCATATGTATTCCTGCACTCATGTTTCTGAATCAGCTTTTGGTACTGAATACGGCAATAATTTATGGTGATATATAATTACACAAATGCGAGTACATGTTGTGATTAGCACTTTCTGCTGTACTTAATCCCTTGTAGTTACCTTTTATTCATGCGTTGGTTCATTCTAGTTACACTGGTTCTTACTGAGTACTATAATATAAAGTGTCTCATTGAGAACAGGAGCATAAATGGAACCTTTCCAGTTAGAGCATTAAATCAAACAAAACACTCGAGTGCTATTAATTTTACATACAGCCTTACTTATGTGATTATCTACAGTGGTTTAAGAATACACAGTGCAAAATGTGTTGCTTATGCATTTACAGCCTTAGGCTTTACACAATGAGTCTAAATGAAATATTTAGATACTGATTTGAGCCTCCATGGATAACGATTTAACTGTATACAGTACATTACATTGTAGCATATCAAACAGTGGTGGCAGAGTGGGTTTTGTTTAAGTCTTTGGAACGTCCAGCTCAACATAATTATAGGTTATTCACAACATTATTCAAATGTTTGGCCAAATTCAAAATATAATGTATTCCATACACCAAGACTAACTAAGTAGTAAGTAAAGCCATACCTGTTTGAGTTTGGATGAGGTGGAGAGGAGTCCTTCAGCAGACCGGTCCATGGGTCATCACGATCCAGTTCGCCAGAGACCCAGTCTGGCAGCATGGTGGAGCTCTGTGCTCGAGACCTGGATGCCAGCGGCTCATCATAGTACACTGACTGGTGAGGAAATCAAAAATTTAAAATCAGTAGTTAAGCTTGTAAAGCTGGCAAGTTAAATACAAATGCAATTCTGCACTAATCAGAGAGTCAGTCAATTGCTCGGTGTATATGTATATATGTACATATACGTATATGTATATGTTATAGGCTGCATTCACACCATATCGGAATTACCGTAATTACTAGAGGACAACCCAGACGTTCTACACGGAGCCGCTCATGTCCTCGGACTTGGAATTATTAGACATTAGATGGTTATCCAACTCTGTGCTAGCTACATTAAACTGTATTGTATGTCTTTCGTTTATTTTCAGATTAATCTTGCATTATTTACACATTAATAATAGTCAATTATACGAATTATTACACAGAAATATTACAAGATAACTACTTATTTTACTGCTGAAGCCGGTGCCGTTTTGGGTTTTTCCGCATGGTTCTGAAGTCGGAGCTCTCCGAAAATTCCTAGTTTACAAGCTGTGCAGTAACTACGAGTTCTACGAGGACGTGAACGCTTTTTACAAGTCGGAATCTCGTAATTACGGTAATTCCAACATGGCGAGAATGCAGCTTTAAGTCAAGAAAAGTAAATCTTTACTGTCATCACAGCCATACACAGTGTGTAGTACACAGCGAGATGAAATAACATTTCTCTTGAACTCAGATTAGACTGTTGGCAGATTAGCTACTGGCTATAAACACTCTCCAGAAGACCCAATGATCTCTGCTACATCCTTCCATTTTTCTTATGTCTCATAATGTCTCTATACACATTTAATGAGAGGTCATACAGTATAAGACGAAACTACAAATATAAGTTTTGCTTCTATTTTTGCTCATCAAAATATACCAGGGGTGTCCAATCTTATCCGCAAAGGGCCGGTGTGGGTTCAGGTTTTCATTCATTTTCACACCCCTGAACTATACTAATCTAACTGAACAAGTAGGCAATACTGATGTGAGTGAACCGATGAAATGTTGGACCACACGCACCGTAGAATTGATCCGAGGAATCATTCGAGCCGACTGTTTGTGTTTTTACAGTGTCATACCTAATTTGCACATGACTGAGAAAACACCAATTCAAATGTTGCTTGTTGCAGAAATTGCAGCGCCGCACAGTGCTGTGCACGTAAATAAAACCTGAATGGTCACCTGTCATTTTGTAGCTTGCTATGTGAACTTAGGGAGTGAACGTAGAGATACTTGTTACTACCGATCATGGCACGGTTTACATTTCACAGTTTTCCTGTGTGGAGAAAAACAAACAAATTTTTAAATAGAGTTCAACAGAATTTTCTTAGTAGGAAAAAAATTACCATGTATGTTGGTAAAGTTTTGAGGCGGCCCACTTCAGGCTTGTAGGTAAACGGTCCCTCGAGAAGTCCTTTTCTGAGCATGTGCAGAAGAAGCCTGGCGTATGCGTTTCGGTTTTTCCTTCCCATCAGCCCAGAGCCAGACGCCACAGGATCACAGAGCTTCTTAATCCACAGGGCACACCGCTGACGCTCTGGTTTAGAGGATTTGAGGTGTTAGGACAGGCCAACATTCAATTTGGAGGTCACATTTGAACGGGGTGTGCGGTTATAGAAAATAATGAACAATAGGGTGGTGTGATGCAGCCCAGCGCAAAAATTTACTTCTTTAAATAAATAAATAAATAGATAGATAGATAGATAGATACATATATATATATATATATATATATATATATATATATATATATATATATATATATATATATATATATATATATATATATATACACACACATACAGTGAGGGAAAAAAGTATTTGATTTTGTACATTTGCCCACTGACAAAGAAATGATCGGTCTATAATTTTAATGGTAGGTGTATTTTAACAGTGAGAGACAGAATAACAACAAAAAAATCCAGAAAAACACATTTCAAAAAAGTTATAAATTGATTTACATTTTAATGGAAGAAACACAAAATAACTGTCAGTCTCCCTCGGTCTGGGGCTCCATGCAAGATCTCACCTCGTGGAGTTTCAATGATCATGAGAACGGTGAGGAATCAGCCCAGAACTACACGGGAGGATCTTGTTAATGATCTCAAGGCAGCTGGGACCATAGTCACCAAGAAAACAACTGATAACACACTACGCCGTGAAGGACTGAAATCCTGCAGCGCCCGCAAGGTCCCCGTGCTCAAGAAAGCACATGTACAGGTCCGTCTGAAGTTTGCCAATGAACATCTGAATGATTCAGAGGAGAACTGGGTGAAAGTGTTGTGGTCAGATGAGACCAAAATTGAGCTCTTTGGCATCAACTCAACTCGCTGTGTTTGGAGGAGGAGGAATGCTGCCTATGACCCCAAGAACACCACCCCCACTGTCAAACATGGAGGTGGAAACATTATGCTTTGGGGTGTTTTTCTGCTAAGGGGACAGGACAACTGCACTGCATCAAAGGGACGATGGACGGGGCCATGTACCGTCAAATCTTGGGTGAGAACCTCCTTCCCTCAGCCAGGGCATTGAAAATGGGTTGTGGATGGTTATTCCAGCATGACAGTGACCCAAAACACACAGCCAAGGCAACAAAGGAGTGGCTCAAGAAGAAGCACATTAAGCTCCTGGAGTGGCCTAGCCAGTCTCCAGACCTTAATCATATAGAAAATCTTTGGAGGGAGCTGAAGGTTCGAGTTGCCAAACGTCAGCCTCGAGACCTTAATGACTTGGAGAACATCTGCAGAGGAGTGGGACAAAATCCCTCATCACGACACACATCTAGCCAATGCCCTCTTCGATTCACATGACTACAGCTGAAATTTTGTTGGTAAATCTCATTTACCAACAAACATCACTGCGAAATTGTGCAAATGCAATTTCGCCAATTGAAAAAAACCGCAAATTTCGAAAAAAAAAAAAAAGCCGCGGCAAAATCAAGCACTCTTTTTACAACCTTTTTAGGATTTTTGGATAGATTGCATCACATTGAGAAACTGTTTTCTTAAACTGCAGTAATAAAATGTCAAAATGCAGTAGTGATATGTTTATTTCACTGTTTTTGTCCACTTGCAACCACTGCATTATCTGAAAGTTAGCAACTTTGAAGAAGGTTTAAGCTCCGTCCACTCGGCACAATCATATCGTATATCTTTGAAAAATTCCCTGCTATAAATATCTTTTGTGTGTCATTATAACATATCTCAGTTTCCTTTATCAACCTTATAAACCACACTTATATAAAATCTTTTTTCTTTTTTCAGATCCAAAAGTCTCAGATTCTCACTGACCTACATTCATGAAACTTTACTTGCTCATTCCATTCACTGTTCAGAAGCTTATCACAGAGGCACTTCGATTGACAGATTGTTCTAGATGTTGCTAAATGTTGGATTTACGGTAGATTTTATATTGGAAAATGGCATGGAAAACCACAACAACAGTTGTGTACACTTAGTTCTACTCTAACTGAATAGTTTGTGCATGCTACTTCTGTTTGATAGATGTGAGAAAGCATGGGGTTGTGACCTGCAGTGCACTTTTAACACCTATAATCTTACAGCATCTTGCTTCAGAAGTGTCTCACACTATTAAGAGGAGCGAAAGAACACCAGAGGGCACCCTCACTTGTTTTTTTGGATTTCTTCTTTTGTTGTCTGCGCCATTTCCTTCCTTGATTGTGCTCACCTGTTTTGTGTTTCCCCAATTAGTTCCCTATTTAAGCTTTGTGTTTTCCCTCCTTAGTTGCGGAGCACTAGCTGCATTCACGCCGTGTGGTAATTGTCGTAATTACAAGATTCCGACTCGTAAAAAGCGTTCACGTTATCGCACAACTCGGAATTACAACTTGTACATTAGGAATTTTCGGAGCGCTCCGACTTGTACCACCTGACTGCTGCAACATCATGCGGAAAGATTCATAATGTAGTTATCTCGTAATATGTGTGTGTAATAATTCATATAATTGAGTATTATTAATGTCTAAATAATGCAAGATCAATCTGAAAAGAAATGAAGGGCATATGCAGCATATGTATTTTGCAGTTCCTTTCGCTGTATATAAACTCATAATTCCAGTTCTAACAGCTCCGAGTAGAACATCCAGGTCGTCATCTAGTAATTACGGTAATTACAACATATGGTGCGACTGTGTGTTTGTGCATAGTTGGTATGGCTGCCAGTTTGTGATGTTATATTTGCACTGAGTGAGTTTTCTTTTCTTTGCCTTGCTTTGCTTTGTCTTGCCTAGCTTTAGTCTAGTTCCTTGTTTTTGTTGTTCCAGTTTTTGGGTCCTTTTCCAGTCTTCGCTTGTTTTTTTTGTTTTGTTTTTAGTTGTTTTGTTATTTAAAAGAATTCTGCAATTGTATCTGACTCATTCATGACAACGGTAGGCTTTCCCTAGACTCTGAACAAAGTTGGTCACATATTGATCGGATGCTACGAAATCGTTTTGTATCGTACCAGATTCTGAGGTATCATCAAATACTGAATCATTATCTTATGAAATGAAATCGTATTGTATTGTGTATGAGCCTGAGGTTTACACACCTAGTGCCCACACAGAACTCTATTTGGTTTCAGTGAAAAGGTTCAGTACTCTAATGCTATGGAGAAAGTTGTACTTCATAAAAGAAGCAAACATATGCATGATGTTATGTAGGAAGTATCACATCTGTGATTTAAAATCATCGCTCAGTTATTTAACTTGTAAATTTTCGCTCAGTTGTCGATTACAATTGTACCAGCTCGCCTATTCAAATTTATGCGTACATATTTAGACGAAGCCTCATTTGCATGAATTAATGCAGGTTTTTGTTTTTGTTTTATGTTCTGATACCTCAAAATACTTCTAAATATATCTACAGTCATGTGATCAACACTCACCGCTCACTTTAACAGGAACACCACTGCTTATGCAGTAATCCGATCGGCCGATCACGTGGCATCAGCACGATGCATAAAACCATGCAGTCAATGTTCACATCAAACATCAGAATGGAGAAAAAAATGTGATAGATGGGTTGGTGCCAGATTTGAGTATTTCAGAAACTGCTGATCTCCTGGGATTTTCCCACACAACAGTCTCTAGAGTTTACACAGAATGGTGCAGAAAACAAAAAACATCCTGTGAGCAGAGGGTCTGCAGACTGAAACTCCTTGTTGGTGAGAGAGATCAGAGGAGAATACCCAGGTCTGATCTGACAGGAAGGATATAGTAACTCAAATAAGCACTTTTTACAACCAGTTTGGGTGAGTCTGTGCCTCAGATTCTTGTTCTTATTAATTGACAGGAGTGGAACCTGATGAGGTCTTCTGCTGCTGTAGCCCATACACCTCAGGGTCTCATATTTTGTGCGTGCCGAGATGCTTTTCTGTTCACCACGGTTGTAAAGAGTGATTATATGAGTTACTATAGACTTCCTGTCAGCTCGAAACAATCTGGCCATTTTCCTCTGAACTCTTTTCTCAACAGGGCGTTTCAACCAACAGAACTGTCGCTCATTCAGTGTTTTTTGTTTTTCACACCAGTCTGTGTAAACTCTAGAGATTTGTCATGTTTGAAAATCCCAGGAGATCAGCAGTTTCTGAAATACTCAAACCAGCCCATCTGGTACCAACAACCATGCCACGGTTAAAGTCACAGAGATCACACTTTTCCTTCATTCTGACGTTTGATGTGAACATTAACTGAAGCTCTTGACCTGCATCTGCATGATTTTATGCATTGTGCTTCTGCCACATGATTGGCTGATTAGATAACTGCATGAATGTGCAGGGATTAGATAACTGCATGAATGTGCAGGGATTAGATAACTGCATGAATGTGCAGGGATTAGATAACTGCATGAATGTGCAGGGATTAGATAACTGCATGAATGTGCAGGGATTAGATAACTGCATGAATGTGCAGGGATTAGATAACTGCATGAATGTGCAGGGATTAGATAACTGCATGAATGTGCAGGTGTACAGCTGTGTTTAGTTTGGCAGTAAAACTGACCGGATTTGTCTGGAAGCCTGAGCACGAAGGGTTTCATGTCAACTAAGTAGTGATCAAATTCAGAGTCCAGTTTCTCCAAAGAGTCCTCTTCTCTACTCATCATATTATCCTGTAAAGTAAAGCAGGGGGAGGGGGGGAGTCATTTCTAATGAACATGCACAATAGAAATACCTTGCACATGCACAAAAGGGAAATGATATGAGAGCTGATTTTTACATGGATTTTGAACATTTTCAGGCTTAAGCTAGCTGTGTCACTTAGCTGGTTTCTCTCTTAAAGTTAAATACATCATAACTAAACAGTCGTTTAATACTCACTCAGTGGTCTAAAAGTCGCTCACTATTTAAACTCATCCGCTACAGACAGTTGAGAAGTGCAGTGACTCGCTGCATCCGTTACCAACCAGCGCCTGATACAAAAACACTGGCAAAGTCACTGCACTCAATAAGAATGTACTATTCTATATCATATAATATAAACACATAAAGTCCAAGCTGTGTGTTTGTATTTCTGCTCAAACCAAAACGGAAACCATGTCGAACAGTTACCGAGGTGAGCAGCAACAAGTTGTTTGTAAATCAGGGCTGCCAAACGGTTCAAACTCAGTTCGCGTGAAGTAACACAGTAACCGCTTAACAAAATGGCCGCCAGGAGAACACTGATACAAACAAAAGTCTTAACTCTTAAAAAAGTAAAAAATACAATATTAAATCAAATATAACACCATGTAATATATATTATATTATATTATATTATATTATATTATATTATATTATATTATATTATATTATATTATATTATTATATTATACATCCCTCCATTTTCTGTACTGCATATACTACACAGGGTCACGGGATAGCCTGGAGCCTGGACACACCCTGCCCTGGTGAAAAAACAAAACAATAGAAACCCTCATAGAATCTGTAATGGTTTAATGGTTATAATGGGAATTTTATTAGTTTTAATGGAAACTGTAATGGTCCCTGTGGGTCTCTATTGGTAATTTGTTGCCTTCTATTGGCAGCATGTTATGTTTAGTGGATACCCTTAAGGGCCAATAATGGTAATGGTTAGCTGGTGGTTTGTAATGATATTTGTAGTGGAAACCATTGGAAGTTCTGTGATGGTTTCTATTGTTTTTTTGTTTTTTTTTTCAGCCCATCGCAGGGCACAGTCGCACAAAACAGTCGCACACCTACTCACGCACTACGGACAATTTGGAAATGCCAATCAGCCTACAACGCATGTCTTTGGACTGGGGGAGGAAACCCGCGAAGCACGGGGAAAACATGCAAGCTCCGCACACACAGGGTGGAGGCGGGAATGGAAACACCAACCCCAGAGGTATTATATTATATTATATTATATTATATTATATTATATTATATTATATTATATTATAAAATTACAATGGATTTATCATCATGTATGTGTTTAAGGAGAAAACAGTGAACCTCTATTGGAAAGTTTGTACTAAAGGTGGCTGCCTCATCGCTCCAGAGTCCCCGGTTCAATCCTGAACTGACTGTGTGGAATTTCACATGTTCTCCAGACGTTAACATGGGTCTCCTCTGGCTTGTCCAAAACATGCATATAGTCAGACCGGCTATGCTACATTGCCCCTAGATGTGAGTGAGTGTGAGAATGTGTGTGAATGGTGCCATGCGATGGACTGACATCCTATCCTTATTGAAATTGAATGAATGAATGAATGAAAAAGTTTATATTATAGGGTTTAAATGTGCTTCTGCATTAAAATAAGAATCTCTTACTGAAAAGTAACTTCCAGGTGTTGCCAAATTAGCAACTTTTTCACTAGATTTGGTGACTTGTGAACGTGTCCAGTGACAAATAGTGTCTTTCTGAGCAGACGTTAACTGTCCTGCACTTTGTAAGCATGTAAATAGTTTGTGGTGGCATCACCAAAGACTTTTTTTTTTCTATAAAAAAATAAGTAATCTATGTTTATCTATTCTGATAAAACTGTATTCTGTTCTATAATATCTTCAGAAAATCTTCCTCATTTAACACGTTTTGATATGCATATCATGATCATTCTATTAACACACAAATTTGCACCACACCTTTTGCTAAAAAAAAAATAATAATAACTATGAAACAAAATTGAATGGAATTTGTTAGTTAGGTGTGTCAAACTTTATTAATGTAGAAGAAGAAGAAGAAGAAGAAGAAGAAGAAGTGCACCATAATTAAATTAACCGTTCCCCTTAGTTAAAATAAACATTGTTTATTCCTTTCAGTACTTTTCCCCACAAATTTTAATATTCACTTTGTCAATTAAATGTAACGGTAAACATTTTTATTCATTTACAGTAAAAAAAAACGCATAAAACTACAAATATTCTAGCTGTTTTCTATTTTCTACAGTCTTTCATATAAAGCTTCATGATAATCCGGTATTAAAATCATTTAATATATCGTTTGCTAGTTGGTATTTTAATTTGAAATACTTCCCCCCCCCCCCCCCTTGTTAGAACTCATGTTGTTTCCGGCTTCATGGCACTTCAGAAAGCGGCTGCTATCTCCTAGCAACAGTGCAAAACCTGGTGCGCGCGCGCGTCGCTGCTGGTGTATTCGTGATTCTCCAAGCCAAACATGCATTTGTAATAATAAAGACAAAATAACGACATATAGCAAAAAAACATTTTGTTATAAACATGTATTTTAACGTAAACTTAATTTAAAAAAAAAAAAGATAATAATAAAGTTTAAATATCCCAAATCCAATTTTACAATCCGTCAGTCTTTACACTCCGGTGTTAACAATCAACTGCACAGAACACAGGTTCCCAACCCTGGTCCTGATGAACAGCCTGCCGTGCTCTTTGCTTAGCTGATTAGTTGAATTAGATGTGCTGGGAGTAGGGAAAACACTCAAATGTGTAGAAGGAAGGTGCAGCTCCTCCAGCACAAGGGTTGGGAATCTGTGGTGTAAATAAAAAAAAATAATAATAATAATAATAATAATAATACACAGAAAAAGACTGTGGTGTATAAACCTGTATGAAACTCCACACTGCTCTGCTGAACAGCTGCCACAATCACATGCTACCTGTAGTACTACATAACAGGTTCAAATTCTGTATCAGCACTGGACTGAAGACTTGACCTGTGGGTCTGACATCTACCAGAAACAAGTTTTACTCATTTAATACATTTAAACACACATATCACTTTATATCATTAAATGTACAGTACCGTGCAAAAGTTTTAGGCACCCTATTTTTTTATTTTTTTTTTTTAGTACAAACTATTTATTTTATGACTTCTACATGATCAAGTCAGTACAAAAAAAACATTTTAGATTCCCAAACATTAGTTTTCTAGCACAAAATTAAATGTTACAGAAAAATGTTTGTATATCATTAAAGAAAGCAGCGTATTATGTAAGAGAAACTTTTCAGACAAAAACACAATGAAGGCTGCTGGGTTTTGCTGCAAAAATAAGAAGCAAGTCCGAAAGTCAAAGTCTCCAGAAGAACTGTGTCTGGTTCTGTAAGATGCTCAATAACTACTTTACTACTCTTTACGGTATTTTTTTAAAAATGTAGAAACATTTAATTTAATTATTTTGAAGGGATCTTTGCTCTACAGCATTTCTTTGCATGTGCCTAAAACTTTTTCACAGTACTGTAAGTAGTTATATCATGCACTTTATGTCAAAAAATGATATATGACCCCCCTGTCATATGATTTATGACCCCTCATGTCAGCCTGATTGACAGTTCAGCACAACCTGTAATTTACAACCCCATCAGTCTTCTGTCTGTATGTATGTATGCGCTTGCGTGCGTGTGTGCGTACATACGTGTGTGTGTGTGTGTGTGTGTGTGTATGTGTGTGTGTGTGTGTGTGTGTGTGTGTGTGTGTTAATGGGTTTTACACCCCCGCTATGTGCATGTTGAAAAAGCTAATGATTAAATAAATAGCTGTGGATAAAACATAGAAGAGGCTCCGTAACACCCATACGATGTCTGGTCCACGAGGTCCCAAACCCTTAGAAGGACGATGTGTATTTCACCAAGAACACGTGTTGAAATGAGTGGTGTCGGCTTTTGCGTCAGGGGGAAAACAGGGGTGTTATCAAAAAACCGAAGACCACCCCTTAAACCCCCCCACGAACGTTTCTGTAAGGTACATAAATCACAAAAAGCTCATGTCACTGTCATGAAATGTGTATAAATTATGACTCCAGTGTCAGTCGCGAATGTGTGTGAATTATGACCCCCTTGAACTGACAGTTTGGCAAACGCTGTAATTTATGACTTTTTCCCTGTATCCTGGAAGTTTGTTCTTTCCCAGGTGTGTGTGTGTGTGTGTGTGTGTGTGTGTGTGTGTGTGTGTGTGTGTGTGTGTGTGTGTGTGTGTGTGTGTGTGTGTGTGTGTTTCACGAAAGCATTATATGATAATGAGATGAGTTTTACACCCCTGCTATGTGTGTTGTGGCCTGAGAAAACCGCTGTTTTTATGAAAACGTGGCCGGATCAATGTTTTTGTTAATTTGTTTGTAAAAGTGTTTCATGAAATGAACAGACTGATGTTTGTGAAACTGCTGAAACATTTGTTGATTACGTCGAGAAAAACACTTGTTCACTTTTACTGAACTGAAATCCCCAAACATTTAAAAACCATCTGAGTTTTTCTTTTGTGGAATCGAATCTGAATATCCTGTGTCATTCTTAACTAACTTTATCCAATAATACTTTATTATACACACATCACATTCAATAATACAGATAACAACATCATCAAAATACGACAACATGCAAAAAAAAAAGATCTAAATTTTTAAACTTAGCCACTGACTCCGGTCATGAGGGGTGAACTGAATACATGGTCATCTGGGTCATTTGAATGTGTTGATGGTGAACTCGAGGGCGTTTTCTGTTTTTATATCTTCTTAGACGAGCGTCAGATAGCATGTGGTAATGGGCCCGAGCTCGGCAGCCCCGCGGTGCCTGCGGCTCAGACACGGCATCGGCATGTATTATCCGGGGCCGAGTGTGGCCCACGGCTCGCTCTGACACGTGTGTTTTTGTTACGGAGGTAAAGTACTGGGGCCGATTCTTGTTCACCATAACTAGCCCGGATCTGGCTTTAGAGTCTGGGCCACTTCTGGCGATGACTCGGCTTGGTTCAATCAGATGCCCTAGTATTTATAACAGTAGCAAATATATTTAGATATAATGCAACATATTCTTTTATATGCTTTTATTTATTATAAACACACGTCGTTGCGCTCTCAGGTGATTTCATCTCCACTCACACAGCAGTGGGAGGGGTCTTGTACCTGTAGTAGTGGGAGATGGCAGCCATGTTTGTGCGAGTAGGACACGAACAAAACAAGAGATATGGGACCATTTAGATAAAACAATTGGGATAAGCATCGATTCACATTTACTTTTCGAGTATTGTACTTGCAGATGTTCATAAAGGACCTTGTAAAAAGTGAATGTTCACGCTGCACTAACCTTTGACGAGCAGCACTCTGACCCGTGTATATACAAGTAGAAAGAGCAGCTCGTTTGTATTTTTACTTTCCACACTCCTCTCATTTTTATGAACGCAATTGAATTATGCAAACGTTGTTTTCATTCCATATTTCTTCAAGGACAATAAAGGTTTTATGAGAGTTATGAGGATTTGTTTTTATTATTAAGTAATAGGCTACTATAACTCCATGCATTTTTTTTTCAGTGGTGGCTTTTAAGCTGGGCAGATGAACGCTGTCTGTATATTCAAACACCGGTAACCTTTGTTATTACACATATATTTCACAGAAAGACTTGTGTAAGTTTTAAGTTTACATTCATACTGAGCTTGAAAATGGTACATAGAGGACTAATTTCAAATCATGCATAACACTGATGTGTTTCTGTAGCCGGTGGAGACTGATAAAGGTGTCCACGCCTCGAGGTTCTGGATCAACAGGTCGGTTTTGGAATTCAGGCATTTTTACTGTTTAAAACATTATTCACAGTGTTACTGTAGAGTTTAGTCAGGTGACCGTTTTTAGGTGAACTGATATAAGCCTTTTTAAAAACACGACTGAAACGAATTAAATGGATAAAAGGTTTCTATAAAGACAAATTGGCATTTTTAGTTCCCCAAAGAACCTTTTTAGTGGTTGTTAAAAAATGTAACTATTTCGGACTCTTTGATTGTACAGCAAGGTCCTATTTGTTTTATTTATTTATTTTATTCTTATTTTTGTTTGTCAGCTTACAGCAAACAATCTTGTTTATCATACAGCTTCATGTTAATATATAACTGGACTATTTTTCATGTTAGTTGATGTTCATAATGTATTAACTGATGTTAACATTCAGCTTTTAAAATAAAAATGTTGGTAACACTTTGCAATAAGGTTTTATTTGTTAACATGAAATAACGATGAACAAAACCTTTTCTGTGTTGGTGCTGCCGCTGAGCCACAGAGAGAGCAGTTATCATTTCTACATGGTTTTGTAACATTCTAAAAGCTCTTTATTCCACAGATACTCCGAGCTAGTCAGTGTATTCAACAGGTTGTTTCAGAGGCATAAGGTATTGTAAGTATTACATACAACGATGCGACAATAATAAAACAAGGTGTTGACATGAAAAAGGAAATTTACTTCTGATTCTTAAGTACTTTTAAAAAGCAAGTACTTCTGTACTTTTACTGAAGTAAAAATCTGTCTTTACAACTTTCACTTGTAATGGAGTAATATGTGACCCGTAGTATCTGTACTTTGTCCACCTCTGGTTCTTTTCAATATATCTAACCACTCCTTGGACCCTCGGATGGATCGGGATCTGTACCTGTAGCATTCTCCGTTTTCTAGTTCAGAAGTTTGGCGGTTTAGTTGGGGGCCTTGCTGTATGGCCGTGTTGACCTGTTCATGAAGTCTTGAAATATTGTGTCTTTGTGACTTTTGGTTTTATGATGAACATGTTGATCAACTTATGTTGTTAAAAAGCTCATGCAGATTGTATTATTCCTGTATTGTTTGAAGGGCCCTGTTGGGCAATATGTGAAGTTGTGAAGTGAATAAAATAATATTTCATGTACAAAATTAACTTTGCATTGTTTTCAGGACCATGTTCTCACATAGTGTCCATTAATGTAAATGTGAAAAGTACCATATTTGTCTTTCAAATGTAGTTAAGGTAAAAGTCACAGGTTTCCAGAAAAAGTACAGATACTCAAAAAGTGTACTTCAGTACAGTACTCAAGTAAATGTACTTTGTTACTGTCCACCTCTGAAAAGAACAAAGAGGTCAATATATTACATATATTATAAATATTTATTTATTTATTTAATGGTATGATAGGTACAGTTAGAGAGATGATAGATACAGATAGGTTAAAGTTTTTGAATACCATACTGCATTTGCATTCGACAAATTCCTTATGCCTATGTGTGAAATTTCATATGTCTTACATATGCCAAACAGTAATCAGATTTATGTGGGCAAACTGACATGGGATCATCTTGAAAATGATGCTTATTGATGCTAGCTATCATTAATTCCCACACCCAGAAAATAATGCTATAAGGGGGTCAGACAGTAAATCTAAATAAAATAGCCTATAGCTGACAAGGCAGAAAGGGCGTGGAAAAAGAAAAAGAAAAAAAATGCTCTGGTCTTTTTATGTATTTAAACAGTTAACTGCTCTACACATGCACACCTCATTGTTTACATTTAAACGACACACTGAAATACGTTTTTCATGAACTCCTTGAAAGAAACACTTGAATGAGTGATACTTCTACAGCATTTACTGATGTTGTATCTGTTAACGTTAGTTGAAGCAATATGAAAAACACATTAGTTAACATACTAGTTAGTTAAAAATTGTTCAAGATGAATAAATGCTGTAAAATACATTGTTCATTGCTGGTTGATGTTAGATAATGCATTAACTAAAGTGGATGCGTTAAATAACGTCAACAAATTTGTCAGTGTAAAGTGAGAGGACGCTGGTGTGTTTGTTAAAAAGCCGGAATAAAGACATAAACAGCAGACTGTTTCATCGGTTATGAAGCAATTAGTAATTAAAGGAGTGAAAAATCTCAAGTATGTTGAAAAGTTATCAGCAGTTTATTCTCTGCAGTGACCTGAGTCTAGTGGTAACATTCCTAAAATACCATACATTCACACTTTGAATCATAAACAACAGTCTGCCATTAATCTGCATACACTGGCAAAGACTGATGTACTGCAAACCAGCCCCATTATGCCAAGCTCTATGCAGACATATAGAAAGACTGATGTACTACAAAGTGCCCTCACTTGTGATTTATCTATTTTATACTCACATTTTACACCATTTTATACATGATCATGAAATCTGGATCTGTTCTATTAGGTCAAACCAAGCATTTGCCCGCTTGTAATAACACCTTTGGCATAACTTTACTATAAGGTCCCATTCGTTAACGCACTGACTAACATGACCTAACAAAGAACTATTTTTTTTACAGAACTTATTCATCCTGGTTAATACTACTTAATAAAAATACAATTGTTCTTTCATATTAATTCATAACGCCGCCCTGCATCAGATTTGCTGAATAGGATCTGATAGTTGTTTCTTACTAATACTTAGATGCTGAGTCCAGATATGGTGTTAGTTTTGCTCTAGAACAACACAACGTTTCACAGTCTATTTGTCTGCTGTTCATGTTGTAAACAAGTGTTATGTTTTGTGTACCTATTGTTGTAATTAATAAATAATAATAGTGAAATTTGACAGCTTCTACCAATTTAAATAAAACCCTGAAAGCAATATAAACATAGCAAAATTATAAAAAAAATTCATTCTTATTTTGTGGGAAACAGTACGTGATGGGGAATTTTCAGTGGCATATTTGAACTCAGCATGACCAGAATAGGTAAAAACAAGTGGGATTTGCAAAACAGCATAAACTTTTTTTCTAGATGCAGGGCGGCGTAATGAACTCTACCTAATGTTAACAGATACAGTGTCTGAAAAGGTTTTGTTCATCGTTATTTCATGTTAACAAATAAAACCTTATTGCAAAGTGTTACCTCCATTTTTATTTAAAAGCTGAATGTTAACATCAGTTAATACATTATGAACATCAACTAACATGAAAAATAGTCCAGTTATATATTAACATGAAGCTGCATGATAAACAAGATTGTTTGCTGTAAGCTGACAAACAAAAATAAGAATAAAATAAATAAATAAAACAAATAGGACCTTGCTGTACAATCAAAGAGTCCGAAATAGTTACATTTTTTAACAACCACTAAAAAGGTTCTTTGGGGAACTAAAAATGCCAATTTGTCTTTATAGAAACCTTTTATCCATTTAATTTGTTTCAGTCGTGTTTTTAAAAAGGCTTCTATCAGTTCACCTAAAAACGGTCACCTGACTAAACTCTACAGTAACACTGTGAATAATGTTTTAAACAGTAAAAATGCCTGAATTCCAAAACCGACCTGTTGATCCAGAACCTCGAGGCGTGGACACCTTTATCAGTCGCCACCGGCTACAGAAATACATCAGTGTGTTATGCAAGATTTGAAATTAGTCCTCTATGTACCATTTTCAAGCTCAGTATGAATGTAAACTTAAAACTTACACAAGTCTTTCTGTGAAATATATGTGTAATAACAAAGGTTACCAGTGTTTGAATATACAGACAGCGTTCATCTGCCCAGCTTAAAAGCCACCACTGAAAAAAAAATGCATGGAGTTATAGTAGCCTATTACTTAATAATAAAAACAAATCCTCATAACTCTCATAAAACCTTTATTGTCCTTGAAGAAATATGGAATAAAAACAACGTTTGCATAATTCAATTGCGTTCATAAAAATGAGAAGAGTGTGGAAAGTAAAAATACAAACGACCTGCTCTTTCTACTTGTATATACACGGGTCAGAGTGCTGCTCGTCAAAGATTAGTGCAGCGTGAACATTCACTTTTTACAAGGACCTTTATGAACATCTGCAAGTACAATACTCGAAAAGTAAATGTGAATCGATGCTTATCCCAATTGTTTTATCTAAATAGTCCCATATCTCTTGTTTTGTTCGCGTCCTACTCGCACAAACATGGCTGCCATCTCCCACTACTACAGGTACAAGACCCCTCCCACTGCTGTGTGAGTGGAGATGAAATCACCTGAGAGCGCAACGACGTGTGTTTATAATAAATAAAAGCATATAAAAGAATATGTTGCATTATATCTAAATATATTTGCTACTGTTATAAATATTAGGGCATCTGATTGAACCAAGCCGAGTCATCGCCAGAAGTGGCCCAGACTCTAAAGCCAGATCCGGGCTAGTTATGGTGAACAAGAATCGGCCCCAGTACTTTACCGCCGTAACAAAAACACACGTGTCAGAGCGAGCCGTGGGCCACACTCGGCCCCGGATAATACATGCCGATGCCGTGTCTGAGCCGCAGGCACCGTGGGGCTGCCGAGCTTGGGCCCATTACCACATGCTATCTGACGCTCGTCTAAGAAGAGTAAAAACAGAAAACGCCCTCGAGTTCACCATCAACACATTCAAATGACCCAGATGACCATGTATTCAGTTCACCCCTCATGACTGGAGTCAGTGGCTAAGTTTAAAAATTTAGATCTTTTTTTTTTGCATGTTGTCGTATTTTGATGATGTTGTTATCTGTATTATTGAATGTGATGTGTGTATAATAAAGTATTATTGGATAAAGTTAGTTAAGAATGACAGGATATTCAGATTCGATTCCACAAAAGAAAAACTCAGATGGTTTTTAAATGTTTGGGGATTTCAGTTCAGTAAAAGTGAACAAGTGTTTTTCTCGACGTAATCAACAAATGTTTCAGCAGTTTCACAAACATCAGTCTGTTCATTTCATGAAACACTTTTACAATCAAATTAACAAAAACATTGATCCGGCCACGTTTTCATAAAAACAGCGGTTTTCTCAGGCCACAACACACATAGCAGGGGTGTAAAACTCATCTCATTATCATATAATGCTTTCGTGACACACAGACACACACACACACACACACACACACACACACACACACACACACACATATACACACACAGACAGACAGACAGGATACAGGCAAGGTCAGTTCTCAGGACGCACACATATAGCAGGGGTGTAAAACCCATTAACATATAATGCTTTCGTGAAACACACACACACACACACACACACACACACACACACACACACACACACACACACACACACACACACACACCTGGGAAAGAACAAACTTCCAGGATACAGGGAAAAAGTCATAAATTACAGCGTTTGCCAAACTGTCAGTTCAAGGGGGTCATAATTCACACACATTCGCGACTGACACTGGAGTCATAATTTATACACATTTCATGACAGTGACATGAGCTTTTTGTGATTTATGTACCTTACAGAAACGTTCGTGGGGGGGTTTAACGGATGGTCTTCGGTTTTTGATAACACCCCTGTTTTCCCCCTGACGCAAAAGCCGACACCACTCATTTCAACACGTGTTCTTGGTGAAATACACATCGTCCTTCTAAGGGTTTGGGACCTCGTGGACCAGACATCGTATGGGTATTACGGAGCCTCTTCTATGTTTTATCCACAGCTATTTATTTAATCATTAGCTTTTTCAACATGCACATAGCGGGGGTGTAAAAACCATTAACACACACACACACACACACACACACACACACACACACACGTATGTACGCACGCACGCACGCATGCGCATACATACAGACAGAAGACTGGTGGGGTTGTAAATTACAGGTTGTGCTGAACTGTCAATCAGGCTGACATGAGGGGTCATAAATCATATGACAGGGGGGTCATATATCATTTTTTGACATAAAGTGCATGATATAACTACTACTGTACATTCCTAAACTTGTTAGTTATTATTCGCCACACTGAAATATCATCATATAAATAATGTTGTTTATTTATTTATTTTTGTATAATTATTTAAGAAAAAGAGGTCAACTGTGTTGAGTGTCGAGTGATATGTTCCTGGATAGTCTTTGTTTTGTGAAGAGCTGAATGAGCAGTATTTGGTAAACATAATGTAAGAACATGAAGCTTGCATTGTGTTGCGTGAGTCTTTTTCCTCCAAATGTCAGAGTTAGCTGTTGTTTTTTAGCTGTTGTTTGGGTTGGTTTGGGTTTGGGAGCTTGTGGTTGGTCATGTTCAAAGATGAAGTACTTTTAGAAGAATCCATTTCAGTAATATTTGAGGAGAGTACAAATACTTTACTCAAGTATTATTGACAGGATTTCACTGAGTTTCACTTTTTGTGATTGTTGCAGCCAGAAATTTTTATTTTTTTTTGCAGAAAACTAATTGAATTGGTGAAATTGCAACTGCAGGAAATAGTTTTGCACGACCTTTCACAGTGATGTTTGTTGGTAAATGAGACCTTTTAGCTGTACTCATGTTCGATGCACGTGAATCGAAGAGGGCTTTGGCTGAACGCGTGTTGTGATGATGTCACATGACGCGTCTCGGCCCGAATCTGCAGAAAGTCTGCAGTAATTTTGTGAATATTGTGGAGTTTGTTTGATTTTGCGTTCATTTCTGTGATCGAAGTCTTGTGCTCTTACTTACACCTCGTTCCAAATTATTATGCAAGTGACATATCAGTAGGATTTCAGTAAAATAAACATTTAGGTTTTAGTTTTTCAAAGAAAACAAGTTTGCTTGTTTTATTTCTCGTATGTTTTTAGATAACTGGTATCAATCTCAGACAGGTTTGTTAATTAGTTTGCCAGGTGACCTTAGTTAAAGGGAAACCTACTTAAAGAGGTTGTTCCACATTATTAAGCAAGTCACAGTTCTCATACAATATGGGGAGGAAGACAGATCTTTCTGGAGATGAAAAGCATGAAATAGTGCAGTGTCTGGCAAGAGGCATGAAAACAACTGATATTTCGCGAAAACTGAATAGAGAGCATCGAACTATCAAAAGATTTGTGAGTGATTCAGAGCACAGACGAATTCGGTCAGATAAAAGCTTATAAAGGAAAGTTTCTGTCAGACAAATTAATGGTATTAAAAGGGCAGCTATAAAAAAGCCGGTTGAGCAGCAAACAGGTATTTGAAGCTGCTGGTGTCTCTGGAGTCCCAAGAACCCCTCGATGCAGAATCCTCCAGAGGCTGGCCATTGTGCATAAAGCTGCATTTCGGCCACCCCTAACCAAAGCTCACAAAGAGAAACGTTTGCGGCTCGGAAATAAATGAAGACTAATTTTCAAACAGTTTTATTCACCGACGAATGCCATGCTACACTGGATGGTCCAGATGGATGGAGTTCTGGATGGTTGGTGAATGGCCACCCTGTTCCAACAAGACTGCGACGTCAGCAAGGAGGTGGTGGAGTGATGATTTGGGCTGGAATATTGGGAGGTGAGATGGTAGGTCCCTTTAGAGTCCCTGAAGGTGTCAAACTGACTTCTGCAAGATATGTGGACTTCCTAACCGACCATTTTCTGCCATGGTATAAAAAGAAGAATCGTGCCTTCTGAAATAAAATTATTTTTATGCAGGACAACGCACCATCCCATGCTGCAAAAAATACTCCTTGGTTGCTATGGGCATAAAAGGAGAAAAAATCATGGTTTGGCCACCATCATCCCCTGACCTCAATCCAATTGAGCACCTGTGGAGCATCCTTAAAAGGAAGATCTATGAGGGTGGGCGGCAGTATACCTCGAAACAGCAGCTCTGGGAGGCAGTACTGGCATCCTCAAATGAAATTCAGGCAGAAACTATAAATGGACTTACAAGTTCAATGGATGAGAGAGTTGTTAAAGTCATCTCAAACAAGGGCTCATATATTAATATGTAACTTGAACTGTAAATAAGATTTTTTGTTTTAAATTGTGTTTATTTTTTGAAAAATGATCTGTCCATCCAGAACATATGACAGATTTCTGTTTTGAGTTCATTATAACCCACTGAATGTTTTCGAACTGCATTCTGCATAATTATTTGGAACAATGTATTTTGTGTTCTTTTCACAATATCAATAAAGCTGTTGTCATCATCAGATCTTTCACTTGTCATAACATCCACATTGTAATATAATTGTTGAGGATTAAAAAAAAATCCTTCACCATACTGACTGTTTAGGAAAAACAAAAAATTGGCATGTGCATAATAATTTGGAACATGGTGTAATTCAATTTGAATGGAAAAAAAAACACATTTTTTTTACTCCTTTTATATTTTGTCCCGTTACAAATTTCAAATGTTATGAGATATGTTGCTTTGAGGGTTTTTTTTTCTGTATATTTTTTTTTCCATAGTAAGATATCTTTAGCTGGAGTTACCCATTCATTCAGGATGAGATTTCACCTCACACGAAAATATCGTCATTTAAGTTTGTTAAATTAGCTAGGTTTGGTCATTTAGCTAGTTAAATTAGCTAGCTAGTTCAGATTCTGAAAATGACCTAGTTAGTTACATTTTTGTACATTATCTAGTTAAATAAGCTAGCTAGTTGATAAGTTTACTGTGAAGACTCTTCCCTCTGCTTCCTTGTTAACACTTTTCCTCTTTGTTCCTTTGATTAACTCTTCCACCACTGAACGAAACCAGTTTCAACCAGTTACAGACAGATAAAGCCCTTCACCATGTGCGCACATTCCTCCCCAGATACCATTTGCACTCATTTACATACCTTCCCAAATAACATTTGCATTCCTATGACTTCCCGAATACCGTATATAGAGTTGTTCCACTCTTACATTGATATGCTTCCTGTTTTATGCAAATATGCCCTTCTGCCTAGCCGATCAATAGTTAACCCATTGTCTCTGTTGTGTGTCAAGCACGATACATATACCCTGCCTTTCTTTGAATAAATCAGACATCTTGCCATTTGGTGTGGGAAGTGTGTAGTGGGGCGAGGGCGCGGTCTTTTTTTTTTGTGTGTACTTTAACTCTCTCTCTTCTTAAGAATCATAACCTGAAGATCACAGTTCCTAACACTAGTTAAGTTTGTAAATTAGCTACTTAATTTAGTTAGCTAGTTAAGTTGTGGAATTAAGTTCGTTAAATTAGCTCCCTAATAATTCTGTAAAATAGCTTGTTAAACCCGCTAGTTTTTGCTTTTGTTGCTAACATGACTTAGAATTTTAACAAGGTTATTAGCTAACAAGCAAGCAAAATTTCAGGATTGTCTGAGTTAGCATGATATTTTCCTTCTGACTGAAGGTTTGGTGAATTAGCTAGCTCTTTTCATCGATTACAAGTTTCTACATTTTACTCTTGAATACTTGAGTATGCGTTTTTCTGGATTTTTTTGTTGTTATTCTGTCTCTCACTGTTAAAATACACCTACCGTTAAAATTATAGACTGATCATTTCTTTGTCAGTGGGCAAACGTACAAAATCAGCAGGGGATCAAATACTTTTTTCCCCTCACTGTAAGTGAGATTGAAAAAAAAAAACAAAAAACAAACAAACTTATTTCTCCAATTTTTCACAGTAAGGTGGAGAGAGTCAGCTTGGCACTAGCTCTGGTGCAGTGGTCAGACTTCAGGGTTAACCTGAGACGACAGGTAGACGTGAAATAAGAGAAATTAAATATGCGTTAATATATTTGTATATTATAAAAGATAGTATGGTTGAAGTTAGTAAGGTTATTAAAGGTATTGTAAGTATTTTTAAGTCTAAAAAAAAAAAAAAAAAAAAAACCAACAACACTGCCCTAATATGATTCTTTAATATTAACTAACAGTAACTGTAGATTGTGTGCTCACAAATTACAGTGAGGTTAAAACTGGTAAAGACAGGTACATGAAAAACGGCAACAATAAGGTGTCTTTTGTTTACCTCTCTTCTGTATTTAATGTGAGTGAAAAGTAGAGAGTTACTAGCAGCTTTGCACTTCTGGTGTTTGTTAAAAGCTTGGCATACCCATGTAAGCTGATATAAATCAGGACTGCTTCACTACCTCTAGGTTGCTTGTTTATGTTTTTTATGGGATGGCCATACTGTGTGTAATAAATCGAATTTAGGAAAGAAAAAAAAAATAGGGTTGTCAGTGGTTTCAAAATTTGTTGTGGGTGTACGGGTTGGCCTGGATGATTGTGAGACTCCTGGCCTGAAATTATGTCCCAGCCCTTTCAGAAGTAGATTGGCTTTATACTTCAACTTTTAATTGATATTTTGACCCAGAACCCATAGGCTACTTTTACAGCATACTCCATCCCTGGCCATTTTGTACGTGTTTTCCCTGCTCTAACCCTGTACATGAGCAGGCTTTGGGGAATGTGTTGGCTGGAAGTGGAGACGCTTATTTGACACTACTGGCTTTTGTGCGCTGCGTCCACGAGGCGGCGCTGTGCGACCTCCACTGAACTCCACTGACGTCACTGAGAGACGCGAAAGAAGCAAAGAAGCGCTCGGAGGAAACGCGAGGGAAGAGACACAGAAAGCGAAGCGTTCCTCCGGTTACCGCGTGCACACGATCACTGTCACAGAGAGAGAGGGAGAGAGAGAGAGAGAGATTGAGCGGTACGGCGGGAGAGTGCGCTCCTTCTGTCCCGCTATGGCTGATCTTATCCACATGCACGACTCTTCCGCTGCGCTCGTGAACCGGTTCGCCCGCAAAGGCGCGCTGCGGCAGAAGAACGTGCACGAAGTAAAGAACCACAAGTTCATCGCGCGCTTCTTCAAGCAGCCCACATTCTGCAGCCACTGCACCGACTTCATCTGGTAAGAGGCACCTGCCCTGCGAAAAGCAGCTCGCTGTGCGGAGAAACGCTCTCTGTGCAAAACAGTAGAAACTTTACCAGTGCCATTGTCGCCGCGGGTGTAGAAACTTTCTCCCTGAAACGCTTTCTTTTGGAAAGAAATGCCTGTTGTTTTTTTTTGTTTGTTTGTTTTTTTGTTTTTCTCCAGTTTAGCGCGTGCCCGGGCTCCTGGCTGTCACCATTACGCACCGAGACGCACCAGTTCCTCTTTCTGCTTTAGATATGAGACACAGGCGCGCTTAGTACAAACTGATTGGACTGAATGTAAATGTGCTCGAATAAAATTATAGAGGGGAGGGGGGGAAGGGATTGCAAACATGAAACATGCAAAAAAAAAAAAATGTGTTCCCATATCTGCAGTCTCAGAAACCAGCAACAGTACTAAACACTACTTTTCCATGTCGCTGTGGTGGTGGCAACAAAAGTACATCTTTTGTACCTTTAATGTGTAGTTTTCACCTGGAAACGTGGATACAGTGTACCTTTAATAGTTGTTAAAGTAAAGCTTTAAAGCTACATTACATACACCCTGTGTAGGTAAAAGATACAGTACATAGCCTACTAAAGGTCTCCTTTGATGGTACCACCACAGAAACATGGAAAGGTACAGTTTAATACTGTTTTGTACGTCTTTTGTACCTTTAGTTTGTATTTTCACCTGGATACACTGTATCTTTAAGATACATAAATATACAGTGTTTTTTTTTTGTTTGTTTGTTTTTTTTTAAAGTAAAAGATACATAGCCTAGTAAAAGGTACAAAACATGTCACCTTGATAGTACCACCACAGCGACAAAGACATGTTTCCCCCCCCGACAGTCTGATGATGTTTAATACACTCTCAGAAATAAAGGTCTGTACTTTTCTTTGTTGCTGAGGTGGTACCATCAAAAGTACATCTTTTGTACCTCTTAGTGTGTATTTTTCACCCAGAAACGTGGATATAGTGTACCTTTAAGATACATAAATGGACATTTTTACGCTATACTAGAGCACCGTCTTTCAGATGAGACGTTAAACCGAGGTCCTGACTCTCTGTGGTCATTAAAAATCCCAGGACACTTCTCGTAAAAGAGTAGGGGTATCACCCCGGTGTCCTGGAGAAATTTCCCTGTTGGCCCTTATCATTGCCCCCTAATGATCTTCATCCCTGAATTGACTACATCACTTTCCTCTCCTCTCCACCGATAGCTGGTGTGTGGTGGGGGTTCTGGCGCACTATGGCTGCCATCACATCATCCAGGTGGATTCTACACACTGATGGTGGTTGAGAAGATCCCCCCCCATACTATGTAAAGCGCTTTGAGTGCCTAGAAAAATGCTATATACATGTAACGAATTATTATTATTATTATTATTATTATTATTATTATTAGTTTTAAAGTAAGCATTAACGCTATATAAGATACAGAACATAGACTACTGAAGGTACAAAACATGTCTCCTTGATGGTACCACCACAGCGACAAGGAAAATGCAGTTTAATACTGTTTTGTTCCTCAACAGTGTAATGATGTTTAATACACTCGTGGAAATAACGGTAGCAGACGGTAGCTGCTAAGGGATGTGCAAAGAAAAGAATTTCACTGTGCTGTAATGTATATGTGACAAACAAAGGCTTCTTCTTCTACTTTTCTTTGTTGCTGAGGTGGTACCATCAAAAGTACATCTTTTGTACCTTTAGTGTGTATATTCACCCTGGGATGTGGATACAGTGTTCCTTTACGATAGCTAAATGGAAAGTTTTTAAAGCAATGATTTAAAGCTACATTACATGCACCCTGTTTAGGGATAAGATACAGAACATAGCCTACTAAAGGTACAAAACATGTCTCCTTGATGGTAACACCCCAGTGTGAAGGGAAAGTACAGTTTAGTACTGTTTTTCTAAGATTGTGATCATGCTTAATACATACACTCTAGTACTTTTCCATGTTGCTGGGGTGGTACCATCAAGGGACATGTTTTGTACCTTCAGTATGTATCTGTATCAGTGTGTATCTTTAATTAGTGAAGTGAAGCTTGACAGGTACATCAGAAGGTCCAATTATGCACCTTCAATTATTTTTTAAAGTACTGTATTCATGTTTCCAGCTTAAAGATACATAGTCAGGGTACAAATGATGTCGCAACCCAGTGACAAGGAAAAGTACAGTTCGATACAGTTACTTGTGAGATTGTATATTCAGTATAGTCTAATAAATCTGTAGTCTACAATTTCCTTGGTCTACATTTAAATTAGTTTAATATTACTAATTATTTTCAACACACAAAGATAGGATCTACAAAATTGTGTATGTGTATACGTGATAATATGATCAAAATGGCATTTGGGCACAAATAGAATGATTTATGTACATGTCCGTGGGAAGTCTGGAGCTAATTATTCCTGTGTGTCTATATTCTACTACTGTTTTGATTTGATGTTCTACTTTTATTTATGCGTGTGTCTTTTTTTTTCTCTCTCTCAAATCAACAGGGGATTTGGCAAGCAGGGATTCCAGTGCCAAGGTAACGTGTCCATTGTGTGTATGTGTGTGTTGTGTGCTCGTGTTAAAAGTAGCATATCCACTGTACTGTACCATAAACGTGTGTGTGATGAGCCTGTGGAAAAGACAGCGGTTATAAAATGAGCCGACGTCACTTTTATTGCCTTCCTGTAATAATAGTAATATGGAGCTGTTGATGCAGATGAAGGGGTTATAATACCTTCATTTGTTTAAGCATCATGTCATATTAAGGAAATTTACTCCCCTGTAATGTGGAAACTGTTGCGCTTGCCAGACCCTGGCTGCGTCTGCAAAAGTGCCCGAGTGAAAAGTACAAATGTGTCACTGCTAGATGGATGGCAACTGAAAAAAGTGAGACGTTAGATAAACATGGAAAGTGGACCCTTTCTCAGTAGTGATAAATTCATGCTTTGAATAAATACCGTTGTCCTTTCTTGCTCACTGAATGTCCAGCAAAGGCTTGCACTTTTAATTTGCTGGAAACTGAAACTTGTGTGAATCTAATTTGTGTTTTTGTATCAGCTTCAAAATGGTCAAGAGGCATTAATGTGTAGAACGTCTGTCTTTATAGTCTTTTGTCACCATCCGTTGAACAGTGAGCTTGATTTTGTGAATTTCTCCCGGCTCCGAGGCGGTGTGATACACCGTTATCACCCCATAGTGAATTATTCACCAATAACAGCACGTCCCAAAGTGTTTTATTCCTCTTATACCACAGCAGTTTGCCCAAGATCAATTTGTTTATTAAATAAACAATGATGCGACATTCCTTTTTTAATGTATAGTTATGTTGAATGTTGTGGAACACCCTTAAAACAAGTTAGTTCCTGTTATCACTTACTTTATAACAGTTATAACCGTTCATGCCCTCGGCAGGCTCTCTGTTTTTTTTGTTTTTTTTTTCTTTCTCTTGAAGCCTCTTGAACAAGACAAAAAAAATGCAGTTTGTCATGTTACGAAGAAACCACGAAGCCCTCTGTCCTTAAGACTTTCTTGTATCAGAAAGTTACAGCTTTAACTTTTACTGTTACAAAGTGCTGACACTGGAGACTCCTTCCAAAACTCTAAATAAACATCTCCTCACAGAAAACCTCACCATTCTGATGATTACATACCTTTTAAAGTCGCCATGAAATCAAAATTGAAGTTTTGTGGCTTTTGGTATGTATATGTTCGCCTTAAGGTTATCTGTAAGCTAGTGTGCTAAAAAACAATGACAGAATTCACATTTAGAAGATATACGCATTCAAAATTTACAGTCTCTCTCTACCACCAATACGGATCAGCAATTTTGAAGACATCATTCTGCACTTCAGCTTCTCATCAGATTTTCTGTCCAATCAAATGCTCTCTAGAATCTGAAGCGTCTCGCCCCCCCCCAACATTATAAAAATCCATGGTACTAACTCTCAAGAACGGCTTAGCACGGGCTGTGAGGTAAGCTAAATGCTACTGGCTGTTTAAAAAGGGGGAGGAGCCACTCCATATGTCCCACCCTGACTTCCTGTTTCAGTGGAAATTACATCAACACTTTACAGGAACTTTTGTACTTTCTATAAGTTGTTACTGTAGAAGTGATAACATATTAGGTCGCATTAATACTGTATAAACCTTGCATCAGGGGTGTGCTGTTAGGGAAAATTAGTCAACACTTTCTGACCAATCACAATCTAGGTATAAATACATGTAATCGATTTTAAAGCAGCCAGTAACATATTTTTCACCCAATATCATACACATTAACTGCTCACACTTTGGGTAGATCCAGAAACAAGAAATATGCTTGTATACTGAGCTAGCAACAGATGGCAAAGGCATCAATGCTTGTTAATTCCCAATCAGATTATCTCCTCTCACCTGGTTCATTTTCCATAAGAGATGAAGCCGTGTGTGTGTGTGTGTGTGTGTGTGTGTGTGTGTGTGTGTGTGTGTGTGTGTGTATGTGTGCATGTTTGCCTATCATCTACTTATGTTTGTAATATTTAACCTGCCAGCTCCAGCACAAAACAGGAGGCAGTTAGCCTCAGAAACTTTGCTCTCAGTACCGCTCACTAAACCAGCACAGTTCCACTGGAAGACTCTTTTCAGTCACTACACAAAGCTCTCAAAACCAAACACCACAGCTTCCCTTCAGCAATAACACCACACACCCACACAGCCATGGTACTCTTCTGAAAAGGAAGGTGTAGTCCAAACATCTGAGTCTACTACCAAGAACCATTTTTTAAATGACTACAGCTTTGTCAAATTCCTCATTAACAGGTTAGTTACAATAACACAACTCATAAATAACTATACTAATTACACAAGTATTCATCATGAGAGGACAACAACGGGCCTCATTTATCACTATGGATGCAAACAGATTTATTTGTAGATCGTTCTCAGGACCATTTACACTTAAAATTTGGTCTTCAAGACAATCCAGTGCAGAAAAACGTTCACATCCTACGAGAGCTACTGAGTTTGTGTAATTTACTCATTAATGTGAACCTCTAATGATATAATCATATAATTAGCGACGAGTTCCTGCAATTTTATATACAGATTACGTCATTATACTTTAATGACTTGAAAGAAGGCAGTCATAAATGAAGACAAACCAGACTAGTCATAAGTGTATGACAAAAGAAATGCTCTGTAGCTGAGGAAGAGTTAGTGTGTGTTTTAATGGTTGCTGACGCTCTGCAATGGATGAGCTGCATTACTGGAAAATGTAAGGCCTGTGACGCCTAGGAGGCACCCTTTCACTGCTTAGTCGTCATGTCGTCGTTTTGAGCTCTCGGTGTGCGTTGTCTTTCCATCTCTGAATATAAATCGGTCATGCCTTGAACAGATTCTGCAGGTGATTGGAACTTATCAGCTTACGCACGAAGTTACTGGAAGTTTTGTAACTCTAACAGGAAATTCTTAGTTCGACACTGTAGTTCATTTCCGCTCAGCTTTACTAAAAGATTGATACATGAGACAGAATTGACACTGAAGCAGATCTTATTGTTAAAGTTTGAATAAAAGATCTCAGAAGTCTCAGAATTGAAAAAAAAAAAAAAATGATGGAAAACATGATGCTCTCATACATATCTCAAGTTCATATGAGAATTTATCAAGATATTTTTGTCTTAGGTTTAATAATGTATTGTTGAGTATACAGGCAAAACTGAAAGCCTATTTAGTTCTATGGAGAACACTAAAACAGTGTTCATATCAGATAGGTTTCCATGTAAAACCATTTTCAGAAGATAAAAACCCATATTTATTTAAAGATTTCTTGAGAAAACGTTTTGTTTTTACATTTATGGCATTTGGCAGATGCCCTTACATTTTATTTCATTTATACATTTGAGCAGTTAAGGGTCTCAAGGGCCCAACAGTGGTGGCTTGGCAGTGCTGGAGTTTGAACTCACAACCTTCTGATCAGTAGCCCAATGTTTTAACCACTGAGCTGCCACTGTCCAGGTTGCAGGTGCGTGTAAATCCAATACTGAGTCAGTATAAGGGCCAAAATTGACCTGAAACATTGGATAGGTATCATATCAGATTTCATGTATTTCATTTAATCGGATCCACTGATGTTATGAATGCATGTTATGTTGACTGAGACTACATGTGAGCATAGGACGTGTCTTAAAAACACTACCAAGAAGATGTGAGTATTGATGGAGATGGAGCTTACAGATGGGTGGTAGGCTGTGAGAGAAGGAAAGTGTGGGAGAGTTGACAGGAGGACAAGGCAGTGAGTGCATGTTCTTGGACTCAGTAGAGAACTGAGATGAGGAAGATGTATGAATGGACTTCTTGAAGACTTTCGGATGAGTCTGATATTGGTCTTTGGTTTGAGTAAACACTGCAAATGCATTACAACATTCTCAGAATCATGAACAGACTAATCAGTAGCCCAGGCACCTGGAACAAGCAAATTTCATGTCTGGGATATTAGTTTTTTTATTTGTCGTTGCCTGGCGGAGACGATGGTTTAACAACCAGAGAGAAAATACCCTACTTTCTATTGACTTAGAAAAACAAAAGTTTTTTATTCCATGTGTACCGGCTGTTTAAACATAATGTACTTCACGGTTTTGTGATGCACCTCGATGCTGATGTCTTCTGAATCAAGAACACATGGTTATGTGGAAAAACTGATGAAACTGAGTGAAATAAAGTAGACAAAAGTTGAATAATATCTATTACGTGTGATCTGAGGACAGAACACTATGTCACATAGCTGAAATCTATGGAAAAACTTGCTGACTTTTTTGTCAAGAGAACAAACACAATGTGTTACTTTAGACTAGCCATGCGTTGTTACATTATGTTAGCTAACACTTTTTAGCCATGTTAGTTAGATTTCCAGGAAACCAAAACATAGGACTGGGCAGCACATTGGAGTTTTTTATTTGCTTGAATGGCTTATTGATGAATTTATGATTTGTCCCCTGCTGAGATTATTAGCACTGGCATCAAATCAGGTGTGACTGATGGTTGGATATCAAATAATGGAAAAAAAAGATGGACCTCTAAATGGATGTCTAAGAAGTTCAGAAAATGACAGCATCTCCCGAATGTCAAGAGCAATTAAAAAAAAAAAATTATATATATATATATATATATATATATATATATATATATATATATATATATATGTGTGTGTGTGTGTGTGTGTGTGTGTGTGTGTGTGTGTGTGTGTGTGTGTGTGACTGGTGTGTGATGTATGGAAAACGTGTTTACCACATGTATATATGTAAACATATAAACTACAAGCCTTTATGTGAGCAAAAACAGGTCAAACAAAGTGGAAATGGAAAGATTGAATGGCTCCAGGACCTTTGGTCATTTAGTTCGCTTAAGTGTGATTGAGGTTCCTGTATGTAAGTTAGAGTGAAGACCCATGTGATAGTCTCTTTCTCCAAGAAAGGGTAATGAGGCAGGTCCTCAGTGATTCATCACCAACATTTACACTTTAGTCTGACTTGGATCTCATTAAGGGTCCTGCCATTAGAGGCAGGTGAAGCAGGGGTGTAAAATGCACAGGTCTGAGTGCACTCGGTGGGCCCTAGAGCAGTGTAAATGAAGTGGAGAGCTTTCAAGCTTTGGAAGCAGTGACCTTGAGTGTTATGAAACTAGTACTGTGTGTGTTTGCTCTGTTCACCTTCTACAACCACCTCCACATTTCTAGGTCAGAGAGAGTGTAGGCTTGTTTGTGTATGTGTATATGTACTATGACCAGGCATGTTGATTCTTTAGTGCTTCTTTGGAGTGTGAGTTTGTGTTTGTGTGTGTATGTGTGTGTAAGTGTTTAACTGTAACAGATGCTGTAAAGGACCTTTTCCAGAAATAAAAGTGGTTCGATCAAAACTTAAATGTACATTCATCCCAATCAAAATTGTGATAGCAATTTGTGGTTTTTAGCATTACTTTTTGTACACTTTAATTTTATTACTGTAATATATACAGTACTGTGCAAAAGTTTTAGGCACCCTATTCTTTTTAGTACAAACTTTATTATAGATTTTTATAATAAGTATACATATTTTTACATAATGTCTTATACATTATCAAGTCAGTACAAAAAAAAAACATTTTAGATTCCCAAACGTTAGTTTTCTAGCACAAAATTAAATGTTACAGAAAAATGTTTGTATGTCATTAAAGAAAGCAGCATATTACATAAGAGACACTTTTCAGACAAAAAACACAATGAAGGCTGCTGGGTTTCGCTGCAAAAATAAGAAGCGAGTGTGAAAGTCAAAGTCTCCAGAAGAACTGTGTCTGGTTCTGTAAGATGCTCAATAAAACTTACAGCTCATTTCCTTATAAAACTGCACTAATTGTACCGGAGACTACTATTTTAATTTTTATTTTGATATTTTTGTCACACCAAATATTGACTTTGTTTCATTTACTACTGTTTACTGCTCTTTACTGTATTTTTGTTTGAATGTAGAAACATTTAATGTCATTATTTTGAAGGCATCTTTGCTCTACAGCATTTCTTTGCATGTGTCTAAAACTTTTGCACAGTACTGTATGTCTGTGATTGAATAATTGTATTTAATTATTATATTTTATTATTATTTAAAAAATTATTATTTTTTATTTATTTTTATTTTTTTTATTATACAAATATGACTATTATTAGTTTAATTTCTTGCAACTCAAGTGGGATTTTTGTAAACAGACTTAAATAGTAATTTTGGATGGGAACTTCTTCTCTGCATAGGTTCTTTACTGTAGATGGATGGATGGATGGATGGATGTACTTTATTGATCCCCAGGGGGAAATTGGGTGCTACAGCAGCAAAGGACATTGACATGCTAGACAAAAGGTATAACAGTCAACATATATTAGCAATTAACACAGCGCAAAGAGACCTCAGTAATTAGGTGCAAAAATACAGTGTTGTGTAATAAGGTGCAAAAATGCAAGGTGCAGAAGGGTAACATCAAAATAGCAATAACAGAATAGGTGCAAAACTACAACGAGGTGCGGAATAGCAACAGCAGACATACACAACAACTAAGTGGTGGTGATTCATGTGTGCACTGTAGATGTGTATATGAATAAATTCTGTCCAATGGTTCATTCTGAGAAGCTAGGGGTGCATCCTGCTGGGAGGAGATGTGAAGCATGATGGCAGCTGGTAGAAATGACCCCCAATAGCGCTTCCTTGAACACATTGTTGGTATGAGCCTAGGGCTAAATGTTCTCCTGGAAAAAGTGCCATGGAGAGGGTGTTCATGATGTTCTCCCATTTTTGTTACCATCCTCTTCTCTGAAATTGTTTCCAATGAGATTAATTTCAGGCCTGTGATGGAGTTGGCCTTTCTGATTAGCTTATTGAGATGTATTGAGGTGTTTTGCTGCTCCCCCAGCAGACCACACCATAGAAAAAAATGCTGGCCACAGTTGACTGATAGAACAGCCCCAGTAGTCTGCTTGAAGGACCCGAGCTTTCTCAGGAAAAAGAGCCTGCTCTGACCTTTCTTGTATAGTGCTTTGGTGTTGTTTGTCCAGTTCAATCTGCAGTTCATTGTGACCCATGTGACCCACAAGTCATGAACCCTTGAGGAGCCAATTTTCCTTAGAATTTACTGTATATTATAATGTAATATAATATATTAATATTGTAGCTTTTATTGGTGTTATGAAATGTTAGGAAAGTGATATATGATAATTATGATATATAATTATGTATACCTCATGGCACCCAAGGAGGTGGTCTGGGGGAAAGTATAGTATTATTCAACTGACCTGAAAATCTGATCAAATAAGTATGAAAGTAGTGTGTATTTCCACCTCCTGAAGAGTTTTTTTCTTTTCTTTTCTTTTTTTTAATGTGAAGTCAAAACTGGCTTCTACATAATCACCAGTAGATCCATAAACCTGAGCAAGACGTAGCGGGATGGACAACTCTTTTAGAGCGGTCACCATTCTCTTTCCAAATTTGGTAGTGTTTAGTGCCTTAGTCTTTGTTCTCAGATTGTCCAGCACTAACATGGCCATCATTAATTCTGGCGCCCTGACTGCTCTCTGTCAGTGGAGGAAAATATGCTTTTGTCTGCTTTACATTAGGCAGAACATGAATTAGAGCCTTATGCCCTTACATTTATCTTTTTTTACCTTTGAAGTCATGGACTCAGACCAAAACTGGTAACTTCTTGTGGAGAAACCAAAAGCATTATTGGTTTTTCTTTGCTAATGAGAGAGAAAAAAATATTCTGGTCAGTTTTTGTATGAATTGGGACAAAATATCTTGTAATACAACATATGAAATAATACCAGGGCTACTTACAAAGGTCTAAAATAAGTACAAATTGAGAACTAGAGAGGTGGACAAGGAAAATCCAAAGGTTAATGGTGGATATGGGAGAAGGGGGGAGGCTGTAAGGTTTCTCTTAATTCTGTGCGAGGAGCGCTGACAGGGCCGGAATAAACAGATCATCCACAAATAGGGTTGGCTGGCGAGGAAAGGAAAGCAGGAGTGGATGTTTTGTCTGAAAGTGAGCAGTGGTAGAGTACAGCATAGTGATCCAGCTGCCTCACATCAGCACTGGCTTCATTCTTTCCATATATTCAACCTCTGGAAAATGTCCTTCACTTCAGTAGTAGTCTTGTCTCGTGTACAGTTATCACTTTCCTCATTCTACTATAGTCCATTTGAGACAGAATTTCTGTTAAAGTTAATAAGAATGATTAAAAATATTAAGAAAAACATGTCTTAATTATTATCTATTGGTATTATTTAATGGTGGTAAGCGTGGGCTCATAATTGTTCCAGATTTGGTTAATGAACACCTTTTGGTCGTTAGTTGTGTTACTCATTCAATTAACTTGAAATGCTTATTAAAAAATCGAGTACATCCGTGGCTCAGTTTTAAACAGAACAGAAGATTTTCGTCGCTTGCATCGTTACAGCTCAGAGGAACAGTTCAGTCAGCACACTTCCAGTACGTTTAGTGGAAATTGTGTGATCATGCTGAATGAATCACATTTAATGTGACATTTGGGGAGTTGCTAATTGCATGACTAAAATTATGATAGTGATTCATTTATGGTTTATCATCCGGTCCTAATCATAGGTGAGCAAAAACTATCAACTCTTAGCAGCTTCGGTTTTCTCCTGAAGGATAGATAATATCCCTTTTAGAGTCAGACATCAAAACTCGACTCCTTTTACTGTAGACTTACCTCCTGCTAATCCATTCAAAGTGGGGACTGGGGACACTTGGGTTTGTGAAGCAGATCCACAATTTAGATTTTTTTTCACAGTGCTTGAAATCACAAGCCACCATTAGCAAAGCTATTATTTAGAGCTGCAACAACTAATCGATAAAATCGACAATCATCGATTATGAAAATCGTTGTCAACGAATCTCATTATCAATTAGTCGGTCTGTGCACGGCACAGGGCACATTTACTCATTGCGTAACTTCTGTTGCAAAAACACGCATCGGAAATATGGCAGAGAGTACAGACCAGTTGTGTCCCAAATGACAGCTATACACTATGCACTTACACTATGCACTGTGTACTCTACCGTCTAGCGTATGAATTTTAGAAGGGTAGTATCGTCTCAAATGGAACAATAGCGGTTTTTTACTAACCGGAAGTATAAGCCGTTTCCCTTTCGATGGCACATGACATCAAACGCACGTAATGCGATGCCGCTAGCCTTAGCAGAATACCCAGAGTCAAAGAAACGTTACCTTTTTTTGCCAACATAACCTCAGTCACCATCAGAAGGAGGCGTAATCGTCAAGTGACAGCGGAAAAAGTGTGAGACCCAAGTCCTCTAAGGCATGGGAGCATTTTATATTAAATTAAAGGAGACTGTAACCTGCCAGCTTTGCAAAGTGGAGCTTGGCCGCGTTGCTCCTCACTCGCAATGTGATAAACAGTGGTCCCGCAAGTTAGATTAACCTGTTTGACTAGTCACTTAAATAACTCACAAAATAAATAAATGCAACTTAAGTCTAATGACGGTTGTCATTAAAAATGTGGTATATGAGTGAAAATTTTGGAAATAAAAAGCACTTTGGCTCCAATAAATCAGTAGAATATTATTGTACACGTTTATATCATGAGCTGAAAAATGAAATTGTTGGATTATGTTCATAAACTAAATCTGTACTGAGGAGGTCCATGGAATTTTTTATACAGCTGGCTGCAAAAGGATTGAGAACCCCTGACTTAGATGTTATGACTCTTAACGGTAGTGTTATGTTGCTGGAAAGAGCATCTGTTTGGTCTGTCTTTGAGGTTGTTTAGACTTTAGTGAAGATGGTCTGTTTAACTGGCAGTCACTCTCTCTATCTCTCTCTCTCTCTCTCTCTCTCTGATGAGTGCCATGTTAATGATTCTCACTTGCCCCCATCCTTTGCACCATGGTCTCTGCCAAAAAGCCTTACTTCATCACCGTGCCAGCCTGCTTTGATCGGACATGCTGTATCCGTCACTTCTTCCATTGCTTAAGCTCCATGAGCCATTCAGTCAGGTTAGTGTTATTGCAAATGCAGCACAAATGATGCCGAAACCTTTTATGTGAGTGGAATAGTATGAATAATAGGAGCGCTGTAGAACATAATGATAACTACAATCTGATATCATGGTATATAACAGTATTAGTTTGCCACGTATGGACTTTATTAGCAATATACAAAGTCACATAAAAGTTTTAAGGGTTTAGAGAATTGCTCTTTCTCATATGTTTAAGTTGTGTATTAGTTCTTTAAAAATAGGCCATTTTAAAAACCCTGAAACATTTTATAACAGCTATTATTATATACTCCAGTGACAATTTCTTTATACATGGTATACCATCATCCCAAAATGCCATTTACTCCTTGCTTTTAATGTGCCCTGCTTTTAAACTACAGATATTCGTAGTAAGTGTGATAGTGGTACTTGGTGTGGCAGCATCATACACACACACTGTGTTATATTTAGACACCCATCCATTAAGGGAAATCTCTGGGAAAATGGAAGCACGTAAGGCTCGGATGTTCGTATACGTCCGATGTTCCGAAGCGCTGACAGATGGGTTGATAGTGGCTGTCTCTTAATTGTTGTGTAGGAAGGGGGAGCCATCACTTTTGTCTGCAAGAAAAACCCGAGCTCATTAACCGGCGAGGGCGGCAGAAGTGAGGGGGTGGTGGAATATGTGAGCCAGGGCTGTGTTAGAGCCACGAAACAATAAACATGTTACACAACTGCGCTTCATACCATTCTTCTCAGAAGTCAGCCTCTCACATCTCATAAGATCTATAACAATATGTGTGGCTTGTTTAAGAGCACCATGCTTGTTTTTCTGCAGTGTCTACATGTTTTTACAGAACAGTGAAAATCACAGGCTAACTTTATGGTACTGCAGGGTGTCCCAAAAGCGGGGACATGAACATAGGGGACTATGTTTGCCAGCACCAGGCCGGTTGTGCCTTCGTCAGTGGATGATCGTGGACGTCCACTTCTCGGTTGGTCCGCAACACTTCCAGTCTTTTTGAATTTGGGAGACTTTTGGGACACCTTGTATACTTTTCTACGATTTTACTTTTCACTCATCTTATTACTGATAGTGTAATTTGTAATGAAAAATTTTCTATTAAATAAGAAAATAATGCAAAATAGAAGCATTTTCACTAGTGGTCTCGGACTCCATTGTACGCAACCATGAACTAGACAAATCTGATAAGGACAACAGTGAATAGGGAAGATAGAAACCGATGCGATAGACTGGCGTCTCATTCAGGGTGTATTGTATTCCTGCCTCATGACCAGTGTGACACTGACCAGGATAAAACACTTACTGAACATTAAATAAGGAACGAAGAAGAAAAAAAAAAACATATGAAGGGGGTGGAAAAAATGAACCGAATCAGAATCAGAAGAACATTGAATCACAAGTCCAGGCGAGGACATTGAGGACATGTCGCAGAGGATGTGCCCATGACAGTTTATGCGTCCTGTTATGTCTAAATAGTATTCTATTAGTGTGCATTTTTGAATACTGATTTTAAAAAAGTAAGCGTGTCTCTATGCATATTTAAAACATTTACTGTAAAATACAAAATAAAAATAGAAACATTATAACAACTTTTTAAATCTGCTTTTATGCAACTATTATATTTGTCTTCTTTACACTGATTAAAATAATCTGAAAGTTAAAATGATAACTTTTAAAAAATCATGTTTATATACCTTTATATGTAATTTATATAAGTAGACAAATATAACACCCTCAGTATATTGATGTGCATTTTATCAGTGCAGTACAATAAATACAAAGATAATTCAAGCATACTTTTCATTTTTATAACTTTTTTTCACTGGCAACTACAAACCTCAAGCATGTTGCTAGTGTTTGTTGTACAAACCTTTCCCTTTGCATCTATGGAAACATACTTTACAGGTCATACACTCCACTTAAAGAAACTGAAAGAGACACTCAGCGCTCTTTCCGTGATTCACTGTATTCCACAAAACAAGATCAAGTGTCATTGTAGACCTAAAAATATCTCCCCACTTTCCCCTCTAAATAAACACCCGCCGTCGAAGCCGTGATCAAGCCCAAAAAGGCTGCGTGGACACTTTCAGACTCCCATTCATTTCATGTTCCATTATCCAGCCTACAGAGGAGTGACGCGAAGCTGTGAGCTGGTGAGTGTTCTGCTGTCCATTGGCAACATTCATCTAAAAAGGGTCTGTTCATTCATGTCCTTCAGTACATCACCACTCTCCAAACCCTTATAGCATGAGTAATGGATTTGTTAGTCAAGCCCTAATTATTATAATTAACTCACCCTTCTCATCTCTCAGTGACCCCGACACTCCCACTCCACCCCAATGACATTCAAGAGTGCCTCATGACTTGTCATGGGCTTGTCACGCACCCACTAGCATCTGAATGGGCTGCTCGGGTTGCCAGGGGAACGCATCTGCTTGGAGCGTGCGCTGCTAGTGATGTAGCTCCAGGACGAGTGGAGAAGCCTGTGATTGGAGACGCCTGTGGGATTAATATTTAGTTATTTCCTTAACTCCACTCTACTAATAATAGATTAAGCCACTCCATTGGTAAATTCACATTTAAATTTACATGTATTCTTCTGGCAGATAATTTTTTATCCTCTTACAAGGATACAATGCAAGCATCCAAGCTGCTGAAAGAGCTGAAAGTAAAACAAATTAAACACCAAAGCCACAAGTTTCAAGCAATTGACCAGGAATAAAGTGCAAAGACAAGTGTAGGAAGAACCACAGCTATAAGAATTGGAGTAGAAATGAAAAGGACAAGAGTTGAAGGTGTTTCTGCGCTTGATTCAATTTTTTACCAAAACAAACACACCTACCTACACACCTACATATCTGATTTTAAGTCAGCTCCAGAATTATTGGCACTCTTGGTAAAGAAGTGTTGAAAAGGTAATGAAAAAATGTTTTGGGAGTTAATTATCTAAACAGCCCTATCAAAAATAATTTGAAAAACAAACAAACAAATAAATAAATAAACTGTTATTTGTGGAGAGAAAGAGAGTTTGAATCCTTTCAAGTTTGAGTTTGAGTCCGAGAGAGTTGGCTGTGCCTATCTGTCTCCTATGGCGCATCATGAAGAGGAGAATCAGTCAATGGCGACCAAGGACTGTTGAGCAGCTGAAGTCTTGTATCAAGCAAGAATGGGCAAAAATTCCATTTGTAAAACTGCAACAATTAGTATCCTCAGTTCCCAAACGATTAAAAAGTGTAATTAAAAGGAAGGGTGATGTAACACAGTGGTAAACATGCCTCTGTCCCAACTTTTTTTGAGTGTATTAAAGGCATCAAATTCAAAATTTGTTTATATTTACAAAATACAATTAAGTTGGTCAGTGAAAACATTGAATATCTTTTCTTTGTACTTTTTGCCAGTTAATTAAAGTTTCAAGAGACTTCACAAATCACAGGTTTTTGTTTTTATTGCATTTTAGAAAAAAAATCCCGACTTTTATGGAAATGGGGTTAGGATAACCTAATGTAAGTGTAACCAAAATGATGGCATCAGAACCACTGAGTTAAAGAGTATCGTCCAGAAATGTTCTTATTGGCACAACACAAGTCTTGTTTAGTCTATTTTTACATGTTATTCTAATGCTGGGCTTTAATCTATTTGTTGAGGATGCCCTGAGTTTCTGAACTCAATATAAGAGTTACATTATTGTTGGGTGAAGCAGGAGGGGAACTCTAGGAAAAGGTTCAGCTAATTAAGAGAACTATAGGAGGCTACCGTGATTAGCGCCTAGCACTTTTCACATAGAGCTGTGATGACAGGCTGGCCAGGAGGGCTACACACACACACACACACACACACACACACACACACACACACACACACACACACACACCCCACTGCTTATGCAAGGTCACTGTTGAAGTGTTATACACCAATTCTTGCTCATGAGACAATTACAATACCGCCTGACCCTATCAACAAAAATGTTCACAGTTCGCTAATGACGTCACTTTTGCGTTTTTACTAGCTCATATTGGTCTTTTCAGCTATCTCTTGTTATATCTTACTAACATTTTCACAGTGTTTTGGTTTTTATCTGTTAACTAAAAGGATTCTTAGATCAGACAGTGTCCATGACAGACTCATTACGGAAACATGAGCCTTGCTACCGTCAAATCGTCTACCGAGAGCTTAGCGTGAGCTCGCTAACAACCAATGCTTTCATGTTGAATTAACAGCTGTCTCAGTGTCTGCCATGGCCATAACTGTCAAAGTAATTTCATTTTACATCTGTTAAATCGCCTTTTAGTTGAACCATCAAAATATTTTTTCCTTCCCACTCAGCATAGGCAAAATCTATAGCGGCTGTAAGATTCGGAAGCGTTTTAGCCTCCACTGAGAGCCTCAACTGCCCTTACAAGTTAATTGTCATCATGATCTATTTTCTTTGAGTTGTATTGTTACTGTAATGAGAGGGTAAAAGCTTCCTCATGCACTGTTTAACAACAGCGTATCATCTGGAAGAAAGCAAGAGGGAGAGATGTGTAGCTGCTTCATCACCACAAACTGTGAGTGGGAGAGGCTGACTTTAATGTGCTGTAATCAGGATGAATAAGAAGGCCTGAAGCAGACGAGGAATAGAAATGTTACAGGTTTTAAAATTAAATAAATATATAAAAATATATAAAGTGAATAAAAGATATACAGCCACTGAACTGAACTGAACCAAAAATGAACACCAAAAAAAAAAAAAAAAATAGAGACATCCAAAAAGAATCAAAAAACACTTCAAATAACACAACAAAATTTGTCAGTGATAGTTTTTATTTCACCTCTAGAGGCCGCTGTCGTACTGTATAATGACAGCAGACCCTTCTCAGTCGCTTCTGCAACGGACGCAACCGGGAAAAACCAATGTGGATTTTTGCTGATAACTCATAGTTCCAGCAATTTCTACTATACAAATGCCTCTAATTACCTGAGATAAAAGTCTTACCGCCTAACGTAAAAGTTACTCGTGGTATTTTCCGCTTGTTTCGGGGCTGCCCGTGTTCAGCATTGAATTTATTTGTGATGTCACACTCCACAGTATTTGTTAATGGTTCATATGAAAGTAGACACTCGGGACTTTAAGAATTTTCAGTTTTATATATGGTGTTTTACTATCAAAAAAGCTTTGGTTGTGCTGTTGTTTTATCTCTGTAGCAATGTTATTGTGGAGAGGTATGAATTGTTTGCCAGCAGGGGAGCTCACACTCCTCCCTTTTCCCCCCATCACCCTGCTCACCAGCAGCTAAACACAGAGTCACGGTACTCTACACACAGAAACCCAACAGTGTCCTGACTAGTCTTATAACAGACTTGCGGCGATAAAATAATTCATTTGTTTATACTGATTGAAAACTGTAACTGTTTGCTCTTACATCAGTGTGAAAATAAATACTGATTAAATCGTTCTGCTGACTATATCTGACATATGTTTATTACATCATCTGAACATTTTGAAACGTTGCCAGTTGTCATGTAAGTGTGTACGTGTGTTCTGATTATGAAATAACAGTGCAGGTGCAGGTTATATTCACATCCAGTATCTGATTACAAACTGAATTTATTATGCCTATGTCCATTTCGCTACAGCACACAACTATCCAACCACTTGATTTAGCTAACAAGGTTTTAGACATCGTTATGCAGGCTGACTGTTTTACCACCTACAGTTTAGGTCATAAGTTTACATACCCCTTGTAGAATCTGCAAAATGTTAATAATTAAAATAAATAAGAGGGATCATAATAGCTGTGTTTTGTTTTTTATTTAGTCCTGCACTGAATAAGCTATTTCGCATAACAGATGTTTACATATAGTCCTCAAGACACAATAATAACTGAATTTACACAAATGAACCAGTTCAAAAGTTTAATACGCTTGATTCTTAATACTGTGTGCTGTTACCTGGATGATCAATGACTTTTTGTCCTTTGTTTGACAACCCTTTTGTCCTGAGCAGTTAAACTGCCCACTGTTTTTAAGATGAATCCTCCAGGTCCTGCACATTCTTTGCTTTTCCAGCATCTTCTGCATATTTGACCCCTTTCCAACAGGCTATATGATGTTGTCATCCATCTTTTCACACTTAGGACAACTGAGGGACTCGTACACAACTTTTACAAAAGGTGCAAACATTCACTGATGCTAAAGAAGGCAACATGATACATTAAGAGCCAGGGAAGCTGTACATTTTTGAACAGGATGATCGGTGTAAGTTGTTATTTTGCCTTCTGGGAAACTAAATAAACTAAACTAAATATGTGTAAATATCGTATGTAGCTTCTGAAGGGCAGTACTAAATGAAAAGAAAAACAAAATAATAAAAAATTTACACCGATCATCCTGTTTAAATGTTTATATCCCCCTGGCTCTTAATGTGGTGTGTTGCCTTCTTGAGCACAGCAGCTGCACAGAATGATAGCAGCCAAAAACTGAATCCTGAATGCCTTCCTACTGAACATATAGAGTATACACAGGCTAAAGAGACCTGACATAACTTGCATGGTACAGTGAGCCTTTTGGGAATCATCCACAGAATACCATTAGCTCTACTTTCTGATCCTGGGACCAGTTGCACCAGCTGAATATAAGTTCGCTCGTAAGTCAGGATGTAAGGTCAGTCCTAAACTGTACATTGAGAGTAATTGATTTAAAACAAGTGTGGTGTAAATTTTGCTCTAGACACTTTGTCGCACAGATTTCACCACCTAATCAGAACTCTGATCTGAGACAAACAGGAAATACTGCATCCACGAAAGAGCTGCGTCAAGATGCAAGGAAGCAGTTAATGTCTGTCTTTTTTCAGTGTAATACAGTATATTAACTAAATGAACAAGTAAATGAAATAGTCGAGAAGAAGTCTGCCTCACAATAAAGTGGTGACTCAATTTATCCATGTCTTGTATTTGTATTTTATTCTGCTATGCACGTGTTCTCTTCTGCTGCAACAACTTTAACACCATTTTAGTAACGAACCATAGCAACAAAAAATAACGCCTGTAAAATGAATCTGCGTTTAAACAATGAACGGTAATATAATATTACGTTAATGGTAAACTTCTAATATCTTTGGTGGTATATCATACCTTTCTAATATCTGAATTTGATGACATTTTGCACTACCAGAGGAAAGAGCTCACTACATTCCCTGATATAAAAATAGCTCATTTATAATCTTATAATTATGGAGGCTTGTTTCTTTGTATGGGAAAATATTTCACAGACTTATCACACAATTTTGACTTTATAGATAGGTGATATTAACTTCAAATTGCAAGATTAAAAGTTACAATTGTGTGATACTACTGTATGCTACAGTCGATGTGTTATTAACTCGCATTTGCGAGATCAAAAGTCTATATAAATAATAGTTATTGTTATATGTTCCATTATCCATGATCATGAACTATCCATCTGAATAGATCCTAACAAAATTTACTCTACACATGGCAGTATTGCTCACTTTTACCTTTTATTCATGGCAAACTACACCCCAGCTACTTGGGGGTGGGTATAGGTTTAAGTACCAACTATGTCAGTTGCTACAAGCTTCAATTTTTGTACTTTGTAAACATTGAAGGTAGTGGTCATTTACATTCAAACTAGGCTACGAAAGAACTTATATTCAGCTAATGTAACTGGCTTCTGGTTCACAGAGTTTAGTTTATATTTTTAAGATGGCAGGTGCTACATGAGGCTGGCTTTCTATTCTCAGGCTCTCACCCTCTGGGAATATGTACTTGAACACTCAGCATGAGTACTTGAAGAAGTTGTGATTAATTAAACACTAAAATAAGAGTTGTGGGCATTTATATGGGAAGGTGGACTATTTTTAGAGGAAAGCTTCGAGGCTTTTCGCTGAGGTATGTATGAGCTCAAAGAAGTGATACAGTGCTTTTTCATATTACTCGCCAGTGAAAGAAATCCATACCCGAATAGCCAGTGATGACCGTGCTCTTATTGTGATTTCCCTTATTATTTAACACACATCCTTCAGCTCAAAGCCATGAAATAATAACATTTATGGTGTTTATTACTGATGAGATTCCCGTTATGCTGGGTTAAGGTAAGGGTTAGGTTTAGGTGTAGCATAGCTTTAATTAGCTGCGTTATGTCAATGGAAGGTCTTCACCAGGATAGACAAACGTGAAAACGTGTGTGTGTTTTTCCTTTGCTGCTGTGCAGTGAACTGGTGATGCTGAGTGCAAGGTTGGAAACTCCTGCCTCCTTGTGCTAACAGAGAGCACACACACACACACACACACACACACACACACACACACACACACACACACACACACACACACACAAAGACAGGTCTGTCAACAGAACTCAACTGCACACCACCTCTCATATAATCTTTCCACTCTTTCGTCTACACATATACACAGGCACACATGCACACACACACACACACACACACACACAGAAATAAGAAACATTCCTGGCCTCCGTAATGACCTGAGTCCCTCCTTAGGCACTGGATAATCATCATGATCCGGTGAGTCACCACACACACACACACACACACACACACACACACACGCCACTGTTTATATTGTTTTACGTTTAATAATATATGTATAAGTATGTGTGTGTGTGTGGGGTGGGGGGAGGGGGTGGACATAGTATAGTAGAAATGCAGTACTGTAATCTGTACACACACACACACACACACACACACACACACACACACACACACGTACATACTCAAGGACACAAGGTGAACTGTTCCACCACATCTCCTGTTGTAACTGCTCTAGTTTTCCTGTTATTTTTTAACCTACTTATTAACTTATTAAATACCACTAACTACTGGAGCTTTATTTTTCCCTTCAGTGGTTTATGTTCCTCTCCTTCATCAGACCACCATCTGTGTGCTACCATGACAAATGTCTGTTCCACGTTTTCTCCTCCTCCTTCTGCTGTTGGTCTGTGTCCTTTTACTGAGAGCGACGTTTTCCATTCCCTTCTCTATGTCGCTCTGCATTGTGTAACTGAGACAGAATACTCTTTGCAAGAGCTATTTGTTTACATCCAACCATTACATCAAGCAAATAACAAATAATACTGCATGGCATGCTTAGGGAGAGTTCAGACCCAAAGGACTTCATAGAGATAGAGACTTTTAAGGTAGAGTGTTTCAGTCTTGAGCTGAGTTCACTGTGTGTGTGTGTGTGTGTGTGTGTGTGTGTGTGTGTGTGTGTGTGTGTGTGAAGGTTTGCATGTTCTCCCATGTTTCCTCCCACTCAAAAACATGTCAGTAGGTGGACTGGCACGATTCTAAATGGCCTCTAGCTGTGAATGAGTGCACGTGTGTGAGATGATCTGTGATGGAATCATGTCCCATACAGGGGATATTTCAGCTTTGTACTCAGTGTTGCTGGGATAGGCTCTGGATCGAGGTATGTGTGGGAGATTTTTTTGTTCCAGCAGAACGTTTAACCAACCCTGCCCACTCGTGCAGTTATTATTTGGGTTCATACCTGCCTGTGATATTTTCTTATGGAATTAGTTGGTTGTCCATCCATCTATCCATCCATCCATTTTCCATACCGCTTATCTTACACAGGGTTGTGGGGAGCCTGGAGCCTATCCCAGGGAACTCAGGGCACAAGGCGGGGGACACCATGGACGTGTGTCAACCCATCGCAGGGCACAATCACACACCCGTTCACACACTACGGACAATTTAGAAATGCCAATCAGCCTACAACACATCTTTGAACTGGGGGAGGAAACCAGAGTACCCGGAGGAAACCCCCAAAGCACGGGGAGAACATGCAAACTCCATGCACTCCGCGAATAACCTACCGTTTTCAGTACACTCCCATGTTAAGGAACGTGGTATTTCTTTACCTGAAATTAAAGTAAAAACTGCCGATTGCTATGACTTTTTATTGGGCCTGCTGCACAGCTCTAGCTCAGAATCCACCTCTACACAGTAGGATGGATGGATGGATAGATAGATGAATGAAAAAGTGCATTGTTTTGAGAAAATAAGTCTAATTAAGGATTTGGATCACTATGAACTATAAGCAGCAAACTCTAAACTTAGGATTCACCATGATCCTATTCTTCTTTTGCATGTGCCATAAATTCAAAACTTAAAAGTCAGGCAAAGCTCATGTACCCTTCTCAGAGAGATGAGCACATGGATTACATTTTTTTTTTTTTTTTTTACAATTACACACTGATGGCGAACTGCAGTGCTGATTCCAGTTAAATTTAGAAAAAATAACTCTTGGAATCCCTATTATTATAGTTGTTTTAATGAGTGTTCGTAGATTTTAGCTGTAAAACACTTGCTCAAACCATGTATTGTTTTATGATCATTTGGTTTATGATTCCATCCCACCAGACGTTTACATGAGCCCTGTATCCCACTGCTTTTCCCAAACATTTCCAGCAGTTAGTCCCAGCAGTGCATGTATATTTACAGTTACATAATATTCAGAATGGTATAACATCTGTAACAAAGAAAATGTTCTTAAAAATCAACAAAAATTTAGGTACAGCTTAGTTTATTATTTTAGAGCTGTGTCACTTCATAGTCTGGCACTGACTTGCGAGCAATTCTTGCCCCTCCTATATCTATTAGGACTTGTGGGTAAATTTACTATTTACATTTGGACTAAAGTTTCAGTGGTTGTTGATTCAGATTAGAAGGAGCTGAACTATTTAACCTGCGTCATGTGTTTTTATTTAACTACATTGTATTAAAGTTTTAAACTACAGTGGACACAAATCATGTATAGTATCTTCATTCATTTATTCATTCATTCATTTTCACGAGTTGTTTTATCCTGTCCAGGGTGGAGCAAGTAACTTGTTTTGGGAAACAGAAGCAACAAATTTCATTAGAAAAAAATTACAGACCAGTACAAACAGGAATAACTGAAGGAGGAGGTGGGGTTTGTCAAACTTTCTGTGGGAATGGGTGGGAGTGGAAGATAAAAAAAAAAACAGACCTGCCCACACCTGTAGCCTTAATCATCACTGTGATTAATCTGGTAATTATGACAGTAAAAAAGAATGCAAACAAATTTTTAGCTGTGATGGCTTCCCTTTCCTCACTTTCTCAGACTATGACAATATGACTAATTACTAATGACTAATTCTTTAAGACAAAGAAGGAGATGCAACATTTAGTTCCGTTCAAGTAGCTAACACAGCTGTGTTAAATAAGTACATTGCCACAGAAAGTCATTTTTAATCTTATTCCTGAAACCCAAGCCAATATTCTTCCTGAAACCCAAACCAAGTCCTTATTATTGCTTGTTTTCCTTCACAAAGGAAAGCTGTAATCACATTCCCAATCCCAACAAACTAAGCAGCAATGTCTCCAATAATCAGCGGGTTTAATCTTCTCTGAAAATCATCATGTGATTACACACACACACACACACACACACACACACACACACACACACTGATCTCACTGCTACATTTATTACTGTTGCTCCCCAAAACAGAACTTACCTTTATGAAACATTTAACAGTTAAAGCCATCTTAGATTCGCAAAATATCACAAAATATGATACATCATACCTGTACAGTACACCTGTTTATTCATGCAATTATCCAATCAGCCAATCATGTGGCAGCAGGCCAATGCATAAAATTATGCAGATACAGATCAAGAGCTTCAGTTAAGGTTCACATCAAACATATTGTATAGATTCATGTTATATAATCCAGGTTAAATTCATTTTGCAGGGCAATGTACTTAATAATTACAAAAGATTAAAAGAGTAAAAAAAAATACCACACAGTTAGCAACAATAGATAACAATCACTTGAGAAACACTTGCCACAGGTGATTGCTGAGAAGTGTTATTGTTTATTTAAATATATATTTTGTCTAACAGTAATTACAGTGCTGAAGAAAAAGCATTTGCCCTTATCTTGATTTCTTATGTTTCTGTGTTTATCTCATACTAAATTGTTTCAGAAATTAAAACAAATTCTAAGATGAAACAAAGGCAACCTGAGTAAACACAAAATACAGTTTTTAAATGATAATGTTCTTTATTGAAGCAAAAAAGTTATCCAATACCAACTGGGCCTGAGTGAAAATGTATTTGCCACCGTATTTACTAATTCCCCAAATCTATGAAACCACATTCATAATGGGGTTCAGCTGGACTAGACGCAACCAGGCCTGATTACTGCAAACTCTGTTCAATCAAATCAACACTTAAATAGAACTTTTTCAACAGCATGAAGATGGTTAAAAGGTCTTACCCAGTAACACACTGTGCCAAAGTTGAAAGAAATTACAGAAATGATGAGGAAGAAGGTGACTGAAATACATCAGTCTGGGAAGAGTTACAAAGCTATTTCAAAGGCTCTGGGACTCTAAAAGGACCACAGTGAGAGACATTATCTCCAAATGGAAAAAAACTCAGCACAGTAGTGAACCTTCCCAGAAGTTGCTGACCTTCCAAAATTCCTCCAAGAGCACAGCAACTACTCATCCAGGAAGTCACAAAAGAGCCAAGGACAACATCAAAGGAACTACAGGCCTCTTTTGCATAAAAGAAAGTCACTGTTCATGACTCCACTATCAGAAAGAGACTGGGCAAAAATGGCATCCATGGAAGAGTGGCAAAGCGAAAACCACTGTTAACCCAGAAGAACATTAAAGCTTGTCTGAATTTCACCAAAACACACCTTGATGATCCTCAAACCTTTTGGGAGAATGTTCTGTGGACTGATGAGTCAAAAGTGGAACAGTTTGGAAGACAGGGGTCCCGTTACATCCGGCATAAACCAAACACATAATTCCACAAAAAGAACATCATACCTACGGTCAAGCATGGTGGTGGCAGTGTGATGGTATGGGGATGCTTTGCTGCTTCAGGGCCTGGGCAACTTGCAATAATTGAGGGAAACATGAATTCTGCTCTCTACCAGAAAATCCTAAAGGAGAATGTCCGGTCTTCAGTCCGTAAGTTGAAACTCAAGAGCAACTGGATTATGCAGCACGACAATGATCCAAAGCATAGGAGTAAGTCCTAGTCCTAGAAGTAAGTGAAAGATGATCTCCAGTTATCGGAAGTGTTTGGTTGCAGTTATTGCTGCTAAAGGTGGCACAACCAGATTTTAAGTTTAAAGGGGTAATTAGATTTTCTCATGGGTGATAGGTGTTCAATAACATTTTTTGGTTTAATAAAATAAATAAATAAAGCTGTATTGTGTGTTTACTCAAGTTGCCTTGGTTTTATGCTGTATTTCGTTTGAAGATCAAAAATCATTTAGTATGAGATATACACAAAAACAGAAGAAATCAATACTTTTTCACAGCACTGTAAGTCTTTAGTTGATGGGAAGCCTCACATTTACATTAACTAGCTAACTCTATAGATACGTAGTATACATAAAAGCAGCTAAAATGACTGAATGTTGTCAAGCGTTTCCTTGTAATTCTTAATCACTAATGATTAGATTTTGTCTATGAATATGAGAAGTGGTTATGTTTTGTCTCATAGTGGTGATTCACATTACCACTTTTGACTTGTGCCTCAGACTCTGAACAGACGAGACATCTGTTTTGAATATGAAGGAGACAAGAAACACATACTTCTCTTTCATTATGCCTTTAAACATTCTGTTTTTCGTTGGCACTGACCACAGAAGGTCTCTGAAAACTCTTCCCTTTCTTGATGAGTTGCCTTTAATCATTTTTGCCCCTAGGCATGAATGAGTGTGTGCAGGTGCCCTGTGATGGACTGGTGTCCCATCCAGGGTGTATTTACGCCCGCTTCACGTCGAGGGTTCCTGAGGTCCTCTGCGACCCTGAACTGGACCAAGCGGTCACTGAAGAGGAATGAAGAGTCACTGAAGAGGACTGAATTTATTCATTACTATAACTACAGTATCTCACAAAAGTGAGTACACCCCTCACATTTTTGTAAATATTTTATTATATCTTTTCATGGGACAACACTGAAGAACTGACACTTTGCTACAATGTAAAGTTGTGAGTGTACAGCTTCTATAACAGTGTAAATTTGCTGTCCCCTCAAAATAACTCAACACACAGCCATTAATGTCTAAACCGCTGGCAACAAAAGTGAGTACACCCCTAAGTGAAAATGTCCAAATTGGGCCCAATTAGCCATTTTCCCTCCCCGGTGTCATGTGACTCATTAGTGTTACAAGGTCTCAGGTGTGAATGGGGAGCAGGTGTGTTAAGTTTGGTGTTATCGCTCTCACACTCTCTCATACTGGTCACTGGAAGTTCAACATTGCACCTCATGTCAAAGAACTCTCTGAGGATCTGAAAAAAAGAATTGTTGCTCTACATAAAGATGGCCTAGGCTATAAGAAGATTGCCAACACCCTGAAACTGAGCTGCAGCATGGTGGCCAAGACCATACAGAGGTTTAACAGGACAGGTTCCACTCAGAACAGGCCTCGCCATGGTCGACCAAAGAAGTTGAGTGCACGTGCTCAGCATCATATCCAGAGGTTGGCTTTGCAGAATAGACGTATGAGTGCTGCCAGCATTGCTGCAGAGGTTGAAGGGGTGGGGGGTCAGCCTGTCAGTGCTCAGACCATACGCCGCACACTGCGTCAAATTGGTCTGTATGGCTGTCGTCCCAGAAGGAAGCCTCTTCTAAAGATGATGCACAAGAAAGCCCGCAAACAGTTTGCTGAAGACAAGCAGACTAAGGACATAGATTACTGGAACAATGTCCTGTGGTCTGATGAGACCAAGATAAACTTATTTGGTTCAGATGGTGTCAAGCGCGTGTGGCGGCAACCAGGTGAGGAGTACAAAGACAAGTGTGTCTTGCCTGCAGTCAAGCATGGTGGTGGGAGTGTCATGGTCTACGGCTGCATGAGTGCTGCCGGCACTGGGGAGCTACAGTTCATTGAGGGAACCATGAATGCTAACATGTACTGTGACATACCGAAGCAGAGCATGATCCCCTCCCTTCGGAAACTGGGCCGCAGGGCAGTATTCCAACATGATAACGACCCCAAACACACCTCCAAGACGACCACTGCCTTGCTAAAGTAGCTGAAGGTAAATGTGATGGACTGGCCAAGCATGTCTCCAGACTTAAACCCTATTGAGCATCTGTGGGGCATCCTCAAACGGAAGGTGGAGGAGCGCAAGGTCTCTAACCTCCGCCAGCTCTGTGATGTCATCATGGAGGAGTGGAAGAGGACTCCAGTGGCAACCTGTGAAGCTCTGGTGAACTCCATGCCCAACAGGGTTAAGGCAGTGCTGGAAAATAATGGTGGCCACACAAAATATTGACACTTTAGGCTTCACTTTCACTTATGGGTGTACTCACTTTTGTTGCCAGCGGTTAAGACATTAATGGCTGTGTGTTGAGTTATTTTGAGGGGACAGCAAATTTACACTGTTATACAAGCTGTACACTCACTACTTTACATTGTAGCAAAGTGTCATTTCGTCAGTGTTGTCCCATGAAAAGATATAATAAAATATTTACAAAAATATGAGGGGTGTACTCACTTTTGTGAGATACTGTATATTACTCTCTAATACACATTCAACCTCATACAATTGATTTGTGTGGCATTATCTTTATTTTTTTCACCTTAAGAATATTACCACTTTATGTATATCATCCTGGTGGATGTGACTTCAGTGTAAATAATGCTGTTGTTCCTGACTATTTATCATTATTTATACACAGTAAGAATATGAGTGGTCTTTGGATTGACACCTAGTTGCAAAAAAGTGTAATTGAATTTAGCTCCCTAGAGTTACGCTGAACCGAAGGAGAAAGATAAATCGAGAGAACAAATGCTGCATATGTCTGTCTTTGTCTCTATTCATAGTCCTGTTTAACAATTCATTTGTGCAATGCCGTAGCTGAGACACTTGGATGCTGCACATGGAGATTTATGGGCTTCATCAGTAAAACTGTTCATCAGTTTCTGACTACGTACACCAAATCCCTAAGCTTTGGCACCCAGTCCTCCTGCTTATCTGGCCATCCTTCATTTACACCTTTCCCTTTGTTCTCCCAATCAGTGTGCATTAGATCCATGTTGGGAGGAGTGTGGTACAGTGGGAGACCAATAGCAGGTGTTCGGATTGCTCACTTGCAGAATTAGCAGAGGAATAGCAGGAATAGAAAGCAATACATCAGTGAGTCCCAGACGAATCCACTCTTCTAGCTGCTGCTTACAAGCTTCTCCATGTTCTTTCTGGTGGCTAATGGGGGCGGTACGACAAAATGGGTATGCTCAGCCCGCCAATTAGAGCTATTGGTATTGCCATGTGACCCTCGAGTGGGTAGGTAGGACGACACCATATGGACCACTTCACTGGCAACTCTTTTGTTGTACCAGTATGCGCCAGTAAAATTAGTCACCTTTAAAGGTGGAAAACAGATTTATGTGCTGCTCTGTACAGTAGCTCCTTCATAAGGCTGAATTCACAGTTTTCATTTTAACATGTTCTGTGAGGAGATGATTCCAGATTAACTGATGGGGTAAATTCAAATGTGGCCCTTTTAAAATGTGGACAAGATGATGATGATGATGAGTGTGTGCATGGTGCCTTGTGATGGAGTAGCATCTCATCCAGGGTATATATATCATTGCCTCGTGCACAGTTTTCCTGTGATAGGCTCGAGATACACCGCGACCGTAACCATGATAAAGCGGTTAATGAAAAGGAATGAATAATTAATGAATAAAAGTCTGAATGGAATATGATTTAAAATTCGGTTCTACATGCATTTGTTACGTGATGTATGGGGCGGGTAAATGATAATACCATAATAAATTAACACTGGCGTTTATTTTCTGATACAGAGACTGTTACTGCTGCTTTGTTGTTAATAGGCAACACAACACAATGTCTATATTTACTTACAAATAAAATAAAATTTAAATAATTCTATAAGTTTATCAGTGCATCCGAGGGATTTATTTTATGTTCTGAATACAACAGTCTGATTGTATTTCTCAACATCTCGTTTAAGGGAGCAGCAAGAGCAAAAGTTCCTATCTTAACTTATTTATTATTATATCCATGATTAATGAATTAACCAGTGGTTGAAAAAATAATAATAATTTATCATCGCATGCATTATTATTATTGGCCTATCGGAAGTATTGATTATTCCACACACTCATCCTTATTATCCGTGATGGAGCGGGAGGTGGCGACTGATTGAGAAAATGAGAAAACCAATTACCCGTGGCTTTATTTGTTGAAGTTCACTTGCCTTAAGGAATTGAACAATAAATCTTACACCTTTATATGTAGTCTTTGTAAACCAAAGATTAAAATACTGTCGATGTCTAAGAGTTCAAGCACAAATTTAAGGACGCATATTATTATTACTATTATCTTTATTATTATTATTTTTAGTAGTAGTAGTAGTAATATTATTAATATACAGTTTGAGCATTTACTGTATCTTTGGATGGTTTATAAATATAACCAGGCCCTATAAATTCATAATTGTTCTGAATTATCTTTAAATTGTGTTTAGTTTCTTTATGCACAATTATACACAGTTATTCATAAGCTGATTCACAATCATGACATACTAAAAATGTTGCCCAAATAAGTACAGTTGCAATGAAAATTATTCAACCCCCCATTGCAAATCAGATTTATTGTCAAAATTTACAGACTTTCAGCTGCAATGAACAAATCAAACAAAAGCAATTGAAATAGTTCAACACAACGAATGCTTCAAGTGTTTTCCCCAAATTCAACTGAAAATGCAAGTTATAATGACTTCTCCAGTCTCAAAATTATTCAAACCCCTTCATGGCAAGAATCTTTAGTACTTAGTAGAGCACCCTTTTGCTGTTATGACCTGCTGCAAACGAGATGCATAGCCAGACACCAGCTTCTGGCAGTGTTCCTGAGGAATCTTAGCCCATTCCTCATGACCAATGGCCTCCAGTTCAGTAATATTCTTGGGTAACCGCCTTCTTCAAATCCCACCAGAGATTTTCTATAGGGTTCAAGTCAGGTGACTGATGGCCACTGTAGAATCTTCCAAGACTTCTTCTGCAAACATGCCTTGGTGGAATTTGAGGTATGCTTGGGATCATTGTCCTGTTAGAAGGTCCAATGACGCCCAAGCTCCAGCTTCCTCACAGATGGCATGACGTTTTCTCCTAGGATTTCCTGATACTTCAATGAATCCATCTTACCTTTCACACGCTGCAGGTTTCCAGTGCCAGAGGATGCAAAGCAGCCCCAGAGCATCACCGAGCCACCACCATGCTTGACTGTGGAGTGTTCTTTCTTCATTCTTCTTTCTCCAGACATACCGCTGATCCATCGTGTCGAAAAGTTCCACTGAACAGAATCCCAAAACATCTGTGGCTTATTTATATTATTTTGAGCATATTGGAGCTGACTTTTCTTGTGTTTTTAGGTCAGTAGTGGTGTACGTCTTGGAGTTCTGGCAGGGAAACCTTCTGCATTTAGTACATGCCTTGCTCTGCTCACTGAAACCTCAGTGCCTGTTGCCACCAAGTCTTGCTGCAGGTCTTTTGTAGTCACTCGAGGGTTTTTCACAACCTGTCTTCTCAGAAATCTGGTTGCAGCCATTGATAGCTTCCTATTTCTGCCCCGTCCAGGTAGTGTAACCACTGCTCCCTTAACTTTGAACTGGCAAACTATGATTCTTTTGACCTAGCCATATTTCTAACATGCAGTCAAATGTGGCACTCAGCAAACCCCTAGCCAGTTCAGGTATTTCATGTGTTCCAGCTCAAGCGCACCTGGTGCGACTAATGAAGCCCTTGAATAGTTGCATCAGCGGTGCTTGAGACAACAAGCATATTTGCACATTTGCATATCTGTGCTGTTGTGAGGGATTCTATTCAGGGAGTTGAATAATTTTGAGACTGGAGAAGTCATTATAAGTTGCATTTTCAGTTGAATTTGGGGAAACCCCTTGAACCATTCATTGTGTTGAGCTATTTCAATTGCTTTTGTTTGATTTGTTCATTGCAAACAGTTGAAATTCTGTAAATTTTGACAATAAACCTGATTTGCAGTGGGGGTTGAATAATTTTGATTGCAACTGTAGCTTCAATGTAGTTAGCTACTTTTTCTTAGTAACTTGTAGTGTAGCTAAGTACTTTTTTTAAAAAGGGTAGCTTGACTGTAGCTTAACTACTACAAACTATGAGTAGCTTGTAGCTTGAAAAGCTACAGTTTCAAAGTAGCACTGCTGCATTCATTGTTATGATAGACGGATGCAAGGGTAGGTTTTATTAAAAGAAAGCAAGGCTGCAAACGAGATGCATAGCCAGACACCAGCTTCTGGCAGTGTTCCTGAGGAATCTTAGCCCATTCCCCATGAGCAATGGCCTCCAGTTCAGTAATATTCTTGGGTAACCGCCTTCTTCAAATCCCACCAGAGATTTTCTATAGGGTTCAAGTCAGGTGACTGATGGCCACTGTAGAATCTTCCAAGACTTCTTCTGCAAACATGCCTTGGTGGAATTTGAGGTATGCTTGGGATCATTGTCCTGTTAGAAGGTCCAATGACGCCCAAGCTCCAGCTTCCTCACAGATGGCATGACGTTTTCTCCTAGGATTTCCTGATACTTCAATGAATCCATCTTACCTTTCACACGCTCCAGGTTTCCAGTGCCAGAGGATGCAAAGCAGCCCCAGAGCATCACCGAGCCACCACCATGCTTGACTGTGGAGTGTTCTTTCTTCATTCTTCTTTCTCCAGACATACCGCTGATCCATCGTGTCGAAAAGTTCCACTGAACAGAATCCCAAAACTTCTGTGGCTTATTTATATTATTTTGAGCATATTGGAGCTGACTTTTCTTGTGTTTTTAGGTCAGTAGTGGTGTACGTCTTGGAGTTCTGGCAGGGAAACCTTCTGCATTTAGTACATGCCTTGCTCTGCTCACTGAAACCTCAGTGCCTGTTGCCACCAAGTCTTGCTGCAGGTCTTTTGTAGTCACTCGAGGGTTTTTCACAACCTGTCTTCTCAGAAATCTGGTTGCAGCCATTGATAGCTTCCTATTTCTGCCCCGTCCAGGTAGTGTAACCACTGCTCCCTTAACTTTGAACTGGCAAACTATGATTCTTTTGACCTAGCCATATTTCTAACATGCAGTCAAATGTGGCACTCAGCAAACCCCTAGCCAGTTCAGGTATTTCATGTGTTCCAGCTCAAGCACACCTGGTGCGACTAATGAAGCCCTTGAATAGTTGCATCAGCGGTGCTTGAGACAACAAGCATATTTGCACATTTGCATATTTGTGCTGTTGTGAGGGATTCTATTCAGGGAGTTGAATAATTTTGAGACTGGAGAAGTCATTATAAGTTGCATTTTCAGTTGAATTTGGGGAAACCACTTGAACCATTCGTTGTGTTGAACTATTTCAATTGCTTTTGTTTGATTTGTTCATTGCAAACAGTTGAAATTCTGTAAATTTTGACAATAAACCTGATTTGCAATGGGGGTTGAATAATTTTGATTGCAACTGTAGCTTCAATGTAGTTAGCTACTTTTTCTTAGTAACTTGTAGTGTAGCTAAGTACTTTTTTTAAAAAGGGTAGCTTGACTGTAGCTTAACTACTACAAACTATGAGTAGCTTGTAGCTTCAAAAGCTACAGTTTCAAAGTAGCACTGCTGCATTCATTGTTATGATAGACGGATGCAAGGGTAGGTTTTATTAAAAGAAAGCAAGGCAAACAACCAGGAGGATTTGGCAAAATTCATTATCCAGTAACGGAAAAAGGTCCGGATATCAGCAAACAGGCATAAACTAGGCAGGACTAAAGGGGAGATAGGTAAACAAAGCAGGAGTCAAAGCAGCAGGACACACAGGCAAATATACATATATAAAGCATAAGTACTAATTGCAAAGAAGCATGGTGGACATTTAATATGGCCTACTGCTTAAATATACATCACCTCATCCCCATAAACATCACAATATCACTACCATAACAGTATAGCTTATTCTGCTTATTTAGTCATTTTAAGTATTCACAAATACAGAGTACACAACTGAGCACTCAACTGAGAAATATTTTTGTAGCCGGTTTCTTAAGAGCTCTTTAATGTGAGGAATAAAACACGGCAGAATGTGTTGTTATAGGAAAATAACCAACATCAAGGTGGTGTGATGCAGTCTGACATGAAGCAGAAGTTGACTATTTATTAAAGAACGACACATCGTGCATTTAATCCATTTATACTTAAGTTTAATGTTGTGAAAAGTCCTGAATTGAAACCTGAATTAAAACACTCTACTCAGACTTGTAAGCTCAGTCCCAGAGGTGGTTTAGAGAGCTCTCCTCTAAATGATGAGATTATTTAAGGATATCCTACCGCATGCTTTAGTTCTGCTTACTCAGAGAGATTAAATGCTCCCTGGTGCTGGTAATTTGGTAGGCATTTTAAAAGGAAATAATGTGGTGAGGGGAAGAGATGTGATCTCGTTTAAATTCCCCTAGTGAATCCCTAGTGAAAGGAAAATACTATGTGTGAGAGAGCTGCAATCAACTGCTGTAATAAACAGATTTTACAATAATGTTGTGTTGTATTGTAATGTTGTAATGTTATGTTGTGCTGGTTTTCTGGGCTATTTTATTTGTTTACAGAAAATCATTAAAATCAGCTTTTCCTGAGGAGGGGTGGGGGGGTGTTTGATTTTCAACTCTTTATGCCGTGTTTGTGTTAATGCTGAGCGGGACAACAGTTTTACTAATGACTGAATTACAAATAGAAAAATACACTATGTGGCCAAAAGGTTTGTGGACACCTGGCCATCACATCCATATGTGATTTTTGAACATCCCATTCTAGAATTAGTCTCCCCTTTGCTGTTATAATAACCTCCACACTTCTGGGAAATGGAACACAGTTTGGTATTTGGCTGTGGGGATTTGTTGATTCAGCCACAAGAGCATTAGTGAGTTCAGGCACTGATGTAGGGCGAGGCCTGGGGTGCAGTCAGCATTCCAGTTCATCCCAAAGGTGTTCAGTGGGGTTGAGGTCAGGGCTCTGTGCAGGACACCCGAGTTCTTCCACTCCAATTTTGGCAAACCATGTCTTTAAGGATCTTGCTCTGTGCACAGGGGCATTGTCATGCTGGAACTCATTTGGGCCTCTTAGTTCCAGTGAAGGGAAATTGTAACACTACATCATACAAAGACCTTTATGATAGTGCTGCTCAATCTACATCACAGGGCATCTGAATACACTCAGAGGAAAGTGGTAATTGCCCTCTTTCATATACATGAGCAAACACGTGCTCATTTCTCTTTTTCCATGGCCATTTTCTCAGAGTAACTTAATAACCCTTAATGGGATAAATAATCAGAGTGTAGCTAAGATTTATCAATCTATAGCCTAGTTAGCTGGTTTAAAGCTGTTAAATTTACTGATGCTATGAATACCAAATTGGCAAATACATTAGCAAAGTAACTTTGTTTCCTAATCAATGTTTATACTTAGTAATCATTTATAGATACATCATCAGTATAAAACTTTTTATGAAACTTGCATTGCATTGTGGCTCATTCATAAACCACTCCAGGCTGAAATAGGTTGAAAGAACGGTTAAACCAGCCTGAAATCCTCAGGGAAGTTGGAAAATTATGTCTGAAATCTCTGGAAGGTACATTTACTTCCACGTTACTTTGCCGTTATCTCACGCATCTCCTGCTCCCGTAATTCTGCAGTAATAGAACTCATTATTACATCAGTCCAGCTGCTGTAGGTTGAAAAGGTGATTATCTGTAAATGTTGGTGGTATCTATTGGTAGTGACCAAAGAAAAGCAAATAATCAACACCTGAAGGAATAACATAAATTTGTATTAAGAGGGTGTAAGAGTGGGAGAAGTAAGTTGTAAAGGGATAGAGAGAAGGAAGCCAGCCACAATTTAATAATAGTGTCAGCTGGGCAGTGAGAGCGTTGATGGTGCAGCAGCTTTGCTTTGTTTAGCCCCCACAATCACGGCTCAAGACTGTGTTTGTGCGGGCTGAGCATTCTGGCGTCAGCAGCAGCGCAGTGGGTGTCAAGTTCACGGTGAGCAATTTGAGCGATCGTGATGAGGAGGGCTGTTCAGAGGGGAGTCACACTCCCTCTCGCAGCCTTTAATCAGCAATAAAGAGGCCTGCTTGTTTAGCACCACCTTGCTGAAGCCAGGTTTTCTGCTGGGCTTTACAGAAGACATCATGTGTGTGCGCCTTTGGAATAGAAGAGATGTAGTATACCTCCATTAATAACGCTTTACTTAAGGCTAGTGTTCATAGGGCTACATGAGACCTAAAGAAATCCTTGGTGACATAAATGTACAAAAAATTCCAATGACAGCTGACAAAGACTGCTTTTAAAAACAAATTGACATGAAGTTGACATAAGGCCGTGTTATGACACTTTTCTAGACTAAGGTTAGAATAATCTAACCGATGTTATACATCAGCTAGATTAAGTAAAGTGAGCTTTACTTTTCTATTGTTTATGAATACTTTTAATTCAATGGCACTGTAGTGATGTGTTATGTATATTTTTTGAGCTTCTTTTTACCATTCATGGGGGCACGTGGCTTAGTGATTAGCACATTTACCTCACACCTCCAGGGTTGGGGGTTCGAATCCTGCCTCCGTCCTGTGTACGCAGAGCATTCATGTTCTCCCCATGCTCTGTGGGGTTTCCTCCGGGTACTCCAGTTTCCTCCCCCAATCCAAAGGCATGCGTTGTAGGCTGATTGGCATTTCCAAATTGTCTGTAGTGTGTGAATGTGTGTGCGATTCTGCACTGCAGTGGATCGGTGCCCCCTGCCTTGTGCTCCGAGTTCCCTGGGATAGGGTCCAGGCTACCCTGTCCCCCCCCGACTCTGTGTAGGATAAGTGGTTCGGAAATTGAAGGATGGATTTTACTATTCATAAGATTGCAATGAAAACCTAAGGCAGTGTCATGACACTGTAATGATGCAGTGGATATAAAAAGTCTACACACCGCTGATAAAATGGCAGGTTTTTGTGATGTAAAAAAAAAAAATTAAACCAACATAACTCATGTCAGAACGTTTTTCACCCTCAATGTGAAATTACAACGTATAAAAATTAATAATAATAAAAAAATTAAATAATTTTTTTTTTGTACCTCTCTCCTGATTGATACCTTTCGACAGTGAGAACCTGTACAGGCTTTGTAAAATCTTTGCAGACCATGGGTTCGGCAGTCAGATGAAACCAAGAAGATGTGAAGAAAATCCTACAGAAACAGCTGGTCTTTATTTCAAGTTAATCAGAATAATTTTATTGATGACAGCTGTATGATAATTACTTTTGAACATGAGATTGAATGTGATTGGTTCATTCTGAACAAAGCCACATCCCCAGTTATGAAAGGGTGTGCACACTTATGCAACCAGTTACTGTGAAAATTGTGATTATTTTTATTTTTCCTATTTTTTTCTAAAATGTTTCTGTTTGTTGTTCACTTAATTTTTATTTTGTAATTTCACAATGAGAGTGGAAAAAGTTCTGACATGAATTATCTTGGTTTATTATTTTTTTTACATCACAAAAACCTGCCATTTTAACACTTTTTATATCCACTGTAGTTATGTATATTTTTTCTTTGACTCATAAGGCTGGATAAGTAAGTGCTTTTACCTATGCATACCCAAGATGGCTGTCTCACGTATCCTGTGGTCATTTGGACCATCACTTGTTCATTCTCTCAGAAATGAAGGCCACTTGTCCATGTGGGGCAATACCAACGTACATAGTGGGGGCAGTATAGCATCACGTGACACTGTACACAACTGACTAAACAAACAAGCGTTGTGTCTCAAATTGCATACTTCTAGACAGTTTGTGAATACAAACACTAACTTTTTTTTCTTCTTCAATAATGGTTAGTGTTTGTAGCCTTCAAACCTACTGATTGGCATATACCAGTCTTCTGGATTTTCTAGATTAATAAATACTTTTGAATATAAGGTCAGAGTTTTCGATTTGAGATGCAGCCCATGACAACCATCATGATGGTGACAGAAAGTTTGTCAGTGTGTTTAACATGGCTGTGCAGGAAATCGCTAAACATTTTAGATTTCAACTTGGAAACCAGACGGAGATGGATGTTTTGGCTCTGACATGCCATTTAGTTGATGTCGCTTTTAGCCCTCCAGATGTACATAAAGTATGCAGGAGTGCATGAACAATGCTGCTTGGGTTGCCACTGCTTGGGATGGAGACTGTGTATATGTGTGTACACTGCCAGTCAAAAGTTTTTGAGCACTATGTATTAACATTTTTGATTTCAGGAAATGGGTTTAAGCTAACACTTTAGCTTTAGAAAATTTAAAGTAATCTAATGTAAGTGAACTGAATTTGTCCAGGACCTTTTATTTGATTGGAACTGGAAAATGGATCTGGATCTGGATCACTCTAATCAGGTGCTTGCAAAAAGTGTAAAGAGTTGTAAAGAGTGATTATATGAGTTATATAAGTAACAATGTGTTTCCACCCACAAAACTTTGTCACTCAGTGTTTTTTGTTTTTCGCACCATTCTGTGTAAACTCTAAATACTCAAACCAGCCCATCTTGTACCAACAACCATGCCATAGTTAAAGTCACAGAGATCACACTTTTTCTCCATTGTGATGTTTGATGTGAACATTAACTGAAGCTCTTGACCTGTATCTGCATGATGTTATGCATTGGGCTGCTGCCACATGATTTGGATAACTGATTGGATAACTGCATGAATGAGCAGGTGTACAGGTGTTCCTATTAAAGTGGATGGTGACTGTACAGTACTGTGCAAAAGTTTTAGGCACCCTATTTTTTTAGTACAAATTTTATTATAGATTTTTATTTTATTTTATGACTTCTACATTATCAAGTCAGTACCAAAAAAAAAACATTTTAGATTCCCAAACATTAGTTTTCTAGCACAAAATTAAATGTTACAGAAAAATGTTTGCATGTCAGTAAAGAAAGCAGCATATTACATAAGAGACACTTTTCAGACAAAAAACACAATGAAGGCTGCTGGGTTTTGCTGCAAAAATAAGAAGTGAGTGTGAAAGTCAAAGTCTCCAGAAGAACTGTGTCTGGTTCTGTAAGATGCTCAATAAAACTTACCAGCTCATTTCCTTATAAAACTGCACTAATTGTACCGAAGACTACTATTTTTATTTTTATTTTTATTTGTTTGTCACACCAAATATTGACTTTGTTTCATTTACTACTGTTTACTACTCTTTATGGTATTTTTTTTTTTTAAATTTAGAAACATTTAATTTCATTATTTTGAAGGCATCTTTGCTCTACAGCATTTCTTTGCATGTGCCTAAAACTTTTGCACAGTACTGTATGTAATGTACATAGAGAGCCAGTTGTACCTGAAGCACCTTTAACGCGAATGTACAAATCAATTTGTGTGAACAGACATGCTATAAAGTGAATGTGGCTTCTTTGGGATCTGTTTCCACTAGCAGAGCAGCAATAAACAATCATCTTTTGGCCATATTGTGTTAATATTAATTTCTTGTTTATAGAACTGTTGTATAAACACAATACTGCACTCACAATCATGCAGTTATGCTGAATTTCGGCACGGCTGTGATTAGCTACAGTACTCGCCCTGCGGGCTTTTGCCAACGGCCAAATCACAGCCATGCCGATATTCAGTATAACCGCACTCTTGCTCGTGCAATATTGCTTAAATGTATTTCTCCATGGCTCTCTGTAAAAGTCTCCACGCACTTGGATGTAGCAGAATTACGCTGAATCATCTGATTGTTCCCTAAGGACGTGAGGGCGGATTTCAAGTACTACTTGCTTCCAAAAAGATTATAAGATGCTGAAAGTGGAAGAACACTTTTGGGAGCTCGTTAGTATTATACAAAAGGTCCCCACTAGATTTTTTTATGGTTAACCATATTAGCATTTTCAGCGTCTGGGGTCAGGTTAGGGCTGTTATTTTGAAGATAGCAAGTTGATTTAGGGGCACTGTTCATTAAACAGTGTAGAGTACTCCACATGAACACTCGGGTGCTCATGGGTACTTCTGCTAGAGAGGATGCTGATTGATCTCCATATGTGCTCTCTCTCTCTCTCTCTCTCTCTCTTTCACCCCTACTCTCATTTTCTCTCTCTCCAACTCTCTGTCTCTCATTCTCTCTCTTCCATACTTCAAAATATGTTAAGCCATTCAAAGAATATGGTACACTATTCAAAAAACTGTCCGGTGTAAAATGGTCCTTGCTGATGGTGATGCATGAAATGGAAATTATACAAAGGTTTTAGCACAAGATGAAATCACCAGTGTTGGTATAATAAGGCGCCAGCATTTGAATATTATAATCACTTTGGATATTTATTATTCCCTATGTCCACTGAAATTTTTGAGAGATACGGTATGAAAAACAAAAGCCGTGTCTAGCAATACTTTGATGCAGCAAACACTACTGTAATGGGTGAAAGTTAGAGGTGTGCACCGGGACTGAAACATGTCAGTCAGACCTTTCACAGAGGTGAAATTTTAGCCGATGCCAGAGCGCTGAGTGCTACAGTAGAGCTACAGGCTAAAATATTCCGCTGACATTCAGTAAAGCTTTTGCTGTGAGTTTAATATTCCTGCTCATGTTTTGTCTATATTACAAGAGGAAAGTTTAATCGCAGTGGGAAATGACAGGCCTATTTAATTATTCCAGAGTAAAGGCTCCTTTTTTTCCTTTCCTCTCCTAAATAAATACCCATTCATTGACTCTCACTGATATTCATATATTAAAATTAGGCAGAAGGCATGTTCCTAATTAGAGCGCCTTTATCGCGTATGACTTTCATGTTCACATACAACGTCAGTAATTTTTTTAAATGACAGTTTGCCCACTATTAACAATTAAATAAGTCTTCCATCAAATGCCCAAATCTTTGTATTTAAAGACCTGCTCATTGTCCAACCTCTGATTCTAATGGAACTATAAATTAGTGCTCTATTATTTGCCTATATTTGGCGTAGTGTTAATTGTAGGCCAAATACACTCACCAGGTGAGCCTGTGCCAACTGTATCCTCAGATTCCTGTTCTTGGGTAAGATGAGTGGAACCTGATGTGGTCTACTCTGTTGTAGACCATCCTCCTGAAGGTTGGGCGTGTTGTGCATTCTAAGATGCTTTTCTGCTCACCACAGTTGTAGAGTGGTTACCGTATCTGTCTGGCCATTCTACTCTGTTGTCTCTCATTTTTTCTTTCATTATCTGAGAATTGCAGTGGGTCAAGAGTTTACATACACAGTGTTGGCTGTCTCTTTAAACAGTCTGGAAGATTCCAGAAATTGATGTAATGACTTTTAGGAGCTGTGCACCTGTGGCTATAAAACGGCCTACCTTTAGAGACAGTACCTACTAGAGACCTTACTTTAATACCAGCATTAAAAAATTGCATTGGCTCATCTGCCTTTTGGAGATGTGTTCATTTCTGGTCAGCTGAAATAAAAAATTTTGCTGATTGGCCCTAATGATCAGTTCTATGTACGGCGGAAAAGGGGTAAGGCTTTTCATCAGAAGAAAACCATCCCAGCTGTGAAGCATGGGGGTGGCAGCATCATGTAGTGGAGCTGTTTTGCTGGAGAAGGGACTAGTATACTTCAGAAAAATAGATGAGGAAGGAGGATTTTCTTCAAATACTGAAGCACCACCTCAAGCCATCAGCCAATCAAGGACAAGGATCCTAAGCATACTTCCAAAGTTGTAACAAAATGGCTTAAAGACACCAAAGTGAAAGTATTGGAGTGGCCATAACAAAGCCCTGACCTGAACGCTATAAACAATTTGTGGACTGAATTGAAAAAGTTTGTCTGAGCAAGGAGGCCCAGAAACCTGACTGAATTACACCAGTTTTGTCAGGACGAATGAGCACAAAAATTCCACAGCAAAGTATTGTGAGAAGCTTGTGGAAGGTTTCCCTAAGCATTTGATTCAATCTGAAGAAGTTTAAAGGCAATACCATGAAGTGTTAACAAAGTGTACGTAAATATTTGACCCACTAAAATGTAAAAAAAAATCTGATGTAGTGAATAAAAGCTGAAATAAATCTGTGTCTTAGCTATTATTTTGAAATAACCTCTTAGGGAAATAAGGTAGATACCCTGATATACATAACACAGGAAATGGTAACATGAAATGTGTAGAGTGAAAAATTAGGTGTATATAAACTTATAGCCTCAACTATATGCCCTTTCCTTACTGACATTTTCTAATTCTTGAATATTTACTTGAACCAATTTCTTGAAGTTTAACCATAAATGTTAATACAGGGCATTCAAAAACTTTTAGGAAACGACAGTGTTTAAAACCATGAATTGCTGCACTGTAAACTTATTTCACAGGGTTTGTATTTCCCTGACCCAGTACACTTGAGTAAACTGATGCAATTCTGATGGGAACAATCAAGTGTTTCAGAGCAGAGATGAAGGAAATGCAATACATTGTATTTGGGATAATAGCCATTCAGACCAATTTATCATGTGCATCTGGCCAAAGGCCAAACCCTGAGTAGCACTGAGCTATTCAGTTAAATGGACCATAACTAACATAAGGACCTGAAGGCAATTTTTTTATTTCATAAAAATAATTACCCTCTGCCTCTCTGAATATTTTATTGAAGTCCCATCAGCCTGGAGAACTGGGGATCCATTTCACAGAGCCAGATATTCTTTTACATTTGCTAATGGCAATATCTTAGTGATGGTGAATACATATATATATGGTGTGGTTGTAAACACTCAGCTGAGGAACCGGCTTGATGGAGCCTCTTACTTCCTGTGCATCTGAGGTTAAGATGAAGCAACTGGCTGCAGAGTGGATGCATTGAGATCCTCAAAGGCACACCGGCATTTTTTTGAGGGCTGTCAAATCTAAAGTCGGGCAACGTCTTGCTATTTCCTGTACAAAAGTCGCACAAGCTTCTGCTCTCAGTGCAGTTCTTTGATAGTGCTAAGAAGAAAAACAATGACTGCTGGTGTTGGAGTGGTTTGGGAACCTGGTGTTGATGCATTAGTCTGTAAGTGGGTCAGGTGTAAGCATATTTGCCTCCCAGTGGGCATAAAGAAGAGTGGGGGAAAATATAGGTTCGACTTTCAGGGTGTGTTTGAGAAATGTGAAATGTGAGACATTTTAATGCCAGTTTAATGTCACGATCACTTATTTTTTTTAACCAGTTGAGATACAAGTGGTTTACCTAACAAGTTTCACATGGTATGGATATTTTTAATAAATAGAAATTTGAGAGTTTTGATAAATAGAAAAAACAGGATATTTAATAAATTTATTTGCTATATAATATTTGATATATATAATATGTTATAATGTGTGGTGCTTACAGGATGCATTTAGATCATCCTTAGTAACTGCCTGGTCAGGGTTGCAGTGGTTTAAATTAGGCTGCAACCCTGACCAGGCAGTTACTAAGGATGATCTAAATGCATCCTGTAAGCACCACACATTCATGTTATCTGTTCACTCACTCATGCCCAATTGAAAGTAAAATTTTGGCAAATAGAACCAACTAAATTCATTAGAAAATATCACAAAGCAGGAACATCTCTGGTTGAAACTAATTATGATGTAGCTGAGGTTGAGGAACTATCAGAGCCAGAATTCACTCTCATTCACAGAATTCATGCTGACAGTGCTGCAATTTCTACATCTAGGTCTTTTTTTCTAGTGTTTTCCAGTGTTTTGGGTTGCATAGTGGTAGGTATCATATTTACACATCTTTGCATCACTAAACAGATGCAGATACAGATAGTGTCACGGCATTTACAGAGTCCCTTTATTATCTCAGAATAATAAAGAATAGGGTATGTTAAGATATTAGTTGTGACAAAAAACCCAACACTTGTATGTGCAACCTTATATGTGCCTTCCTAACTGCCTCCTTTCAATCATGCATGTCTTCTGAGCAGTTTTTAGGTCATCTCAGTTATAACGCTGCTGGATACACAGAAAATGCTTTCTGTTGGTTTTCATTCCTTTCGATTGTTGTCTTGTTGAAGAATATTTCATTTTTGAAATATTCTTTTTCAGCAGACCCAAGGTGAGCATTCTTAATTTGTGCTTGTGACCCTGGCATGGTAGTTAGACAGTAACGTAAAACTTTTTGCAGAACAAAAACGGTTTTGGCCCTGTTTTGCTCTGCTCACACCCACACACATGCACCCAGGTATGCACGCGGGAGAGAGAGAGAGCTCACTGCCCAGAGAAAAAGAAGGATCACACAAATATACGTGGGACAACAGGGCTCAGGTGTGCCAGGTTAGTCTTTACCCCTGTAGCATGTCCCAAAACACATCCCTTCTAGTACACGCAAAACCACACCCCCACCTGCTACACTATTGTTTTGTTAAGAAGTTATCATTAGATAGAGTTACATTTTCCATTTTTTCTTTCAAAAAATAAAAAATGAGAATTCAAACTTTGGCCCTTAACTGTACATTTATTGTGAAGCTAAGTTGAATATACAGTGGCGCTTGAATGTTTGTGAACCCTTTAGAATTGTCTATATTTCTGCGTACATATGACCTAAAACATCATCAGATTTTCACACAAGTCCTAAAAGTAGATAAAGAGAACCCAATTAAACAAATGACACAAAAAATATTATACTTGGCCATTTATTTATTGAGGAAAATGATCCAATATTACATATCTGTGAGTGGCAAAAGTACCTGTGAACCTTTGCTTTCAGTATATGGTGTGACCCCCTTGTGCAGCTACTAAACTAAACGTTTCTGGTAACTGTTGATCAGTCCTGCACATCGGCTTGGAGGAATTTTAGCCCATTCCTCAGTACAGAACAGCTTCAACTCTTGGATTTTGGTGGGTTTCTTCACATAAACTGCTTGCTTCAGGTCCTTCAACAACATTTCTATTGGATTAAATTCAGGACTTTGACTTGACTTGGCCATTCCAAAACATTAACTTTATTCTTCTTTAACCTTTCTTTGGTAGAACGACTTGTGTGCTTAGGGTCATTGTCTTGCTGCATGCCCCACTTTCTCTTGAGATTTTCCTTTAGAGTTCGCTGGTATAATTCAGAATTCATTGTTCCATCAATGATGGCAAGTCGTCCTGGCCCAGGTGCAGCAAAACTGCCACCACCATGTTTCACAGATGGGATAAGATTCTTATGCTGGAATGCAGTGTTCTCCTTTCTCCACACATAACGCTTCTCATTCAAACCAAAAAGATTGTTTTGTAACCTTTTCCAGCCTGATGAGCATCAACAACTCCATTGTTCATGCGTTGTGAATATCAGACTTTGATAGATCCCTGTTCTTTAAATAAAACAGGGTGCACACTCACACCCGATTGTCATCCCATTCACTGATAGAAACAGACTCTAATTTTGCCTTCAAATAAACTGCTAATCCTAGCGGTTCACATACTTTTGCCACTCAAAGATATGTAATATTGGATCATTTTCCTCAATAAATAAATGACCAAGTATAATATTTTTGTCTCATTTGTTTAATTGGGTTCTCTTTATCTACTCTTAGGACTTGTGTGAAAATCTGATGATGTTTTAGGTCATATTTATGCAGAAATATAGAAAATTCTATTTTCACAAACTTTCAAGCACCACTGCATTTGTTCCAGAAGACCTGCGCCATGTCTTTTTGCTTTAGAACATAATGCAGCTCTACCTGCTTGTCTTCCTCACCTCCTTGTGGCCTTGACTCTACAGTCACAACGCTGCAGTGTTGTGACAGTGCCTCAGTAGGCTGAAAGTCGGCCAAGACGTCCTTCAGTTCAGCTTCCTCCCGCTGACATTTGTGGCTGCCGTTTGACCTTTCAGAGACAGCGGCGCGGCCGAGTAGCAGACGCAGCGACAAATACAAGTCCACCAATAAGAATGTTCTCATCAATCAAAGATGCGGGTGCGCGCTTGGGTTTAATAAACCGCTGAGAATTTGCACTGTCCTTTAATAAAATGCCTTCTGATGTTCAAAAGAGAAAAGGGCAATATGTACATTCCTAAGTTATTTCTTGTGCTGTTTCTGAATTAACAGGAAGCGGAGTGTGTAGCCATGGTTTTAGGCAGCGTGCAGACTCATCTTCTGCCAGCTGTCTGTCTAAGTACCCAAATCTGAATAAAAGTATACACACATGCGCACACACACACACACACACACACACACACACACACACACACACACACACAAGAGCAGCAGCCCAGGGTGTTAATTCTCGACAACGAATAACTTGAAGCTCATCACAATATTTAAATATCAGATTTCCCTCGGAGCAGTTCGAATGTTCATTATGTAAATCTTGTGCTTGTATAAAAGACATGAGATGTGTGGGTGTGTTCATTGTAATAAGATGCAGTCATAATAGTCCATCTTATATTCATATATAATTCAAATGTATTCTCAGCTCATTCATGGGGACTGCTTGAGTGTTCTCTAAAATGAGATGGCTATTGTATATCAAGGACTCTCATTATAGGTGTTATCTGAGTAGCTGAGTTATGGGTCATAGGGAAATAAAGTTTACTGAGAGAATAGTAATACTGTACACCAGGACTGTTGGGGGGGTGGGGGGGGAGACACCAAGTGTCATAGATAAAAGACAGACATTTCTTTGGCTTTGATATGTAGGTAGTGTGACATGGCTATAGGATCAGTGGAATTATACTGGCTACTTTTAGTGTGTTTTCTGGATGTGCAAGTGTGTAATGGGGGTGATGCTCAGGAAGACCATCTTTAGGAATAAAATCGTAGCTGTTGTAGATATCCAGAGGCGGGTTCACACACCCAGTGATGCAGGGTTTAATTGCTATGGATCTGAATGCCGCCCACACAACAGCAGAGAGAGTGGAGGTGAGAACTCGCCAAATTAGCCTTCTTGTCTCAACCCACTGTTTTCCCAAAGTGACAAGGGATATGGGAGAGAATATGGGAGAAAATATGATTTCTTCTTACAATCAGGAATTGCCATATGGTGATATAGGGAAAATACAGAAGAGAGCTGAACTGAAGTCAGGGCCACAGCTAGATGCGGATTTTATCATTTTGAACCATTCATTGATTCTTGGTGGCATTGATCTAACACAAATGACTCGGCACAAGAAGGGCTTGATGATCACCTATTGAGTTGTATCGGGTGTTAAACACGACCCCCAGGAGTGGGATTAACAACCACGGGTAGTTCTTTGTGGTTTTGTTTTAGTCGGTATCATAAATCCTGTAATCATATTCTGAGACTTCAGCACTGTATTACAACAGACCTTCTCATTGTTGATCCCTTCTTCGGCTACTCTGTGCAGGACAGGACAGGACAGTTAACAACAGGGTTGCCAGATTGGGATAGTTTAAATAATACACTCTGGCTGCCAAGGTCTTGCTTTATAGTAAAAACATTGAAATTAAAACTAATAAACAAACAAACAACGGCAAGTTGTAAGTGCCAACAGTGTGTCTATGATGTACAGAACCAATTCTGTTGTACGATATATTGCATATAGTGGGGGGTTATAGAGTGGATAAGGCATACATCTATACATCAGAAATGCGTGTGCACCATGGTGACTTTGTTTCCCATGCAAAAGCTCCCTTTCCCAATGTTTCAGCTAGTTTCAGGTCGGGACACGGTGGTTTTAGTGGTTAGCATGTTTGCTGCGTACTTCCGGGGTTGAGGGTTGAAGCCCACCTCTGCCATGTATGCGCGGTGTTTGCATGTTCTCCCATGGGATTTCTATTCCGGTTTCCTCCCCCAGTCCAAAGACATGTATTGTAGGCTGAGTGGCATTTCCAAATTGTCCATAGTGTGTGAATGTGTGTATGACTGTGCCCTGCGATGGAAATTTTGGTGAAACCAGGATAGTCATCCTGGTTAATGGTGAAGGGAGCACACCAGAGTGTGTTACAGAGTTACGCTAAAATTTCACTAGATAGTAGCCTATAGCATAAGTGAATTGTGATATCCTCTCAACTCTCAAATTTTCTTTGAGACTATGCCGTTATTAATGTCCTGCCCTACCAAAATCTGTATTCACACAGCGGCTCAGGTCAGGATCAGTCAGATTGTAGTGGGTTTGGACTAATGTGATGTTCAGGCATGGTAGATGGTGTGTTGATTGCTGAGGATTCCGCTCAGATCCCATTAGTTGTCTTGCCGCATCAGACCCAACTGTCATGTTCAGTGGCATGCTGAAACACATCATAATGGTTCAAGAGCCGTCATCTGCTTGGACCAGTTAGATTGCACCTGGCCTGACTGACAGGTGGCAGAGAGCCTGATTTGTTTTTCCTTCTGAACTGGCTTCTGAAACCTTGGAAAGAACTTCAGAGAGGGGGGAACAAGAAATTTAGAAAAGTCACCCTCTGAACCCACTTCCACAGCATGTGATTAGTAGGAGCTACAACTCTGGAGTGAAGCAATTTTACCAACTGAGTAGTAGAGATGAGTGCCTTAAGCCTTGAATCGTGTAATAGCCCACATAATTTCCCCTTAGACAGTTTGATCCTGTATTGTCTTCCTCAAATAAAAAAGAGAACAACAAAACCCGAGTTTTCACTTCTTGCTGCTTATTGTTTACTACTCCACCCCTTTTTTAATGGACCGCTAAGATCCTCCCACTCCTCTATATAACCCTATAAAGGCTTTCATTTCAGTTAAATGTTTCTCAAACAGGCCTAAAGGGCTTGATTTTGCTGCGTTTTTTTTTTTTTTTAAATTCTCAAAATTTGCGATGCAATTTGCAGAGTTTTTTGTGATTTTTTGCGGAAAACTACTTTAATTGGTGAAATCGCAATTGCACTAAATTGTCTTTCCCAGTGATGTCTGTTGGTAAGTGAGACCTTTTAGCTGTACTCATGTTCGATACACGTGAATCAAAAAGGGCTTTGGGGCTTTGGCTGAACGCGCGTTCACATGACGCGTCATGGCCCAAATCTGCGGAAAATCTGTGGTAAATTTGAAAATCCGAAAGTTCCTCTGAAAATCGCGGAGTTTGCGAAAATTCGCAAAATCCCGAAATCCTGGAAGGACTGCTTTTTGCTCCAGTCATTGGAGAAACCTTGACTAGTTTCAGACACCTTTAACCTGCTGTGTGTGTTGAACTGTTTGAAGCTACATGCCATTTTACTTGGCTTAATAGGCCTGAATGGAAGAAACTGGAGAAGCCAGTGGAAACACAAAGGGACACGGGGAGAATGTGAAACTCCACGCAGACATTAATCCAAGTTCAGAATCGATTCAGAAACACTGGAGCTGTGAGGCAGCAATGATACCCACTGCACCACTGTACCACCCACAGGTTGTGTTTTTTTTTTTTTTTTTTTCATATCATAGTTAATACTATAATCTTGGTCTATTTAAGAACTTGTCGGGGGGAACAGTATTTACTACCAGCACCTCCTATTTTTTTGCCATTGGTCTTTAGTTATTTAGCTAAACTAACCTGCATGTACTTTAAATAGAATCTTGCTACAAATAATGGTAGGAAGATTTAGGAGAAGCAATGTACCAAAGTAATAAGACCTATTTGCCTTTTGGCTCTCACTGCAGGCTCCAAAATAAGTTGATTTTTTTTCCTTTTTTTTTCAGTTTACTTTCTGATGAATACAAGTGTGTGTGTGTGTGTGTGTGTGTGTGTGTGTGTGTGTGTGTGTGTGTGTGTGTGTGTGCGTGTGTGTGTGTGTGTGTGTGTGTGTGTCAGTGTCACTCCGTATGGTAATCCCTCTATAGTGCATAGCACTCCCGTCACTCTCACTATACCCCAAGCAGAGCCTAGACCTGACTGCTGTAATGGCTAGCAATTTTCTTCTGGTGAAGTGTGACTCATTCGGTGTCCTCTAAATTAGGAACAAGAGACAGCACTATCGTTTGCCATCAGATTACTTTCTCAAGTGCCGTCCCACTCCCCTGCTAGCACACGATCATTATCCTTGTAGCCAAGAAGTGCACAGGAAAAGGGGCTCTCTGTTTAAGGCTCCTATGTTTAGGACCTTTCCGGAAAATTCAACCATAGCATTAGAGCTGGTAGAGCCTCACTCATGTCAAAGCTTTTGCTATGCTAGGATGCCATGCTAGGATGCTCGCTTCATCCAATAGATGCCTTCCTGACAAGAAAATCACCATAACACTTGTCAGCTCGACGATCCTGGATTTGTTCCTGAGTTTGGGTGATTGTCTGTATGGAGTGGTTATGCATGGAGTTACTTGTTCTCCCTGTGTCCATGTGGGTTTCCTACAGGTTCTTTGGTTTCTTCCCACCTCCCAAAAACTAAAATGCTATTAGGTCAACTGGCTACTCCAAATTGGCCCTGTGTGTGCATAAATGTTTGCATGATGCCCAGCGATGGACTGGTGTCCCATCCAGGGTGTATTCCCACCTCACGGCCAGTGTTCCCAAGATAGGCTCTGTATCAACCGTGACCCTGACCAGGATAAAGTGCTTACTGCAGAGGAATGAATGTGGAATACAGTGCTGTGAAAAACTATTTGCCCCCATCCTGACGTCTGGGAGTAAACACACAATACAGTTTTGATTATTATTATTTTTTTATTGAAGCAAAAAAAGTTATCCAACACCTTTCACCAATGTGAAAAACGAATTGCCCCCTTAAACGTAAAATCTGGTTGTGCCACCTTTAGCAGCAATAACTGCAACCAAACGCTTCCGATAACTGGAGATCAGTCTTTCACTGTAGCTGCTGTTTGCTGTGTGTTTTGTCCTAGTTATTTGCACGAGTGTACATGTTTATCACCCAACAAATTTGATAAAAAGACTGATAGTGGAATCTTGTACAAATAACTAATAATACAGCTTTACATCTTAGGACCAGGACTATCAGATTGGTACAGAATGGCATTTTTCTGGCCCGTTATAATAAAATGATGTCAAATCATTAAAAACAATAAAGTATTGAATAAAGTTAAACCATCAAGGCCCTACTGAAATATTTAACTACATATAGGAAATATTTTAGCACTATCTAATAAAGAAAAAGTGTCATTTTTCACAACTGTCATTTTTCAGTCATATTCAAGACACATTTGTAGATGTAGACTTCTTGACATGACTAAGTTTGTGGGTTTTTTTGCCATTTAGTGCAGGACGCTTATTGGAAGAGAACTTAAGCACAATCAAAAATCAGTATGAAGGCATGCATTTGCATTTCAGGTATATCGTGTATAATATCTTCAGAAATGATTGAAAATTAACTTTTGATTGGCAGAATATTTTCAATTAAATGATCACAGTTCTAAAACAAAGATGTTTCTCCAACTTGGTGTTGGCCAGTAGTAAATAACACTGCTCCCCAGTACTTCATTGAAGATATTTATTAAACATACAGTATAGGCCAGGGGTGTCCAATCTTATCTGTGAAGGGCCGGTGTGGGTGCAGGTTTTCATTCCAACCAAGCAGGAGCCACACCTGATTCCACCTGTTTAATCAGCTGAGGTATCTAAACTGTGCTGCAGGTATATAAAACTGGTGACTAGGATCTCCCTGATGGGTCCATGAATTTATTTATCCATCCATCTATTTTCTGTACCGCTTATCCTACACAGGGTCATGGGGAGTCTGGGGTCTATCCCAGGGGACTCAGGGCACAAGGCACCCTGGACACCCATCGCAGGGCACAATCACACACACACTCATACACCCTTTCACACACTACAGACAATTTAGAGATGCCAATCAGCCTACAGTGCATGTCTTTGGACCAGGGGAGGAAACCAGAGTACCTGGAGGAGACCCCTGAAGCACAGGGAGAACATGCAAACTCCACGCATGCAGGGAAGAGGCAGGAATTGAACCCCCAACCACAGAGATGTGAGGCAAATGTGCTAACCACTAAACCACCGTGACCCCCTATGATTATTTATTATATTTATTATATATTTATTATTATATATAAGTAATGATGATAGAGATTACTCGCAATCACTATACACAGAGGGCCATATTCATAATTCAAATGTTAAGTCAGTATTTATGCGGGGAAAGTTACGTGTATTCAGAGATGAGTTACGCAGCTGCTTAAGTCGATTTTCTGGGCGCTCCATTCACTTATGCAAATCACACTCCGATTAGAAGCGTCCAGCGAAAACTGAGCTTTTCGGAAAAAGCTCTCCCAAGTGGATAAATTTGAAAATGGCATTTTCGCGTTGTAACGCGATGACTTATTTTTAGTCATGTGACACAGTCATGTGACCCATTCAACTCAAAACAAACAAGATGGTGTACCATATTGTACTTCAGTTGTGCCTGCTATCCAGTTTGATAGCTTTGTTAAAGATTAATGCCACTTCGTATAACCTTCATATAGCTTTTTAAATAAACGCCTCACGGAAATGATGCAGGCCAAAGCTTATGTTTTTACGCGTGCACAGTATAGGGATGTCTGCGTTTTCAGACGTTTCAGTGTGGAACGAGCAATTTTTGGAAAACGTTCGCAAACGCCGGTGTAGACGGAGAGTGTTTTAAAAAGGAAAATGCAGTTTTCAGATCTATCCATATTAATGTGCACGTAGCCTAAAGCTCATTTACCTAATACAAGCTTAAATAGTGACTATAAGTACAATTGTAATAAAACTAAACTTGGATGAAATTAATACATTTTCTCATAGCTTCGATCATAAGGGGTCAGTGTTTTTTTTTTTTTTTTTTTAATTAATTAATTAATTTATTTATTTTTTATACACTAAATCTTGCCCCGGCAGTATAAAATTTGAGAAATTCTGACTTCCTTACACCCACTCAACTAAACAGGTTGTGTGTTCAGCAAACCTAAGTGCTGTTCGCTTGCAGGGTCGCTGACAGCAAAAGAAAGAAAGAGAGAGAGAGGGTGACAGGTGTAGATGGCCTGGTGACATTATGATGCTGACTAGGGGAAGGCAAACCCACGCTCAGAGAGAGAGAGAGAGAGAGAGGGAGGCAGTCAGGTGTCAGGTTCGCTTAATGTGTTAAGGGACAGAAGGATGACACATGCTTCTAGAAGAAAGGATAAAAGACCTGCACAAAACTGCGTCAGCTGATGGATGAAAACACCATTCCACACACACTCACTCACTCACTCATTCACATACAACCTTTGTGCTGATCAGCGTGTTCCACAGAGCTGACTTAGGGTATACAAAAAAACTTGCTAAAAGTAAAACCACTCGTATTTAAAAAGATGACTCAAGTAAAAGTAGCCATTAAAAACTAAACTGACCACTCAGCAAAGTGTAATGGGAAAACAAACTTTTTGGAATTTTACCCCATTTTCTCCCAGTTTGGTCATTTGCTAATTCCCACCCACTAGCTAGCTCCCCCCTCTGACACGGCAGCTGCCAGCCAGGGAGGGTGAAGGCTAGCATGTGCTTCTTCTGAGACATGTGAAGTCATTGCATGCTTTCAGACTGCTACTCATGTTCTGTCACAGCAAATCTGAACACTTGGAGGAAAGCGCTATCCGCCCTCTCACGCATACACACCTCTCAGACCTCAAAGATTAGTTCATAGTCAATCAGTGTTGCTCTGATTGACAGGAGAGAAAGTAATGATGTCCCTCTCACTCAGAGAGTTATATGGAAGGAAATTTGTGCCAAAACAAATTACTGAATGTAAATTTTCAAGAGATGAACAAAAATATACAACGAGAAAGAAGAAAAACACTCTGAAACTGAGAACAGTGAACTCGGTGACAACGATGTAGTATGGTCTTCAAATAAACAACATTCTGCGTTAAGAGTTTTCTAAGCTTCCTTTTCGCTAATCATGGTTTCTGAATGCGCTGCCGGAGTTTTCATTTACGCTTTCAAAGTTTTCATTTATGCTCCACAATTTTTACGTTCGCCATTCTGGCACAAATCTCACGTGTGGGCGGGCTTAACAGCAATTTACTCTCATTGGCTAGTGAGATTCAACACAGAATGCTGTTTATTTGAAGACCATGTTACATCTTTGTCACTGAGTTCACTGTTCTCAGTTTCAGAGTGTTTTTCTTCTTTCTCGTTGTATATTTTTGTTCATCTCTTGAAATTTTACGTTCAGTAATTTGTTTTGGCACGCATTTAATTCCATAGAGTAAGCCAATTACAGTCTCAGGGACTCTTGGCTCCAGATGGCTATGGCATCCTCGGGATTCAAATGTGCCATCTCACAATGATATGAACACTTTTCTGTTGTGCCAGGGATAATAAACTTTTGACTGTGACACTGAGCTTTTCAGTGCAAGATATATTCACTGGACTGAAAAACATCTAATTAAATTTTTTATTTTTTTTATAGGGCCATTGTTTGAAAAACCAATTCTGTAAACAAGATACGAAGCTTGTTTGACGGCAGGCTACGGAAGAAGTCTCTGGTTGGTCATTTACAATGCCAGTCAGTGGTTCTTAGTTACATTTTGTGACAGAAAGTGCCAGATTCTTTAATAATAGTTAGAAGTCTGGTTTCTGAGACTAGTTTCTACATATAGAAATTATGATGGTGATGTATATGTGCTGTTGGTTGATGACGTGAATTTGAATATCTAAGGTCAGTCAAGTTTAACTCAATGCATTGTGCAAGTTTTACTTGCACAATTTCTCAGATAAAAAAAAAAAAAAAACTTGTATGAGTGGGCCTTACAAGTGAAAATGTACCGTTGTTAAAACTATCTATATGAATACATCCATCCATTTCCTGTACCGCTTATCCTACACGGGGTCGCAGGGGAGCCTGGAGCCTATCCCAGGGATCACAGGGGACACAGGGCAGGGGACGCCCTGGTCAGGGAGCCAGCCCATCACAGATCACAATCACACACACATTCACACACCCATTTACAGACTATGGACAATTTGGAAATGCCAGTAAGCCTACAATGCATGTCTTTGGACTGGGGGAGGAAGTCCCGAAGCATGGGGAGAAGCTCCATGAATGCAGGGCAGAGGCAGGAATCAAACCCCCCCAACTCAAGCCTTGGAGGTGCGAGGCAAATGTGCTAACCACTAAGCCCCCAATATGAATACAGTTTAATCAAAAACTTAATTTGTAAAATGTAAGAATAAATTAAATAGAGTAAATGTAGAGTGTTGCTACTCATCTTTGCACTTATATAGCGGCAATCCTCACCAGCTCATTGTTCCTATCTCTGGCGTTTTGGTTACTCTGTGTTTTGGAGCTCGGAGGTTTGTTTGCTTTGCCGTGATTTGGCAGATCTGTGGGAAGGAGCGCTAGCTAGTGGATGGGAATTTGCAAATGATCAAACTTGAAAATGATGTTTCAAAAATTTTACTCTCCGCCATCTTGGAAATTCTTCTATGAATGAGATGAAGTTCTGGGTTTCCAGAAGACACAGGGTTGATAAAGAGAGACCGGTCTTGGGACCGGTCCCTCTTAACCCCTCCCTAAAGTCTCAAACTGCTTGATGTAGTGTAGACTATAGCGAGCGAGGGGAAATGAAACTTGCACGTCTCAGTGTTTCACACCCACAAATACCTTTGTGTGCTTGAAATTCACAAATTCAGTTGCGCTGTCTGTTAATGTCAGAGCTCGTCAATAATGCCACTCAGGCCATTCGTCCTTGTGCTCTCAAGGATACTACTTTTGAGTGTCTCAAAGTCTCCATACATAAGGGAAATTACCACGTTTTTGCAAAATGTCTTCCAAAATTTTTCATACTTAGTTTATATTATATATATTTTTTTCAGATAGCCATTAAGAATGCCTTTGATAAAAGAAGAACGTAATCATTCTTATGGTTGGAATCGGGAAGCTGTCGCAAGGTTGCGATGGACTCCACACGATACTGTTGCCAAACTTATTTACAAAAAGACTGGAAGTCCACGAACATCCACTGACAAAGGCACAAATGACGTGGTCCTGGCAAACATACCCCCCTATGTATAGAGACTTTTGGGACACCCTGTATTTAAACACCATAAACGGGTGTTCTACACCATCATGAATGGTGTGTATGTGTGTGTCTCCCCTGTGTGTCCAATCTGACTTACTTGTCTTCTTGCATCTACTCTTACTTTTTGGCCTGTGGAACATTCTGTAACAAGGTCAAAGCAAAGCCTGTCTTCTCACACTGAATTGTTTATCAGTTTAGAGGCAGGCTATCTATAGGGCCAGCTCTAATTGCAGAGGTGCACTTGCTTTGGGCCTGTAACATGCCAGTCTATCTCCATGGCAGCGGGAGTAGAAAGAGGGATAAAGTGACAGTGCGGCCAGTAAGCTACACCCTGGTTCAGTTTTGCCCTCTCTTTGTCGTGAGCCATAGCGGGATGCTCCGAGAGTCCCATGAAAGTTTGACGAGAATTTGACACAGAAGGACTTATTGTTTTCTGCCTGTCAGTATAAAAAGGCAGGATCATCAATCAACACAGTGCTGTGATACTGCCAGTGGTGTGTGTGTGTGTGTGTTTGTGTGTGTTTGTGTGTGTGTGCTTGCCCACGTGCTCATATGTACATCTGCATGTGGGTGTGTGTGTTTGGAATTGTGTCTGGTAGAGAAGGCAGTAACCCAAGCTTTATAGATTGTGCGTCAGAGATGTTTTTCTCAAGGCTGTCACTACTGACAGAGGATCTCTCTCTCTCTCTCTCTCTCTCTCTCTCTCTTTTCCCATTGTTTCTTTCTCTCTGTGTGTCTCTCTCTCTAATGATCATTTAATTAATATGCCTTAATGCAGATTACATCATCCACCACTCTTGGCATTTGTCACTTGTGTGTGTGTGTGTGCGCGTGTGTGTGTGTGCGGGTGTGTGTGTGTGCGCGTGACACTCTGATTTTGTGCACTGAGGCAGTTCTGTTAAAAGTGAGGCTAAAGGTTCCCAGTCATGCTAGATTAGCCATGGCTAATCGCTGCTTCAAAGGCTCAGAGCGCATGTGAAGGGAAAGGCCGGGGTGTAAATACTTGTTAGACTCTTGCTTAGGGCCCTGTAAGCTGCTCTTTATCGACTGTCTTTGCGAGTTGTGCTCCAGCATCGGAAACAAAGCCCACGGTAATTAATCCTAACAGCTCTGGCACTCCCCGTCCTGCTATATGTTATTGGAGCCAGCACATTATAGGCTCTGAGCACTAAATCCATCATTAATGCGCAGCCTTCATGGTGGTAAACATGTCATTAGTGGAGGAAGGCTGGCTGCCTTGGTCTTCATCATTCAATTTAGTAGCTGAAAAGGCCACTCGACTATAAATGACACAAAATGGTTATGCGTGGCTCGTGCACGTTCTTGTGTGTTTGTGTGTGACTGTGAGCAAAAGTATCTCCACTCTGTGGGCTGTTTGGAAAAACCGGGTCCAAATCTAGTGTCATGATGAAAATATAGACAAACGTAGTAATCACAGGCAAATCCGTAATTGTAATACAGATGTACGGGCAGGCAGATTCAAGATGTAAATATACTGTACGTGGGACATGGATTTGAAACTATGAGGTCAGGGATCTAGACTTTACAATCACGGTGGTAACCCAAGACCTCATCAGCAATATAAACAAATGAGTATACTGTGCCTTCCAGAATTATTGGCACACCATCATAAAAAAACAAACAAGCATTCATTCATTCATCTTCAGTAACTGCATCATCCTGTTCAGGGCAGTGGTGGATCCAGAGCCTATCCCATGAACATATAAGATAAACGAAATACTTCATATCCACTGGCTGTGCATTCATTCATTGATTGATTTCAGTGATTGATTTTTTTTTCTTTTCTCTGTCCCACTTCCAAAAGCATTTTGCCTCGAATGTACGGGGAGTCCGATGACAAAATACAGCATGAATTTCATATCCAGTCCAAGCAGGATTTCGCTCAGATATTTTGAGATTGTTGTGGCCAAAAATGCTTGATTTTTTCCCCTCCACTAATATTGGCACCCTTGGTAAATATGAGCAAAGAAGGCTGTGAAAAGTTGTCTTTATTGTTTAACCTTTTAATCTTTTGTTCAAAAAATTCACAAAAATACTCTGCTTTCATGGATATCAAACAACTGCAAACACAACACAGGTTTATCAAAAAAAAAAAAAAAAAACTTTGTTAAATATACAGTATGTGTGCCACAATTATTGTCAATACTTTGCTACCTCCCTTTGCTAAGATAACGGCTCTGAGTCTTCTCCTATAATGCCTCCTATAAAGGTTGGAGAATACATGGCAAGGGATCTGAGACCATTCCTCCATACAGAATCTCTCCAGATCCTTCACATTTTGAGGTCCACGCTGGTGGACTCTCCTCTTCAGTTCACCCCACAGGTTTTCTATGGGTTTCAAGTCAGGGGACTGGGATGGCCAGGGCAGGACCTTGATTTTGTGGTCAGTAAACCATTTTTGTGTTGATTCTGATGTACGTTTTGGATCATTGTTCTGCTGGAAGATCCAACCACGGCCCATTTTAAGCTTCCTGGCAGAGGCAGTCAGGTTTTCATTTAATATCTGTTGATATTTGATAGAGTCCATGATGCCATGTATCCTAACAAAATGTCCAGGTCCTCTGGCAGAAAAACAGCCCCAAAACATTAAAGAGCCACCACCATATGTAACCGTGGGCATGAGGTACTTTTCCATATGGCTACCTCTCTGTGTGCACCAAAACCACCTCTGGTGTTTATTGCCAAAAAGCTCTATTTTGGTTTCATCTGACCATAGAACCGGATCCCATTTGAAGTTCCAGTAGTGTCTGGCAAACTGAAGATGGTTGAGTTTGGTTTTGGATGAGAGTAAAGGCTTTTTTCTTGAAACCCTTCCAAACAACTTGTGGTGATGTAGGTGACTTCGGATTGTAGTTTTGGAGAATTTCTGACCCCAAGACACAACTAACTTCTGCAACTCTCCAGCTGTGATCCTTGGAGATTTTTTGGCTACTCGAACCATCCTCTTCACAGTGTGTTGAGACGATATAGACACACGTCCAATTCCAGGTTGATTCATAACATTTCCAGTTGACTGGAACTTCTTAATTATTGCCCTGATGGTGGAAATGGGCATTTTCAATGCTTGTGCTATTTTCTTCCCATTTTGTGAAGCTCAACAACTTTTTGCTGCACATCACAGCTATATTCCTTGGTCTTTGTTACCCATTGTTATGAATGACTAAGGGAATTTGGCCTATATGTTACCTCATATTTATACCCCTGTGAAACATGAAGTCATGGTTGAATAATTTCCTGTTCCAAGTCAGCCAGGTATACTAAAAAATATGTAAAATATCAATGGGAATATACTTCAAATATATTTTTTCTCATATGAATTCATGGGGTGCCAATAATTGTTGCACACCTATATTTAACAAAGATTTTTTTTTTTTATATATATATACACATGTATACACATATATTTAACAAATAGGATTTTTGTGAATTTTTTGAACAAAAGATTAAAAGGTTAAACAATAAAGACAATTTTTCACAGCCTTCTTTGCTCATATTTACCAAGGGTGCCAATATTAATGGGGGGCTCTGTATGCTAGGGCACGGGGACCGTTCACACTGCAACAACTTATCAAACGCTCCACTCATTGCACCAGAGGCCAAGTGGGTCACTGTCTTACAGTAGCACACGTGAATCATGTTGAAATGTGAGCTTCACTCACATTTCACTCACAATACACTCACAATCTTTGGAAAAGCACACACAAGACGAATGGAGTAGGAGAGAGCGAGAGACAGAGAGAGAGAGAGAGAGAGAGAGAGAGAGAGAGAGAGAGAGAGAGAGAGTGGATCAGGGTGTCTAGCCAATGACAGGTTTATTCGCTGTTTGAGTTGGTGTCAGGAGAGGAGAAAGGATTAAGCAGTACATCTGCACTCCCTCTCCCTCTTTCACACACACATGTTCTTCAGTGTTTTAGCACTGGTTTTATGTTCTGGAAAATTCCACTCCTGCTTTCACAACCATGTGGGAGCACTATAGTGCATTCTGCGAGAGCAATGATTATGGAAGCTCCCCAAAATCATCAGAATAAGGGACACAGTGCTCTTAAAATGGCTGACTGACTCTCATGTTTGGCCACCTAACCAATGACTGAAGGTATTCTATGAAGCATTTTAGTATGGCTACTCTTACCATTGCTACCACTAATGATGAGAATTTCCTGATGTCCACATTAATTTCAGTTAATGCAGTCAGCACCTGTTTTACATAATAATCCTATGGAGTCAACAGTATTTTCAAAAACACCCTGAGCTTCATTTGGGATGCCCTAAGCATTTTGGAACAGCATTTTTTAAAATATGAATAAATGCTTTGACCAGCGGTTTTCATCAGAAAAAGACGTTACGTGTGAACGCAGCCTAACTTTGTTTAGCTACCAAGCCACATAAGATACGAACGTTAGTTCAGTCGAGGTATATATGTAACATCAACTAACTAGCTTTGCTGGCTAACGTAACTTAATTCAGTACATGAATATCTATGCAAGTTATCTCGCAATTACTTTAGTTGTAAAATAGGCTACATTAGTTGTATCATTTCTCCATCTGCTATCGCTGTTGTTAGCATCCACAAGAATTACTCTCTAACAAAAAAAGTTTATACTGCATTTATTCTTACCTTATCGATGGCTTGCAACTTGCTTATCCGAGTCGATGGCTGTAACGACCATCCCGAGTTGACGGTACAGAGAAATATCCAATCAGCTGTTTGATTAGCTTGGCGATGAGCATCTGTCACACACCAATCACACAAATGTTCGTCCATACACTGATTGTTGATTGTCAGGTCATTCCTGTTGCCAGCTTAGCTTTCCGTTTGAGATCAAGCCACCTGTCTGTTTTTTTGTCAGTGCATAGAACTCTCACCGTTGTTTTTACAGTCATTCTGACATGTCGCCTAAATGCCTTTTAACGTTCATTCGGCTTAAGGCGCTCCACAAAAACACTTACACGCTGTGCCTAAGCCTTTCTATGGTAGGGAAAATACTTCATTAACCTACTTGAGCACACATTACATCCTTCCTAATCTTACTCCACTCGACTGGTTTAATGTAGCTTACAGAGTAACCAAATAAACTTCCCATACACACTTGGAGTCACTTATTAGGTCTATATTTCTCCATTTAAAATCTAAAGTCTACAATCTGTTGACTAGTTTTTTGCTAGGTAGTGGTGGAGTGAGTTGCTGATTCGTTCACCCTGTAGATTCCCTCACAAGCTTTGAGAAACATCTGAACTCTCAGCCCTTATAAGAGCAACTGAATATTACTAGACCTTGGAATCACTTGATTTGGTTCTCTTGGATAAATTTAGCTCTATATATGAGACCATATATGAGACAAACGTGAATAATGATAATACAAGTGATAATTAAGTATAACCAATACCCACACACATTTTCTAATCAGCTTTCCCATAAATTATCCGCTTATAATAACCAGGCTGTTTTACTTACCAGTTTTTCCAACTCTAAAATCGGCCCCTTTATAATCACACTGTATACTCGCCTAGTCTCTTATATGCTAATAAGATTTTGGCCATCACCTGCAGTTATCATGCACTTGGTTTTGGTCAGTTAGGGGAACTTTAGCCTTCCACTTGTATGCTTGTTATAGATAAAAAAAATATATAAATAAATAAAAACAAATGCCAGAGGAACAAATGTAAATGTGTGTTGTTCCAGACCACATATTAAATTTATCAGGCGCTGCTGGGGATGTATGTCTCTGGCTTTTCTTCTTACCAGCAGCTAAATGTTCTAGTACCCTGTTCCATGAAGAAGAATAAATTATGTTCGGTCGTCATGTTTGGTTATTTGTTATGAATTCAATTTGCTGTTATAGAACCTACAGACTAAATGAGAAAGAGAATAAAAAGTATGATTAGTTTGGGAATGTAACACGGTTACTGGTCGCTGTTGACACTGCTTTTGCCATAATTATTTGTATTCACTTTAGATGAGTTTAGGGTTCTTTGAATGTAAAAAAAAAAAAAAAAAAAAAAAACAGCTTTGGGAAATTGTTTATTCTTTTAGAGAACAAACTTAATTAGAATTTCTTCATCAGTAGCTGTTACATAATCGGTATAACGTAATCAATATAACAATAATAAGATTGAGCACAAATATGTTTAAAATACATTTGAAAGACGACTACTATAGCTATGTTTGCATCCACATATTTTTATGCGATATCCCAAAATTCGCGCTGGATGGAAACACCACCTGCAAATAAAATCTCCAGAATGCGCATAAAAAACTTATGCGCTCAGTTAGAATCGCATTTACAGAATTAATTCCTTGATGCACATCAAAAAAGTCATGTGAATTTGCCTCAACAAATCATGTGATTGGATAATTGGTTGATGGACATTCTGTGCATGTGGCCAACTTATACAGCGCGATGGCAGCGTGTTTTTCTGTGGGAGTTGGGACGCGGTGGGTCACATAACTGTACTAACCAGCGGACCAGTCTCGTTGCACAGCATCGCAAATGTTGTTTTTGTCATTCTGAAATGCCTGAGCCAAAGTGATTCGGTATAATTACCTCCCAGAACTTACCTCCCAGAACTGTCTCACACAATTCCCTTCCCAAATATCAGGCATCCGGCTCTGATCGTAAGATAACATGAGGTTTGTGATAGTGTTTTGTCTGCGCGCTCTGAAGCGCAAATCATTTATTATTGGAAAAAAAGAGCTGCAGTGGCTTCCCTGAGTGTAACAACTTCCAAAACCTTATTCGCAAAAGTTTTATGTGGCGAGATTCCAGTTTTTCACATTTAAAGTCAGATTCGCGACTTGGATGGAAACATGGCTTATGGTATGTACAAGATGTCAGACTTAATATAAACCAATGGGTTGATTTAAGTCGGGTCAGACTGGCCCAATAATGAACATCTCTGGTTAGTTGGTGCTCATTAGTATGGTCCTACCCTGAATGCTCAGAATACGTAAAAGCTAACCAGATGCCCAGAAGAATAGAAAAGTCACTTCTAGCAGCGGATCTGGTAGATTTACAAGCTCATGTTCAGTCACCTAGACTTGAGAACTCGCTTCCAAAATCATCTTCCAATCTAATTCCAACGTCTCCTGTGCATTCACACACAAAACAAAGCCCTCTGCATGCGTTCTGTGGCAACAGGGTTCAAGTTCATGTGTAGGAGACAGAGAGTTCGTTCAGACATGCTGGCACGTGATACTGATCGGTAGTAATGATTGGTCAGTCTGCATTAAATGTGATTCAATATTCAGAGAGGTTGCAGAAAAAACGTGTGGAAAGGTCAAGCTGTAATATTTTAACACACACTGGGAGGCTTGCTCTCCCACACCTCTAATCACATACACACTTTTATTCAGCCGGTTCAATCAAATCAATCAGTGCTGTCTCGCCTATCTGCACAGGTAGTATATATATATATTTGTGTTTGGTGTATTTTTGTGTATGTGCATGAAACAGAGAGAGGAAGAAAAGCCTTCATTTACCTATAGGAATATAATTGTTGAATCCATGCATTGTTCTCAAAGGTCCAATTGAAACATATTTTGTAATTTCAGTCCTTTATATTTGGCAAAATAATATTTGCTGATACAAGGCTCATTAAAGTCAATAAAACGCATCAGTTATACTCGGCCAGTTACCCACATCCTGTTTGATATGTGTGTAGCTCACTTATTACAGTGGAAATGTATGCTGTTAATTGAATTCTTTCTCTCTCTCTCTCTCTCTCTCTCTCTCTCTCTCTCTAAATCTGTGTGTGTGTGTGTGTGTGTGTGTGTGTGTGTGTGTGTGTGTGTGTGTGGTTTGCATCTTGTGGTATGACCCCTATATTTCTGCACGAATGGTGGATTGTGATACCTTCATCCCTGCCCTGTGAAGGTTGTCGGTGATGTCACTGACTGTTGCTTTTGGGTTTTTCTTCACAGCTCTCACAGTGTTTCTGTCATCAACTGCCGCTGTTTTCCTTGGCCGACCTGTTCGATGTCTGGTTGTTAGTGCACCAGTGGTTTCTTTCTTTTTCAGGACATTCCAAATTGTTGTATTGGCTATGCCCAATGTTTGTGCAATGGCACTGATTGATTTCTCCTCTTTTATCAGCTTCAAAATGGCTTGCTTTCCACCCATAGACAGCTCCCTGGTCTTCATGTTGGTTTATCCTTTTTAACAACAAATGCCGTCTTCACAGACAAAATCCAGGGCTCAGACCAAGAGTAGAAATTCAGAGCTATTAATTGTTTAAACAATCAGTTTAACAGGGCACACCTGGGCAACAAGAAAAACCCATCAGTCACGTGTTCCCATATTTTTGAGCACTTCAAAAATGTGTGAATTCAAACAAAAGTTGCTATGTTCTAAGTTGTTTAACACATCTAGTAAATACCAAGAAATGAAAGCTGAAATTCTGATCTATCGTGTAATATATCGTCTGATCTATCATCAAATATTCATCTTTAAATCTTAAAACCAAATGTATTCAGTGTATAACAAAAAAAAAAAAAAGAATTGGCCTTGCCTTTCTAATACTTTTGGAAGCGACTGTAGAAACGTTACATCGGAGTACGCTGCTAAGTTACCACTCAAAACTATGCAGTCTTATTTTTCTCAATAAAAATAGCAGATAAGCCAAACGACATGTGAATCTAGATGACAATTGTGTTTTGATTGAACTCTTTGATATGAACTGACCCACTGAAAGCCCCACCCCCTTCCTCGTCTCACATTAGTAATGTCTAGACTGGATTTTCTTGCTTAAAAAAATATGCGACCCTCGCTTTCTGTCAAGATAAAGGATTTAAGTTTATTAATGGAAAAATAAAATATATCAATGTATGTTTGACTTAGCTAACATTAGACACATACAGTTGCAATCAAAATTATTCAACCCCCCATTGCAAATCAGGATTATTGTCAAAATTTACAGACTTTCAGCTGTTTGCAGTGAACAAACAAAAGCAATTGAAATAGTTCAACACAATGAATGCTTCAAGTGTTTTCCCCAAATTCAACTAAAATGCAACTTATAATGACTTCTCCGGTCTGAAAATTATTCAACCCCTTCATGGCAAGCATCTTTAGTACTTAGTAGAACACCCTTTTGCTGTTATGACCTGCTGCAAATGAGATGCATAGCTAGACAACAGCTTCTGGCAGCGTTCTTGAGGAATCTTAGCCCATTCCTCATGAGCAATGGCCTCCAGTTCAGTAATATTCTTGGGTTTGTGTGCTGCAACCGCCTTCTTCAAATCCCACCAGAGATTTTCTATGGGGTTCAAGTCAGGTGACTGTGATGGCCCTGTAGAATCTTCCAGGACTTTTTTCTGCAACCAAGTCTTGGTGGAATTTGAGGTATGCTTGGGATCATTGTCCTGTTGGAAGGTCCAATGACGCCCAAGCTTCAGCTTCCTCACAGACAGCATGATGTTTTCTCCTAGGATTTCCTAATACTTCAATGAATCCATCTTGCCTTCCACACACTGCAGGTTTCCAGTGCCAGAGGATGCAAAGCAGCCCCAGAGCATCCTCGAGCCACCACCATGCTTGACTGTGGACATTCGTTGTGTTGAACTACTTCAATTGCTTTTGTTTGATTTGTTCACTGCAAACAGCTGAGAGTCAAATTTTGACAATAACCTGATTTGCAATGGGGGTTGAATAATTTTGATTGCAACTGTATATACATCAGTCACAATTTTTTTTGGCAGAAAGAGAAAAGAAACATGCAATTAAGCATACAATCTAACACCATAATTTTAAGAGATGATCATAAGAAACTCTGTGAACTGGAGTGTGTTTATACAGTTGTGTACGGTAGCCACCGGGTGCTTAAGGAAAATGTTGTCACTTGTCTGTTTTAGTTAAGATGTAGACACTAGAAAAGATTACATGCACACTTTCTTATTAACTGCTGCACATATAAAGAAAGTAAGCATTTCTACTATCAACTTTTCTACTGTCTGCGTGTAAACCTTTCTAGTGTCTATATTTGAAATAAAACAGAAGTTTTTCCTCCCCAAGTGCCTGATGGTTACTGTATATATGTGCATGACAATTTCTACCTTTGACAAATGATTTGTGAAAGGACTATATCGAATTGTGATACATTGTGATACGTCATTCACATAAAATACAATGCAATCTTTAAGGCAGCCATCTCACCTTTACTTACGTCTCTGATTTACAGACTTCGCAGTGTGGTCGGGGTGTTTCAGAGTGGCATAAGATTCTAAATAGTTTTTTTTTTTTATGCATCCCCATTCCTAGACTAAGGTTTATTCCTCCAATTACTATGTGCAGCTTTTAAAACATATTGTTTTCACCTCGTAAAAATGAAAAAATAATGACATTTCCATTAAGGCTCTCATTCCAATTTTCATAATATTTATGTAATCAAGTGCAAAAAGGTTCAAGTTTTAAGTTTCCATTTTCTATTTTTAGTTGCTTAACATATGTTTATCTGAACCCATGTCTTCTAAATTTCTGGGCAAGATCACCCATCTGTTGATTAACATAAGAAAAGGGTGTGCTATTTATGGTATCTGTGGTATATTAGGTTATCCCAGTGGAACACATTTATGTGGCTGAATTTTATTTCCATGATGTTCAGTCTGACAAACCGTGCACTATGAAGCTGAGTGCACTAAGTAGGTACCACAACACTATTGTATCTACCCTATGTAGTGAATGTAAATAGTGAATAGGAAGCCATTTGGTATTTGGACTATAACTGGGTTAAAAATGTCTGATAAAATTGATGGCTCGTTAATATTCAATTTGTAAAGGAATTTGACGGCCCCGTTCACTGGTGTTTATTTTTCATCAGAGATGTTTGGGACTGTTGGGATTTGAATGAAAATGAAAAAGCCTATATATTTGTATGTCTATAGCTTTGTAAAAGGTCAAAACCCTGGAGCTGTCTAGTTGATTACTGGATTACCTTGATAAAATATCAGTGAAATGATCTATGTGGATCATCAGGTAAATAAACAGACTGTTAGCAGTGCTAATACTAATCAAGTACTAATACTAATCATTAGCAGTGCCAGACTAGTCAAGAATGATCTAATTGTTTGCACACTGCAAAAAAAAAAAGACATCTTAACAAGTGAAGATACCTTGAGTATAGTCAAATGTATCTAGTATTTCTTATTAAAATAAATCAAATATAAGATTATTAAACCTATTTCAAGCCATTTGTACTCATTTCAGGCTTGAAATAGTTTTATTCTATTGGCAGATAATTTTGCTCATTTTAAGCATTTATTTCTAGAAAGAAGAAGAAGAAAAATTAGATGCCAACAGAATAAGAAGACTACAAGCTTGAAATTAGTAATAATATCCATAAATAGGTTTAATGATCTTATATTTGGTTTATTGTGATCATATAATAAAAAATACTAGATAGATTTGACTATATTCACTTGCTAAGATGATTTTTTATTTTTTTTTGCAGTGCAATCAACATCCAAAGTTAAAGAGTTGCTGTAGTAATTGCTAGAAAAGTGAATTTGCATACTGTACCTACAGTTTGTGGTCTAAATGTGGTCTATATGTGTGTGTGTGTGTGTGTGTGTGTTTGTGTGTGTGTGAGAGAGAGAGAGAGAAAGTGAGAGAGAGAGAGAGAGAGAGAGAGAGAGAGAGAGAGAGAGAGAGACAGAGAGAGAGAGCATCTTGCAATTGCAGCAGACAAAATATGAGATGACAGAACTATCTCTGGAGCTGTCATTAGCTACACTTCTGCAGAACTGTGCATCTAATTTATCTTTCCCTTTCCCATCTACTGAAGCATCTGGATGTGTTTCAGCCTATGTATGAGCGTGAGATGAAAGACAACCAGTTTGTACTGTATCATGCAGGGAAGTGTATGATCAGCAGAGGGATGAATCTCCACCTAATATTACAGACTGAATTTTCTTGTGTATGTCTAAGAAAGTTATTGAAGGTTCAATATGAGCCAGTATGCTATAAAACTCTTATATAATGCTTTCTTTTCTTTCTTTCTTTTTTTGCAGTGTGCTGTTTTGTGGTGCACAAAAGGTGCCATGAGTTCGTCTCGTTCTCCTGTCCCGGGGCTGACAAGGGTCCAGACACAGATGTAAGTAAAAGTCGCAGAGACTTGTCCACGGTTTTATATTGAGTGCGCCAAGTGAATGGATGCTCAAAGTCCAAGGCAATCAGATCATGTAAATTAGTGTGTATTCTCCCCCTCCGATTCATGCCTGAGACACTTAGGTTACTTGCTCAAATAACACAAATGAATGACTCATGACATTTGGCTCAATGTCGTTTGGCTTAATAAACCCTTCAGGAGGGCTCTTGAGTGGCTCTTGAGTCCAAGAAAGCATATTCATCCTTGTCTCTGGGTTGGAAGCATGGCATTCCCCTTTTCAGCTGTTGATCATTCTTGGATAATGCAGTCACACGCATTGGTTATCTTTCTATACAGAAAAGGGATGTCAGAAATGTTTTCCGACTATGTTCAACTGCTTTATGGCACTGCATGACCACTAGGGCTGGGCGATATCACAAAAATATCATATCACGATACCTGAGGACATTTTTACGATACACAATGCGTATCACGAGATAAAATTTAGCTAAGAAACTGTCTGCAAAACAGTAGTAGAATAACCAAAAAAACGTTAAACTGAGTTTGACGATACTTTTCTTTAATGCCTACAAAGATGAGGGAGATTAAGTTTTAAAAAATTACGTCAAATCAGTGGCATCCATTTGTAATTATTAAATACGTAAAAAAAAATACATCATCGTACCGACGATAGAAAAGTGTATTGCGCAATTATTTATCAAGACATTATAAGACATTGGATTACAGATCAGAAGGTCATGAGATCAAATCTCAGAAAATTATTAATTCCACCTTCCCAAAACTGTTTAACATAAGACAACTGTATAGAACTTGGAAACAACTGCTTAGGCTACGGTGCTTGATTTTGCTATTTCACTACATTACTTCATTATACCTGCTGTCAGCTGAAAAAAGATCATATATTCACGGTTGGGGAAACAGGGTTTTCCAGTTCATTACGGTGGCAAATAGAGGTCTATCACGAAATTTGTGTAATGTGCATTGAACTATACTGTTAAACTAGGCAGAGCTGAATCATTTACCATTAACCTTGTTTGATCATGTTACAACTAATGGAAAGATCATACGTTACTGAGAATGTAGTACTGCTGTGATTCAAATGATCAAATATCAAATCATTGCCTTACAGATTGAAATTGTATCATATGATGGTGAGGACTGCTTTATAGCCTTCCTCAATACTGGATGCTGACTTCACACTGTTTACACTGAAATGGTGAAGTGTGCATATTTGCATTTGTGTGAATAAGTCTGGTTCCTGAGCTAACACGTTCCTAGCTGCCAGTAAATTACTCGTGTACGAATACAAACAAACACACCAGTTAAGTCTTTGCTTGTTAGCATTCATACAGGCATTATACTGCATCCCATTGTACTCGGAAGTCGATTTCCCAGAGTTCCGATCTAAACAGGTTCCAGTGCATCGGCTCAGAAAAACATGGATGCCCAGAGCAAGGTCATATTTGTATGGCTAGTCTCTGAATTTAAGAAACATAAAGACGATTAGTAGTGAGAAACGACATATAAGATCGGTCAACTTATTTGTACATCTTTGCTTGTAAAAATGATCTGTCACAATGGGCTCATCCTGTTAGTCAAATTGGGCTGAAATCAATAGAGTTCCGTTGCAAATCTAAGCTTGCAAAGCTTTTCACAACACAAAAAGCTACATATCAAGTAAATTAAAGTTTTAACAAGTAGAACATGATGCAAAGGGAAATCTGTTTACCACTTGCTGTGCACTGCCATATGTTATGAAGTCGGGTGTGTTTATATCAGAGAACTTGGGCAAGGTGGATTTTGCCCAAGTTCCCGACTTGGAATTCCGAGTTGAATGACCACTCCATTGCACTTTTCTGTGTCGGACGTCAGGTTTTTCCGACTTCTGACTACGATGGATTGCAAAGGACTGCCTCATTTTTGCTTGATGTGTTGTTAGCCATGTCAAATCAATTAGTGGTTGGGTTGTGGCAGAATTGTGTTGTTTGGTGTGTGGTTGGTTTAGGATTACATTATTACTTGGAATGTGATGCTAGAAAAAATAAATGTGATAGACCAGCAGCACCAGCACTAATCAGCATAAGCTATCTTGGATCCACATGGAATTAATCTGGTGTTTTGACCGTTGTCTTGTTCTCTGCATCTATTTTTTATTTATCATATCTCCTTGTCTCTTTGAGAGGAGGTCTCTCTCTCTCTCTCTCTCTCTCTCTCTCTCTCTCTCTCTCACAGGTGATTACTCTTTCTAAACTCCACCATATGTTTTTGTGGCTCAGTATGGCAGTGTTTGATTCACTGCAGTGTCATGGTGTCATCACCTTGAAACTCTTCACACCTCCAGACTCAAACCACATGACTCCACTCCAGATTTCATTCCCTCTCTCCTTTTTTCCCCCTACTTCTCTTTCTCTGAATCAAGCGTTTTTATTCCAATTTCCCAATGTTTTTAACACTCTTTTCAACCTTGCCTAGCTAGCTTATCATTTGCCATGTGGAGATGAAACTGTTGGCAACACATTGTCTAATTTTATATTTTTAAAAATCTTATAATTTTGCTATTTACATTTATAAACAGCTTTATATGCCGAATAGAAGAGTATTGCAACGTGGCCACTGTCTCTTCTCTCCTATTTCATAATAACATTTACTGTAGTGAGACAAGATTATACACATGGATTATTGTGCTATAACCACTTCACAGAGTAATGAATTTGTATGGGAAGGGTTTTATTATTCCAGTCAAATAATACTCATAAACCTACTGTTACATTGAACCATGCACTCAATTACATGCAGTTTGTTCCTTCACACCCCTGGCTCTAGAATTAGCTTAAATTGTAAGTATTAAGATAAAGAAAGCACAAAGCTGATCTTCTGTTGTTCCTCTCATCTTTTTTTCGTTTGTCTTTTTGTGACAACACAGGACGCTATTGCCATTTCTCTTATGAAAATTATTATATCTTATATATATTTAACCGTACTAACTTGGTTGTAAAATGTTGCTTTTCAGAACAAGTGTTTTGTGATATGATTGGACACAACAGGCCTACGGTTTAGGTTTCAGCCCCAAAACCCCAACATTTGCATTCTATCCGTACACCCTGCAATAGGCAAATGAGATCTCTGTTGTCCTGTTCTGTATAAGCATGAATTAGCCAGCTGACCTTGCCAAAATAGTTACTGGAGGGAAAAAAAAAAAACGGACTGGAAAAGGTCAACCTCATTACAACTATTCCTATGTGATCTCTCTTCATTGACTGGTTATAATGTGAGAATCCCCACGAGAAGTCATTGCTGCTCTGTTTGGGCAGTTTGTGCTGAATCCCCTAAAAATCCTCCTGAAGAATTATCTTCACTGTACCACGTGAGTCCTAATGAAGCGGTTGATGTTCCATGGCCCCAGTGCCACTGAGACATTCACTACCTGCCAATCAATTTTTTGTCCATATGAATTTTTCATAGGGCGCTTTGGGTTTTGTGTGTGAGACAAGAACGAATGAGCTGCCAACTCCCCAGCAATTTTCAATCCATTCTCTCCGTCTCTCAGACACCTCAGTGCATTGATTAAGTCGAGGCTGCAGTCTATCCTGTGTTTGGGTGTACAGTGTTGTTTCACTTATCAGTGAGGTCTTTATATGAACTTTCACTCTTATAAAGTATAGTGGTGTCTCTATATTCACTACATCTCTTTCTCTCTTGCTCTCTCTCTCTCTCTCTCTCTCTCTCTCTCTCTCTCTCTCCTTGCAGGTGATTACTCTTTCTAAACCACTCTATATGATTTTTGTGGCTCAGTACGGCAGTGTTTGATTCACTGCAGTGTCATGGTGTCATCACCTTGAAACTCTTCACACCTCCAGACCCAAACCACATGACTCCACTCCAGATTTCATTCCCTCTCTCCTTTTTTTCCTACTTCTCTTTCTCTGAATCAGGTGTGCACTACTATTCTAACATGTCAGTGTTTTTAACTCTTTTCAACCTCGCCTAGCTAGCTTATCATTTGCCGTGTAGAGATGAAATAGTTGGGAACATATTGTCTAAATGAAATGTTGTTTCACTTATCAGTGAGGTCTTTATATGAACTTTCACTGTTACATAGTATAGTGGTGTTTTGATATTCACTCCATCTTACTGTATATGACAGAGGTGTATGCGGTTTCACCATAGCATTTGTGACTATTGACTCTTCGCTACAGCGATACAGGAGACACTTTTTTCAGTTAAAGCTTAATAAAATTAACTGACAGAGAACTCAGTTCACTGAAAGGACGCAGGATGTGAAAGACACATTTCTTTCCTCGAGCTTTAACTTTAACTTTGTGCCGTCTATATCGAGATGAGGTTTCTTGAAATCTTCTGAGCCAGTAGAAAACAAGAAGGCATGACTGTCTTTTTGAGTCTCTTTGAGCGTAAAAAATGGCGAAACTGCTAATTAGCTAAGTAGTGGTTATACTAGACTTTTGCCTTGCTAATTGTTTTCATTTTACTGTTGCTTCAGTGTATCAACACTATGTATGATATATGGACATGACCTCGATCATTTTTCCTCAATATTGCCCATTGTGTTTACATGCGTGTTTGTTTGCATAAGAATGAACGTCACCATGTCATGTTTGGTGAGTAGAGACGGATGCAAATGCAGTGTAAGCGTTTTATTTGAGAGGCAGGCGGACAAATCCAAATCGTGAATCAAAATCAGTAAACAGAACACAGGCACAGGTCAGGCGATCAGCGAACAGCAAAAGCAAGGATAATCCAAAATACACAAATGAGAAGACGATAACTCGGATAATAAAACCATGAAACAAAAGGTTTGGCAAAGTCCGCCGGCAAAATTCTAAACTGCGCACAGCTCTCGGTGCAAGGGGGGGGGGATTCCTGACACACCCACATTTTAGCCATTCGGGCTGCTTCTGTCCTGTCGTCTGCTCTAGGGCTGTCAAATTAAAATTCGAACTTCGAATATTCCTCGAATTTAACTCACCCAAATGCATCCTATACACAGATGAGATTAATCAGACATTTAGACAACATAAATGTAATATTACAGCTTGCTTCTGCACAAAATGGTGTGATTGCACAAGTGAACTTGAACATAAGCTAGGTAGAATGGTAAGTCAGGTTGTGAATACGCTCTTTCCGTAACAACGCACTAAAACACGGACAATGAACAACTAAGGCATAAAGAATTCACAATATTGTATTACAGTAGTGTACTCTTTGTAATGCTATTATTTTAGGAGATCAGGTTTTCACAAGGACAGTTTTCACATGTTTTTGTTGATACATATAAATAAATTAATACATAAAATGTGTGAATATTTGGTTTAATTTTTGCATTTTCTCATCAACTAAAATGCTGTTGACTAATATTCGATGCCATTTTAGTCAGAGTATAATTGACTAAAATGAATAAATATGACAAAGAAATACTGACTAAATTTAAAGGATATTCTTGTTAGAAGACAAAAACTATGCTATTATATTATCATATTATTGGTGGCATAAAATGGTCTTAAAAGGACAGTAATATTGTTTATCGCAATTATTTCTGGGACAATATATCGTCCAACAAAAGTAGTTATCGTGACCAGCCTACTTGAAGGGCCATAATCAAGGTCTAACTGAAAAAGAAGAGCTGCCGTAACAGAAACCATAAATATGCACTATTAGGAAACATTTATTAATGAATGTAGTCCTTTGTTTAATCACATTTTATTGCATAGCAGCTGCTGTGATGAGAAACAGGATCAGCCATTTGGGATGATGCATTTTTCTTGGTTCTGTTTTAGTTAAGCAGTATGAGATGTGTTTGCGCACGCTGTACAATGGAGGACAAAATGCTATGGCTCTGCTATGAATTCTGGATAGTGTGAAAATGTTGTACAGTAGTGTAGGCCTACTGCAATCCATTTTACTATTATGCTTTCCAAGTTCACGCAGGCCAAATGAAGCAAGGTTGCTGGCAGGATTTGGCCCATGTTCCTTGACACATGTGGTCTAGGTGGTGCCGAAAATGTGGTAGAATGTGTTTTTTTAAATGTATTTTATTTTATTTTTTTTTGCATCTCCGTATGTAATTATATAAAACACAGTGTCAATTATACAAGCGCAGAGTAGGATGTGCTGTGAGTTTCCATTTTAATATTTACTTTTTAATAATATACTGCATTAAATATTTTGTGTACCTATTTTGTGATAATTTGTGATTTGTTTGATATTTTTCTTTACCAACAGAAGTGTAAAGACCCATTTTTACACTCTGCTAATGCTCAGATTTCTATTTACCTAGAAATAAGTCAGTTAATCATCACTACAGTTGTAGACAGTTTATTATTATGTGCAACATGATATGAACATGGATGAAAGTGTCAACAGTTGATTAACTGACTTCACTACCGGCAGAGAGACACCTAGGACAGGATATGGGGTAACCCCCTGCCAAGTTGGTCTATATGCAGCACCAGTTATGGTTGGTGCACTCTGCTCTGCAGAACCTACCTTGATGGCAACTGCATCAGATTAGTGGGTCCTAATGACAGAGTTGCAGGGATCCAAGCTACAGTTCCACCACCAGCCTCCAGATTGTTTTGTGGCTCATTCAAAACAGAGTTCTATTCAGCTTATTTTCTCAAAGGAAAAAGGAAACCAAATTTTTAGATCTCTGAGTAATGAACTAGTTCCTCTCCCTTTTTTGTAGGACTGGTTTATGTCAGTGGACTTGTGCAACCCATATTTCCCATTGCATACATTTTCCCATTGCCTCAGAAATAGGGATGCCAAGAGCATACACTGCAATTCAAAGACCTGCCCTTTGGCCTCTCCTTAGCACCAAGATGTATACTGATGACCATTGGTATCAGTATCCTCCCATATGTGGATGACTGGCTCCTCTGTGAACCCAACAAAGAGCAGACCATCCGGAACACACTCACCCTCATCTCTCACAATGTGCCGCTCAAGAGACACAGTTCATCAGCATTCACAGAGAATGTTAGCAACCCCATCATCCCAATGTGTGGTGAATTTTATTACACTTGCCTGGCTGCCATGAGCAGTGTCACCCTCAGTTGGATGCTTAAACCGATAATGGGACTTTTCTAACAGAAGGGCAGAACTTTCCTAACAGAAGGAGTCCAGTTGGGCGTGTTGCCCCACTAGAGAGAGATAATCAGCAGAGATCTTACAGACTTCAAGGAGGGTGAGTCTGCAGAGCATTTCTTGCTGTGCCTCATATGTCGCTTACAGCATGGACCAACAGGATCAGCAGCCATCCAATTGTTAGAGCAACATACAGTTACTTATGCAACTGTGGCTCTGTGAACCCTGGATAACAGCCAGGGTTAGTTTGTCATGTTCAGGATGGCCAGGTTCTGGGGATCTTGGCATGTAAGCACACATGCACAAGGTGGTAACCAGGTGTTACACACCACCACTGGTGGTTATCTGTAGTTCCTAGAACCACAGCTACATCCATAATTGCATCTTTCTTTTATTTTAATCTATTACAAGCATGGTTATTGTGGGTTTTTTTCTTTTGTTGCAAAAAAGAACAATTTTTGTAAGGGTTGACCATGCTTGGGTATAATCATTGTGACAGATAGGACAAGCAGCTCCAATTCAACACTTCTCTTGGTACTTTTGGACAACAACTCAACCTACAGAGATGCTGTAGTTACAGGTCCATGCTTTGCACTTAAGCAGTCTAATTAAATTGTCATACAAGTTTCGAGTCAGCGTAGAAGCTGAAGATCTGAGAGTCAGAGTAGAAGCTGAAGATCTGAGAGTCAGCGTAGAAGCTGAAGATCTGAGAGTCAGAGTAGAAGCTGAAGATCTGAGAGTCAGCGTAGAAGCTGAAGATCTGAGAGTCAGAGTAGAAGCTGAAGATCTGAGAGTCAGCATAGAAGCTGAAGATCTGAGAGTCAGCGTAGAAGCTGAAGATCTGAGAGTCAGCGTAGAAGCTGAAGATCTGAGAGTCAGAGTAGAAGCTGAAGATCTGAGAGGGCAGCTATTTGGCAATGCTTGCTTACTTTCAAGAGGAATTCACTTGTAATGAGAAGCATCACAGCTGGAAATGAAAGATAATCCCAGCACCTCTTGTCTTATACTATATCTTATATGTATATATATATTCTATATCCATATCTTTTACTGATCTAGTTAGATGGACAAGAATGTGCTTTTTCTTTTTTCTTATTCCTTATATGTATCATGTAAATACTGGTAAAGGACTAGAGACTACGATTCCCAGTGAGCCACTGCACCTCACCTGACCATGTCACATGACTATCTGCACCTGATTCACGTTTGGGATGATTAGCACTTATATATAAGTCATGCTTTGAACTGCTCACATTGTCTTTCGTTTGTCTTCCTTGACTGTTGTTCTGTTACTGCGTTTTAGTCTTTGTTCTATGTTTATTTCCAAGCCTTTGTGTTCTATAGTTCCTGTTTTTTGTTTTGTCATTTTTATTAAAACTTTATCTGGACTTGCATCCGTCTTCACCTCCATAACCCTGACAATATGTTGTTGTTTTTTACCATAATGCTCATCAATCTCCTTGCCATCTGTTACAGATTATGTAAAGCTATGAATAAGGATACCTTACCTAATAGGGTCTCTTCCTATTAGCATAGTATAATATGACAAAAGCATTGGAGAGGACACAAAAATACAGCACACTCAAGTCTCTTGTTTTTAATCTTCTTCTGGGAAAAGGGATTTGAGCTGTTTTTGATAAGCCATCAGTGATGTTTTCAATGCATCAAGATGTTTTAGATCAAAAACTCCCTCAATGCCACATACATGCCTTTGTTTAAAAAAAACAAACAAACATGGTGATGTTTACTAACCCACTGTGCTGCCAGCATAATCCATATTTCTCATATCCTTTTGGAGAAGTTCAAAAGCAGTGATAAATTGTCATTTTTCATTTGAGGTAAATACAGACTCTAACGGCACTGAGACTAAATCAAGTACAGAAGTACTGTCAGTCTAACTGCAAGTCTGTCCCCAAGCACCATAATACAAGCCTAATGAAAATAATCACCACTTCTTTATGTGTTCAATCCTACTTAATATGCATTCAGAATTGATTCGTGACTATGGGTCTTCCCTTCTCAACTGCTGTCTTAATTAATATTGCATAGGCTGGATAATTATTAAGGCATGTGCAAGATATGAACAGAAAATATTAACCTTTGCCTGTCTTATAGGTAGGCATGAAGTATTAATATGTGGTCTGGAACAAGTTTTTTTGCAATATGTTTCTTCCACAAGTTGTCTGGCTGGTTGAAGGCTCACCATCTGTTCCCACCACTTCTATTCTAGGGAGGATGTCTGTCTAAGCTGAGAGAGCAAGGGGACCTAATAGACTTACACCAGCGAAGATGTACTCTTGTGTACCGAGAACAAGACATGATAAACTCAGCACTGTTTTTCTGAATTTAGACCAAAAGTTCTGATCAGAGATTGGCTCACTGCCATACATAGTCCCCTCTGAAAGTATTGGAACGGCAAGGCCAGTTGTTGTTGTTTTTTTACTATACACTGAAGCCATTTGGGTTTGAGATCAAAAGATGAATATGAGATGGTAGATCAGAATTTCAGCTTTCATTTCCTGATACTTACATCTCGATGTGTTAAATAACTTAGAACATGGCACCTTTTGTTTGAACTCACCCATTTTTCAAGTGGTCAAAAATCATGTGACCTACAGGTATATCTTATTGCCCAGGTGTTCCCTGTTAGATTGATTGTTTAAACAATTAATAGCTCTGAATGTCTACTCTTGGTTTGAGCCCTGTGTTTCACATGTGAGGACTGCATTTGTTGTTAAAAAGGATAAACCAATATAAAGACCAGAGAGCTGTCTATGGGAGAAAAGTGAGCCATTTTGAAGTTGAGAAAAGAGGGAAAATTGATAAGAGGCATTTCACAAGCATTGTGCATAGGCAGTGCAACAATTTGTAATGTCCTGAAAAGGAAAGAAACCATTGCTGTACTAACAGCCAGACATGGAACAGGTCAGCCAACAGCAGTTGATGACAGAAACATTGTGAGAGCTGTGAAGAAAAACCCAAAAGAAGTGAAGGTATAACACTACACCATTCAAAGAATACTTCATGTGCAGAAATATAGAGGCTATACCACAAGATGCAAACCACTCATGAGCAGTAAGAATCGGAAGACCAGATTGGAATTCCCATAGAAATTCAGAGATGAGCCACAATAGTTCAAGATTAACCTAAGTGGCCAAACGTTTGGCAAAAGAAAGGATCTGCTTATGATCCAAAACATATGAGCTCACTGGTCAAGCACGGTGGAGGTATTGTCATGGCTTGGGCTTGCATGGCTGCTTCTGGAATGGGCTCACTAATCTTTATTCATGATGTAACTCATGATGGCAATAGCAGAATGAATACAGAAGTCTACAGAAACAATATGTCTTCCAATTTACAGAGAAATGCATCCAATCTAATTGGGAGGAACTTCGTCATGCAGCAAGACAATGACCCAAAACACACTGCCAACACAACAAAGGACTTCATCAGGTGGGAAAAGTGGAAGGTTTTAGACTGGCCAAGTCATTCACCAGACCTTAACCCAATTGAGCAGCATTTCACTTTTTGAAGATTAGGCTGAAGGCAGAAACCCCTCAAAACAAACAGCAACTAAAAGAAACTGCACTACAAGCCTGGAAAAGCATCACAAAAGAATGCAACAGTTTGGTGATGTCGGTGGGTTATTGCAGTTGCAGTTGCAGATGCAGTTTTTGAAACAAGGGATATGCGACCAAATATTAAGTGTTATTTACTTTCATTTACTTTAAGAGGATTTGTTCCTATACTTTTGCTCACCTAAAAATTGGGTGGTCTGCCACCAAAGGTGCCATGTTTTAAGTTGTTTAACTTATCCAGATGTAAATATTGGGAAATGAAAGGTGAAATTCTGATCTATCGTCTCATATTCATCTCAAACCCAATTATCTTCAGTGTATAGTAAAAAATAACCACACACACAAGATTTGGCCTTGCTGTTTCGATACTTTTGGAGGGGATTATATATCTCTATTTATTAGATCCATGAGCTCATTTATTTAAATTTATAAAGGACACTGTGTACAGATCAGAGCTATTAAGGGTACATACAGTCTCTGGTTATGCAGCCTAATGACCATGTTTTCTTGTCACAGAGTAGCTATTTGTCTCCATTTACTTTAATAGGATTCAAATGGCTTTGTTTAGACTCGTGTTTGAGAAACAGACAAGGTCAGAAATAAAAGTGCTGTATAAAATCTTTATTAATCTTTAATAAAAATCTTTAACATTTGTCAGCCATCCACATACTGTTAGGTTTTCCCTTCTCTAGCGCTCGCTACTCAACAAGGAGGAGCGAGTGGCATACTTCCGCATTCCATTTCACGCATTCCAGTGCCATTCAAAAACTCTCCAATGGACGTTTCATTCATGGACTCACATTTTGTTTACTTTTGCCATGTGCATCTGTTTTGGTTCATGTCATGTCTCCGCCTCCTCATTTGTTCATGTAGTGGGTTCAGCTGTCTTTGATTGGGACATGTGATTGACTTGAGTTTAAATACGCCACTCTGTCTCCGCTTCGGGGCGGAGTATTAGTTTAGTAATAGTAATAGCTTTAGCTCATTTCTCGTGATCCAGATCTCGTGATCCAGATCACCAGATCACCTTTCTAGTACCGTGCGATTTGATTCTTAGCTCTTTTCTCGTGATTTCCAGATCACCTTTCTAGTCTAGTATTAGTATAGTTTAACTCTGATGTTTCATGTGAAAGATAGCGACGAAGCAAAGTTGTTTCCGATGTTTTTTGTTAACCAGGCGTTCCCTGGTTCCTCCGGTTTTTTGTGTGTTTTTGTTTGCGTTCCCGGGTTTTTGGATTCCGGCTTCAGAATTTCCTGGACTTTTGCACTGTAAGTGTCCTAAGACGTGTCTAACCTGTTTGGGAATTTTGCCTTGGTTATTTGTGGCTTTTTGATGGACTGTCCCATTTCATTTGAAGGTTTTGTTTCTTTTATGTACCTAATAAACTGAACACTTTCCCCTGCAAGTGCATCCTGCTTATCTCCCTCACCCTACGGGTCGTAACAGAATACTCCGCCCAAAAATGGATGCAGCGGGGAAAGCAACGCCACGTCATGCCACGCCCTGCCACGCTACAATTAAGATGCCTACAATTAATTCTATGTTTTTTCCTCAGTGGACTTTCATCTATCCTCCAGATGAATACGACGGTTTTTCCACTTGGCCACAATGCTACATTTTGCAGGCGCAGCTTTATTTTTTGAGCTTGGAGGACCCCAAACCCGATGAAGAAGAGTGGTTGGGGTTCCTCCTCTCTTGTCTGGTCGGCTCCGCTCGCCAATGGGCGAAGCTTCACCTAACCAGTAGATCCCCGCAGCTCCAAACAGTTTCGGGCTTTGTGGATCTACTGGTCCAGGTGTTCGGAAGCCCAGACTTCCAACCCGACCTCAGGACATTTCTGGGGAAGGATCGTCTGGGCGGCCAACCTAGTCAAACATTCCTGGAGTACTACAAGAGTAAGCGGGCTAACGTGGCAGCCTACACCTCTCATCCCCAAACCCAGGAGTGTGCCACCGAGGGATGCACCCGACCAGCCATCCTGCAGTGTCCCACCTGCATGAACCAGGGAGTCAGGAGCAGCTACTTCTGCTCCCAAGGCTGCTTCAAGGGCAGCTGGCGGGTGCATAAGCGGCTCCACAGGAGGGCTCCCTCCGAGTTCCAGTTGGAGGCCCAGCAGAAGGTCTCCACAGCGGAGCTGCTCAAGGAGGTTAACGTGGCGACCTCCAGCCCCGAGCTCCAGCAGGAGGCCCAGCAGGAGGTCTCCTCAAGGGAGCTACTCAGGGAGGTTAACGTGGCAACCTCCAGCCCCGAGCTCCAGCCGGAAGCCCAGCAGAAGGTCTCCACAGCGGTGCTGCTCAGGGAGGTTAACGTGGTGACCTCCAGCCCTCAGCTCCAGCCTGAGGCCCAGCAGAAGGTCTCCACAGCGGAGTTGCCTCTGGAGGTTAACAAGGCGACCTCCAGCCCCAAGCAGCAGCCAGAGATTCAAGAGGAAACCTCCTCTCCTGGCCTGCTTACACCGGAGGTCCACGAGGAGACCTCCGCCCAAGCCGTGTTCATATCAGAGGTTTGAGAAGAGACCTCCACTCCTGCCCTGTCCATGTCTGAGGTCCATGGGATGACCTCTTCTCAAGCTAGTCCATGTCCAGGTTCCTGCTCTAATCCCAGTCCATATGTCCATGTCCAGGTTCCTGCCCTAATCCTAGTCCATGTCCAAGTCCATGTCCAGGTTCCTGCCCTAATCCTAGCCCATGTCCAAGTCCATGTCCAGGTTCCTGCCCTAATCCTAGTCCATATCCAAGTCCATGTCCAGGTTCCTGCCCTAATCCTAGTCCATGTCCATGTCCAGATTTTTGCCCTATTCCAAGGCCAATCTCTGAGCCAGTTCTCAGGCAGGTTCCCAGTCAGGTTCCCAGTCCTGCTCCCGTTCCCAGTTCCTAGTCCAGTTCCTAGTCCAAGTCCAGGTTCTGACCCTGTTCCTAGCCCAGTTCCTAGTTCAGTTCCAAGTCCAGTTCCTGATTTCGTTGCTAGCTACATAAGTTTAATTTCTGGATTTGTGTTTGCTCTCCTTCTCAGTTTGGAGGCTGATTTGACTCCCAGCTCCGCTTCCAACCCAGCTCACTCCTCTGTCTCCTCCTCTGTCTCCTTCCTCTGTCTCCTCCTCTGTCTCCAGCCCTGTCTCCATCCCTGTCTCCATCCCTGTCTCCATCCCTATCTCCATCCCTGTCTCCAGCCCTGTCTCCAATTTAATTTCCAATGCTGTTTCCAAACAAGTTTTTGATTTTGTCTATGGTTTTCGGTCTAACCGAGTTCTCTGTTCTGTTTCCAAGTCTTTCTCGAAGTCTATTTCCAAGTCCTTCTCGAAGTCTTTCTCGAAGTCTGTTTCCAAGTCTTTCTCGAAGTCTGTTTCCAAGTCTGTTTCCAGGCCTTTCTCCGAGTCTGTTTCCAAGCCTTTCTCCGAGTCTGTTTCCAAGCCTTTCTCCGAGTCTGTTTCCAAGCCTTTCTCCGAGTCTGTTTCCAAGCCTTCCTCCGAGTCTGTTTCCAAGCCTTCCTCCGAGTCTGTTTCCAAGCCTTCCTCCGATCCAGGTGCCAGAGCCGACTCCGATCCTGGTTCCAGAGCCGACTCCGATCCTGGTTCGAGGTCAAGCTCCGGGTCAAGCACCAGGTCACGCGCAGCTCCGAAATCCAGACCAGGCATCCGTCCAAGTTCTCGTCCAAGTTCTCGAGGAAAACCCGACACACTCTGCTCTGATTACGGGACACTGGACATAACCAGCCTCAGGTCCTGAAGGGCAGAGATCAGGATCTTGCCCAGGGGCCTAGGTCCACCAAGGTGGATGGAACTTGCGGCGCTTTGGGAGCCGCGCCTTGGGGGGTGGGGTGGGGGGTGGGGTGGGGGGCTCTGTTAGGTTTTCCCTTCTCTAGCGCTCGCTACTCAACAAGGAGGAGCGAGTGGCATACTTCCGCATTCCATTGCACGCATTCCAGTGCCATTCAAAAACTCTCCGATGGACGTTTCATTCATGGACTCACGTTTTGTTTACTTTTGCCATGTGCGTTTGTTTTGGTTCATGTCATGTCTCCGCCTCCTCATTTGTTCATGTAGTGGGTTCAGCTGTCTTTGATTGGGACATGTGATTGACTTGAGTTTAAATACGCCACTCCGTCTCCACTTTGGGCGGAGTCTTAGTTTAGTAATAGTAATAGCTTTAGCTCTTTTCTCGTGATTTCCAGATCACCTTTCTAGTACCGTGCGATTTGTGTCTTAGCTCTTTTCTCGTGATTTCCAGATCACCTTTCTAGTCTAGTATTAGTATAGTTTAACTCTGATGTTTCATGTGAAAGATAGCGACGAAGCAAAGTTGTTTCCGATGTTTTTTGTTAACCAGGCGTTCCCTGGTTCCTCCGGTTTTTTGTGTGTTTTTGTTTGCCCGGCGTTCCCGGGTTTTTGGATTCCGGCTTCAGAATTTCCTGGACTTTTGCACTGTAAGTGTCCTAAGACGTGTCTAACCTGTTTGGGAATTTTGCCTTGGTTATTTGTGGCTTTTTGATGGACTGTCCCATTTCATTTGAAGGTTTTGTTTCTTTTATGTTCCTAATAAACTGAACACTTTCCCCTGCAAGTGCATCCTGCTTATCTCCCTCACCCTACGGGTCGTAAGACATACTGTATCGTATTAGAACTGGAGGGACACATCATGGTCATGTCTGCCTTGCTATTCCTGTGAGGACTTTCAATTGCCATAATTATTAATGCAGCTAATTGATGCTATGCATACACCTAAATCTAACCCCAACCCCAACTTTGCTGCAACTTTAGCATTAGTAGCCAACATGAAAACTTTTGACACATTAATTTATTTTTATTATATATATATATATATATATAAAAAATTTTTTTTTAAATAAGCAGCAGTTTTGCTCAAGGGGACCAGCCACAGTCAACACTGATATAAAAACATGCTCACACACATGCACAATTTAGAGTCACCAGTCCACATACTTGTATGCTTTTAGAAGGTAGGAGGAAACCCACACAAACACAGGGTACGGAAACAAAACTCTGAACAGACAGTAACCAAAGATCAGGATTGATCCCAGGACCCTAGAGCTGTCCTGCTACCCACTGCATCACCTTGCCTTGTATCAGCAAAATGATCAAAATTCTAAGGAAATATTGATGTTTCACCGTCGTTATTAGGTTAGGCATTAGTTTCACCTATGTTTACACAAGATGAGAGAACTCACTGTAGAGCCTACAGTGTGTTCTCTATATGCTTTGGATAGTGACAGATTTTTCTGGCAGACAAAAAAAAAAACATATCTTGCTGCTTGCTGCTTAATAAATCCATGACTATTCTGTATTTGTTCACCTAATTACATATATGGTCAGGTGCTAGAACCAAACCACACTCACAAAGCATTGCTTCCTGAATGCAAAATTGGATGAACAAAGCCCGAAAATGAAGCCGGAGCTAAAAAAAAAAAAAAAAAACTGGTTGCATGATAGAGTTGGCACAGCATTCCTGAGAAAGATGGCATTTACAAAGACCTTGCTGACCCTGGCAACAGTTGTGTGTTTCCTGTTGGCTTAGATGTATATCTTGGTCGTTATCTCATTGAAAGATCCATCTGTCGCGAAGTGTTAACCTCCTGGCAGTGGTAGAGGTTTTCAGCTAAAATATCCTGATCATTCTTAATGCAGTCGATCTTCGTGGTGGAACGCTAGCCACAAAAAACAGATAGTGTTTGATTGATCTGCTAATTAAGAGCAGGGATTTTTCCAGAATCATCACTGTTGCACTTTTGCATCTTTCCTGTTGCCAAGAAACACATTTGAACACAAACATGACAATTCACCGACAGCACATAAGATTTTACATGTAAAAATCGTGTCCGTTACAAATGCAGTCTCGTCAGCTGGAGTTGCTCTCTGTGCTGAAGGAGAGAAAGCTGAGATGGCAGGAAGGCTGCTTCCCACTGTGAGCTCCTGTGTAGGTGGCGTGGGCCCCACATGGGCAACACTCAATCTAACACACACACACACACACACACACACACACACACACACACACACACACACACACACGCAGACCCTCTCCAATAAAAGCCTTTCCAAGTGAATAACCCTACAGCGGCTAGGAGTGTTACAGAAAAATGTCAGTGATCCAGATTTGTAGAGGATTTTCTCTTCACAGTGCAGCCAGCGAACCTACAATACGTATGCTGTAGGAGCCACACTGACATACTCCCTGTACTATCACACATTTTTCTCCAATTATTTGATTGTACTTTTATTTTACACTATATATTGTAATAAAGGATCATTCATGCACCTAATACAAATACATGAGTTATTAGTTCAAACTAATATATGATTTTAATGTCAGCTCAGATTTAAACTGAAGCAGTAGAGCTTAGAGACAGAAAGCCACCTTTTCCTCTAGACTGACATTTAAATGCCACCGGTTCCCTTTTTTTTTTTTTTTTAAATCAGTGGCCTTGTTCAATATTCTAGACACCACTAGTGTTTGGGATAAATAATTTTTAAATGTTCCCTTTGGATTATTAGTCATGGCAGGCAAGTTTTGCAATGCACACCTGCTGACACAAAGTTCTTGATTGAAAGCATGAAAGTTTTGTAATTCTGCTGTGTGTTTGCATATGTGTGTGTGTGTGTGTGTGTGTGTGAGAGAGAGAGAGAGATAGAGAGAGAGAGAGTGAGAAACAGACAGAGAGAGAGAAAGCGTCTACAATTATGTTTTGCCTGATTAGCAGAGAGACTCCTCAGCCACAAGTGGAAAAATATAACGAGATGCTCACAGACAGGTTTATTGCCTGATTCAATTAAGTAATTAACATCCTGCCGTGCTCATGTACTAAAATGCTGACCTCGATTTTGGATCAAGATAGCAACAGGAAAAGATTTAAGTGGCTTTGAAAGTGGGTTGATCTCAGGAAAGTTTATTGTGACATAATCGATCACAGAATTGATATTTACACACATATCAATGATATCTATTATATCAGGGGTGCTCACACTTCTATGACAAGAGATCTACTATGTAAAATATGAATTCTGAGTGAAAATGGTATGTTTTAGCAGGCGCTCTACCTGCTTCGCCCGCCATTTTTAATTTGCAACTGCTGCACAGCTGCTGTAATGCTATTGGTTGTTATGGTAACCGTATAGCCTCACAAGTGTATGCTGGCAGAGCATTGGAGATATGTCTCGTGTGTTACCTGCCGGTTCGACCCACCTCCTCTCCGTCCACAGCTGACGCTCGACCCCGCTGCCATTCCTCTCACTCTGTTTCTTGACCTAGTAAGAAGATCAACCAGTGGTTGTCTCGTGATCGACTGGTCAAACACGTAATGAGCACTGTATTATATCATATATATGATGAATTGTAACAATCCATTTTTCTGAAATACCGCTGATTACTGAGTACAATAAGTAATGATTATTGTGATTTTTTTTAAGGAAACGTGGCATGAAAGATGCAACATACAACATACTTTAGGCAACAACTGGTTATACATGACAAAAGCTTAGCGACTGAAGTGAAAAAACAAACAATTTGTATAGAAGCACTAGATTGGATTAGATTATGTTAGATTAGATTAGAATCAACTTAGAATCAATCACTGAGCAGAGTACAGGTACAACGGCAACAAAATGCAGTTGGCATCTACCTAGAAGTGCAAAACAAACCCCAGTGAGGTAGGGTGGCCGTGAAGTGTAAATGACATGGTATCAAAAGTGCAAATGTAGAATATAAGGCATGAAAAACATGATGCTAATGGTATGACGTGTGTAAATCAGTCCGGCAATAGAGACTAAAGTAATGTAATGGAAAACAGTACAGTGCAGTAAACAAAGCTGCAACATGGAATGGAGGTAGTGAATATGGATAGTGAATATGTGCTTAGAGTGAGCAGTCTATGGTTGGGGTGCGAGATGTCCTTGATGATGCCTTTTACCCTCCACACTAATCATGGGAAACACAAAAGATGTGAAAGTGAAGGCATGCGACAGGGTCATGTGATTAGTTGTAGGCTGGGAGAAGTGATGGGAAACGAAATTCTTGCCAGCCGTCTCACCGCCGAAACCACCACTGATGTGACACAAACTTTGATTGGAATCAGTTGATGTATTTTTTTTGTTGTTGTTGTAAAATTTTTACCAGTTGTTTAAAATGATTAATTGTTTTTTTTTCAGAGATTCTTGTTTTCGCCCCAGTGGTTGTCAGTAATATACTTTGTAATGACAATTGTTGTATTAAATTAGAAAGGAATGCAAAACAGAAGCATTTTCACTAGTGCTCTCAGACTTTTGGACCCCATTGTAGTCCTATTAGTTCATTATCAGTGAACTATGTATAGGCTTAGGCTATAGGTTTTATTTTAATTGAATTTAATGTAATTTTATAAATCTTCTTAATTTCTTTTCTCTCCCTGCTGTTGGGAACATCGCAGCTTCCAAAGCCCAAGAAAATCTTCGCAATCAAATTTGCAGATCATTTCAATGACTTCCAGTATGGAGCTAAAACATGAGGAGTGGAAATACTTGTGTTACCCAAATAATAGGAGCAGATTCAAGCATGGAGCAAAGGGACGGCTGCCCAACCAGCAGGCCTGCACACCATATGACACCCCAATCCTTCCAAACTGTTGTCCACCACTTCACTAGCCCTCCTCATCCCACACACAGTCTTCTGGTCCCACAGACAGCGTACTTAAAAAGTCAAACTCGCGCCTGCTCTGTCCTTGTTCTTTTCACACGAAATCTGCTTCCATTTCATTTCAAAGTTGGGATTTCTTCTTTCATTGTTCCTGCATAGGGCTCCAGTGGGAATTCACTTTCAACTATCCAAATGGAGATGTTGCTCTTATGATAGTGAAATTCTCTGAATTAATTATATTAGATACAGAGAGAAATTCTGTCAAGAATTCCTCCTTGGTGTATTTCTGTGTCTTTTCTTTGTTTTTTGTAGATTCAGTCAATGGTGACATTTTCCCATGTAGGTACTGCTGTGCAATTAAAGGCAGAAATATGCAGTCCATTTCATCACTTAGGGGAATATTAATGCTGATGAGCTTAAATAAATGAGAGATGACACCGATCCAATACCCAGTATTGTATGTAAATTTATGTATTTATATATAAATTTATTTATAAAAAATTAAAAAAATTGCAAAAAGTGGATCGGATACCGGGGGGAAAAAAAACACTGGATATCGTATCCTGTAAGAAATGACAGAGATTGAAATTGGATTTGGAAAAGTTGTTTCGGTTTGGAAAATGTTGACTGGTTTTTCTTTTGTTAGGTTCAGTTTGATTATATTTATAATTTATTATATTTCTTATATTTACAGTGTAAGTGATTTTTGTGTGAAAGTGTTTCAGTTTTTAAAAATAAATAAATAAATAAACTTTAGTCGTTTTTAATAAAAAAGCTAAATCAGCTGATACTCAAGGATTCAGTATGTGTATTTATATTGGTATTGGAAAAGAAAAAGACAAAAATCATGCCATCTCTACCATTCATCCACATTTTTATGTTAATTATCATATGTGACAAATGCATCATACATAATATAGAAAAATATACATGCATATACAGTATAACCTGAAGTTATTCATTTTTCTTTTATGTTAAAAACTCAATAAGATTTCACGAGAATTTACATTTTAAACATCACTGACAATGTTTGTGTCTTTCTCCAGAAAAATGAATACTAACTCTCTACAGTCACTTTATGGCCTAGGAAAAGTACAGTTCTCTGGCCCTGTTGATGGAAGAATGCTAAATTGATTTTAATGGTAGACTAATTGATTGAAAACAATTTATTAGGAGTCCATATATAAATTAGACATATTTAGATATTTGCTGAGAGCAAACAAGCCATTTTAAGTGCAGAACAACAGCAAGATTGGCAGCTGACAAATACACCAATAAAAAGTTGGTTTTGCTTCAATGTATTTTTGCTACAAATAGCAAAATATCCTTAGAGTCTTGTAACAGTTCAGCATTATCACCTAATAATATGGTTTCCATTACATAAACTGATGCTAGTCATTAGTAAGCCTTTCTCATATGAGGATGTTTTATGAGTGACTGAGCAGTGACACATCACTCGAACAGGCTCACTGTCACTGCATGTACATAACACTTTGTCATGCGTCAGTCGTGTCAGTTCTGGTCGTCACACGCTTTTCTCAGGAAGTTTCTTGCCCCTGCTGTGAAAGACGTTTGCTGGGACAAAATAAGCGCCTCACCCCCTCTGGTTCACTGGAGCTCAAGAGGCGAGAGTAATCCTCATTACACAGCGCTATGACTCATCCCACTTTGGTTTATCTTCCGAACAGCCGGGTCATGTCACAGCCAGCATCTCGAGATCCTGCAGTGCTGCCGGGAATCTGATGCTTCCTGACTGCACAACCCCTGTGACGTTTAATTCAATTTTAATTTCAAATTAATTTCAGTTTTATTTTTCATTTAATTCATCTGTTGAATTCTCACATCTGATTGTTATATTGATTAATTATGTATAAAAAGTGTCGGCTGCAGGACACATCACTCGTGTTCGATACGTTATCGTTTCTATAGTAGCAAATCATTCACTGGGACTTGTATCACGGACAATCCACATAATCTAATACTAATAATAATGGATCTAACAATGAAACCTGTATAATCAATAATTCGTTATTGTGAAGCGTGTGTGACGTTTATCTAACATTTATAGAAAGAGTCTCGGATGTCAGAGCTTTACAGGACATGCTCTGTACCATTACAAATTGCATCTTTTGTCTTATTAACTTCAAGAGAAACTAAAAAAACACAGGCTGATGAGGGAATGACTGTTTATAGATGCTATAATGTACAGAGCCCTCCACTAATATTAGCATTCTTGGTAAATATGAGCAAAGATGGCTGTGAAAATTTGTCTTTATTGTTTAACCTTTGTTAAAAAAAATTCACAAAAAGACTCTGCTCTCATTGATATCAAACAATTGCAAACAAAACACAGGTTTATCAAAAAATATATTTGTTAAATATAGGTGTGGCACAATTATTGGTACCCTTTTAGTCAATATGTTGTGCTACCTACCTTTGCCAAGATAACAGCTCTGAACCTTCTCCTATAATGCCTGATGAGGTTGGAGAATATATGGAAAGGGATCTGAGATCATTCCTCCATACAGAATCTCTCCAGATCCTTAAAATTTCGAGGTCAGTACTGGTGGACTCTCCTCTTCAGTTCACCCCACAGGTTTTCTATGGGTTTCAAGTCAGGGGACTGGGATGGCCATGGCAGGACCTTGATTTTGTGGTCAGTAAACCATTTTTGTGTTGATTTTGATGTATGTTTTGGATCATTGTTCTGCTGGAAGATCCAACCACGGCCCATTTTAAGCTTTCTGGCAGAGGCAGTCAGGTTTTCATTTAATATCTGTTGAGTCCATGATGCCATGTATCCTAACAAAATGTCCAGGTCTTCTGGCAGAAAAACAGCCCCAAAACATTAAAGAGCCACCACCATATTTAACCGTGGGCATGAGGTACTTTTCCATATGGCTACCTCTCTGTATGTGCCAAAACCACCTCTGGTGTTTATTGCCAAAAAGCTCTATTTTGGTTTCATCTGAACATAGAACCCGATCCCATTTGAAGTTCCAGTAGTGTCTGGCAAACTGAAGACGGTTGAGTTTGTTTTTGGATGAGAGTAGAGGCTTTTTTCTTGAAACCCTTCCAAACAACTTGTGGTGATGTAGGTGACTTCGGATTGTAGTTTTGGAGACTTTCTGACCCCAAGACGCAACTAATTCTGCAATTCTCCAGCTGTGACCCTTGGAGATTTTTTGACCACTTGAACCATCCTCTTCACAGTGCGTTGAGACAATATAGACACACGTCCAGTTCCACGTTGATTCATAACATTTCCAGTTGACTGGAACTTCTTAATTATTGCCCTGATGGTGGAAATGGGCATTTTCAATGCTTGTGCTATTTTCTTATAGCCACTTCCCATTTTGTGAAGCTCAACAACCTTTTGCTGCACATCACAGCTATATTCCTTGGTCTTACCCATTGTTATGAATGACTAAGGGAATTTGGCCTATGTGCTACCTCATATTTATACCCCTGTGAAACAGGAAGTCATGGTTGAACAATTTCCTGTTCATAGTCACCCAAGTATACTAAAAAGTGTAAAATATCAATGGGAATATACTTCAAATATATTTTTCTCATATGAATTCATAGGGGTGCCAATAATTGTTGCACACCTATATTTAACAAAGATATATTTTTTGATAAACCTGTGTTTGCAATTGTTTAATATTCATGAGCGCAGAGTATTTTTGTGAATTTTTTGAACAAAAGATCAAAAAGTTAAACAATAAAGAGAAATTTTCACAGCCTTCTTTGCTCATATTTACCAAGGGTGCCAATATTAGTCTATTGCACTGTAAGTGGAACTTGCAGATGTTCCACAACATTACGTGTAACTATAAACTGATAAACAGTGATTAATCCTGCATGGTGTTGCCATATGGCAGCAATTTATTTAATCTCCAATTTTTTTGATAAACAATAATACTAAACTACTATTTTCCAATGTAACTGGAACAAGGGGGCTTTACCTTTGACATAACAAAAAAAAGCCATGTCACATGACTAGGAAATGTTTTTACTTCATGTATGTTGTGACGTTCTTTAACGAATAAAAATGTGATTGCTGGCAGATTGTTGTGGTATAAGAGGAATGAAACATAATGGGGGCATGCTGTCATGAGAAAATAATCCACATAACAGCACACTCAAAGTGTTTTGTTTCCCTTATACATTGATTATTTTCCTATAACACCATGCCCCATCATGTTTTATTCATTACATAATTAATAACAACTCAACCAACTTAGCCTCTTTATGCCAATTTTGTACTATCGCATTGACATAATTAACATACAAAAATGATGAGATAAAACGGGTGACCAAAATTTGACCTGAAAGAAATTCATTTGAGCATCCGACTGCTCAATCGGCGACCAGTAGTACAAATAATCAGGAAATTTCATTTCACATTCACACTGCACGCCCATTAACTACCTATGCAGGTCCAATATTAAAAACTGATTGGTAGTGACCAAATTGGTTTTAAAGATCATATACTGTAAGTCTGACATTCCCTGCTGAGCTACCACCTGCTCACTATCTTTATCACCCACAATCCCCAAATTCAACCTAAAAGCCTCATTACTCTTCATAGAACCCATTTTGTTTCAAGCAGATTTGAAAGTACAAGGTTTCAGGGTGTTTTCCGTCAGACAGCCTGAAGCAGGAACCAGTTCACACTCCAGGAAGTCAAATTATTTAGGTTCCAACATAATATCCGAAGCTATGCATTCTTTGCGGAATTGTTTTGTTGACTCAGCGCTTTGTGTAAGGTATCTCGATCACTGGCTTATTATGTTTTTTTCTTTCACTCTTCTTTGAGACAGCGTATTGTAGCACTCTGTTCTAACCTCTGAAATGTCGATATTAATCTCCTAGTCAGTGGGTTTGCACCATAGCAGTTAACAGTATATCATTATCCCATCATCCTTGTGTCAGGCTTCATTTGACCGAATGAACTGAGGAATTCATGAAGAGAATCAGCACTGAAACACAGAGTCTTTTCCACACCGTTTATTTCACTGGGTTTTTCTGGAGACAGAAAAATCCATATATGAAATGATCATAGATTTAACATAAAAAATGCACTTAACTGTAGAATAGAAAGCTCTTGCATTCTTAGCGCTAGTCCTAGTCCTTTGTTACCCAGTAATAATTTTTCCCATATATAGTTTTTGAATCCAACTGCCTTTCCCTCGATTTTGATGTTTCTGGCTTGCTAACATCTGGCAGTTTATGTAGCTGCATTCTTTTGTAGTAAATTCTCCACCAGTCAAATTGTCCAGTTGATAGTGACCTCTTGATCAGGCTCAAGATCCCCAGTTGCTTTAATGTTACAACCTGAAATGTCGTCCTTTCCTTCTTGAACTTTTTCAATCAGATCTTTTGCCCGGGTTGGGAATTGATGTCTGGGATTCTTGATGATTGCAGGATGTAATTACATCTTAAATCCTTGGTGGAGCTTCCCCAGTGCTCAGACAAATCAGCTGCTGCTGCCTGATTATATCCTCCTAGAAATAACTCTCTCTCTCTCTCTCTCTCTCTCTCTCTCTCTCTCTCTCTCTCTCTCTCTCTCTCTCTCTCTCTTTTTATCTGTGTCTTTATCCCTTGCCTTCTCTAATTTAGTCTCATGTGTTACAGTAGCTGTGTAGCTGTGATTTCTTTCTTTCTTTCTTTCTTTATTCTGAAAGAAGAAATGATACTATCAGTTTGCTTTTAGATGTACATACAGTACTGTGCAAAAGTTTTAGATACCCTATTTTTTTTTTTGTACAAACTTTGTTAAAGTTTTATTGTTTTATTTTATTTTATGACTACTACATTATCAAGTCAGTACAAAAAACATTTCAGGTTCCCAAACATTAGTTTTCTAGCACAAAATTAAATGTTACAGAAAAATGTTTGTATGTCATTAAAGAAAGCAGCATATTACATAAGAGACACTTTTCAGACAGTAAACACAATGAAGGCTGCTGGGTTTTGCTGCAAAAATAAGAAGCGAGTACGAAAGTCAAAGTCTCCGGAAGAACTGTGTCTGGTTCTGCAAGATGCTCAATAAAACTTACCAGCTCATTTCCTTATAAAACTGCACTAATTGTACCGGAGACTACTATTTTAATTTTCATTTTTATTTTTTTGTCACACCAAATATTGACTTAGTTTCATGTACTACTGTTTACTGCTCTTTACAGTATATTCTTTAAAATGTAGAAACATTTAATGTCATTATTTTGAAGGCATCTTTGCGCTACAGCATTTCTTTGCATGTGCCTAAAACTTTTGCACAGTATTTTTTAAATATTAAACAATTAGGTCTAATTATTTTTGAGCCACGTAAAATTTATCAGGATTTTATATGAGTGTTTTAATACAGGGTGGTGCGGCGGTGCAGCGGGTAGCGATGTCACTTCACAGCTCCTGGGTTCAATCCTGAGCTCAGCTTACTGTATGTGTGGACTTTTGCATGTTCTCACCGTGTTCGTGTGGGTTTCCTCCGGGTTCTCCGGTTTCCTCTCACTGTCCATAAAAACCCATGCAGGTACGTGGATTAGCAATGGTAGACAAAGTGAATTCTGGGGTAAATTCTCCCACCTTGCAATAATAAAAAGACATTTAGTTATGAATGCGACTTGACTCTTTAATACAGTGTACAGTTGATTGCACTGTTAGTCTTTATGTTACTAAAGGATCCGGGTGTGTTGTTGAGGTGAGCAGTAACTAGTAAAAAAAAAAATGTTCTGGCAAGTGTTTTTTTATTGGTGGTGTTTTATGCTTGCTTTAGCGTCACAGGTTGACTTGAACCCAGCCAAGTTAGGATGGTTTTAGCTGCCAGCAGTTTGTGGTCACAGTTAAAGAGATGGAGAAACCCTGGACACACTGGACACACACTTTTCCTTCACTTTTTGTGGGTGTTCTCATTGACATATACACACACACACACACACACGCAACTGACATGTTATACAACAACAATACTTAAGAGATGTTATGGGAACACATGATAAATTTAAGTTTTCACAAAAAGGTCATGGTCATGCTTGACAGCTTGAGCAGGATTATAAATGGCTCTGAGATTTCTAAACATCCTTCTCCACCCTTGTATTTTTGCGATGTGTGGTTTCTTAAGGCATGACGGTAACAAATGCACCTACAGTACTGTACAACCCACTTTCCTGCACAGTATGCTACTCCAGAGGGGAAAGTCAGCCTATTCTATTTTTCGCATGGCAGCTCCACAGGCTGTTTGTAGAGTGCCTACTTGTCTCGCTACCTAACAGCCCGAACAAAGCATTGTGTCGCATCTCAGCTCGTCTCCCGCCCCTCTCCTGATTTCTGAAAGCACATCTGCAGCATTAGCGCTCAGTAGGTTGTCTTTTCTTTGTTCATCACCTCAAAACACCTTAGAAGGGAGAGGAAGAGAGAGAGAGACAGAGAGAGAGAGAGAGAGAGAGAGAGAGTGAGTGAGTGAGTGAGTGATGGTTTGATGTCATGCAGGAGGCTTTATTTAGCTCTGGGCTGCTGGGGGCTCCTCGATCTGTCCGCCCTGCTTACCTGCAGTGGAAATATAAAAGTATTACTGACAAGTCCACCTGGACTGTCTGTCTTTCGGGGTGACAAGCATGACGACATCAAGAGACACAGAGATCAGTCAGAGTATTAGAGCTCATTAGTGAATGTAAATGGTGTTTATAAATCCTTTGGGGTTCATCAAGTGTCTACAATGAGCTGTTAACACTTTCGAATTTGTTGAAAGACAAATGTTTGTATTTGTTTGTATTTCTCTCCTACAGTCCCTCCAGGATTTTGTGATTTTTCCATCGCAGAAATGGACACTATATCGAGCTAACTCCGCAATATCCGGAGGAGCTTGCAATTTTTCAAAATTGCCGCAGCTTTTCTGCAGATTTGGGCCAAGACGCAATGTGACGTCATCACAACACGCGTACAGCCAAAGCCCCTCTTTGATTCACATGCATCGAGCATGAGTACAGCAAAAAGGTCTCATTTACCAACAAACATCACTGTGAAAGACCGTGCAAAACAATGTAGTGCAATTGCAATTTCGACAAATTCAAGTAGTTTTCAGCAAAAAAAAAAAAAAAGCGCACAAAGAAGTTGCATCGCAAATGTTGAAAAAAAGCCACAACAAAATCAAGCATTTTTTGGCTGCAATACAGATAATCAGTGCTTGGGTGAAAATATACATGCATCAAGATTATGATGTTCCTAATGTTGGTGTGTGTTTACTCAGATAAACATTATGCTAGCATTTTGCATTGCGGTTCCTTTAACTAAATATGTGCATTGGTTACCATTAACCAAGTAACAAAGTAGGTTAACACAGTACTATTAGATGTTTGTTTAAATGTTTCAAAAACTCCAGCACTGATTAATGTTTATTCAATCCCTGATAAAAACACGAGTAGAACTCGATGTCAGCAGCATCAGTGTGGATTCCTCCTCCGACCACCACCAAGTCTAGTCCTTCTTGTTACTAATTATTATGCCTGAAATACGTAAGGGATAATCCACGGCTAGGTGTGTGTTACACGATTTTAATGCACGATGTGGAGGCGAAGAACCACCTGACTTGAAGGAGAGGGTGGTTGCCGCCGCAGAGAGCATGAAAAACGTGTAACGCGAACCTAGTTGTGGATTATCCCGCTTATACAGTACCGTGGTCACTTGCCAGGATTGACAAGTTAAAGCTGTCATTGATGTTTGCAGGGCAAAATTTGAATGGAAGGATAAAAATAACGGTTAATTTTTGTTAGTTATTTTATATACGGGTCGTTAGATCGAGAAATCCGCCCACTCTAAATCATACATAGAGATAAAGCAGTGTGATAAGATTAGATTTATTTGAATGAATTATAATAAATAGTTAAAGAGAGAGAGAGAGAGAGAGAGAGAGTGTGCGTGTGTGTGTGTGTGTGTGTGTGTGTGTGTGTGTGTGTGTGTGTAAATTACCTGCGTATGTGCCGCATCTCTACTAATAATGAAGCTATGAATTTAACTGTATGTTACTATGGTTACAGTTGTTTATAGGCAGAACATTCATTTAGAACAGTGATTAAACTGACCAGAACTACCAGTGGTATATACGGTTTGAACACACACCTTCCAGACGATCAGAATCGAGCATTCGGACAGACCATGGTATAACCTAAATGATACAAGTTAGTTCTGTTCCATTAATTTGATTGGTTGAGTGGCATTCGAAGAATGTTTATATTTACTATAACCACTCTGGGACGTTTCACTGTGTGTATCACTCCGCTCTTCTGTGGCTGCTTCGTACAATTCCACTTCCTATTTTGAAACGGTTACCAAGTTAGCAGGAGTGCCCTGTAGGCTCATACCAATGTCCAAATCACAGCTGTGCTTACATTCAGTGTAAGCATACTCCTGCTCATGTGATATTGCCTAAAAATACTTCAAACAGGAAGGAAGCTGTTGAAGAAAAATGATTTCAGACGCTTGACCTTGCTGTGACCTTGACCCTGTTTGGATCAATTCCATAATCTAACCAAAGAGTAAATTATTCTTGTCCCTCAGTCGTAAACACTGGAACTTGCAGTTCAGCCTCGGTTCTGATTTTTGCCAGATAACAACCGCAAATATACTTTCATTAAGTTGGTTTATGTCTGTTACTGTGGGTTTTATTTTACAGATTGATGTTATAAACATCGGTTAATGCAGTTATTGATTATTTGACCTGGAAACATTAATTCAGTATTAGTTATTTTGTTCATGTTGCTTATAGAGTACTATTGCTGAAGTTCATGGTTTGTTCGTGTTAACTAATGTGCTGAATGATGCCAGTTTAGTGAAATGTAATGTAAAGCATACAGAGCCTTATCTTGATTTTCATTTAAATTTGAACTGTTTTTGTATCTGTATTTTGATCCATGCCATTTTGCTGGTTTTGTTGCAAACTTTCCTGTAAATGATATCTTTCTTGTTAGAATAATTACATTTTGACACACAGAACTCGGGTTTGTACGAAGATCTGCCTGTTGGGTTTAATGACGGAACCATGGCAGTAATGAGGAAAAACAAATAGACAGAAAGGTGCTCAGAAAAAGGGGGAAATTAGGTAGAGGCAGGGACTGATAAATACACCAGGATCTCAAGAGAAAAGGCTTAGTAAGATTATTGACAAAAGCAGGAGTGAGACTTCATAATGATTGTGTGAAACACCGGGCTATTATAAGTGTGGACGATGAGAAGGCCGGTGATTGCGATATGATATGTTGATCATGTGACATGGATTGGAGTTTCTTCATGTGCAAGTGACTATGAGAATTGTACAGGGTGTCTGAAAAGTCGCCATACATAGGGGAGTATGTTTGCCAGCAGCACATCGGACGTGTCCACATGTTCGTGGACGTCCACATCTCGGTTTGCTTGCAACACTTCCAGTCTTATTTAATTCGTTAATAAGTTTGGCAACAGTGTCGTGTGTGATGTGCTTGCCATGTTTCCTGTTAAAGTCCATCACAACCTTGCGACAGCTTCCCGATCCAGCCATGACAATGATTTCAATACGTTCTTCTGTTGTCAAAGGCATTCTTACAAGATCTGAAAAAAATATACATATAATATAAGCTAAGTATGGAAAATTTTGAAGACATTTTGCTAAAAAGTGTTAATTTCCCCTATGTATGGAGACTTTTGGGACACCCTGTGGTATAGGGTTACAGAATAGACCAGTATTAACTGAGACGTGACAAATTTATACATCACCCTTTTCAAACCCAAGAAACAGATTTTTACACTGTAATGTTAAAAAATACATTAATGAAACAGCCCCTTTCACTATTTTTATATCGCATCCTGTCGAAATGAAAGAAAAAAAATTTGTATTATATTATACAAACTACAATACTACTACAAAACTACTTTCATTGTAATAAATATCATATATAAAAATCCTGTAAAAAACAACTTCTGAAAAAAATACTTTAAAAAAACCTAAAAAATAAAAAAAATAAAAAACTTTTTATTACAGTGATACTGCCACCTGGAAATCAATTCTTTGTCTAAGTGGATAAAGATGAATTATCTGACTGTACAGCATGTACAATGAACTATGCTCAGTGCGTGTGTGTGTGTGTGTGAATGCCTGGGCTTTGCACCTTAAATGTTTTTTGTGACTCTGTAACTGCTGATGAAAACAAAACCGCATGAAGCGGAGATGCACACAGTTGTGCACAGAGAAGTGCAACAGTGCACCTCCTCATGGGTATCAGTGCAACCACACATCCCTGTGTATGAGAGCGTGTGTGGTTTAACTGATGAACAATAATTAGACCTTTTGATGCTCACCAAAGGGGGAGGCCCCGGCTTACCCCGAACACACACACATGCACACATGAACAAGGTCTGTTCATGCACAGACACAAAGGCATATGCACACGCCGATGGCCTTACTGCTTTCTGTTTTCCTGTTGTGCGCCTCACTGAGTGGTTGTGGGAGTCCAGACTTTGCTTTATAATCACATCAAATGGAAATTCAACCTCCACACATCTTTTGGGAGGTTGAGGTTTCCCTCACTATCTGATTCAAGCAAGTGAGTGGGAGGCATCTTCAGACTTGTTTTTCTTCCTTTTGCACACCAGCAACCAGTTGAACTTAAGCTCTGCTGTAGCCTGGTGTGAAACATAAATTGCCACTATGTTGAGAGTTTAAAAACTAATAAAAACTTCATTTTTGCACTTTTAGCTTGTGTCAGCATAACAGGTGAAAAAACTGTCCACTTTATACATTTTTGATGCCTACAGAAATAAATGGTAAACCTTTCTACATAAAAAAAATGACTATATAGAGCATGATGATCTTTTGCCTTAAATGTATCAGTAGAATCAGGTTCACTTCAAATAGTTTTATATGGAAATTGGCAGGTAGGTTTTTTTTTGCAACATCTTGGAAACCCTGCCACAATTCTTCTGGAGACATTGATTGAAAATATGTTACCTTCTTTACTGACGTACAGTACTGTGCAAAAGTTTTGGGCACATGCAAATAAATGCTGTAGAGCAAAGATGCCTTCAAAATAATGAAATTAAATGTTTCTACATAAAAAAATACCATAAAGAGCAGTAAACAGTAGTAAATGAAACAAAGTCAATATTTGGTGTGACAAAAAAATAAAAATTAAACTATAAACAGTAGTCTCCGGTACAATTAGTGCAGTTTTATAAGGAAATGAGCTGGTAAGTTTTATTGAGCATCTTGCAGAACCAGACACAGTTCTTCTGGACACTTTGACTTTCACACTCGCTTCTTATTTTTGCAGCAAAACCCAGCAGCCTTCATTGTGTTTTTTGTCTGAAAAGTGTCTCTTACGTAATATGCTGCTTTCTTTAATGACATACAAACATTTTTCTGTAACATTTCATTTTGTGCTAGAAAACTAATGTTTGGGAATCTAAAATTATTTTTTTGTACTGACTTGATAATGTGGAAGTCATCAAATAAAAAAATCTATAGCAAAGTTTGTACTAAAAATAATAAGGTGCCTAACACATTTGCACAGTACTGTAGACATTTTTCTGTAAATAAAGTGATGTTTGGAAATCATAATGCAGTAATGCAGTAGTCGTAAAATAGATACCTAAGACAAAATTAGTACAAAAAAATCAGGGTGTTGTATAAAGAGAATAAACCGGAGTAAATTACAAATGAGCTATTTTTACATTAGCCAGAATAATGAACTCTTTCCTCAACTCAAACCAAAGTTTATTGTTCAAATTGAAATTATTGGCTAGATACCACATCATGGATTAAAGCTTTATTATTTATGTAACATTACCTTTTTGGTGTTATTCAACCAACTTAAATACAGATTAAGTTTGCTTTTTCATGGTGTTCATTACTAATTACTAATTCAATTCTACAATACAGCATTAACTGTATTGTTGGTACAATGTTCGTTCTTTTGTTATATTTTTTTAGACAAGTTGGAATATGTAGTGAGTGACGTTAATGTAGTCAGCTGCATGCTACCTTGCTAAATGATGCCCCGAAATGTTGATTAATCATGGAAGAAGTTGTGTGAAAGGAACTTGAGCTGAATCTGCTCATCAAATGGTAAGAGTTTGAAAAGTCTTACAACACTGATTACTCGCACTCAAGGATGGCTGAAAGGAGCGGATGACCAAATTACTTTGCACTGACGTCTTGCCAGTGTGACACTGTTGAGATGTAAATTGTGCATGTTATGCCAGCATTAGCGTGCTATCTGGATAAATTCAAGAGACATCATTTGAATCACCACTCAAAAAAAAGCACAAGCCATTTGGGTTTTGTTAAAATATAACTAACTGAAACATTCAGCGCCTGAATCTATACCACAGTGCTGTTGAATTTTTGATTCTGATACTAGTCCTAGTTGTAGGGATTATGTTAATGCACTCGTTCTAATGCCTTATTGTTTCTATAGTAACAACTTATATGCTTTTTGGGAAGGAGTCTCCAGTATCAGCACTTTGTAGCAGTCAGAGGTAATGCTGTAATTTTTTTTTTCAGAGAGGTCTTTCTGGTTTCTTAGTGACATGACAAGCTGCATTTTTTTAAAAATTCTTATTAGCTCCAAGAGAGAGAAACAAACTTGTTACAACGTTAAGCTTAACTATAAAGGGATTAAAAAAATATTTTAAAATGTTCGAGTTGGCAAATTGTTGTTATAAGAGGAGTAATTGGGGGCCAAGTCCTAGGTGTGTAGGCACCCTATTGTTATTCTACCTTTCTTCTTGTTATTATTCTACTTCTTCTTCTGGCTAGGGTGTCTATGGCAGCCAAAAGAACTGTTTGATGAAAAGTTGTGAAATGTGCAACATTTTAACCAAATTTGGGCGAAGTGCTGCCAACGCTCTAGCGCCACCATCAGTTCGAAGTTGGGCCTAATTTGGAAGTACGTTCATGGTCATAACTTTTGAACTGTGTATACAAAAAAATAAAAGCCCATCCCTGACCTGGAAGTAGAGAGTGGCGTGAATTTTTGAGACCGTTCTGGATGCGGTTCTCTGTATAGTTACAGTGTTTGTACTTTGTTGTGGAAATTACTCACTTGCTTCGTTAGTATATTAGTTCGTAATTAATATTTGAGGTTTGGGTAGTTTCATACGACTATTTTTTCGAGATGAGCTCTCAGGAGCGTCTCTACTTCCAGATCAGGGAGCTGTCGAGCCAAATCTCACTAGCCAATGAGAGTAAAGTGCTATTAAGCCGGCCCACACAAGAGGTTTGTGCCAGAATGGCGAACGTAAACTTGCGGAGCGTAAACAAAATCTTTGAAAGCATGAATTAAAACTCTGGCAGCGCATTCATAAACCATGATTAGCGCAAAGGAAGCTTAGAAAACTGTTAACAAAGAATGCTGATTATTAGAAGACCATGTTACATTTTTGCCACTGTGTTCATTGTTTTCAGTTTCAGAGTATTTTACTTCTTTCTCATTGTATATTTTTGTTCATTTCTTGAAAAGTGCCATTCAATACCTTTGGCACAAATTTAATTCCATAGAATAAAACACTTTGGGATGTGATGTTATGGTGCAACTGCATCATATCACCTCACCGTTGATTATTTTCCTATAACAGCACTTACGTATTACACTGTTAAAGACTGACTCTAACTGCCTTCTAACTGCATCTCACAGTCATGTCCAACTTGAATTTAGTGGTGCAACTGTCAACTATCAGCTACTTTTTCTTGCTGTGTTCTGTTATCATGCATATCTTCCTTCAGAGAAAAACACTACAGTGTTCCCGTCCTCTGTTCAGGTGCATTTGAAACAGATGTCTCGTTTTACTGAAGGGGTTAACGAATTGTTAACTGAGCCTGGTTATCTTTTGTCAAAAAGGAAACCAGCACGTTTTGTACATTTCCTTTCTCTTTCATGCGGTCTTCTGTGAGATGATGATTATACACTTAACTGAAATACTGAACAATACTGAAATCAAGCAGCCTGTGAAATACAAACCTAACAGTATGCTGTCTGAGACAATGGAGCAATCATTTAAAAAAAGAAAAGAAAAGAATCTTCTCTGGAGAAATGGATCTGCTCTTAATGAATTTATTTATTTGCTTCTCTTGTCTCAACCGCACGCACCATTCTGTTAGTACAGTACCTCTTCTTGGATAATCTGTATGTTTACCCTGATTTATTGTGATTGTGACTGTCTATTTATCAAACCTGGAGTGTGTGTGTGTGTGTGTGTGTGTGTGTGTGTGTGTGTCTGCGTGCCAGAGGTGGGTAGAGTAGCCAAAACTTTTACTCAAGTACAAGTAAAACTACTTATAAAAAATAATTACTCAAGTAACAGTAAAAGTAATAATGTTAATAATTACTCGAGTAAGAGTAATAAAGTATCCAATGAGAAGACTACTCAAGTAGCGAGTTGCTAGTTACTTCGGAAATTATTCAAATGAAAGGAAAATCCTGAATCTCAGACTACATGGAGAACTGTAAGTCACACCTGTGTGTATGTGTGTGTGTGTGTGTGTGTGTGTGTGTGTGTCCTGCCTCCGTCGATGCTCTTGCTTCCTCCCTCTCTTAAAACTAAATAACAGAAAACCTGTTTACTCAAAACCACTTGAAGTGGAAGTCTCAGAGCAGCTGCTGGAACACTGCGTCACGGTTTTATGCCAGCAATTTGTAAATTTAGCCCTAAATGTGTAAAAATTTGTTTATTTTAGAGACAGGACTAATTTTTACAGAGGGCCAAATTTGTGGTTATGTGTTAACAGTGTAATTGCCCCTAATGGTGCACGGACACCACTAAACCTCTGTGAAATTGTAAGCAACCAGAATGACTTCCTATTATATTGATGTTGTGTTGGACAGTAACTAACACAACATCAGTATAATACTGCAGTAGCATGAGCAAGTCCCTCATGTCACTGGCAGTTTGCCTTTTGTGAGCCTGTGTGGCAAAAATGTATTTTATATTGTGGTTTAAGTTTAAAAAATGTGTGAGTTGAGGTTTCCGGGGACAATGGACAAGTCAGGCTTTTGGATTGGTCCAAAGAATTGACGGAAGCCAATAGTTTGGATTTCCCACTTTACTGTGTCATAGCTAGTTTGCATAGAATTAGGAACATCTCAGATGGCGCTTGTTGCTCCATGCTGCTTAAGAAAATCATGACTGTGTGATGCACGTTTACATAGAAAATCAGTGGTGGCTTATAACCTTATTGCTTGCTAGTGTCAATGCAGGGGAACGCTGATAAAATGACAAAGGAACAGCTTTGATGAGGCATTAGCTCATGTTTGTCTCTTAGTAACACCTTGCAGAAGTTCAGCAACTCCCTTTAGACTATCATTATAAAGGAGTTTTGAACAAATAGGTCTTCTGGTCTTTGCATAGTACTGGAACACTCTTGGTGTTTTCCTTTATAACCCCTTAAGTCCCCAAGTCTCCAGGCTCTGACATTCATTCAGTAACCACATTATGGCCAGCACAGCAGGGTATCTTACACAATGATATAGTACATATAGGGGAAGTGTCATGGTTATGCCGAAATCTGCACTTTACCCATCAGCCCCAACATGTCACATGACCATGTCGCATGTCCCACTGATCACTCACACCTGTTCTGTGTTACTCCTAATAAGCACCCATATTAAGTTTTTTTTTTCCCTTTTTTTCTGTGTTTCATTGTCAAGCTTCTGAGGCCTGTTTCACAACTCCGAGTTGCAGAGTAAGGTTTGATTTGACAAAACCAGACAAATCCAACCCGGGTTAATTAAGGTTAACAGGTTTCATGACGTTGGTTATCAACCACAAAGCAATGCATTCAGTTTGCGATACAGTAAGAGCATGGCTTTGGCGTGTCAGATTTTTAATGTGCAGCTCAAGAAGCTGACATAGATATAAACTATACCATCTGCCGAAAATCCATATCTTTTGTACAGAGGGTCAACGGGAAAAGCCAGGAGATTGTGTCTGTAACTAAAAGTTCTTTCCCTTCGAAGTGCACTCCTTATTATTTGCACTCCACAGTATTCTCCACAAATGGTGATGCCATCACTACAAACACTAAAGGGTTCATTTTGATGCATCAGATTTATATCACTTTGCTCATAGCGGATTGGTCCAATTTAGGTTTGTATTTTGTAATTTATCTTGCATAGAATAAAACCTGCTTCGGAGCAGGTTAGCCGTGTACAACCCCTGACAAAAATGATGGAATCACCACACTTAGAGGATGTTCACCCGGCTTTTAGTTTTTACTTCATAGCAAATAAACAAATCACAGATATGACACAAAACAATTTTTGCTTAATAGCTGGACATTCTGGCTTCATGAAACATACCTCAAACAAGTTAAATTAAAGTATTTTAATTAATGGCATAAAAAGTTTTTTAACTCCGTCATTAAAAGGTTTTCCTTGTCTTACAATCTCCAGTGAGCCAGCATTCAGGCTTCCAGTTGCCCCTGTCCACGCTTGCAGCTGCTGTCCTGCTTGCAGTTTACGTTGGAACTCCGTGCACGCCTTCCTTCGGCTTCTTTTTATTTTTAAACGAGGCAATAGGTTCTGTGTAAATCGCGGATACATGTGAATGGGGATCGTTTTGACAACGTTGTCGTCTGTACGTGAAACCTTTCAAAAACGCAAAGGAAAAACTTTTCCGTTTTTAGTACAGTTAGTTTTAGTTAGGGTTAGGTTTAGGGTTAGGTGTATCATAGCATTAATTGGCTACATTAATAATTATGTCAATGGACTATACTCACAAGATAGTAAAACAAACCTGTGTGTGTGTGTGTGTGTGTGTGTGTGTGGGTTAAAGTAAACACCTTATGTGAGTAGAACGTGTCTGCCATTATCACCATGACTAATCCCGTTAGTGTACCTCAATACTGATCTGAGATCAGCTTAAAGAGCCACAGCAGCACTTGACACACAACACGCACTTCATTAGAGCTGCACTCAGGCCAGCCCCGTCTGATAGACTCTGTGGCCAGATTCATTTCGCTTAATCCGATTACTCCACGTCCTTCTCACTACTTAGCCAGAGATATCCAATCGACCGAGACCATCTCTGACTTCCAGGATTGTAAAATGGATCACTCAGGTTGTCTTATCTTCATCTCTATTATGAGCGTGAGGCGTGAGTGGAGGTAAGAGGAAATGTAACAGGGAATAAAATCACCCTTTTTTCATGGCCAGTTATTGTTAACACTTTTATTACACATTGTAATTCTCAGTTCAACTTATTTTATTTAATACAGCTTCATTAAAAAAAAAAAAATGAGACAAAGGCACATTAAGTTCCCTGTTGCATTAGCATGTTTAGCTGTGTTTCAAGGAGATACCGACTAATGCTGTTTATTTAGCATTGAACACACAGTGGCAGCGTATGGGAATAGTGACTGATCACATGAATAAGATGTAACATGACGGTACCTGGTGGGGCACAAAATGAGCTTGGGGAACTGAGGAGGTGTGTGTGTGTGTGTGAATTGCTGGCTATAAATAGCTCAGCCAGCTTTATTGAGTACACTGTGCAATTGAGTCCCTTGGCAAGCAGCACTGATGCAAACATTTATAGCGTTTTGACACTTAAAACCCAGGACATTACCTTTAGTCTTGTTAGAAAGATGTGATTTACCAACGTGGATTTTACACTATATTTCCAAAAGCATGTGGACACCTGACCAATAACACCCATATGTGCTTGTTGAAAATCCCATTCCAGGGATTTAAAAGTTAAAGTTAGGAATGATGGTGGTAATACTAGTGATTAGGTTTTTTTTTTTTTTTGTATTAATTCAACAAGAGTGGTGTCATTAGAGTTCCTACAAATTTATGCAATTGAGGAGAAGAGAAAGTGCACTTTTAGGCCATTAAAAAAAAAAAAAAAAAAACACGCAAACAAAACACATTTTTTATGCCTCCTCATTCTGAAGGCATTCAGTATGCCCAGAGAACATTTCAACATGGCAAACTATTTCCTTTCTACTATGGTAATCACGTCGTGACTGTAGCTGATTGCCAGGGTCTTAGCAATGTTTCTACCCTGGTTCGCTCTTATTAAAATAAGGGAAAAGAGTCTGCAAGAGGACATTGATCCGAGAGCAGACATGGAAATGCGAGGCTCTCATTACATCCTTCCACAGTAATTAATTCAATGCTCAAGAGTGTTTAAAACACAACTTAACTAGCAGCATGCAGGACATTGTGTTTTAATTGATTAGCATGGCTTGTGTTGGGATGTGTGTATTCACAGTGTATTCAAGTGTGGGATTTTTAAAAGCCTGGCATATAGTACCTGGCATCAACATTCATTTGAATGTGAGGAAACAACTCTTGAACAAAGCAAGTGCTCACACAAAATCAGCAGGGCACACGCTTTTTAGAGCTCAGATCAAGTGACTGGCTCGAAAACATTCAATCATATTCTATTCCAACCATGTGGCTGGACTAGGGTTAGTCACAATTGAGAATCCAGCATAAACTACGTACACTGTGCAACTGTGTAACGATATGTTGTTCCTCGGTGCAGTATGCTTTTTCTGCTAGCAGTTAAGGCAGGCCTAAATGATATCAACACAACATTATTGTGATCACTGATGTAGCATTGTACATCAGAGGTATTTAAACTGTGGGCTGGAATTACAGGGTCTAGGTGGGGGGCGTGAGTGAGCACGTTTGCCTCGCACCTCTGGGGTTGGGGGTTCGAATCCCTCCTTTCTGCAGTTCTCCCCCTGCTTAGGGGGTTTCTTCCAGGTACTCCGGTTTCCTCCCCCAGTCCGAAGACATGCGTTGTAGGCTGTAGTGTGAGAATGGGTGTGTGAGTGTGTGTGTGATTGTGCCCTGTGATGGGTTGGCACCCTGTCCAGGGTGTCCCCCCACCTTGTGCCCCGAGTTCCTTGGGATAGGCTCCAGGCTCCCCATGACCCTGTACAGGATAAGCGGTATGGAAAATTGATGGATGGATGACTGTATCAGACATCAGACCTGCCAGCCTTTCCACATGTTGTGTAGGAGCTCCACATTTTAACATTGCTGTCATGCAAAAATATGCCTAAAGATTCAAATATGCGCCGATGCGCTGCCCTCATTTTCTGCCAGGATAAATGGAGAATGTTTTGAGTTCATTAATGTGAAATAAAATCTATCATGGTGTGTCCAAATATCATTATATTTGTATATACTGTAGTTAATGTCAAACATTGGCATATTTATTAGGGATTGTAAATTCTGTTTCGTATTTCACCAGAGTCGTAAAAAGCATTTCACTGCATGTGGTACTGTGTATGGTTGTGTGTGTCCTCCCTCTCATCTCCAGGGCTGGGGGTTCGATTTCCATCTCTGGCCTGCGTGCGTGGAGTTTGCATGTTTTCCCCGTGTTTTGGGGGGTTTTCCTCCAGGTACTCCGGTTTCCTCCCCCAAAATTTTCAGCCAAACAATGTCTAAAACTGCACTTTTGTTTGTTTTGCATTAAAGAGCAAAAGGTCAAAAACTTGAACATGAAATGGCCAAAACTGTCAGATCTAACACTTTACAAATAACTTTAATGGTAATTATAAATGGAACATAATTTAAAATGCTGCTTGTTTACGTTACACTCCTGTGCCTGTCAGCACTCAGACAACAGTGAAAACCAGTCACAGTTTCTACAAGCAACATCAGACAAGTGATATATACTGTTTTTTTTTTACTGTTCGCTGCTGTATTATAAGTCTCTTATTTTCATGTCGTTTCATCTTATTGTATACTATTCTATTTCATTTTATTTGTTTATTTTTAAATTCATTTCATTTTGCATTTAATAATAGGCAAATTTTATATATGGATTACGTTGACAAGTTTAAATAGCTGTTTTTGTTTGTTTGTTTGTTTGTTTTGTTTTTATTTTAATTTCAACATTTTGTGAAACTCAGTCAGTTCATATTAATGACTTGAAAGACCACAGAATTTTTATTAGCCAGAATGGCTTTTGACATTATATAAACATACAGTACTGTGCAAAAGTTTTAGACACATGCAAAGAAATGCTGTGGAGCAAAGATGCCTTCAAAATAATGACATTAAATGTTTCTACATTTTAAAGAAAATACTGTAAAGAGCAGTAAACAGTAGTAAATGAAACAAAGTCAATATTTGGTGTGACAAAAAAATTAAAATTAAAATTAAAATAGTAGTCTTCGGTACAATTAGTGCAGTTTTATAAGGAAATGAGCTGGTAAGTTTTATTGAGCATCTTGCAGAACCAGCCACAGTTCTTCTGGACACTTTGACTTTCGCACTCACTTCTTATTTTTGCAGCAAAACCCAGCAGCCTTCATTGTGTTTTTTGTCTGAAAAGTGTCTCTTATGTAATATGCTGCTTTCTTTAATGACAAACAAAAAATTTTTCTGTAACATTTAATTTTGTGCTAGAAAACTAATGTTCGGGAATCTAAAATGTTTTTGTACTGATTTATAATGTAGAAGTCATAAAATAGAAAATATATAACAAAGTTTGTACTAAAATAAAAACAGGGTGCCTAAAACTTTTGCAAGGTACTGTACAAGTTGGAATATCAATTAGCATAGAAAAACAGTTTATGCCCAAGTCTAACCCATGCTTCTGGAAATAATCTTACCTGGATATTGTAGATTTGTACCTAAGAGCTGCTGCTATGGTCATAAAGCCTGTCCTGTGTCATATTCGCAATTTCTATTCACTATTAGTACTTTCAACACACTTCAACACATCATACAGTTGTAAAGCTGCTTTTAACAATGTCTGTTGTTAAAAGTGCTATATAAATAACATTGAATAGAGTTGATCTAGCACACAAGTCTCTTTTCTCCCATCCTAAAGCTGACTGGGATCTTGTGGCAGCAGCATGTACAGTGCATAAAATCATGCAGATACAGGCAAAAAAAAAAAGGGAAACAAATATCATCTGGTCTGATGTTTAACCTAATGTGGTCTTCTGCTGTTGTGGCTCATCCACCTCAATGTGTTGTGCATTCTGAGATGCTTTTCTGCTCACCACGGCCGTAGAGGGTGCCTATTTGAGTTACTATATCCTTCCTGTCAGCTCAGACCTGGGTATTCTCCTCTGATCTCTCTCATCAACAAGGTGTTTCAGTCTGCAGACCCTCTGCTCACAGGATGTTTTTTGTTTTTCCACACCATTCTATGTAAACTCTAGAGACTGTTGTGTGTGAAAATCTCAGGAAAAATCCTCAGCAGTTTCTGAAATACTCAAACCAGCCCATCTGATACCAATGACGATTAAAGTCACGATCACATTTTCTCCCTCATTCTGATGTTTGATGTGAACATTAACTGAAGCTCTTGACCTGCATCTGCATGAGTCACTTCAGTTCACCATCAAGTTCATCAATCATACCAATTCATCATCTGCTGTGAGCTTCTCATACTGCACAGAGTAGTTAATGCTTGAGTATGGATAACCCACCGGACTGCAGTTTGGAACTTGAGGACGAGCACCTTGGCTCTACCTCAGCAAAATGTTTCAACCTGCTAGAGTAAGTAAAGATTTCTATAAAATCAGCTGTGCTTTACCTCCCTAGAAAGCATGAACTCCATCTGATTGAAATAGCATGTTGAGGGAATTTTGCTAATTTGCTAGCATTAACTAGCTATATTTAACTATGTTGGCCTGGTTTCTTTGCTAATGCCAGATTAGGCTAACATCGAGTCCAGATGCCACTTCTAGCAGATAAGTAATAAAAGTTATTTTACACATGAAAACATTTTTTCATGTGTAATTTTTACTTGTTACTTTTTCACATTAAAAAGTACCAACTTTTTAAAACTTTTAATTGAGTAGTTTGTAGCTGGATACTTCCAACTTTTAATTAAATAAGATTTTCACACATTATCTATACTTTTTTTGACGTGTAAATTCTCTGGTCATTGGCCACCTCTAGTGATGAGTAAGCAAAACATATACAAAATGTCCACTTTTAAAAGTGGCCATGGTTTAAGTGAGATAATGGCCAACAAAGTGTCCTGATATAGTAAAATAGCACAGCTCAGGATTAGTGACAAATATCAACTGTATGCTAGTTTCACTTTCTATGTTTAATTGTATGCTAGTGCTTTTCAGCTATATATATTTCTAAAAGATAAAAAAATTAGTCTGTTTATCACAAACTGGATGTCACGCATAGAAGTGTCTTAAAGACACTAAATACACAGGCGAGACTTGTACAGTTGTACAAAAGTATTTATACAGTGGCTAATGACTAGTTTATAATCATTGTGTAGGACATTTGCTCTCTCTCTCTCTCTCTCTCTCTCTCTCTCTCTCTCTCTCTCTCTCTCTCTCTCTCTCTTACATGATAATTATAACTGTACCTGATTAATCTGAACGTAGCCTAACTGAAAGGAAATGTATTGCCTTTTTCTTTTTTATTGTATAAAAGCTGCATTTTTTTGTATTAAACTTTTTTGTTAGGACCTGTGAACATTTGACACTGTCCTACCATTATGAGGACATTATGAGGTCAAAAAAAATGTCAGTCTCATAAATCATGCGCACCTTAAAATAGCTGCTTTTGGCAGAAATGTGCTACTTTTTAATCATGGGCCTGTGTTGCATTAACAATAGAAAGAGATGTCTATAAAATGTACTGTCAAAGTGAAAATGGTTTTGACCAGTGTTACTGCTGAGTTGAAGACTCACTTCTAGGTCTGAAGTTGCCCTTCGTTCTTTGAATAGTTAAGGGATTTTAGCTTCAAAAACTCTGTTTCAAAGGGAGACCCTCTATTGTAAGGTTCTGCATAGAACAATTGAAGTGTATAAGTGAAGTAAGTAGAGTGCTGTGAAAAAGTATTTGCCCTCGTCCTGATTTCTTCTGTTTTTGTGTATATCTCACACTAAATAGTTTTAGATCTTCAAACGAAATACAATGCAGAAAAGTTATCGAGCACCTATCACCAATGTGAAAAATGAATTAAACTTAAACTCTGGTTGTGCCACCTTTAGCAGCAATAACTCTAACCAAACGCTTCTGATAACTGGAGATCAGTCTTTCACTTACTTCTAGGACTAGGATTTACTCCTATACTTTGGATCATTGTCTTGCTGCATAATCCAGTAGCGCTTGAGTTTCAACTTACGGACTGAAGACCGGACATTCTCCTTTAGGATTTTCTGGTAGAGAGCAGAATTCATGTTTCCCTCAATTATTGCAAGTTGTCCAGGCCCTGAAGCAGCAAAGCATCCCCACACCATCACACTGCCACCACCATGCTTGACCGTAGGTATGATGTTCTTTTTGTGGAATTCTATGTTTGGTTTATGCCAGATGTAACGGGACCCCTGTCTTCCAAATAGTTCCACTTTTGACTCATCAATCCACAGAGCATTCTCTCAAAATGTTTGAGGATAATCAAGGTGTAATTTGGAAAAATTCAGACGAGCCTTAATGTTCTTCTGGGTTAGCAGTGGTTTTTCGCCTCACCACTCTTCCATGGATGCCATTTTTGCCCAGTGTCTTTCTGATAGTGGAGTCATGAACCTTTATTGATGCAAGAGAGGCCTATAGTTCCTTTGATGTTGTCCTTGGCTCTTTTGTGACTTGCTGGATGTGTAGTTGCTGTGCTCTTGGAGGATTTTGGAAGGTCTGCCATTTCTAGGAAGGTTCACTACTGTGCAGAGTTTTTTTCCATTTGGAGATAATGGCTCTCACTGTGGTTCTTTGGAGTCCCAGAGCCTTTGAAATAGCGTTGTAACTCTTCCCAGACTGATGTATTTCAGTCACCTTCTTCCTCATCATTTCTGGAATTTCTTTCAACTTTGGCATAGTGTGTGTTAGATTCCTTCTTGTCAACTGCCCTAAACACGAGCAGCGCGAGCAGCATGCGCGCAGCACACTTCCGGGTTCTGTGACTTTGCCTTTGTTTACTTCTCCACGTGTGTTTTGTTTTGGTCTTGTCTCCGCCCCTGTATTGTCATTGGTTGTTTCCTAATGTCTCAGCTGTTCTGTGTTATCCCCATTGATTACGTTTTCTATTTTAACCCCTTGTGTGTCTTTATTCGAGGCGAAGTATTGTTAGTTCTGTGCATTCCACCAGACTCGTACCAAGCCTTTCATCCCCGTTTCGTTTCCATAGTTTCTTGATCTTGTTTTGTCCTCATGTTTCCGATTCTTGTTTAAGCCTAGTTTATGTTGTTTATAGATCGCCTGACCCACGCCTGTTTTCGACCTCACTATCTGCCTTATATTTCTAACTTTTCTGCCTGTGTTCCTAATAAACTGACTTTAAACTGCACTTGCATCAGTTTCAACCTGCAAAACCTGACAGTGTGTTACTGGGTAAGACCTTTTAACCAACTTCATGCTGTTGAAAAAGTTCTATTTAAGTGTTCATTTGATTGAACAGGGTTTGCAGTAATCAGGCCTGGTTGTGTCTAGTCCAGCTGAACCCCATTATGAATGCGGTTTCATAGATTTGTGGAATTAGTAACTACGGGGGCAAATACGTTTTCACACAGGCCCAGTTGGTATTGGATAACTTTTTTGCTTCAATAAATAACATTATCATTTAAAAACTGCATTTGTCTTCAAATCGCATAGGTCAAAAACGCAAAGGTCACAATCGCAATATACTACAGACCCTAGGACAAAATTATTCTGATTTGGAAATGAAATGGAGTCTATTGGTAGATTATTCACATCTCTATTGAATCAGCCTCTGGTTCAGTCTGGCGTTAAATACAGAGAAAAGAAAAGCTAAAGTCACGCAGTGCATCAGGGGATCGTGCGTACAGTCTGAACCTGGCAATCCTCTTTGCAGCCTAAATCCTTTGTGAGAGAATGAAAAAAAAATTGGCTGGGTCCACAGTGGGAGAGCTTACACCCACACACAGCTGATCCACATCGCGTGCTGATTCACTCACTAACACAAACACACACTGCAGACAATCCCGCAAGATTATACTCTTTCTTAATATTAAATCTACAGCTGCAAAAAACAAGGCTTTGCGTTTTTTCCAGTAGATTTGATTTGGCTTTTTTAATGAAAAAAAAAATTTATTTCACATTGTACTATTTGAATATTGAAGCCTGTGACTATGGAATGATATTGAGACAGCTTAGTAATTATAGTTAATTACTAATTAATGAGAAGTATATATTCAGTAGTCACCCTTTTGTCACCTTTCAAAAGAATGGGCAGAGTTTGATTGCATAAAATAAAGCTTACACACAAAGATTTCCAGTCAAGCAATTGGACAAATAATCTTTGCTTTACCAATAATTTCTAATAATAACTTCTATTTTTTTAATTATTAAGACAGGAAAAACAGGGGGAAAGTGGCCTTCAAAGAGGTCAAAGCCCATTCACAATAGTGCCAAAGTAGTTTTTCCCTTCACACTGACAAAACTGAATTACAGTAAACATAAATGAATCTGCAGTAGAGAGGGCGTGCAGCTTTAATCCCCTCCGTTTCCACATATCACAGTTTATGCAATAATTTTTTTTTTTAAACTATACAACTTCAGATGACTCCAGTGGCTCAGCATGAGCCACACATTCCTCAAGTCTTCTACCACTCCACCGCTGAGATTAATTTTAACCTGCAGGGTTACCTGTTAATTTGGAAACCACACATCTCTCAAACTCAAACGCTTGAAGAAATTGCCCAGAGCTGTAATTAGAGGTGAGCTTCCCTCCATCTAGCACATCTACATCAGGCAGTGCATGAGGACAGCCTGAAGGGTTGTTAAAGACCCTAGCCACCAGAACTTGCTGTTTAAACTACTACCTAATGGTATACAGTACTGCAGAATTTGGACATGTGCTAAAAAAATAAAAAAATAAAAAGGCTCAGGGACAGTTTTTTTTTAACCCATGGGCCATTAATATGATGAATACCTTCTTACTGCACCCGAAACGACAGAGCATGTAATCTACACTACACTACTGCACACTGCACTTTACATACTGACCGTATACTGCTGCATGGTTCATATATGTTTGTTTGGCTTGCAGTGCCTTGGTGTTGGGGCTCTGAAAATCATTCATCTTTTATATAAAGGGGTTAGAAAAAAGCAAAAAATTGAGAAAATGTAAACCTACACTCTTAAAAATAAAGGTGTCAAAGGTGCCATTGTAGGTTCATTTGGTTTATTTGGCCATTTAGCTGATCCTCTTTTCCAAAGTGCAGTAGTTAAATGTGCAAAGATACTGCACATTCATATGCAAGTTAAAAATTGTGTACATTTTAATTACAAGTGCTGGAGTAGTCTGAAACCCAATTTCAACCCTAAGCGCACAAATAATACAAAAGGCATTATTAAATATAAAGACCGTTTCTAACACACTCAGTCATTTTGAGTAAGCACCTTATACTGATCAGTGTCACGGTGGATCCAGATCCTGTCCCGGGAACACTGAGCATGAGGCAGGAACACACCCTGGATGGGATGGAAGACAATCGCAGGGTACCATGCACACACACTCTCACCTACAGGTAATTGATCTTAGCCAGTAATCTTCATTGTCTGTTTTATCCTGGTCAGGGTCAATGTGGATCCAGAATACACCCTCGATGGGATGCCAGTCTTTCACAGTTTCATAATTTATCATAGCCAATCCACCTACTGGACTGTTTTTGGAGAGGAGGTGGGAGGAAACCAAAGAACGTGGAGAAAACACTTTTATTTTCAGACAATGTCAGAATGGTGAAGATGTGTGTGGGCTAAAAAAAACAAAACAAATTTCTTTACTGAACAAAAACGAATAATACAAAACAACAGGCAAAACAAGGTATATAAAAAAACAGCCAGAATTCAGTACCATGAAGGAGAATAAGTCAAAACACAGCCTCAAATCCAGTTGAGCAAAAACTGGAAATGGAAAGCCAAGGTCATTGCATGGCATGGACTCCACAAGATCTCTGAAGGTGTGCTGTGGTATCTGGCACCAAGACATTAGCAGCAGATCCTTTACGTCCTGTAAGTTGCGAGGTGGGGCCTCCATGGATCGGACTTGTTTGTCCAGCACATCCCACTGATGCTCAATCGTATTGAGATCTGGGGAATTTGGAGGCCAGGTCAACACCTTGAACTCTTTGTCATGCTCCTCAAACCATTCCTGAACAATTTTTTTGCAGTGTGCATTATCCTGTTGAAAGAGGCCACTGCCATTAGGGAATACCATTGCCATGAAGGGGTGTACTTGGTCTGCAACAATGTTTAGGTAGGTGTTATATGCCAAAGTAACATCCACATGAATTTCAGGACCCATGATTTCCCATCAGAACATTGCCCAGAGCATTACACTGCCTCTGCCGGCTTGCCTTCTTCCCATAGTGCATCCTGGTGCCATCTCTTCCCCAGGTAAGCGATGCACACGCACCCTGCTGTCCACATGATGTAAACGAAAACGTGATTCATCAGACCAGGCCACCTTCTTCCATTGCTCCATGGTCCAGTTCTGATGCTCACATGCCCATTGTAGGTGCTTTCGGCAGTGAACAGAAGTCAGTATGGGCACTCTGACCAGTCTGCGGCTACACAGCCCCATGTTCAGCAAGTTGCGATGCACTGTGTGTTCTGACACCTTTCTATAATAGCCAGCATGAACTTTTTCAGCAATTTGTGCTACAGTAGCTTTTCTGTGAGATTGGACCAGACGGGCTAGCCTTTGCTCCCCACATGCATCAGTGAGCCTTGCGCGCCCATAACCCTGTCACCGGTTCATCGGTTGTCCTTCCTTGGACCGCTTTTGGTAAGTACTAACCACTGCATACCAGGAACACCCCACAAAACCTGCCGATTTGGAGATGCTCTGACCCAGTAGTCTAGCCCAGTTTGGTACTTGACAAAGTCGCTCAGATCCTTACGCTTGCCCAATTTTCCTGCTTCAAACACATCAACCCTCGAGAACTGACTGTTCACTTGCTGTCTAATATATCCCACCCTTTAACAGGTGCCATTGTAAGGAGATAACCAATGTTATTCACATCGTCTGACAGTGGTTTTAATGTTATGGCTGATCGCTGTATATTTTTGTGCTCGTAGGGGAACTTCAAGTGGAAACCCATAGTACAAGGACAAATGTAATGATTCATGCCAAGTGATTTCCTAATTGGATTTAGAGACTAGTTAAATCGTCATTTGAAACTCTTTATTCTCCAAAACCATGCAACGACAACCATGACACATTGCATATGCTTAAATAACACTTGACTATACAGAAAAGTAAAAATGAAAGTGTGATAGCTCAACAAAACCAAGTTCTTACAAACTAAAAAACACCACCCCTGTAGATTTGAACTGTTTTACTCTGTTGTAGTCAATGGGAAATTCCTTTTGCAACATTATTCCCACACCATTAGCCTGTATCTTGAAGCCTGGCACTAAAATAAACAAGAGAGAGCTTTTATATCGTGTGTGTACACACTGCAGCAGCAGGGAGGCTTTGAAGGATTCTTGGAAACCGCCAGCTCTTAATAAGATGATAATTTATTTTAAATGTGACAGATGGTGTATCCTACGTGTAAAAATGGTGTTTAATCGTTTAATTTAATTGATGGGAATGGGAAAGAGTGTTAGTTTGGTTTGCAGAGCATCATGTTGACAGTGTCAGCATGTATTAATGGCACAAGCTGTAAATATAACAGAGAGATTCAATATACACAGTAAGTCAGAATTGCTGTTTGTTGTAAGGAAACGGATATGCTTGTTTATGCATATCCCCCCTCACCAATCCCCCCCCATTTTGTGTGTCTCCAAACTGTCACCGTGGCAACACTGTCGCTGTGAGCGCACTGTTGTCTGCTCCCACACGGTGATCGCAAGTTGGAGGGAAACACGTCTTTGCACTAAATGTGTTATTGGTGTGCTAAACCTAGTGGCCTTAGCGTGACATGTTCGGTCTCAGTTTACTCCTATTCTACTCACAGTCTGTGACATAATAGTCTTCCATCTAGCATTTTGTAGTTAACTGTTTTGGGAGTGGAGCGCAAATAAAATAATCTCAGAGAAACCTCCATCAGAGCACTTCTGCTTCACCATTCACATGACCACACAGTCACACGATACCTGTCTTTATGAAATGTGCATGACAGAATAGATCTGAGAGTGAAATTAAAAAAATTAAAAATGGAGTGACGGCATTGGTGGCCTTTGCTGCCTGTTGAGCTGTAAAATTTTATGTTAACAAATTACACAAAATTGTGTAAACATTTTTACAGCAAAACATGCCGAGCTGTATAATTACGCAAACGTAAAAAGGTGTCACGGTTGTACAGCCGGTAGCATTGCTGCCTCACAGCTCCAGTGTCTGCAGTTTGATCCTGAGCTTGGTTTACTATCTGTGTGGAGTTTCTCCCAGCATCTGCATTGGTGTCCTCCGGATTCTCCAGTTTCTTCCCACAGACGTGCCGTGCTAAATTGCTGTATATGCGGATGATGGACTGGGATGGTCTCATCCAGAGTGCATTGCACCCATTGGACTGGGCTAAGCTCTAGATTCTCCAACCCTTTCTAGAATAAACCCAGTACTAAAGATGAAAGGATGTAATGTAAATGGGTCACTGTAAAAAAAAGTCACTTAAGCACCTAATATATAAGAAATAATGCCCAATAAAATATCCCAGTACAAGAAAAATAACAGCTGAGTTTAAGAACATGATACAAACATGTGTTGCCTCAGTGTTATTGTTATTACATGTATTTAACTGTTGAGACTGCCCAGGCTGATACTAACAATGATTCTCTCATGTGAGCTCTGCTGCTTCCCATTCCTCCCAAGTTTTGTGCTTCGTGCTCTTAACATAATAAAACTGATGTTAAAATCCATCTAAAAAATTTTTTTTTCCAGCATGATAGTGAAAGCGACAAGGAATCTAAAATATAGGCCTAGAATTAACCATTATTTACATATACTCATACTTGCTAATTGGTAATTAGCAAGTAACACAATTCATATGAAAAGTTACAAAGGTTCATGGTTAGAGGTGAGGTTGGTGTTTGTACTGTTTCTACATCATTTGTATGATATCGAGCAAAATACAACCACGGTGCCCCAGCTTATTCAAAGTCATATTAATTTCTTTTTGTAGATTAATTATGCTTGTTGCCATGGTAAGGTTCCAACAGGCTTATGTAATAGGCTATCAAGAGCAGCGATTTAGTATTCTGGTGTACTTGTGTTTTTTTTTTTTTTCAATTTTTTATTTATTTAGCAGGGACAATACACTAGGCAAGGTTACACACAGACAACCGATGCCGTGTACATAGGGCATATAGCATAAAGCTAGTTTGCAGCCCTCGTCGAGCTGTGTCTCAGCATGAGAAAAAAGTGAAAAAGATTAAACAGTATTTCTTGTTGCCATGGTATAATTAGATTTCAAATGTAGCAGTTTGAATAATTTTGTTTGTAACTAACTAACTACATATGGTATATGCTATAATGTATTGTTGATATATACTAAAATGTGACATATATTGTAATGTGTCTGCCAAATACCATAAATGTAAATGTTGTTGAAAATAGTCCAGTGCAATGGTCATAGAGGTGCTTGCATTTGCTTACTGTGAGATGACAGTAATTTATTTGGGTATTTAGCTGTCACATTTTACTGTGCATTGAAAAGTCATTGATGTACTGTGCACCAAAATAGACAGAGAAATGGAAATGGAATTTGAAAAAAAATTAAAAGTAAGGAAAAGGTGCATGGCCATTGCTTTCAGATTTATATTTTGTGGCAAAATATTAGTCACATCAAAGCCCAATGTTTAGAAGTCAAAACAGGAGAGAGAGAGAGAGAGAGAGAGAGAGAGAGAGAGAGAGAGAGAGAACAAATGTCCTACACAGTGATTAAAATCTAGTCATTAGCCTCTGTATAATTACTTTTGCACCACTGTGAGAGAGAGTCCAGACAGTGAGATCAGTCTGGAACACTTTATGTGTCAGAGTTGGGTATTCCCACAAATTCTCAATGAGGTATCAAAGTACATCATCCATCTAGAAGGATCTGCTATCAACAAATCCAAATATATTTGAAACACATAGTTCCTTATCACTAAATCTATACACTTTGATATCACTGAGTGATGCCGAGGCTAAGTGTGTGATGATGAAAATAAAAGTCAATCGCTAGATATAAAGAGGCTGTATTTTTGATATTGTACCATTTAATGCAAATTCTCACATATAGTTACACACTTACAAGCAACACATTAGGGTGTCACACAAATACACATTATGTTATTATTATTGTATTGGGAGTGCCACATCATAGCTCCAGGATCCTTGGTTTAATCCTGACCTTGGTTTACTGTCTGTGTAGAGTTTTGCATGTTCTCCCCATGTTCATGTGGGTCCATTTCCTCCTGGTTCTCCGGTTTTGTTCCACTGTCCAAAAACATGTAGATAGGAGGATTGGTGACATTAAGTTACCGCTAGATGAATTCTCACACCTTGTACTTAGTGTTATTGGGACTGGCTCCAGATCCACCACTGACCAGGATAAAGTGGTTACTGAAGATGAATGAATGAATGAGTCTCACCTTCAAAGTTCCAAGGGTGTAGGCAAAATTACGTTATCGAGTGATCTGAATCAGCAGTGGGGTATTTAAATAGCCAAATCCTCCATAAAAAGTACTTTTAAAAATAAAACCTCTACCGTCTGTGTACAGGGGATGGTAATCTTTTTGGAAGCTGTTCTTTATTCTCGGGATCAGTATTGGGGGTGTAGGGACAGGTGGCTCAGGAGCAGGAGGTCTCTGCTGACGCATCACTTGTTGGTTAACTTTTTATAGCACAGATCAGGACTGTGACTCTGCAGGTGTTGGCTGTAGGTCAGCGTTGGTTAGGAAAGAACTGGTTGTTCCAAAAATACATGGTTATATAGTGTGTTTCTGTCACCTAGAGGTTCATTGACTTATACTTAAGAAATACCTTTTGTTTGAGGTCATGCAATAATTACTCTAGATGTCTATGCATTACTGGATATTTCTTCTGTATAAAGTTCTGGAGTTATCATACATTGAAAAACTATATTACATAACTATATTACAACTATACCTATATTAAAAAAGAACATTTCACAGAATGAAGCAAAACAAAAAGAAAACTCAGAGAATGCAGAGAATTGGCAAGACCTTGCAAAGGCATGAGACCAGCATAGGAGTATTTATAAGACTCCTTAATGAATCCAGAACAAGAAAGGGAGGTGCCAGAAGCTGGAACAGGAAATAGCCAGTCCTGATGTGGAGCGTGTGATATGGGTGGTCAATATGACAAAAATATCATATCAGAATTCTCCAAGACATTTCTATGATGCACTATATGTGTTATTATTTATAGATTTACTGACAGTTTCCCAGCAGTGCAGCAGTGTTCAATTAAATATATATATATATATGTGTTAGATACTTTATTTAATGCCTACAAAAAATAAACACTGAAAAGAGAAACAAAAAAAAAGATATCATACTATCCACAATATATGATGATATTCATACACTGTATGGCCAAAAGTTTGCTGTTATAATAACCTCCAGTGAATTTTGTCTAATAAGAAGGCCTGGGGTGCAGTCTGCATTCCAACTCATCCCAAAGGTGTTCAGTGGGGTTGAGGTCAAAGTTCTGTGCAGGCCACTCCAGTTCTTCCACATCAACATTGGCAAACCATGTCTTTATGGACCTCGCTTTGTGCACAGGGGCACAGTGAAGGGAAATTTCCAGTGAAGGGAAATTGCAAAGACATTCTAGGCAAGTGTGTGCTTCCAACCAAGGCCCACATATGGCTGTGATGGTCAGGTGTCTATATACTTTTGGCCATATAGTGTATGATGTATGCCCTAGCATGTGGAATCCCCAGTGTAAATATATAAATAACATGACAGCATAAATGAACTCCTGTCATTACTAAAGGAGAACTTGCATTACATACAGTATAATATGTCTTCTCCTTCAATCTTGCCCTCAGTCTTTATTCTCTCTCTCAGTTCCTCTTCTCTGGTATAAAGTGATTGTGACTCATAGCTGGGCAAGAAAGAGAAAAAAACAACAACAACAAAAGAATAATAGAAAATAAAGGGGAACAGGGAGGAAGCAAGAGATGTGAAGATGCTGCAATAAAGGGGTTGTGTAGGTGGGGAATGAAGAAAGTGGGAGTGATAGAGGGAGAGAGTGTGTAAGTGAGTTAATGGTGGATGGTGAGAACAGGAGGGGAGAATGGAGATGATGCCAAGTAGGGGGAGATGGGTAATAGGCACCTGATGGGCACTGGCAGTGTGTGTGTGTGTGTGTGTGTGTGTGTGCTGTTGTTTTTGCCAGGAGAAATTAGCATTTCCTTAAGCTCATCCTCAGAAATGAGAGCCTGAGAGTGCGAGTGAGACAAACATTTGTGTAGATAGGAGAAATTAATAATTATAAGGTAGTAGGGGTTCTTTAAAAAATGATTGACCTCATTTAAAGGAATGAGAAGTATAGACAGAAATGAATAGGTCAGGGTTTTAATTTTTGATGAAGCAGCGTGCAAGAAAAATATATCCGTACTACTTTCAATTCTCTCTCTCTCTCTCTCTCTCTCTCTCTCTCTCTCTCTCTCTCTCCTGGCACAACATGGGCTTGTTGTAGGCAACTAACGTAAAGAGGAGCCAAACGCTATTTTAAAATGCCAGCGTTCTAATTAGAGCTTTCCGGAATTCTCCGCTGGTGACTCACGCCACGCCGATCACAGTCAGCGCTGCGGCTTTCCTCAAGGCTGCCCTCATGGGAGTCTCATTTAGTAGCATTTTAAACACAAACGCCGTGTGTGTTTTTTTTCTGCCTCTCTGCAATAGCTGGAGTCACAAATTTGTCACAAGATAGACAGTGTAATGACATAATGACATACTATTACGGATGACGTGGTTATTAATTACTGTTTATTAGTGAATTCAGATGGTTTCTGATGCTAAGACAGGCATGAATTAAATTAAATATTTGTAATAATGTACCAATCAATACATGGTACCTACCTCTTAGTGTCACCTCTAGAGTGGTACTTCCTGATTTGCATTCTGAGAAACCACATATTATGACTAGTTTTGAAGCCAGTTTGATATATTTGTGTGACGTGTGAACCACTAATAATTTGATGCTCTCAATGCACATACAATAGCTATGTTTTCATCCAAGTATTTTTATATGAATTTTGGCATGTTGCATAAAAAAATCAAAAAGCACATGTGACTTTGCCTCAACGAATCATGTGATTGGATGATTGGGTCAGAAAAGTAAAAATAGCAGAGAGCGAGATGCGTCAGTTTCCCCGGAAATGACTTTGTTGTTTTGAACACATGGGATGGAAACTGTGGTTTATTCAATTTTATTTAAACTGTGATCATACGGGTGAATCTCAAAAAATTTGAATATCGAAGTGATATTCTGTGATTTAATTCAAAAAGTGGAACTCATATATTCTAGATTCATTACACATAAAGTGAAATATTTCAACTTTTTTTGTTTTAATCTTGATGATTACGGCTTACGGCTCATGGAAATGAGATACTGGAAAAATCCAGTATCTCAAAAATATTAGGATAAAGAATTTATAATACAGCAATGTCGACCTGAGAAGAAAATGTGAAATGTGAAATATGAAAGGATTCGGAAGGAGTTTCAGAATACTCCAGCAAATTTTCAACCAACTATTTTCAACCAGTATACTGTTCCACCACTAGTTGACATTCCATTAGTAATCAACAAGAAAATGGAAAGCGCAGTCCTGTATGTGCTGAATGTGGTGACAAAATGGCACTAAACCTTATTGCTTTGCCTTCACAGGATCCAAGAAGCAAGCACAAATTCAAGATTCATACCTACGGCAGCCCTACCTTCTGCGATCACTGTGGCTCACTGCTGTATGGACTCATCCACCAGGGGATGAAATGTGACAGTGAGTGTCTTTGAGCTGCCATGTGAAACACCTCACACCATATCCAAATCCATACACATTTGCAGTAGCAATAAGAAAGTGGCTGTAGAAACTAAGTTATGTATCTCTGCCTGTGATGGATGTGATATTCCAGCTCCAGTGTATAATGCCCAGGTTTCCACTGTGTAAGTTATCTACAGACTGCATCCTCCTCTACCAGCCTCTTTGGGTCATCTTTATTGTCTGCCAGCAGCCATCCATTTTCATTTAAGCCATCCAAGCATGCTGATATGCTTGCACAAAAGTACACTGATGTATATCAACACTCAAAGACATAAGTATTACTATTGCATAAGTAGAAATCGACCGATAGTGGATTTTACTGATACTACGTTGGGCAACTAAGTTGGGCAGTGCCTGCTGATAAATGATTAATCAATCCGATAGTTTTTAAAATTGATACTGAATGACAACATAACGTTCAAAGTAAAATATTGCTGAACTTTATTACAAAAATTAACTACTGACTGTACCATGAAAACACTGTACTTTTTAAAATGGAATAAATATTAATATATATTGACTATTAATAAATATTACAGTAAATAAAAGATATGCGTCCAAACTGCACTAAAAAGTAACACTCCAAATAACAAATAAAAATGGAGACATCCAAAATGAAAAAAAAAAAAAAATGGAAAAAAAAAAAACTTCAAACAACACAACAAAAATTGTCAGTTTTTATTTTGCGTCTAGAGGCCGCTCTCATACTGTATTATGACAGCGGCCCCTTCTCAGCCACTCCCACAATGGACGCAATCAGTGTGGATTTTTGCCGATAACCGATAGTTCCAGCAATCGGGTATCAGTGTCGATCAACAAGATAAGATAAGATAAGATAAGGTAAGGTAAGATAATACTTTATTAATCCCCAGACGGAGAAATTTGGGTGTCACAGCAGCAGCAAGACAGGTGAAGAAAATAGAGACAGTAAGGAGAAAAATCGGCAAAACCCATCAATCGGTCGATATCTATATATAAGTATTACTCTCTTCTGTCCTCTGCAGCTTGTGGTCTTTACAGTAATCTGTCAGGCTGGCGCAAATATTATTGAATTCTCAATTCTCACTGGTCAGAAGGGGTTGATTAAGTGGTGGCTGCAAGGCAAATCGCAGGTTTATATTAATTGAAGGAGTCTCCAGTGTCAGCATTGTGTAGCAGTCAGCTTCTGCATTTTTTTCTCTTACAAACTTCAGGTGAAAGGGAAAAAAGAGGGGTTGTCATTCTTTAATTGATTAAATAATATAATCACTGGCACATTGCTGTGGTATACGAGGAATGAAACACTTCAGGATGTGCTGTTGTAGGAAAATAAGAACTTTGATGTGGTAACAGCTTTGCACTGTTTATTATTTTGGCCATTGATTATTTTCAGCAAGCCCTGTCATGTCTTATTCCTTACTTATTACACACCTAGAAAATGTAGCCACCTGCAGCTGTGCGGATTTGCTGTGTGTGTGTGTGTGTGTGTGTGTGTGTGTGTGTGTGTGTGTGTGTGTGTGTGTGTGCGTGCGTGCATGCCTGTTTGTCTCTGTAGTGTGTACATTTGTGCCTCAACCAACTATCATATACAGTAAGGATTCCTTCTTTCTTTACATTTTATTTATTGGATTCTCTCTCTCTCTCTCTCTCTCTCTCTCTCTCTCTCTCTCTCTCTCTCTCTCTTTCTTTCCCTCAGCATGTGACATGAATGTACATAAGCAGTGTGTGATGAATGTGCCAAGCCTGTGCGGAACAGACCACACCGAGCGCAGAGGACGCCTCTTCCTCAAGATTGAGGTCAGCGGAGACAAACTTCACGTGACAGGTGGGCATCCCACAATGCATCTCCAACTGTGAGTGTTCCTGGCAAAAGTCAGAGGACTTAGATTACTTTATGTCTTTTTGATTACACAACGTCTAAACCTTGTGTAGCCTATGGCTGCTTCCATCAAGTTGTATAATTGTTCATGAAGGCCATACAGAATCTGTAAAAAAAAAAAAAAAAAAAAAAAAAAAAAAGGAAGCATTTATCAAGGTTTTAAAACAGCAGCTATATAATTAAAATCAGAACTAGCGACATGATAAATTTACATAAATATGACATTACACTATGTAAGATGTGGTCTGATTAATTTAAACACGAAATTCACATTCACCATCTCCACATTGCTGCTTTTGGAGTATAAATGCAGCTCAGTGTCAGGCTCTGTTGTTTTATTTACAAGCATTTAACTACTATTAACTGAAACTGCCCTTGCACAAGTGTTTAAAAAAAAAAAAAGGATATAAGATAGGCTCCAGGCTCCCCATGACCCTGTGTAGGATAAGCGGTACAGAAAATGGATGAATGGATGTCATTTAATAGACACAAGATAATTCGTTCGTTCATTATTCATTTGTTTACTGGGCGTAAACTTGGAATGGGACACCAGTCTATCACAGGGCACCATGCACATGCACACACACACACACACACACACACACATTCATACACTTATTAACACCTAGGGGCAATTTAGAGTAGCCAGTATAGTATAGTAGCCAAAATAGTATATTTGTATAGTACTATACAAATAGTATTTTAGGGGAGGTGGGAGGAAACCGTAGAACCCAGAGGAAATCGACATGGACACACAAAATGGTCCAAGAAAAATGTTTTTTCCCCCCTCATACAGATTGTTGCCTGATAATTTCTTGCCATGCGTAGAAGATTCAGTAAAAGATTTGCTTTTTGATCTTAATCTTCATCATAAATTAGCCAGGTGAAATCCCCCATATGGACATTTTATCTGATTCATGTGGCTGAGAGGATCTATGCTCTGTATTAAACTCACTCTTGCAGACTTCACCATCTGTTTCAAGGCCTCTTATCTCATATCACTACTGCAGAAACATAACATGCAATTTTATGAGCACTGACACAGACACAAACAGATTTCCACCTGACTTTATAGGACTGAGCTTGAGGACACACTCGGGCAGATGGGAAATGTTGTTCTGTGCTGCACATAAACCACTTGGTGTAAATAGTTCACAACGCACATAAATGACTGACTCCCATGTCTCCAGTGATCACTACGAATTAAAACACACGAAAGTCACAGCACTTTTAGATAATGTCTAAAAGATGTCTAGATAATTCTTTGTTTGTTTTTTGCAAACACGACATCACGAAAGCCACTTCAGCTGGTGACTTAAGTTCAAACGTTAGTGTTTGCATGAGGAAAGTCCTCGGTATTCAGCTTCAGTCACCTTCCACAGCTGCTTAAATAAATTTCCTGGATTCCTCATTTATAATTATAAAATCACCTACGTGTACTTCAGGCCTCCAAAGTTGCCAGATTTTGTGCCTGAGGAAGTGAAAAAGTGTCTTTTTCAATAACATCCAAATGGAGTCTAGTATATTGCCAATATATTATGGCAGGAATCGTCTTAAGGCCCGTTCACACCAAGAACGATAGCTATAAAGATAACTATAACGATAAGTATATTAGTGTCCACACCAACACACGATATCATTTTGTTTATTCTAAACGCGCGCTGCAGTTATGCTGTCTGCCACTTTAAATGCTCGAGCTCTTTAAAGCAGGATGGATTCTGATTGGCTGTCAATGTTTTTATCGTTCATCAGCTGGAAAAAAAATCGTCCTGAAAGTGATTCCAACGATATCGATTTTTAGAACTATATCTTTATAATTATCGTTATAGTTATCGTCCTTGGTGTGAACGGGCCTTTAGTTGTAATTATCACATTAATCACAAATCAAATATGGTTTAATTTAACAATTTCACTTTCACCCTCATTATTCATCAGCTTAATAAATAGCATTTGATCCAGCACATCCAATTATTTATCATTTTATGGTATATTGTTCAGCAACAGTTAATTGTATGAACAAAGTAATAAAGCCACGAGAAACAAATTCAAGGTCATGAACCCACAGTGAAGCAGTACAGCAGTGTTGCTAGTATGCAGAGAAATTATTGCATGTGAGAGAACTTTTGTGAACACTGAGATATGCGCGCATCTTTCCCCCTCGCTCACCAGGGTTTACAATTTGTTAATGGCACCTTGCGCTCATTTTTAATGACCATGCTTGCTGATACTGCTCTCGTGTTCAGGTTGGCCGTCCTCGCGCTCTCTAGCATTAAAGATACCGATTAAATGCCATAGCATCTTAAACATCAGCATGATGAGTTCAACAGCAGCAACCAACATAAACAGAGCTAAATAAAATGTTCCATGATGCCTCTGATAGGCTGCTCAATTCCAGTATCAGTGCTGGCATTGACAAGTACCAAAAAAGTTGCTTAATATTTTATACTGTACTTAATACAGCTCGAGCTTATACTGCACAAACAATCGTTGACTTCACAAGTTTAAGTTCACAAGTGTGCATAACTGAAACTGCCTCTGTTTTAAGCAGAGTCAGCCCTGCATCCAAAAATCCTATGCAACTCTCCAAGCAGTGCTTACATCCATAGTTACATCTGAAGTCTGAATACCGATGTGTGCAATTTCAGTATTAAATACACTTTATGCATAACTGGAGTCTGAATACGGCCTTAAGACCCTGCTGGAAAAAAAAAAAAAACACATCACAGAAATTCTAATGGTTTCCACTACAAATACCATTACAAAACCATCACCTAAATATTAAAACCATTACCATTACTGGTCATTAATGATATCCACTAGACATAACATACCACCAATAGAAGGCAACAAATTACCAGTAGAGACCCACAGGGACCGTTACAGTTTCCATTAAAACCAATACAATTTCCATTATAACCATCAAAACCATTACAAATTCCATGATGGTTTCTATTGTTTTTTCAGCAGGGCAGAAACGTCTGACTCAATATTCCATGGCAACGGGTTATAAACAAACAAATAGACGGCTTCTACAGTTAGAGGCAGTTTGGAGTGTAATGTCAGGGTTTTTTTACACTGATTTTACTCTGTACATATCAATCTCTCATTGCCTTTCATTTTCTACTAATCTCTACTATTAATCATAATCAATACTGCATTGTAAGGCTTTTTAGCATTCCTTATTTAGCATTCTGTCTTACAACAAAACAGCAAAAGACGCTAAAATGCCATTTAACTGTATCTAACTGCCATATCTGTTCTGTGGTCGTGTGTGTTACCATAGAAACCGTTAATTATTTTAGGGCAAGGAGATGAAAAATGTAGAGTAGGATTCTCCAAGTCATCATCTCTCAATTAGCATAATTCTGACATGTGTATGTGTGTATAGTGTGTGTATATCTCTGTGTGCTTGTGCATTTCTGCTTTTGAGGGCTTTAGGTTACAATGTAACACATATTGGAGCTCCCACCAGCAGCAGGTGCCTTCTCTCTCTCTCACCCACTCTCACTCTCACTCTATCTCTCTCCAGTATTGACTGCCAGATGCTCAGCCCACCGGCATGTGTTATGTTACATGGCAGTTCCCACTAGGGTCACCGTGGGGCCATATTCAGTCCTAGCAGGCGTTCCCAGGTAGCATTCTTCATCCTGTTGAAGGTGCTCTCCATTCTCAGCAAAGTGGGTGATCTTCGAGTTCAGCGCTCTGAGTCAAAGTTGATTTAATCTGCTGAACCAAGAGTCTAGCAGCACGGCTGCACTACACACACAGAGCAAACAAAGTAGGGAGATTAGATTTCTGGAGCTAAACACAAGACACTGATACTCACTGAGTGGCACCAGCATCTTTTAGTACACTTCCAGCTCTGGATGAATCAACAAATGGACAAATTTTTATATATTCTTTGTGTTAAAACAGTATCAGTGCTGAAAAATCATTGGGATGTGTCCGTGTTGATCGTGGGAATCCTCTGTGACCTTCTCTGCTCAGGTAGTAAATACTGGAAAAGATCCAGTCTATTTGAGTGATGTTTGGCGGTTGCATAATAATACATCTGGAATTTATCAGTTTGTTTTCAGATAGATTTAGCCTTCCTTGCAGGGTCATAATCAAAAATATCAGTTCACAGCAGGATTTGTGGAATATTTAATATTTAATCCATGTTAAGGCACCATGGAGTGGGTTTTGAGTATCCTCTTTATTTTTTACTAATTTTATACTTTTTGTTTGAAACAGAAAAGAAGATATGACAGATTGATGGTATCCCATGCACCAGACATACCTGATTCATACTCTGTTACAATAAGTCATACATATACTGCTATTCCTGTAAAGAAAGTCATACTGTATCTATACTGCTATACTGGTATATTAAGTCAGAACACTACTTCTATACTGGTATATTAAGTCATAACTATACTTATATACTGGTATATTAAGTCAGAACTACACTGCTATACTGGTATAGTAAGTCATAACTATACTGCTATACTGGTATAATAAGTCAGAACTACACTGCTATACTGGTATAGTAAGTAATAACTACACTGCTATACTGGTATAGTAAGTAATAACTACACTGCTATACTGGTATAGTAAGTAATAACTACACTGCTATACTGGTATATTAAGTCAGAACTACACTGCTATACTGGTATAGTAAGTCATAACTTTACTGCTATACTGGTATAGTAAGTAATAACTACACTGCTATACTGGTATATTAAGTCAGAACTACATTGCTATACTGGTATAGTAAGTCAGAACTACACTGCTATACTGGTATAATAAGTCAGAACTACACTGCTATACTGGTATAATAAGTCATAACTATACTGCTATACTGGTATATTAAGTCAGAACTACACTGCTATACTGGTATAGTAAGTAATAACTACACTGCTATACTGGTATATTAAGTCATAACTACATTGCTATACTGGTATAATAAGTCAGAACTACACTGCTATACTGGTAGAGTAAGTCATAACTATACCGATATACTTTGACTGAGCTTGCTCAGGTTCATGGCGTTTTTTTTTTGTTTTGTTTTTTTTTCCAGAGACTAAAGAGAACATAAAATTTGAAATATTTTAGCGGTGTTGTATAAGCAAGATGCCATATTGTTATAATGTCACACTTCAGGGGTGTTTATAATAAGCTAATTTCACAGTTATAGTGCTAGTTGCTCCCTAACTTCAGGTATGGCTTATTAAAAAGAATTGTGTATTTTTATAGTGTGCTTTTATGTGCTTTTAACAGGCTTAGTCTGAAAAAAGACGTTTTATTTAATCACCAGGAGACAAGGAAATGAAGAAATTACAGAAAAGCTACAATGACTCCTTTAGACATTGTAGCAAATAACAGCAAATAAGCCTTTATTTCTCTCTTAATGGATCTCAGTTTGTTACTAAGTTTACCTGTCAATAATTCAGGTAGTGGATGTAAAAGAGCTGACTCATCACTCCTCTTTCATGTTTCTTGCTTTTATGAGACGTTCAAATGTTTATGTTAAACAAAGTATATAATGGGTCGCTACCATTAAATAGAGAACAGTGGAAACCTTTTCGTTCTCAGTAGTGTGCAGGACTTTTGAATGTGCAATTTTCTGTGGTACAGTTCCTTTGAAAGAAAGATGTTGGACTCCCCCTCTTGGTTCTGAAGATCACTGCAAGGATTTTGTGTAACCTACTTTGAGTAGGCTGTTATTATGTGCTTGTTAAACCTGCTTATTTTTATATCTAACCTGCTTCACACCAGTGCTCTATAATCTATAATCTAAAATCTTTTTTAATTTATTTGTATTTTTCAATGCATATTTAAGAGATTGAAATCTAAATCCTGAGCATTTACACTTGTATTTAGGTTGTGAATATGGAGTCATAGTGCTTGCCTTTCGATCTTGAACGTGTTTCGCTATTCATCTGAGGGCGTTATCATTTTTTTATTAAAACTGACAGAAGACATATTATAGGCATAATATAGTTCCCATAAATGATCTTCATGAGTCATGAGTGTGAGGCCTTTCAACCTGAAATGGCAAAATTCCATTATCAGCCCTGACAGGTTACTCAATTGGCCATAAATTGACCTACTTGTTTTGTTTACCTGTTTCTAACAAATCTGTTGGTTTCTAACCAACCTACCTGCTTCCTACCTGTTTCTAACCAACCTACCTGTTTCTAATTAACCTACCTGTTTCTAACCGACCTACCTTCTTCCTATGTGTTTCTAACTAACCTACCTGTTTCAAACCAACCTATCTGCTTCCTACCTGCTTCTAACCAATCTACCTGTCTCAGGTAGGAAGTACGTACCTGTTTCTAACCAAAAGTTAATAATAACTAATCCCCTTTAATTCACCAGCATGACTCCCTCAGACACCTAGAATGTTAGTCATCATCACCAGCATTGTCACCATCACCATGGTATTAACCTGATGAACTGCACAAATCAACTGTGACACTTACAAGGGAGTAAGGTAGCTTCCTGTTGTTGATGTGCTGTCATTCTTTCATTGGTGTATTTTTTTTTTTTTTTTTTTTTTTTAAAGCATCAGGCTAATGTACATTGCTTTTTAATTTACACATTTACATTGAAACAGTTGTGGAAAATCTACTCTTGAGGGAATTGTCCTTTATTCAGCAGACAGGGGAAAAAAGTCTTCTACATATTACACTAGGCGAACCTGACCTGGAGGAAAAACCAAAATATTCACAGTATTAATAAGATAAGTAATAAGATGGTGACATAGATTGATGCACAACTTGGCTCAGAAGAATTTTAAGATCTAGTGGTCATGTATGGTAAAATACTTTGCATGGTATAGTGAGCTTGGGGGACACCTTAACACGCTGGATTCTTACCAGTCATATGAGACCAATAATTACACAAAGAATAAATGAATATTAATTATAATGGTATTAATTATAATGGATGAAACTACAGCTATCTCAATACGTATGGTATAAATAAATAAATGAAATAAATGTTAAAAAAAAAAAAAAAATGATAACATTATTTATTTTTTTATTACAGACTACTGTTGCAAAATTTGATATAGTAATGGATCTAATTTAAAAATAAATAAACCCATCCAAATGGTCAGGTTCAGGAGCAGTCAGAACTGGCTGATGACCTAGTTGGTCATTCTTTATAATAGAATTCATCTGTGTGCTGTCTGATACAAGGTCATTTTTTCCCCTCCGTCATATTTGATTCACATTGAATAAAATGAGAGGTGTGTGTGTGTGTGTGTGTGTGTGTGTGTGTGTGTGTGTGTGTGTGTGTGTGTGCTTTCTGAGGTCATCTCATTAACACTACTGGTGAAAAAAGACTCTCTATAGATCAAACCATTCTGTCAGAAATTTAAGCACACAGCTCTGTACACACACACACACACACACACACACACACACACACACACACACACACACACACACACACACACACACACACACACACACACACACACACACACACACCATGCTTTATCTGCATCGCTCTCATGCCCATTGCTTGATCAAGGTTACCGTGGAGACACAATTTGTTAAGCTAACCATGCCACAATGCGGCACTAGACGTTTTGCTTTTGTCAGTTTGTTTGTTTGATCATCGCTTTCTGCTCATGTCTGTTTTCAACAGCGTTTGCAGCTCTGGGAATTATAGTCATTGGCAACATAGTGATTACAACAGTGTCAGAACCTCTTACATTGTTTTTTACGCCGTTCTGTTTGGTTTAGAATCAGAGAACATAGCATTTGGCTGTGTTTTGGTAATCTGTTAATTATTTGGTACATACTGCCCATTTATACCTTTGTCGGTGTTTAATTGTGCACAGCTGCTTGGTTTAATTCCATGTTTATACCTGTTGATTAGGACTGCAACTCATTTTCTAAAAGAAAAACCACAGTTTAAGGTTTCTAAATTGTACCTTTATGGGTTTCCCCAGAGGAACAAACTGGGAACCGTTTTCGGTGCTGACTGGAACCTTTTTGTATGACTAAAGTCAGAGCTACAGAGCTAATAAGAAATAACGAAACACTAAAATTAAAAAAAAAATGTAAACAAAAGCTGAGTTAATCAAGAAGGAATGCAATGCATAATTGAGGCAATTTAATGTCAAATAACATTATTATTTTTATATTTTTCCAAACAGCCTAAGTGGCAAAGCGCTAAGTCAGCACTAACTGCAATATACTGTATATTAAGAGTTGACCATGATGGACTGTCATGGTTCTAAATCTATAAGAAATCTAGGATGAAGCAGCAGCATTATCTTAGCCATCTGTGGAGCCAAGAAGAGGTTGTGGACAGAAGTAACAGAAGTGGTGGACAAAAATATTAATATAACTTAGGGGGGGCACGGTGGCTTATATCAAGCCAGGCCTCCGCTCTGTGTGCATGGAGATTGCATGTTCTCCCCATGCTTCGAGGGTTTCCTCCAGGTACTCCTGTTAGTCCAAAGGCATGCGTTGTGGGCTGACTGGCATTTCCAAATTGTCCATAGTGAGAGAATGTGTGTGATTGTGCCCTGCGATGGGTTGGCCCCCCCATCTAGGGTGTCCCCTGGCCTTGTGTTCTGAGTGTAGGATAAGCGGCATTGAAAATGGATGGATGGATATAAGCATTGGCACTTTTTTCCCTGGTGTATCTTGTTGATGGTATTTGAATTTTAGAGTTGGAGTTTGTTGATGAAGAATTTTAATTGGCCATTGAAAAGGATTTGTCCATTTGTCAGCCATTGTGTATCAGTTTCTACAAAACATGCGCACAAATACTCAACAAGTAATTTGAATGAAGTCTTGATTACTCTTCCACAGAAATGTGGCGGCTAAATTTAACAAACATAAATGTGGCTTAATTGAAGAAAAGAACAAAAAGAGACTAAGAACAAAACAAGACCAACATAAGAACAAAATTTAAAAAAAGACTAAGTTGCATCTGTTGATAAAACTGCATCTGTCTTCTTATGCTTTGTTCACACACAGTTGGTGAGGCTAGAAACCTGATTCCCATGGACCCTAATGGCCTCTCAGACCCATACGTGAAGCTGAAGCTGATCCCTGACCCCAAGAATGAGACCAAACAGAAGACACGGACCATCCGTTCTTCTCTCAACCCCACATGGAATGAGTCCTTCACCTTGTGAGTCTGATGTATAGATTTGGAATGTTAGACGTCTGACAGTTATGATAAAATGTTGATCCTGGTATATTGTATGTGTGTGTGTGTGTGTGTGTGTGTGTGTGTTTAGTAAGCTAAAGGCCACCGATAAAGACCGGCGGCTGTCAGTAGAGGTGTGGGACTGGGACAGGACCACCAGGAATGATTTCATGGGCTCCATGTCATTTGGAGTCTCAGAACTGTTCAAGGCACCAGTGTGTGGCTGGTAAGTTTGCTTTTCCTTATTTGTATAATCTCACATATACAGGTGCATCTCAATAAATTAGAATGTCGTGGAAAAGTTAATTTATTTCAGTAATTCAACTCAAATTGTGAAACTCGTGTATTAAATAAATTCAATGCACACAGACTGAAGTAGTTTAAGTCTTTGGCTCTTTTAATTGTGATGATTTTGGCTCACATTTAACAAAAACCCACCAATTCACTATCTCAACAAATTAGAATATTTCATAAGACCAATAAAAAAAACATTTTTAGTGAATTGTTGGCCTTCTGGAAAGTATGTTCATTTACTGTACATGTACTCAATACTTGGTAAGGGCTCATTTTGCTTTAATTACTGCCTCAATTCGGCGTGGCATGGAGGTGATCAGTTTGTGGCACTGCTGAGGTGGTATGGAAGCCCAGGTTTCTTTGACAGTGGCCTTCAGCTCATCTGCATTTTTTGGTCTCTTGTTTCTCATTTTTCTCTTGACAATACCCCATGGATTCTCTGTGGGGTTCAGGTCTGGTGAGTTTGCTGGCCAGTCAAGCACACCAACACCATGGTCATTTAACCAACTTTTGGTGCTTTTGGCAGTGTGGGCAGGTGCCAAATCCTGCTGGAAAATGAAATCAGCATCTTCAAAAAGCTGGTCAGCAGAAGGAAGCATGAAGTGCTCCAAAATTTCTTGGTAAACAGGTGCAGTGACTTTGGTTTTCCAAAAACACAATGGACCAACACCAGCAGATGACATTGCACCCCAAATCATCACAGACTGTGGAAACTTAACACTGGACTTCAAGCAGCTTGGGCTATGAGCTTCTCCACCCTTCCTCCAGACTCTAGGACCTTGGTTTCCAAATGAAATACAAAACTTGCTCTCATCTGAAAAGAGGACTTTGGACCACTGGGCAACAGTCCAGTTCTTCTTCTCCTTAGCCCAGGTAAGACGCCTCTGACGTTGTCTGTGGTTCAGGAGTGGCTTAACAAGAGGAATACGACAACTGTAGCCAAATTCCTTGACATATCTGTGTGTGGTGGCTCTGGATGCCTTGACTCCAGCCTCAGTCCATTCCTTGTGAAGTTCACTCAAATTCTTGAATCAATAAAGCACTCTGTGAACAGCCAGCTTCTTTGGCAATGAATGTTTGTGGCTTACCCTCCTTGTGAAGGGTGTCAATGATTGTCTTCTGGACAACTGTCAGATCAGCAGTCTTCCCCATGATTGTGTAGCCTAGTGAACCAAACTGAGAGACCATTTTGAAGGCTCAGGTGTTTTGAGTTGATTAGCTGATTAGCTGATTGGCATGTCACCATATTCTAATTTGTTGAGATAGTGAATTGGTGGGTTTTTGTTAAATGTGAGCCAAAATCATCACAATTAAAAGAACCAAAGACTTAAACTACTTCAGTCTGTGTGCACTGAATTTATTTAATACACGAGTTTCACAATTTGAGTTGAGTTACTGAAATAAATGAACTTTTCCACGACCTTCTAATTTATTGAGATGCGCCTGTATAACAGCAACCATAAAATCATACTAGCCCGGTTAACATTCTGTGCTCTTCAATACAACCTTTGAGTTCAGACTCCAGGGTTTCCAGACAGCCAATACTGAACCCTTGAGCAAGGCACCCTTTCTGCTCTTGTTGGGTTGTATTGGGTTGTATCCCATCAGGTTGACCATGTCCCCACCTTCCTTCTCAAGTCTCATCTCTACTCCAATGATTCATACCCTTAGAAATCCTAATGTTAAATTTATTCTTAAACTGACATTCATTAACATGGTAGACAATATTGAAGATGCTGATTGCCATAATCGGACTTGCTTTATTTGAATAAACTTGTTGTCAGTGTGTCTGCACCTGTTTTTTTTTTCCATTTCAAAACTGAAAGTGCAGTTCCTGAGTGGTACAACTAAGTGTTCCAAGCATTCACCATATCACCGTTAGATTGAGTTTGAATGCCAGTGATGTGTCAGCCGTCCATTTCCTGGAGTACAAGGGTGCGTACTTTCCATTTAGTCTATTTTCTCAGTCTGACTCAGAGGGAAACTTACTTTTGGTCCAATTTGGTTGCACATATTTAAAACAAAACAAACAAAAAAAGAAACTAGTGCACCAGGCCCAGATTAACACAATGTGGTGCCCTAGGGTGACCACACTTGAAGTGGCCCCCTATTCCCAAAAGTGAAATTGACTATGGCTATAAAGACCATAGATTTACATGAACTTATAGCTAAAGTACAGGCTCACCACACATACTACAGAAAAATGTAAGACCCAACAAAAAACCTGACACCATACATAGGCATGGGCCTACAAATGGCATCCTAGCCCTTACACTGATGCTCAAACCTGAATGCAACTCACATGCAAATGCAACCTGTCATGCTAAATATCATTATTTCCATCATAAATTGCCTGTATTAGGACTACATGCAAAACCATTAAAGAGTATGTCTAAAAAAAATCACTGCACACATGTAGCAAATAAGCCCAAGAAAGTTTGTTGCAAGCAACATATCAACAGCTGAATTCAGCACCACAGGGATGCACAGCAGCGAAACTTACACTGACTTTACAAGCATCAATAACTGAGCAACCACCTAAAAGAGAAAATCGTTCCACAAATACCAAATCGACAACACAGTGGACGTCACATATTTGCCCAGAAGTAATAGTAAATAAACCTTACCTTTAGCAGACCATCATCTTTCTTTACTTGTGATTGCGGGTACATTCTGAATGGTGACTATGTGCTGTGATAGTTTATCTTTTTTTTAGTTTGCGTTTCACAAAAGCGCTTAGCCGATGCCTATCCATTTTGAATTTGTCCGATTTTTTTTGTGGACTCGACTAACAGTTTTTTTTTTTTTTGTGGACTTGACTAATATTGTATCTGTATGCATCTCTTCAAGTAAGTAATATATATAGAAAATATGACAAATATTTTAAAGGTCTAGATGTTATCTTAATCATTTGAAGCCCCCCATTGGCTGGTGCCCCAGGGCACTCGCCCAATCCCATATATGTATAATCCGGCCTTGACTGCCACCTACAAAATGTTCACTTCCTGCAGCTGGATCAAACTGCACTCCTGGTGCATGAAAGTATACGATCTATTGCAGGATGTCTCAGACTTCTGTCTGTTTTCACACCTGCTCAAACAAACCACAAGGCTCCTCAATGCACTATGCTCTGATTAAACAGAATAAATACTGTCCTGCTCTCTAGGACTGAATGATTATATTGCTGTCTAACAGATTAGCTCTGTTCAGTCATCAGCCTCCACTTGTGTTTCCTCTCATACACCATAATGCTCTCAGAGGCCCACACTGTAATTTTATCAGTCCCCATAACTATCACTGTCATCATTCCTCCTTCATCTGGAGCCAACATGTGTCTGTGCAGTCTGTATATCCGATGCTTATAGCTTGTGACATTTGTTTAGGACCGATAAATTAAAGTAGAATGGGTCCCCTGAGAAGCTTTGATATAGAGAAACTGTACAAAGTATCAAGGTTTTCCTGTTCTCAGCATACTTAATTAAACTCATGAAATCCTGAATAATGAACATATTAAGTGGATCAGGTGTTTTGGACTTTTGAATCTTTGAAGGTCAGTGCCTCCTCTGAACTGGAGGTGAGATGGTTGAAAAATTAATAGAATATTTCAAAAATGGCATTTATAGCTAAATTTATATCACTAATCAAAATGCATTTCAACTAAATAACACTAAATGCCATCTTGGCATCAGTCACATTATGTTCCAACATCTACATCATATTTTGTGTACTTTTCAATACTACCACTACTACTACTACTACTACGACTAATAATAATAATAATAATATTAATAATAATTTCAAACCTGGAAAATGGATCAGGCAGTCTATTAGCTATCATTATCATTTATTACTATGTAGATAGATAAAAATGCAAAACCATCATGTGCCATCAGTAATACTCACAGCCCATTGGCAATATCTGTTATAACTCCACATCAGTCAGATTTTACTACGAACTAGCCTATAACACATGGCAAAAGCTAGCTAAATACCTAGCTAACTAGCATTGACAGGCTTAATGGGTATAACTTACTATCTAACTTCCGATATTTCTAATCTACAACAGCCTAGGTATCTCTTTCCTAACTAGCTTGCTCGTTGTTGGAATGGAATGTTGAATTTGATTAAAACGTGAATGTCATTGATAAACCTAGTAATTAACACTGCAGTCTAAATTAATGTTCAAATCGAGCTACATTAGCTATTTGTTTCAGAGGAAATTTATTTGCTTGTTTGTCGTCCTTCTCTCAGTAAGCTTAAGCTTAATATGTATAATGTATAATAATTGACCCTGCAGAGAAGTTGCATAAGATTTTTCACTTTTATTGGATTTAATCATCTGAAGGAATATTTAGGCTCCTAGTCTCTCATGGGCCTTGACTATGACTAGGTTGCCATGACGACAGGAAGTGCAAAGAGGGGTTTAACTCTGCAAGTCATTATAAAAACAGGCCCTGCTTATCTCTGAGGCTTCTGTACAAGATTGTTTATGAGCTAAAAGGCTGCAACCTTGATGTCTGGCACCAAGATATAATAATGAGATAGAAAGTCAGACAGAGAATTGTGCACATCTTGGTATTACATCTGTGAAGCTTTAATAAAAAAAATAATAATAATAAACTACTTTCCCCTAATTTCCCTGCCATGTATTGAACCTCACTCAGATAAAAGTGTCTACCTAATTCCTTAAACAGTCCCTCCAGGATTTCACTATTTTGCAATCGCAGAAATTAACGCAAAATCAAGCAAACTCCGCATTACCGCAGATTTTCTGCTGATTTGGGCCAAGACACGGCATGTGACATCACAATGTGCATTGAGTCAAAGCCCTTTTCGATCCACGTGCATTGAACATGAGTACAGCTAAAAGGTCTCATTTACCAACAAATATCAAGTAGAAGCAAAAAAGCACAAAAAAATCAAGCATTTTTGGCCGCAACATTCACAAAAAACTCTGCGAAGTCCTGTACGGATTGCTTAACACCATTTACCACCTGTCTCTCAATCATCTCGTCTTTATATTTTGGATAATATAATCATTCATTTATTTTTCCACAATCCTTTAATTATATCTGCACTCATTACTAACTCATCTTCCCATCACTTTGACTCTGCTTACCTTTCCCCTTAAGGTTCACCTCTACTCCAGTTACTTATAATGTATGTGTCTTATATTTTTCAGCTTACTTATTTTTCAGGTCATGCTTAGCCTTAAAAATTCTGATGCCCACTTATTCCTGGGCTGACATTTCACCCTCAAACAACATTACACTTATTAACAAGGCAGAAAATATTGAACATGGTGATAACCTGATTTGCTTTGTTTCTATAAAATTGTGTCTGTACATCTGGGTTTTAATACATCAAAATGCGACAATATTGAAAGTGCAGTTTCCTGAGTGGTACAACTAAGTGTACTAAGCATTCACCAAATCATCAATAGACTGAGTTTGAATGCCAATCTGGTGTGCAAGGCTACTTTCTTACTACTTAGTCCATTTGCTTAGTCCGAATCATGGTTTATGTGTACTTGGTCCGATTTGGTTGTACATATTGAAACATCTGTGAACATCTCTGAAGCTTTAATAAAAACCATCCTTTCCCCTAATTTAACAGTTGTTAATGCACAGAAAGGAAGGCTTTTGATTTATGCACCCAAATTAGCCAATGCTTTCCATTTTCACTATGAGGAACCACTTTTTCTAAGAGTGTAGGGTTTAGCCAGTCCCCCTGCGAGTACCTCAATGATCAGTTCTAGGTTCCTTCCTTTTCCTTGGCCATATCATTGTCAGCCATGCTTTCAGCTGCTTTGTCAATGACACTCAGAAATTTATAATTACCCATTACTCACAGATGCTTTTATCCAAAATGACTTACAGTTGAGCTCAGCAGATGAGGGTTAAAGGCCTTGCTCAAAGGCCCAATAGTGGCAGCTTGGTGGGACTGGGCATCAAACTCAAAACCTTCCAATGCAGTAGTCTAGAGTCTTAACCACTGAGCCACCACTTTATCTAAGCACCACTTCCACCACTATCAGTGCACCTCTGGCATTTAAAGCAAGCATCCTGGACCTAAAACTCTGGTTTAACAAAAATATTCCCATATTTAAGCACCAACAAGACTGGCATTTTACTTATTCATCCAGAATTCCTTACATCTACTGTAGATTGTCCAAATGTTCCATACAGACAGTAGGTTTGTTGAACCTATTCAAGTTGCTAGAAATCTTGCCCTTGTACTGCATTTATCTCTTATATTTGAACCTCATAAAGCCACTGTAAGCAATGTTGGTGGTCTTATTAACTTCTGTCAGCTTCCAGCATCAGCGTGGAGATGCAATCATACACACATTAATGCAAACAAGTCTTTTGTGTTGTTTTACTCCATCCATAGCCACACGGCTCTTCTGTTTATTGCAGTATAGCCTATGGATTACAAAGTAATGCTGCAGGCTTCAACACACCAGTGCTTAAAGTCCTTATCTGTTTTAATGACCCGGCACTGGTATAAAAACTCCACTCTAAGAGAACACTTTAGCTTGCTAATTATGCTCTTATGAAGGGCCAAGTCAAGTGTGTGTGCTTGAGGGGTTCCTGCACCAGGTTTGTGTTTGTCTATGTGTTAATGCACACCATGCGCCAGTAGACAAGGAAAGGGTCCTGTTTGTGTGCACTTGTGCATGTGTGTGTGTGAGAGAGAGCGAGAGAAAGAAAAAGAGTTTTCAGTGGCCGAGATTTTCAGTGGCTATTTTTTACTGATCGCTCCCTAATGCTATGATAGTAGTATAGATAGCTAGTGATATTAATAACAAAGTCATGTTTACAGTGCAGTTGGACCATATTTATTAGATGTACTTTCATATACATATGAGGGCAAGAGAGAACCCTTTTTGTTTTGTAGCACTTTCTATGAAGCGTAGTAGTTTGTAATTAGGTAAAAGTGCTTAGTAAGTCTTCGTGCATCGGTCATTACATAAAGAACCAAAGAATCATAATTAATCTATTCATCATACTGAATTACTAGATTATCTTTTTATTTGTAATTTTTATTTTAGTGCAGGTTGTTACTTAATGGCCATACCGTGCCACTGGTTCATAGTACAACCACAATATGATGCAGTATAATTGCAATTTTGCAATGCATTTATGCATATCTTACCTCTCTTTTCAAAATAAATATTAAAGGTGCATTTAATTATGCACAATGGTTATTATGCATAATGGTAGGGCACTGAGCCACATGGTATTGTGAGGAATGATAATGATAATGAATGGCATTATGATGAATGATAGTACTTATTGCCCACAGCATAGTAATGCTCCATAAGAATAAGAAATACAAATCAAGGGATATACTGTATATTCATATTTTGGAATGACGCTACTGATCTAAGCTGGAATTGTAGGACATTTCTCCCAATGTACTTACTGTATACATCAAACATTACAAGGAGATTTGTAAATACAATTCTAGCTCAGTGGTTAAGGTTCTGTTTTATGGTTCAAATCCCAGAATTCCAAAAAAGCTTCTGTCCTATTGAGTATCCCTTACCTACTCACCTGAATGTTTGTGTTGTGGATTATACTCATTTGTAAGTTTCTTTGGATAAACATATTCAACATATGAATGACTGTAAATGAAATGCTAAAAGAAGAACCAAGCTTCTCTCTCTCTCTCTCTCTCTCTCTCTCTCTCTCTCTCTCTCTCTCTCTCTCTCTCTCTCTCTCTCTCTCTCTCTCTCTCTCTCTCTCTCTCTATGTGTTCACAGGTACAAGATGCTGAACCAGGAGGAAGGTGAATACTACAATGTGCCGATTCCAGAAGTGGATGACATTAACTTAGAATTCAGGCAGAAGTTTGAGGTGAGAGCAGCTTTACTCCAAATAACCGAAGTCTGTAATACTGATATCATTTTCGTGGCACGTAGGCATTTGTTCTTTTCACAGTTCTGGACAGAACGGAGCTCGCTTTGAATGATTTTGCATGTTTGAATGGGAACGACAAAACAGAAGATAAAAAAAGTTATGGAGAAAATGGAGTCCATGCTTGAAATTTGTTTATCCAGAAAAAAATTAATTAGAAACATGGCTGTAGATGCATGTTTTCTTGATTAGTGTAATACATTTGGAGCTAATAATAAAAACCAATAAGTTCAAGTTTTGTAAATACAAAAGAGGATTAGTCTTGGTCCGCTGTACTCAGCTGTCTCACCTGTCTTATAAAAAGTCTTATAGAAAACCTTCAGTGGGAAGCTAACATAACATAACTTAACATTTCCGTGTAAACCAGGACTAAAAGTCAGTTAGCACACTTTATGAGAGTCTGGAAGTTTGTTTTGTATATTCTGCATTTTAATATAACTATTAGCTAATGGTTCGTTTTAAGGTCATTTTAAGAGTTGTGTGATGCCATTAATTGTTTTCCAATAACAACATGTCTTGTATTGTTTTATCCCTTGCATTGTGTTGCATTGCATATCCATGGTTTTAGTAGTCAGACAGACAGAACTTAATATGACCAAACAGTATTTGAGCTTACAGAATAATGTGCTTGGGCACAAATCAAAAAGCCACTTTGCAATTGTCTCAGAATTTTGATACTGTAAATTTGAAGTAAATGGCTCTGTTCCAAGATAACACCTTATGATACTAAGGTACAACTTGTCCACATTGTAAAAAAAAAAAAAAAAAAGCACCCCCATACCATCAGAGATGCAGGCTTTTGAACTGAGCGCTGACCAAAAGCTGGATGGTCCCTCTCCTCTTTTATCCTCTTTAGTTTAGAGGACACAGCGTCCATGGTTTCCAAAAATAATTTCAAATTTCAATTCGTCTGACCACAGAACAGTTTTCCACTTTGCCTCAGTCCATTTTAAATGAGCTTTGGCCCAGAGAAGACAGCAGCGTTTCTGGATCATGTTCACATATGGCTTCTTCTTTGCGTGATAGAGCTTTAACCTGCATTTGTGGATGGCACGGCGAACTGCGTTCACAGACAGTGAGTTTTGGAGGTGTTTCTGAGCCCATGCAGTGATTTCCATTACAGAATCATGCCTGTTTTAATGCAGTGCTGCCTGAGGGCCCGAAGATCATGGGCATGCAATATTGATTTTCACCCTTGTCCCTTGTGCACAGAGATTTCTACAGATTCTCAGAATCTTTTGATGATATTATGTACTGCCTCTCTAAGATACTCTTTTTATACCCAATCATGTTACTGACCTGTTGCCAATTAAGCTCCAGCTGTTTCTTTTTAGTAACAATTACTTTTCCAGCTTTTTGTTGCCCCCGTCCCAACTTTTTTGAGATGTGTTTTGGCCATCAATTTCAAAATTACCTTATTTTTTTCTTAAAATGGTACATTTACTCAGTTTAAACATTTGGTATGTTTTCTATGTTCTATTGAGAATAACATATGGGTTTATGAGAATCATTGCATTCTGTTTTTATTTACATTTTACACAGCGTCCCAACTTTTTTGGAATTGGGGTTGTAATTTTAGCACCAAAAATTACAGTAGATGTTCTATGGTGCATCTGTGATTGACAGTTAATGAACCTAAGTACCAAGCTGTCTTTTCAACCACAGAAGATTGTGTAACATGGAAAACATGGACCCTGTCTAAATTTTTTATTTTTTTTTGGTTTGTTTGTTTTGGCATGATCTGTTTTCCTGCAGATGCCAAATTGTGAATCTACTCCCTAGGTCACCATGGCGACTGTAGTTTTGGCACGGTTGTTGATGCAGGCATTGGCAGAGTCGAGTGCTGCAGTGCCAGTGTGACCTGAGTGGTCACTGCACATGCTCACATGGTGCTGGCATTAGTCAGTGATGCTGGAGAGTTTTACTGTTACAACATTGGTCTCCATTTTCCTCTTCTCTGTTCTCTCCATTTCTATAATAGCTATCATAAATTTAAAACAAATTATTTACTGAAAGCAGTAGTGAATATTGTAATGTGTATACCAGGCAGACCAAGCAGACAACATAAAATCCATGATCATAAGTCAAAACACAAGCAAGAATAAAAAAGAACTAGAACAAATGAGGAAACAGGAAACTATTTTAATAGTTTCTTTTAATGAGACGTTAAAATGAAATAGAGGATCAAAATGACAGTGTTAACACTTTATATACAATGGGGTCCAAATGTCTGAGAGCACTAGTGAAAATGCTTCTATTTTGCATTCTTTTCTAATTTCATACAAGAATTTTCATTACAAATTATATTACTGACAACAGCCTGAGTGAAAAGCAGAATCTTTGAAATATTTACATGAATTTCAGAGTTTCTTTCAGAGTATTTGATACATCCCCTTTTTGCTTTAATGATAGTGTGCACTCGAGCTGGCATGGTCTCCTCAAGTTTCTGCAAAACCTTATGATCCATTTGAGATCAAATCTATCGGAGTGTTGTCTGAGCACGTGCTTCAATAGAAAAGGTTATGCATGAGGAATACCTGACCTTTTGTACAAAGGAGTTAACATGATCAATATCACAAACTTGCTTACATGTAAATAGGGACCTAGAAATCTTGAATCTTGAATATTAAATATTCCAGATATTGAACATTTACTTTCTTTGTTCTAAATATTTCAAAATTCTAAAACCTTCTTTTTATTTATTATGAAGTGAGGCAGTAAATATGGGTTAATTATTTGAGATAATATTTGGGATTGTCCTGCATTCAACTCAGAGTTAACATTATGTACTGTACAATGCATCTCTGCTATTAATACAGACAACATAAAAAATACTAACTGCAGTCAGCTCCAGAATTATTGGCACCCTTGGTACTTTCTAAAAAATCCCTTTGCCAAGATAACAGCACTGAGTTAATTCCCCTATAATGCTTGATGATATTGGAGAATACAGAGCCAGGAATCTGAGAGCACTCCTCAATAAACAATCTCTCCACATCCTCCAGTGTCCTAGGTAAAATATCTGGAGTGCAATCATTTTGTATCATTTCACTTGTTTATAGGGACAACGTATATTATGCAGCAGATTTTGAAAATGCACCAAATATAAGGTGCTGGAAAAAGCAAATCCACCTAATTACTGTTAATAGTGTAACAGTATCAAGGTTGCTTTGTGTAAGATTACGTGTTTATGAACAGATCCATGCTGTCTAATTCACCCTTAAAATTATTGGACTGTAATGGATTGTCAATTCTTTTTATGTTCTTGGTTCCACCAGTGTATTACAAGGTGCTTTTATCCTGTATAAAAACATCTCAGAAGAAATTGTAATATCTGTACTCGGGCAGATGCGTTTTTTTTTTCTTTTTCTGTGTTAATACTCTCTTTCCATGTCAAATGTGGCATTGACGTCCCTGAGGTGCCAGCACATCACTGAATACACTCGCATTACCATGGAAACAAGACCTGGCAAAGGATGTGTTAGCAATGTATTGTTGACAGAGCTGACTTGAAGCTGTTCTGATGAAGCCAAGCCTAATTTTTTTTTTCCTGGAATACCATCAACTGCACAGCATTTATCATACATCTGTCACCAGCATAAAATCTCTGACAGGATGTATGAATTGGATTGGTTTTCTGTATCTTCCAGCAAAAAAAAACAACCCTCAGTGCCTAAAGGTCTGGCAGCTTTCAAGGTGTTCTGCGGTGTTCGACTGAAATGCGAGTTCTGAAAGAGGAAATGTCCTGCAAGAGGATCTGTGCAATAAAACATGTATATCCAATGCCTCATTGCTCTATTAAAGGACATAAATATTTATCTCAGAGCCTGTGAATAGTATTAATGCAATACACTGGAAATATACAGGAATTCAAATGAAAAAGTAAAATTTATTAATATCCCATTACTTATAGACCTATATCTTTATATATAGCATTTATATAGTGGATACTATAGTGGATCCTATGTACTATACTATAGTATAATGAATACTATTCATATACTGACAGTATAAACTGGTCAAGTTAAATGCACAGAGAAGCATAATATCAGGTAGCATAATCAGTCATGTAGCTACAAAACAATTGAAAAAAATATATAAGCTGTAATTTTAAGTTCATATGTAACTATGAGCTTATTTTAATACCACAATGCCATATTATTAAAAATCCACAAAAATCAACAACTTCAGTACTAGAGACGATGTTGACGGAAATGAAGTACAATGCAAACAAAAGAAATAAACCAACACTTACTAATTACTCATTAGAAGAAATTACATGGGCTTATCTTTACTAAGAACATCACTCAGTTCTGCAATACTATCCATCAAAATATATATATATATATATATATATATATATATATATATATATATATATATATATATATATATATATATATATATATATATATAGTAGGTCACTGCACAGGATGATGCATTTTAATTATTATATAAAAGACCAAATAACACTGGATGTGTTACTGAAGGGTTCAGGGACATGCAGCAAATGCACATTTATTATAAACAGCATTTTAATCCGCAAGAGCTCTGTGAGATGTGCATGGTGAGCCCATGTGCCCTGTTGTTTTTATGTTTGGTTGGTTGGTTGCTTTTTTTTGTTTGTTTGTTTGTTTTGGGGTTTTTTCCCCAATTTGTCTCTATATACAGTGGCCTTCACTAATATTGTCACCCTTGGTAAATATGAGCAAAGAAGGCTGTGAAAATTTGTCTTTATTGTTCAACTTTTTTTATCTTTTGTTAAAAAACAAAAATACTCTGCTCTCATGGATATCAAACAATTGCAAACACAACACAGGTTTATAAAAAAAAAATCTTTGTTAAATATAGATGTGCAACAATTATTGGCACCCCTATGAATTCATATAAGAAAAATATATTTGAAGTATATTCCCATTGATATTTCAATTTTTTTTTAGTGCACTTGGGTGACTTGGAACAGGAAATTACTCAACTATGACTTCCTGTTTCACAGGGGTATAAATATGAGGTAACACATAGGCCAAATTCCCTTATTCATACTTAACAATTCGTAAGACCAAGGAATATAGCTGTGATGTGCAGCAAAAGGTTGTTGAGCTTCAAAAAATGGGAAGTGGCTATAAGAAAATAGCACAAGCATTGAAAATGCCCATTTCCACCATCAGGGCAATAATTAAGAAGTTCCAGCCAACTGGAAATGTTATGAATCAACCTGGAATTGGACGTGTGTCTATATTGTCTCAACACACTGTGAAGAGGATGGTTTGAGTGGCCAAAAAAATCTCCAAGGATGGAGAATTGCAGAATTAGTTGCGTCTTGGGGTCAGAAAGTCTCCAAAACTACAATCCGAAGTCACCTACATCACCACAAGTTGTTTGGAAGGGTTTCAAGAAAAAACTCTGCTCTCATCCAAAAACAAACTCAAGCATCTTCAGTTTGCCAGACACTACTGGAACTTCAAATGGGATCGGGATCTATTGTCAGATGAAACCAAAATAGACCTTTTTGGTGCCAAGTTGCCATATGGAAAAGTTCTTCATGCCCACGGTTAAATATGGTGGAGGCTCTTTAATGTTTTGGGGCTGTTTTTCTGCCAGAGGACCTGGACATTTTGTTAGGATACATGGCATCATGGACTCTATCAAATATCAACTGATATTAAATGAAAACCTGACTTCCTCTGCCAGAAAGCTTAAAACGGGCCATGGTTGGATCTTCCAGCAGGACAATGATCCAAAACATACATCAAAATCAACACAAAAATGGTTTACTGACCACAAAATCAAGGTCCTGCCATGGCCATCCCAGTCCTCTGACTGAACCCATAGAAAACCTGTGGGGTGAACTGAAGAGGAGAGTCCACCAGCATGGACCTTGAAATTTGAAGGATCTGAAGAGATTCTGTATGGAGGAATGGTCTCAGATCCCTTGCCATGTATTCTCCAACCTCATCAGGCATTATAGGAGAAGACTCAGAGCTGTTATCTTGGCAAAGAGAGGTAGAACAAAGTATTGACCAAAAGGGTGCCAATAATTGTTGCACACATATATTTAACAAAGGTTTTTTTTTTTATATATAAATCTGTGTTGTGTTTGCAATTGTTTGATATCCATGAGAGCAGAGTATTTTTGTGATTTTTTTTAACAAAAGATCAAAAGGCTATAGTTGCAGTCAGAATTATTCAACCCCCATTGCAAATCAGGTTTATTGTCAAAGTGTTTAGACTTTCAGCTGTTTGCAATGAACAAATCAAACAAAAGCAATTGAAATAGTTCAACACAACGAATGCTTCGAGTGGTTTCCCCAAATTTAACTGAAAATGCAACTTATAATGACTTCTCTAGTCTCAAAATTATTCAACCCCTTGAATAGAATCCCTCACAACAGCAGAGATATGCAAAACAGGTTTGTCTCAAGCACACTTGATGCAACTAATCAAGGGCTTCATTAGTTGCACCAGGTGTGTTTGAGCTGGAACACATGAAATACCTGAACTGGCTAGGGGCAGAAAATACATTAAATACCTGGACGGGGCAGAAAAAAGAAGCTATCAATGGCTGCAAGCAGATTTCTGAGAAGGCAGGGTGTGAAAAAACCCTGAGTGACTGCAAAAGACCTGCAGCAAGACTTGGTGGCAACAGGCACTGAGGTTTCAGTGAGCACAGTATGGCGCGTACTAAACGCAGAAGGTTTCCATGCCAGAACTCCAAGACGTACACCACTACTGAAGCACAAGAAATGTCAGCTCAAAATCATATAAATAAGCCACAGAAGTTTAGGGATTCTGTTCTGTGGAGCGATGAAACAAAGCTGGAACTTTTCGGCACGATGGATCAGAGGTATGTCTGGAGAAAGAAGAATGATGAAAGAACACTCTGTCCACAGTCAAGCATGGTGGTGGCTCGGTGATGCTTCTGGACAAGGCAAGATGGATTCATTGAAGTTTCAGGAAATCCTAGGAGAAAACGTCATGCTGTCTGTGAGGAAGCTGAAGCTTGGGCATCATTGGACCTACCAACAGGACAATGATCCCAAGCATACCTCAAATTCCACCAAGGCTTGGTTGAAGAAGAAGTCCTGGAAGATTCTACAGGGCCATCATAGTCACCTGACTTGAACCCCATAGAAAATCTCTGGTGGGATCTGAAGAGGGCAGTTGCAGCACGCAAACCCAAGAATATTACTGAACTGGAGGCCATTACTCATGAGGAATGGGCTAAGATTCCTCAGGAACGCTGCCAGAAGCTGGTGTCTGGCTATGCATCTTGTTTGCAGCAGGTCATAACAGCAAAAGGGTGCTCTACTAAGTACTAAAGATGCTTGCCATGAGGGGGTTGAATAATTTTCAGACTGGAGAAGTCATTATAAGTTGCATTTTCAGTTGAATTTGGGGAAACCACTTGAACCGTTCGTTTCAGCTATTTCAATTACTTTTGTTTGATTTGTTCATTGCAAACAGCTGAAAGTCTGTAAATTTTGACAATAAACCTGATTTGCAATGGGTTATACACTTCCAGTGTTGGGTATTCATGTACTATGTTCAGTTTCAATATACTTTTCAAAATGATAAAGTTTGTGCAGGTTGTGCATGAAATGAGGCAGTAGGCTGCATTTGACCCGGTGATCTAAGCTTTGACACCTGTCATATTATGCCAATGTTAACCCACCTTCGAAGGAATCTGGGGACAGCCACCAAAAATCACCCTAAGAGCAGATAGTTAAGGGTCTTGCTCAATATTCGCAAATCTGTGATTTAAACACACAACCATCTGGTCATGAGAACAGAACTATAATCACTTAGTTTCTGACCATGACTATTTTGCCTTTCCAGCTTTGCTAACTATTCCTGTGTAAGCCATATGAGGCATAACACTTGTATCCAGCACTTTTTCCCACAGTCTTGAGCTCTTGAAAGTGTATTCAGTAAGGTAGGATATTCTGTAATCCTTTTTTTCATAGTCAGACTTCTGGCTATGGCTTCCTTTGTCTCTGTATGTATGCCTACTTGTTCTTTACAGTCCCTGTTAGGTCCTACTTAGTTAACAGAGATGTACAGTATAGACTAACCTTCCAGTTTTTTTCCTCTCTTGTAGGCCTGTCAGCTAAATATCCACTTCCTAAAGGTAGCTCTTTCCGTTCTCTGCTTGCTCCCTCACCCCTGCGATCTCACCCTCTTTTTTTCCTCTCTGATTTTTTTGTTTGTGGCTATGGCCACTACAGAGAAATCAGATTTACTAACAATGATGCAGTCATTGATTTTTACAGGGTTGCTATGCATGCATAAACACACACACACAGACTTGCACACATAGACCTATTTTTCTGTCACTTTCTTTTATTACACATGTGCCCACACACACACGCACACACACACACACACACACACACACACACACACACACACACACTTGCAATTGTTAGTAAAGAGGCAGCCCACGGATGCTAAAGGGACGGTATATTACTGTGTAATTACTGTGTAATATACCGTGTGCGTAAGTGGTCTGCAGCATGCTTTCTGTAGAAGTTGCCCACTGCACTCAGATGAAGCATGCCTCCATGTGCATGCATAGGAAATGAAGCACTACAATATTCCTGCCCTTTATCCCACCCACAGTCCAATGATAAAAAGGAAGATCCTCTGTGTAATGAATACACAACTGCATCAGTCCTGGTCACTGCATTTAATGCTGTATGAAGTTTATTTATGCATGCTCATGAAAAGTGCACTTACATGCGAACAACACTAGAGGGCAGGGCAAGTTTTTTTTGTTTGAGTCTTGTAAAGAGCAAGTGGTGTGAATCCTTCTCGAAGAAACTTGTGTACTGTATACTACAACTACTCCTTGTATCTGATATACAGCGTATATATTTTTCTCTGATGTAGTCATGTGACTAATGTCACTCACAGAATTACATTAGACTGCTTCAGTGACTGATTCTCCCTAGTGGATCTGGAGTTTATCCCAGGAATACTGGGTGTGGTGGGAATACTCTCTGGATGGAACACCACTCCATAGCAGGGCAACATGTACACGCAGTCACGCCTACTGGCAACCTACTGGCATCCTGTGTTACTTGTCAGTGGTTAAAGCTAAAAATGATGCATTAAGGCAGCCGGAAAGCTCTTTAGCTTCAAGCTTTAGCTACATAAATACAATAACCTTGCATAATTAGAATTAATAGCTAATTTCCTGTTCTGTATAAGGTATTAAGCTGCTACAATCTGTTAATATTTAAAGCCTTAAAAACAAACAAACAAAAAAAAACACTCTAGGTATAGAGACACTGTAAAAAAAAAATACTGTAGATTTTACAATCAATATCTAGATTTTACTTAAGTACTTTAAAATGTACAGTAAACAACTGTACTGTAATGTCTGGTATAAAATTAATATATAATCCAATTTCCTCTTGGGGATCAATAAAGTACTCTTTATCTATCATGTGCTTGATGCAGGATACATCTGAGTGATGCTGGGATTTGAACACACAACTTTCTGAGCTGTAACTCAAAGCCTTAACCACTGAGCCACCATGACTAGGTCAACTAATTCACACTGATTCAATGCAATCGTTCAGTGGAGAACAGGTTGAATCAGTGTGCACTAATAGAGAAAGCTGTGGTGGCCCTGTGTTTAAGGCTTTCAGTTACAGACCAGAGAGCCATATGTTCAAGTCCCAGCATTACCACACTGCCATGGTAGGGTCCTAAAGCAAGACACTTCAGCTCAGTCCTGCATTGAACAAATGCACTGGATTATGTGTTATTTCTTACTATGTAAGATATTACAGTGCTTACTGTAAGTATGTTTTACAGTTGTTTACTGTAAATTTTACAGCACTTTACTGGCAACTCAGTAAAGTGTTAGTAAGTGTAAACTTTACAGCGATTTTTTTTTTTTTTTTACAGTAGAGTATGTACTCTTTATTTATATATTCATATTTATCATTTTGAGTATAGTTCTGGCTGCATACTTGAAAATTTAACTTGAGTAGTTTGGCATACTGGAAATCTATTGTTCACATACTGTATATTATGTTTCCTTTTGGGTGGGGATTAGTATGAGTAGCATGCATATATTATGGTTCTAGGGGAACATGTTATCTGAGACAGTGCACACAAACACTGCAACTGTAGCAACTTTATACAACCATTACGGACATTATGAAATTATGACCTCAAGCTTTAAACCAGCTTGGTACTTGCAGCCTTTTCTTAACGTTAAAACTTCTAGAAGCTCACAGTGCATTATGGATATACACACAGTCCCTCAGCTACTGAGACAACATTAGAAGAACACACATATATTCCTTTTGGCTAATATTTTTTAATGACTCACCACTAATTATGTCAATAATAATATTAATAAGACTAACTAGATTCAGGACAGAGTAAAACTGCATGATGATGCAGCCATTCTTTATATCTTTATCTATTCTCCAGGTCCAGATACATGAAATTCCTGATTTGTTAAGATCCAGATAAGCAACTGACATGACCAAATGGTTACCTTCTAATATTTAACCATTAGTGATGAATTTATTGCTAGGAATGAAACAGTTTGAAAGTCTGTGAAAACAAACCACAAGAGGATCTGCTACAGAAGCCGTAATAGTTCATGTCTAAAAACCTGGAGCCGATGAACTACAGCCAGGTTTTTTTTGTTTTTATTGATTTTTTTTGCCACAGTATTTTATGAGCGCATGGTCCTATCTGCTGAAATAATTTGCTGGATCCACAAAATCTGCCAGTTGATGAGCCCTGTTACAGTATATAGTAATGAACCAGATAAAATTATAGAAATAGAAAGCTGTTGGAAAGCCGAGAGGGAGAAACATAAAGAGTGTGTGTGTCGTTCCACCAGTTTCACACTCCTTTGGTAAAGCCATGTGAAGCTGTGAACAGGAAGAAGACGAGAGAAGGGGAAAATTAATGAAAGAAAGGGAGTAATCTTGTGTTAGGAGATGGAGGGTGTAATTTGAGGCTATGAAAGGTCCTTATTAACACTGTCAGGAGGAAGAGATAAAAATCCACGTCTCTGGATGAAAGCACAATATGGTACAAAACGAATTGTATGATATCATATGAAGCATATTAAAGGGTTCTTCTCATTGTTTCTTTGTGATTCCTTATTTTATTTACTTGCATCCCTTATTCACAGTCCTCCCCCTGAGGACTCAGGACTATTAGAGATAAGACCTAAGGGCAGAGGAATCACCATCGATTTTTGCCCTTGCTTTCACTTTAAAGTGGATGTTACTGTCTGACCTGTCACTGGCTATAACAACAACCAACAAAGTGTAATTACACACTGAATTAACCTAAATCAAAGCAGTACTGCATGTGTACTTTGCAGCATGCTTAAATGCTGATGTTGTGACCTATGAAAGCTCTCTATCGATTAAAAATCAGTTTTACTCTCAGTTGACTTGTCATTTGTTTTATGGAAATGTAATCATGTTTTAAATTACATTTTAATTTGTGCTCATTTTAATAGGGACACTTGTACACCTGTTCATTCATGCAGTTACCTAATATCAAATGATCCAAATCCCCCAATCATATGGCGGCAGCACACTGCACAAAATGAAGTAGATTCAGGTCAAGAGCTTCAGTTCAGTTAAGGCTAGAGTAAAATAAAATCATCAAATAACCACTCTTTCCAACCGTGGTGAGCAGAAAAGCATCTCAGAACGTACGTCACATCAAACCTTGAGGCAGATGGGCTACAAGAGCAGAAGACCACATCGGGTTCCACTCCTGTCAGCCAAGAACAGAAATCTGAGGCTATCATCTGCACAGACTCACCCAAACTGGACAGTTGAAGATTTTGAACAGACTGAATGTTTATCCAATCTCCAAACAGTCTTTGTTAGCTATGTTAGCATGTTTGTGTAGAGTCAGTTGATTGAGCCTACAAGACTATGGTGTAGCATACAAGACCATAAGAGCTTGGTACACCCACTGCATAAAGTGCAAATAGTGTAATAGTGTAGCAAGAAAAACAGTAATTATACACAGGATATGGAACTGCATACTGTAGTTCACACTAGCTAGAGAGTAAACACTAGATACCTGCTGTATTAATAATCTAGCAGCTGTTTGCGTTCTAGGTGCTCAATTTAGCTTCACATTTTATCAGGTCCACATGAATAAATATGAGGTTCTACTACCCACTTTACTGTGAGTATTTAAGAGTTGTTGTTTGTGTAGTCTTCGCCAGGCAAGATCTATTCTATGACTGGGTGGAGTGTGTTTGTGTATGCTCATTAAAATCTCTTGTTTTTATAGAAAGCTAAGTTGGGCCCAGGCAAGAAAGTGATCACACCGTCAGACCACCGGCGCTTCAGTTTTCCCTCCAGCAACATGGACAGGATTCGACTCAACGATTTCCACTTCCTGGCACTTCTAGGAAAGGGCAGCTTTGGCAAGGTCAGCCATGATTCCCAAACCTGTATTTCAACTCTCAGTCAGCTTTTATTGGTGTAAATGTTGTAGATTTACTTGCAATCTGGGGTCAATTAGCAGTAAACAAATGTGTGCTAACGTCCCTTTCTCATCTTAACTCAGAATTAACTAATGAAACCTGGTATCTGTTAGCATAGAGGGGTGAAATCATGCTAACTTCCCTACCTCAGCTAAGAATGAATCATTTCAAACTGGGGTTGGTTAGCAAAGAGCAAATGAGATTATGTTAACTTCCCTATCTCATCTTAACTAAAAATGAATCATTTCAAAATGGGTTTGGTTAGCAAAAAGTAAATGAAATCATTCTAAATTCCCTGCTAGTTTTTAGTCTATATTAACTATGCTAGCATTGTAGCATTTAGTGGTGTGACTGTACATATATCGCTATGATGGTGTACCATGGTGAGGAATTTTTTTTCTGTTAATGTTATGTTACACTAGTAGTGGTACTTCTTCCCAAGTGAATATTTTAAATACTTTTCCAGAACAAGCATACAATAATTAATGAACTAATCTGGCAACTTATACAGTATGTATATTTATTACGTGTACAGTATGTGAACTGACTGAAAAAGGAAAGTTATAAGTACGTATAGTGATTTTATAATAGAAAAATAGTACAATATAGAGATTATTTTCATGATTTCATATAGTCCTTATGATTACAGTTAATTAAAATACTAATACTTAGTTAGCTCTCTATTTCTAAACCTGACATCTTCTCTTAAGAGTCTGATGGAGTCTGTGTTCCCCATGCAGGTAATGCTGGCGGAGATGAAGTCCACGGAGGAGCTGTACGCAATCAAGATCCTGAAGAAGGACGTTGTGATCCAGGACGATGATGTGGAGTGCACTATGGTTGAGAAGAGGGTGCTGGCACTGAGGGACAAACCACCCTTCCTCACCCAGCTCCACTCCTGCTTCCAGACAGTGGTGAGAGATGGCGTGAGAGAAAGAGATAAAGGGAGATATAGGCATAGGAGTAGACAGAACTTGGATAAAATGGAGGGTTGTAAAAATAACGTTTTACAGGGATATTCAACTCACAAGTGTTTATACGCCTTTGGGAAGTAATGAGTACATTGACTGCACTTTTATAAAAAGTGTTTTTCATAGATTCTTTGAATGGCTGACCTTTTCTGAAAAGAAAGCTTTTCTGAAAGATACAGTATGTGCATGGCATTAAAGCACATATTATATAGTGCCTTAGTTGCTATACAGGTTGACTGTCTTATAATCTGACACCTGAAAGCATAATGGAGAATATTCACCACATTTCTGAAATCTCACAATGTCCTGCACAAGGTTAATATGCAAATGAAAAAAACAAAAAACAAATATAGAGCTGCTAACTGACCGTGCGCTGGATTTGGATTTTATTGTTTATCAGTAGTATTTCAGGTGAAATATCTCTATAATGGCTTTTGTGTCTTAAAATTTTGTTTTCAAAAGCACATATATAAATCATTTTCCTCAGTTGATACTTACAGTCCTTTCTGAAAGTATTGGAACGGCAAGGCCAATTCTTTTGTTTTTGCTCTACGCTGAAGACATTTGGGTTTGAGCTCAAAAGATGAACGTGTGCCATGAAAGGTGCTATGTTTTAAGTTGTTTAACACATCTAGATGTAAATATCAGGAAATGTAAGCTGAAATTTTCATCTATTCATCTTTGATCTCAAATCCACATGTTTGCAGTGTATACCAAAAACAAATGAATGAGCCTTGCCATTCCAATACTTTTGGAAGGGACTGTATTATGTAGCAGGACTAGGACTGTAGTAACCAAATACAAATACATTATTCAGATTGAACAGATTAAGCAATATGAATACAGATACGAAACAATCGGCAGGGTTTTCGTTCGTTCGTTTGTTTGTTTATTGTTTGCTTTTAATTTGCTTTTGAGAAGAAAAGCTTCAAACTAGATGTGTGCTTTAGGATCCCACAGGAGGAAACAAAGTCATACGAGCATGAGGTTTTTACTTTAGTGTGGAGCTTTACAGAGCAGCCTGTGAAAGCTTATGGGGAGAGTTGCCATGTTTCAGCAAAAATCCCACTTCAGCTACAAACCACACAAACAGTTCCACAGGGCATGTGGTTCAGGAGTTGAATATATGAAGTTGTGTTAAGCAATTTGCTATTTGCCTTTATAATTTGTGAATGAAAAAAAGACTTTTTCCAGAGGAACCAAAAAAATTAAAGAAAATTCTGGTACAGACCACGCCTATGTCTAGTTTAAACCCATATAAATAAACTGGTGCTTTGAACTGTAAGACTTTATAGCTGAATATACTGTACTTTTTACACTTCCTTTGCTTCATTTGTTTTTATTCCTTCACCATACATGTTATTTAAATGGGAAAGAGGTGTGTGGTCATAATTTATATTTACTGCATTTGGCAGACGACCTTATCCAGAGTGACTTACCTTTATCTCATTTATACAACTGAGCATTAAGGGCCTTGCTCAAGGGCCCAGCAGTGGCAGCTTGGCAGTGCTGGGATGTGAACTTATGACCTTCTGATCAGTAATTCAATGTCTTACCCACTGAACTACCACTGAACTACCACTGCCCAAGGTTAAAACAGTAAATTCCAGTGTATTACACAAACTTTCCAAAAAAACAGGATGTGTTACTGTACAAGTGCTTATTTACAATATATCATTTCAGGACAGCCTGTGGTTTCAGAAATTAGTCTATAGTAGAAAATGTCAAAATTTGACAGTGAAAGTGAAGGGTTTTCCCAGGATACCACACATTGGCTGTAGGGAAAGATGGCTGTAGAAGAGCTGTATTTGTTGCAAATACTGCACTATATGTCATTTTGATACTTTGTTGGAAGGTGCATGCAGATGTGTTGGTAATTTACACGCCTCCAAACGTTATTTGTAACGTATTCAAATTTTATATTGTTTTAAATTTTATTTTATTTTTGTATTTATTTTATTTCTTTGCAAAACTTGGCAATCAGTTATACATCGTTTTTTTTTTTTTTTTTTAAACCTGTTATCTATTCAAAAGTCAGTAGAGGCTTTCCGCTAGCTAGTTCCTGGCTGGGTTATTTCTGAACATATTTCTCTATGTGTCAGTGTGTGAGTCTATGAAGGCATCAGTGAGTGGGTTTTCTCAAGGGTCACAACAGGGCACGCTCAGTAAGGGCATCCTGCCCATGAATATTGCAGTGTGCTCCTCCATATGCCCTTCATATATTATTCAAAAGGTGTTCATAAATACTACTATTATGTTTCCACAAAATCTCCAGCCATCTGTCACTATTAAGTAGTTTTCACTATTAAACGGTTATTCCATTGCTGTCATTGTAAGTGGGCATAGAAATAAAGAGGAATGTACATGTTCATAATATTATTTAATTATCTTTAAAGAATGTATTATATAAAACTGGTGCAATTCAGTTAGTTTGAGCTGCTTTATAAGTTTCTGTTAAAAGAATCTTATTGTATGTCAGTTATTGCTGTCAGTAACACACAAATTAAAATCTTCATATATAAGTATTATTATAAAGGCATGACAATTTTGAAGATTTCATCTCTGAATTTATCTTTCTTTTGCAGGATCGGCTCTACTTCGTGATGGAGTACATTAACGGGGGAGACCTGATGTACCACATCCAGCAAGTGGGCAAGTTTAAGGAGCCTCAGGCTGTGTAAGAGATTAGTTTATTATAATGCATGTTTTTACATATATACTCTCAGCTATTTAGTACGTAGGACTTTTAAATAAAGATACAAACATGTGCAGGTACAGCCATAACATCAATCCTTTGTTTACTTCAGTTTGCATCCAGATAAATAGTGTGAATATGGGTACAAGCATGTTAGACTTACACACACTTGATTAGCCACAGAGCTCTTGTTATATAGAGGAAACATGCATGAACAGTAAGTAGACACATATGCAGTTTGTGCTCTCTTTCCATTTTTACTTGTACATATAGTAAATTTCATTATCTGTGGACCACACAATAAACACACAGACTTCCTGTGCATACCTAGCACTGGTTTGCGAGATGTATGTATCATGCTACAGATTACAGATTTGTGTATGCATTTGCAACAGCTTAGCAGGCCACTACTGATGGTACATGATGGTACAGCTGTTGCCTCACAGCTCCAGGGTCTCATCCATCCATCCCATTATGCTAATACAAAATAAGAAAAAATTATTCAGTTCATTCATCTTCAGTAACTGCTTCAATCTGGTCACGGTTGTGGTGGAATTGGAGCCGTTCTCAGGAACACTAGTTGTGAGTCCACCATAGGACAACGTGCACACAAACTGAAACAGTCACTCAATTATAGTGTAATTTAGAGTAGGCAATCCACCTACCAACATGTTTTTGGGAGGTGAGAGGAAACTGGAGAACCTGGAGGAAACCGGCTCAAACATGCAAACTGGTGCTCTGAGGCACTTTATTTTTTAATATATTCTCTTTGAACATGATTTGCTTAATTTTAATGTAGTGACACTATATATGCATGCATGCTTATAGCAAAAATTGTTTTTTATAGTCTTACAATGGCTTTCACCCGATATTAGTTCAATTCATTATAATAATGCTTTCAATAGCAATCTTTTCTTGTACTTAGTAATCTTTTTTACATTCTAATCTTGTTTTAAAAAATTATATATTTTATATATGGCTCGCAAGCCGCGACAAAGAAGGAGACACCACGTTGGATCATGATAAGAAAAAGAAATAACATTTATTAAATAAGATTAAATTAACAAAATAAACGGGACAAAAACAACACAAGGAAGGAAAAACGAGCCCCTCGCAACTGAAGGGAACTGCTTAAATATCTGCCGGCATCAGCTCCAACACAGGTGTAAATCCTCAGCCCTCATGACGTCACATCCTGCAAAACAAAGGAAAAGAAAAACAAGCAACCAACAAATATGACCCATACTGGGTTCATAACACCACCCCTCATAGAGAAGGGTGTCCATTTATGAAACCCCCACATACTGGAGAACACCCACCACTCTGTCATACTCCCAATGTCCTCAGCAACTACGGGCCCTGTAGAAGCAATTTAAGAGAATCAAAGAGCAAAACAAAACATGGACAAATCAACAGCTAAGAGGAGTAAGGAGCTCTAGACAATGCGTCAGACACCACATTGTCAGTACCTTTGATGTGTCGGATATCAAGGGCATATGATTGCAGAAAAAGACACCAACGAGTCAATCGCTTGTTTGGGCACCTTAAAGAGTGTAAGTAAATGAGTGGATTATGGTCTGTATACACGACCAATGGGTCCGACACGGATCCCACATACACCTCAGAATTTTGCAGGGCCCAAATCAAAGCTAATGCCTCCTTCTCAACCACAGAATAATTTAACTGATAAGAAGAAACTTTTTAGAAAAATAACTAACTGGACGGTGAATGCCCGCATCATCAGCCTGTAACAGTACAGCTCCTGCACCAACGTTGCTGGCATCCACACACAACCTTAAAAGGCGATCAAATCGGGGAGCTACTAACACAGGAGCAGAAACGAGCAATGATTTAGCTGCCTCAAAGGCTTCCTGACAGACAGAAGTCCAGACAAAAGCTGCTTTTGCTTTCAGCAAATCAGTGAGGGGGGCTACTACAGTAGAAAAATTTCTACAAAATCCCCTATAGTAACCCACTAACCCCAAGAAACGCATCAATTCCTTCTTCGTAATAGGAGAAGGAAATCGGTCGATAGCCTCAACCTTGGCCTGAACTGGCTGCACACAGCCCTGTCCGACGACCTTACCCAAGTAAGTCACGGTGGCCTTGGCGAACTCACATTTGGCCAAATTTACTGTTAGACCAGCCTCTCCAAAACGAGCAAACAGGTCTGCAATACGACTCAAGTGTTGGTCCCATGAATCACTGAAAACCACCACATCGTCTAAATAAACCACGACTCCCTCCAACCCAAAAACAACCCTATTCATAAGTCGCTGAAAGGTTGCGGGCGCATTTCCGAGGCCAAAACTCAACATAAGAAAATAACCCCTCAGATGTAATAAAGGCAGAAATCTCTTGAGCTCTTTGGGTCAACGAAACCTGCCAATAGCCCTTGAGCAGATCAAATTTACTAACAAATTTCGCAGACCCAACTCGGTCAACACAATCCTCAATACGAGGAAGCGGAAATGAGTCTGGCTTAGTCACTTTATTTATTTCCGATAGTCGGTGCAAAACCGATAAGTTCCATCAGGCTTATTTACAAGCAAGCAGGGGGATGCCCAGCTAGAAGATGATGGTCGTGCAATGTCGTTTTCCAGCATATACTGAACTTCAGCCTTAAGATGCAGGAGTTTATTTGGGGACACCCAATAAAAATGCTGGCGAATGGGCTCAGCATCCCCAACGTCAATATCATGCTCCAACCAGTGCGTACGTGAAGGTACATAACCAAATAAAGAGACATGACGATTAATAAGAACAATCAAGTCAGCACATTTACTCTCTGGCAAATGGGCCAACATTTTATGCAAATTTTTAAGAGTCTCTGAATTTTTAAGACGTCCCAACAGTACCGTATCGTCTGGAAAAGAAACTCCTTCATCAATTTCCTCCTCCCAAGGAACAGGTGAAGTACTCTCAAATATCAATACAGGTTTCACCTCCATCTTGGCGTCTAAGGCTTTGTGAGAACGGCAATAATAGGGCTTCAACAAATTAATGTGACACAACTATGTTGACTTCCTTCTATCTGGGGTGGCAGTCAGATAGTTTAAATCAGTAACTTGCTTAACCACCATAAAAGGACCTATATACTGAGCTTGAAATGGTGAGCCCTCCACCGGTAGCAAAGCCAACACTTGATCGCCAGACATAAATTGTCGTTTCTCAGTTCGTCGATCATAAAGTGACTTCATACGCCTCTGCGAAAAACATAATTGTTCTTTTGCCATCTTACCTGCTTCATACAATCTACGCTTAAAGTCATTCACGTAACTTATCAAATTTTTAGGTGGTGTACTTTCAGTCCAATTATCACGGAGCATAGCCAGTGGGCCCTGAACAGTATGCCCAAACACCAAATCATTAGGACTGAACCCAGTACTTTCCTGACATACCTCACGTGCTGACAACATCAACCACGGCAATCCCTCCTCCCAATCACCCTCCATCTCCGTACAATACGCACACAGTAAGGACTTAAGCGTCTGATGGAAACGCTCCAAAGCCCCCTGGCTTTGGGCATGATAAGCACTGGCTTTATTGTGCTTAATGTGTAGCAGCTTCAAGACCTGAGAAAAAAAGTGAGAGGTAAAATTAGAACCCTGATCACTCTGCACAATCTTCGGAATGCCAAAAACAGAAATGAACTGAGTCAGAGCTTTCACCACTGATTTCGCAGTGATCATACGGAGGGGATAGGCCGCAGGGTACCGAGTCAATGCACACATAACAGTGAGCAAATAACTACTACGTGATTTTGATCTAGGCAACGGACCTATGCAATCAATAATAAGATGTTCAAATGGTGGACTGACAGCCAGAATAGGAAACAATGAGGCAGGCTTAATCGTCTGATTTGGCTTGCCTGTTAATTGACAAGTATGACATGTCTTGATGTACTTTGACACATCTTTCTTCAACTTCGGCCAGAAAAAATGGCAAAGGATTCTATCATAAGTCTTTTTAACCCCTAAGTGACCTGCAAGTTCATCATGGGAAATCTTCAACACAAGGGAGCGATACTTCTCTGGCACCACCACTTGTATAATAGAATCACCTGCAAAGTCACTACCGTGTGGAATCCACTTCCTCACCAACATTCCATCCTGTAAGAAATAACCATGAGCAACATGTCTAATTTCATCAGATGTTATCACACTCTCAGAAAGTTTGGAGAGAGAAGAATCAAGTTGCTGTTCCTGTATCAATTCTGAAAGGGAAACAGAACAATCACCAGGCACAGAAAATGTTGATCTTATTACAGCAGAGACATATCCCAACAGACTGTAATAAAACAAATAAGGCAAATTAAAGCAAGGGGGTGATCCTTTTTCCAACTCAGTGATTCTTTTTTTTTTTTTTTTTTTAAATTAATGTATTTATTTTCTGACATGTTGGTGTTATATCTTTCACTTGGATGTTATAAGGATAAAATAAAAACTGTGTCCGTCTTCATTTCAGGCTGAAAAGCAACAAAATGTGATTATTTTAAAGGGGGGGTGATTTTTCTCTATACCCACTGTGTGTATATATATATATATAAATAATGTGGCAAAGGTATGGGCTTCCATGTGGCTAAAGGCTGCCTGGGCTGCAACTAATAGCAAATTCATACTGTTGGTGTGCTGCACAAACCTTGTAGGTCCACAAATACACTTTGCTTGGTGTCAAGATTATGTGTTTTTAAAATGTTTTTGCTTTTAGTCACATTTATGTTTAAAGGCCCTTTTTCCCATTTATTTTTAAAGGCCGTTTTAGCCCTGCGGTCTCTGTTAGTTCTTGATAACAGATGAAGCTGATGAAACTACTATAACACTTTTCTAATTTCCTTTTCTAATTACCTTATCAGGCTGATCGTATCTTTATTATGTGTTTGTAGGTTCTATGCTGCTGAGATTGCCTTGGGCCTGTTTTTCCTGCATAGGAAGGGAATCATCTACAGGTAGGTCTAAGTCTGCACCAGTGCCTGCTCCTCTCTTTATAGTGGTGGGAGAAACACTAAAACCGTGTAACAATTTAAAGGTTGGGCAAGGAGGGGGGGAGGGGGGGGAGGGGGAGGGGGGGGAGGGGGGGAGGGGGAGGGGGGGGGGAACCGGCTGAACATAAACACAGAGTTTAATCATAAATTAAACTGAAACAGAACAGAAAACACACAAACTGAACACAAAATGCACGTGCGTCTCTCTCTCTCTCCCCGGCGCTTCCAGCCGCTCTTTTATCTCTCTCTCCCACTGATTAGACAAATCAGTGCCAGGTGTGCATCCTCACAGCCTGGCCACTCCCTCCTCCTCCCCACACTCCTCCGCTGCCAGATTCAGGCCTCCGGCCTGATGTATACCCCCTCCCACCCTTTCGGGAGGGCGGTGTTACCACTCTACCTGCGAGCGAGAGGAGAGACGAGGAGGAGGAAGAGGGGAGAGAGAAGCAAGCTGGAGAGCAAGCCAGAGAGAAAGAGAGGAGAGAGAGAGAAAAAAACACTCCAGTCCCCAGACACACGGTCATCTGGTTCTCAGCCAGCTGGGAAGCGATCCCCCACGACGCCGGGCGATGGCACTGGACTTCCGAGCGGGCGGATGTGGCTCCTCCCCTTTTACGGAGGATGGCAGCCACATCTCCGCTTCCCCGGCGGACAGCAGCGGGTCCTCCATCTCCTGGTGGATGGCAACCGCTCCTCCCATTTTAGGCGGACGGCAGCGACTCCTCCGTCCTCCTCGGCAACCGCTCCAGCACCACCGCCTCCTCGGTGTCACGATCCTCCCACAGCGATGAGAGCTCTCTGACAACGCGTCCCTCCTCCTTCCCGGATTTCGGCACCAGTGTAACAATTTAAAGGTCGGGCAAGGAGAGGCGGGAACCGGCTGAACATAAACACAGAGTTTAATCATAAATTAAACTGAAACAGAACAGAACTGAACACAAAATGCACGCGCGTCTCTCTGTCCCTCTCTCCCCAGCGCTTCCAGCCGCTCCTTTATCTCCTCTCCCACTGATTAGACAAATCAGTGCCAGGTGTGCATCCTCACAGCCTGGCCACTCCCTCATCTCTTCACCACAAACCGGTAGCCTTAAGTTGTACATGTGAAAATAGTTACACAGTAATGCAGTAGTAAAGTTAGAGTGCTCCGTGCTCACTTTTTTGCAATTGATGTTTCTATAGAAATTTCATATTGTTTGCATATAAATTAATATAATATATTATGGTCAAGCTTTTGTCTTTCGTTGTCGTTTGTTGTTATGTTGTGCTCTCTAGTCCATGTACAGTGGGGGAAAAAAGTATTTGATCCCCTGCTGATTTTGTACATTTGCCCACTGACAAAGAAATGATCAGTCTATAATTTTAATGGTAGGTGTATTTTAACAGTGAGAGACAGAATAACAACAAAAAAATCCAGAAAAACGCATTTCAAAAAAGTTATGAATTGATTTGCATTTTAATGAGGGAAATAAGTATTTGACCCCTTCGACTTAGTACTTGGTGGCAAAACCCTTGTTGGCAATCACAGAGGTCAGATGTTTCTTGTAGTTGGCCACCAGGTTTGCACACATCTCAGGAGGGTTTTTGTCCCACTCCTCTTTGCAGATCCTCTCCAAGTCATTAAGGTCATTTTCAATGCCCTGGCTGAGGGAAGGAGGTTCTCACACAAGATTTGACGGTACATGGCCCCGTCCATCGTCCCTTTGATGCGGTGCAGTTGTCCTGTCCCCTTAGCAGTAAAACACCCCCAAAGCATAATGTTCCCACCTCCATGTTTGACGGTGGGGATGGTGTTATGACTTGGGGTCATAGGCAGCATTCCTCCTCCTCCAAACACAGCGAGTTGAGTTGATGCCAGAGAGATCTGACCACACCTGACCACAACACTTTCACCCAGTTCTCCTCTGAATCATTCAGGCAAACTTCAGATGGGCCTGCACATGTGCTTTCTTGAGCAGGGGGACCTTGCGGGCGCTGCAGGATTTCAGTCCTTCATGGCGTAGTGTGTTACCAATTGTTTTCTTGGTGACTATGGTCCCAGCTGCCTTGAGATCATTAACAAGATCCTCCCGCGTAGTTCTGGGCTGATTCCTCACCGTTCTCATAATCATTGAAACTCCATGAGGTGAGATCTTGCATGGAGCCCCAGACCGAGGGAGACTGACAGTTTCTTCCATTTGCGAATAATCGCACCAACTGTTGTCACCTTCTCACCAAGCTGCTAGGCGATCATCTTGTAGCCCATTCCAGGCTTGTGTAGGTCTACAATCTTGTCCCTGACATCCTTGGACAGCTCTTTGGTCTTGGCCATAATGGAGAGTTTGGAATCTGATTGATTGATTGCTTCCGTGGACAGGTGTCTTTTTACAGGTAACAAACTGAGATTAGGAGCACTCCCTTTAAGAAAGTGCTCCTAATCTCAGCTCGTTACCTGTGTAAAAGACACCTGGGAGCCATAAATCTTGCTGATTGATAGGGGATCAAATACTTATTTCCCTCATTAAAATGCAAATCAATTTATAACTTTTCTGAAATGCGTTTTTCTGGATTTTGTTGTTGTTATTCTGTCTCTCACTGTTAAAATACGCCTACCATTAAAATTATAGACTGATCATTTCTTTGTCAGTGGGCAAATGTACAAAATCAGCAGGGGATCAAATACTTTTTATCCCCACTGTATGTCTTTGCCTTGAAGCCACAGTTCATGATTTAGTGTCTAAGTTTGTGCTGTCTGTATCGTTCATTCTTCATTAAAATAAAAGTCTGCACTTGCATCTGCCTCCTCCACTTATCCCTGACAGTTACATTTGAAAATTATCAGACATGTTAAAGAAAATTATTATATCATTGGTATCATTAATAATTATTATATCATAATTATATTAATGTAGTAACTGCTACATTAAAGCAGCAGTTGAATTAAATAGTCAGAAAGCATGCAACAAATAAATCTACAAAATGCAGCACAGTTTGTCAGAGTATAGTGAGAGTATAGCTTATCTCAACTAATTTGACTACCCGGCAGTTTAACTGGAATTGGAATAGTTTCTTTCTTTCCTTTTTTTCTTCAACAGAATATGAAATGGAATATGAAGCACAGACTATTACTATTTAGTATATTGTATGGTCTTCTAAAAGGCTTTTGTTTAGGTGGGGTTAAGACTGACCATGGTAAATTAAAAAAGGTAGTTTCTATATTTTGTTTTGGAATGTGCCATTAGTACTGGGAGTCTAAAAATTCCCACAGTGTTTGCTTTTATTCCAAGGACATCTCATTGAGCTGAATACGTTGCTAGAATGTGAATACTGAACTCAGTGTGGTTTCACAAATACATGCTGTACTGCAGGTGGCAGTTTACAACAGTTATACTGATGTTATAGTGCAAGACATCATCTCTGGGTAGTGTCAGTGTTGTGACACTGATGAAGATAAATTACTCATACCATGAGTGATAGAGGAACAGGAAGAGAGAGGGGCTGTTTACCTGTCACATTGCACTCCCTTGCTTCTGATCCCTCACAGAACAAAAACATAATCGGTATTAATAATGCTCCCTGATGGTGCTGAAGAGTGACTCTCATTTATATACACACGCAGACATATTAATATACACACCCATGCACAGGGCCACTACAAAGCTTTTTTCCCTTGCAATACCCATAACTTTCTAACACATGGGAACCAGCAAGGAAAGATTTCCAATAAAGAAGTAAAAAACTGAAGTCTTTTGAGTTGACATCTCAGTTGCTTTGTAACTATGTTCATATCTTTTTCTAATATAGAACCCACTCTCACCCGGTCTGTGGAATGCTCAAATGGATTGAGAGAAAAATGGATTTATGTATGAAGGAGGCTTTTGAGATTTGCTTTCATTAGATGAATACTATATTTGTATTCTATACTATATTGTGTTGGCACAAGTGTATCTTAAACATATTAAACTCTCAGAAGGGTATGACTTTCCCCACTTCTATAGAAATAGGCTACTTCACACAAATGTCAACTCAATACAACTGATTGAATTATGACTGTATATAACTGTGGTTCTATGAACCCCAGATAACTACCGGGGGAGCGTGTGACACCTGAATACCTCCTTACACTTGCCAGGATGTCCACCCAAGTCACATAGTGATGTACGACACAATATTTGCAGTAAATAAATAAATTCCCTAGAATCTCCCCACGTTCTGGATGACAAGGGACACTGTCCGCCATCCCGGGTTCATAGAACCTGTCATGTCTTTGCCAGAATCTGCAACAGACTCCATTTCCCATACTGCAAAGTGGCCTACAAACATGGCCCCTCCGGACTACAGCTTCCAGTTGTCATGGGCCATTTCTCAATATGCATTCTTATGCAATCTTGCGTCCTTGGGAACTCATTCTACATCATCATCCACCGCCGAAGTTCAATTCCAATACTCAAGAACGCAAGCACAGGGGACGCATGAAATTACCTGGATGTGTTCTTGATATCGAGGATTCATCGGGTGCACTCAGGTCTGCAACAAAAGTCATTGCAGTATAGCAATAGCGGATGACGAATGCCTGACCCATACCTGTAGTTCTAACATCTTTTTAATGACAATAATCTAAATAAATCAAAATATGCATCTAAAAGAATTATTTTGATATATGATTTAGATTGAGATATATATGAGGTTGTTGAAAAATCGAATTTATCCCTCAGAAATATTTTAATTAAACTATGCTAGCTTCCTTCCTGAGGTAATGGTAAACTCGCTGCTTAGTTTTTAGTTGATGTGAGGTCGCAGTAGCAAACAGTGAGCTTACTACATTAAAACATGCTTACTTAACTTTTGATTAAACAGCCAGTTAACAGTTAATCTATTAACCAGCTGAAACATTACTTAGGGAGCACTGAAGAGATGAGGACCCTGTCCCACTTCTAGAAATGTGCTGGGACGGTCCATTGTGCAACAGGAAGCTCACAGCACATCTCAATTCTCACAAAGATGAGTTCTATGTCCTCCAGTCCTTCCGAGTTCGTTCTTTCAAGGTAGCCTCGCAAGACTGGTCATCATGAGAAGGCAAGTCCGTTCAATGCATTCTTAGAATTAAGAAACCATGCTCCAGCTCCCCCCGACTTCTGGATGAACACACCTGATTCCAATCACCAGCTACGCTATAAAAACAGACTCCAAACTCCAACAAACCATGAAATATTGTTCGGTGAACCTTTCTCCTGACGGGCCAAGCCTTTCATTGTTACTGCTATTCTGGTTTGTCTACCCCACTCTGTTTGTAAGTTCGCCTGAACCTAGCCTGTTTTTTGACTATGCTTTTGCCTGACATTTTCAATCTGTTTGATATTCTGGTCTTTTTAATAAAAGCACATTTTTGCCAGACAGACCCACAGTTACATATGTAACTAGCATTCTACTTCACCCTTCCTATCCATCTGGGTGGTTTGTTACACCTAGATAATGTATACCAACAATGTCAGGTCAAGGTCAGTGGACAGAGTTGGGTGCCATTTGGGATCAGCAGCTCTGCTTGGAGAGGAAACTGCCAGACAGTGTGGTTGCTAAATCCTGTACAGTACATAATAAATCAGCAGTAGATAGGGAAAGGCCTATAACAAGTGATGTGGTCCAGAGCATCCTGTCCCAGTGGGCTGTCTTTCTCTGACAAGAAGAACCACAACAGGCATTGTGTTAATCTGGCACTGGCAACCCTCCCAAATCTGGGCTACCACCTCTGGCTGCACACGCCACTCCGCTGGATGAACACACCGAATCAACTTTGCATCCCTTGCAACCTCGTATCTCCCCATCACATGAGTTGCTCTCAGTGAGACTAATTTGGCACAGACCCATGTAAGAAAATTCTGTGCAAGGTGGGGAGAGCCGCTCAGACTCGTTTCATCATCAAGATGAACTAATCTGAGAATGGTAACATCTGAGAACCGGCAAGAATAATGTTGCTTTTGTCTCGAGGTCGCAGCTTTAACCAGGAATTCCAACAGCCAAAGAAAGTGCCTCCTCAACTTGAAATTCCTACTCATCAACTTGGGGTAGTCTTCTCAACTATGAGTTCGTTCCCAGTTTATAGACTGACGTCAAATCCACACTGGTGCACACAGCATCAGAAATAAACAAAGTAGCACTTCTTGAATGAGTCATGCTCTATATACAAGTGTTTGCTTTAGATTAATCAACATACAGACATATTTGCTTGTTAAATCTATAACATTGACTATACAGTCAATTTTGAGGAAGACTATTGTAACACTTTTAAGGTTCGGGTACAGAGGAACCAGAAGGGAGGCAGGCTTAATCCAAGTCGTACACTTTTATTTCTTCCCTTTTTGCTTGGTTTTTGGGTTTTTCTTTTATTTCCCAAACATATACACACACACACACACGCACGCACACATGTGGCTCTGTGCTGGCGTCGCTTTCTCTCTCTCGAGGCGCGTGTCTCTCCTCCTTTTCTCCTCACCGCAACACAGAACACTCGTTAGTCTCATTTCCTACAGGTGTGTAAACCTTACCACTCGCTTTCTTCGGCTCCGCCCTCCATTCACAAACCGGTGCTCGACCACGCCCCCGCCTCCACATACCCCCACCGCCCGACTCAGGCCGGGGAGCCATCCGGCCTGCCGCCGACCCCCCCCTTGCCCAGAGAGGAAGTCCGCCACAGCCATCTGCTCCCCCGGTCTGTGGATCACCTCAAACTTAAAAGGCTGAAGTGCCAGGTACCAACGAGTGATCCGCACGTTGGCATCTTTCATGCGGTGGAGCCACTGGAGCGGGGCGTGATCCGAACAGAGGGTGAAGGCCCGCCCCAGCAGATAGTAGCGGAGGGTGAGGACCGCCCACTTGATGGCCAGGCACTCTTTCTCAATTGTGCTGTACTTTGTCTCCCGTACCGACAGCTTGCGGCTGATGTACAGCACAGGGTGCTCCACCCCCTCCACCACCTGGGACAGCACAGCCCTCAGCCCCCTGTCCGACACATCCGTCTGCAAAACAAAAGGGAGAGAGAAGTCAGGAGAATGTAAAAGTGGTCCGCCACACAGTGCAGCTTTTCACACAGTGAAAGCCTGTTGGCAGGGCTCCGTCCACTGGACTGGGTCTGGTGCCCCCTTTTTAGTGAGATCAGTCAGCGGGCTGGTGATGTCCAAATAATTAGGCACAAACCTACAATAATAGCCAGCCAACCCCAGGAACCGTCTCACCTCCTTTTTGGTCTTGCACCTTGGGTCACAATCGCTGCTGTCTTATCAATTTGGGGACGCACCTGTCCATGACCTAAGTGGAAGCCCAGATACCGTACTTCCACCCGTCCAATCGCGCACTTCTTTGGGTTGGCCGTGAGTCCCGCACGCCTCAGCGACCTCAGCACCGCCCTTAAGTGCTGCATGCGTCACTGCCAGTCATTACTGTATATAATAATGTCGTCTAAATAGGCAGCGGCATATGCAGCGTGTGGACGGAGTATTCGGTCCATGAGCCGATGGAACGTGGCGGGAGCCCCGAACAACCCAAAGGAAGGGTCACGAATTGGTGTAAGCCAAACGGGGTGGAAAAGGCCGTTTTTTCCCGGGACATTGGAGTCAAGGGGATCTGCCAATATCCCTTTGTCAAATCCAGTGTCGAATAAAAGCGAGCCGCACCCAACCGATCGAGCAGTTCGTCAATGCAAGGCATTGGATATGCGTCGAATTTAGACACCGCGTTGACTTTTCTAAAGTCCACACAAAACCGGACCGTCCCGTCGGCCTTGGGAACCAAGACCACCGGGCTGCTCCAGTCACTGTGGGACTCCTCGATTACTCCCATTTTGAGCATGGCCTTAAGTACATCCTGGACAACATTTTTTTTGTGTCCGGGGAGCCGATAGGGGCGGCTGCGAACCACCAACCCCTGGTCTCAATGTGGTGCTCTATGAGGTTAGTGTGGCCAGGGAGAGGCGAGAACATGTCAGAAAACTCTGCTTGTAGGTTTTTAATGTCTGTAATTTGGGCTGGGGTGAGGTGGTCCCCGCACGGCACCGGAGGGGATTGACTCGCCAATTTTACATCTACCTCCGGTCCTAGCTCCTCCCTTTCAGGAACTACCATCGCCAACGCTACAGATGCCGTCTCCCTCCATAGTTTTAGCAGGTTGAGATGATAAATCTGCCGCGCCCCGCCTCTATCCATTCGCCTTACCTCATAGTCGACATCCCCGACTCGCCGTGTGACCTCAAAGGGTCCTTGCCACTTGTCAAGTAATTTGGAGCTCGACATGGGTTGTAACACGAGCACTTTATCTCCCGGCGTTAACTCGCGTAGCCGTGCACCCCTGTTATACAGCCGGGATTGACGTTCTTGTGCCTGTAGCAAATTCTCCTGAGTTATGTGACTTAATGTGTGGAGTTTTGCTCTCAGGTCCAAAACGTACTGAATTTCATTCTTGCTGGTTGAAGGCCCCTCCTCCCAATTTTCCCGTATGACGTCAAGTACGCCACGCGGCTTGCGTCCATACAATAATTCAAATGGAGAGAACCCCGTGGAGGCCTGTGGGACCTCTCGTACTGCAAACAACAGGGGCTCTAGCCACTTATCCCAATTCCATGTATCTTCCTGCACAAACTTACGAATCATATTTTTAAGCGTTTGATTAAAGCGCTCCACCAGCCCATCCGTTTGCGGATTATAAACGCTGGTGCGAATCGCTTTAATCCCCAACAATTCGTACAGCTCACGCAGGGTGCGTGACATAAAAGATGTGCCCTGATCAGTTAGGATCTCTTTCGGGATCTCAACCCGGGAGATAACACAGAAGAGTGCATCCGCAACATTCCTCGCAGAGATATTGCATAGAGGCACCGCTTCTGGGTACCGCGTTGCATAGTCCACTAATACTAACACAAAGCGAGACCCTCGTGCAGATCGGTCTAATGGCCCGACGAGGTCCATGACAATTCTCTCGAAGGGGACCTCGATTAACGGCGCTTTTGGGGTGGCCGGTGGATTCACCAGCTGGCATTCGCGGCATGCCGCGCACCACCGGCGAACATCGCCACGAATTCCCGGCCAATAGAAGCGAGCCAAGAGCCGACCTAATGTTTTCGCCTGCCCTAAGTGCCCCGCCATAGGGTTATAATCAGCCGCCTGGAATAATAATTCCCGACGGTTCTTCGGAACCAACAATTGGGTCACATTTTCCTGCGTCTGAGTGTCCTGTGTCACTCTATAAATCCTATCTTTAATAATCGCGAAGTAGGGGTGGGAGAGCGCAACATTGGGCTGGATCGGCTGACCATCGATTACTCTCACTTGATCAAAGGCGTGCTTCAGGGTTTCGTCAAAATCCCCGAGGGGAATCCCTGCTAAGAGGGGGGGAGAGCCACTCCCCCCGCTCTCGTTGTCATGCTGACATTGAGCTGTCGTCGATGGCCCTGGCACCACCTCTCCCACCAAGGCTGCGCACATTCCACACCGCCTCTCCCTAATGCAGGACCCATCCACAAACATTTCTCTCGCTAATAAACAAAACCCCGGCCAATTAGTTCCCAAAATTAGTGGATGGGTGAGACGGGGACTAACCGCCGCCTCCACTATATATTTTTTTCCCTCGAAATTTGATGACAATGGGCACTAATGGGTACTCGTGAATATCCCCATGCACACACCTCACCTTCACCAAACGTGCATTTTCCAATGCCTCCCCTTGAACCAAGCCTTGGTGAATTGAGGTTTGATTGCATCCTGAATCCACCAAGGCTTGGTATGTACCCCCTTGAACACTCACCGGAATGCGGTACGTCCCTGCTCGATCGGGGGCAGCCTGCGGTGCGTTGGGGAGCCGGACTATCGCTTCCACCTCCATGACGGGGCACTGGTCCTGGAAATGCCCCAGCTCCCTGCAACACCAGCAAGCCAACCCAGGCATGCCTCCTGCACCGGCAGCTCTAGATTCACCCACCTGAGGAGCAGAAGAGACAGAAACAGGGAGAGTGGAGGGAGTGGGAAGAGGAGGGGGAAAGGAACGGGTGCGGGGCATGGGTCGGGGTGGACCCAGCCCGCGTCTCCGGGGGGTAGGGACAGGAAAAGGACGAGGAGAGGCACGAGGTCAAGAGAAAGAGAGAGAGGAAGAAGGGTGGGGCTCGCCTGCCCCTGGATACGCCGCCAGGTGATCCTCTGCCAGCTGAACCGCCTCATTGAGCGACGCGGGATGATGGCACTGGACCCACTCCGCCGTCCCGTCGGGAAGCCGGGTGATGAACTGCTCCGGCACCACCAGGTCAATCACTTCCTCCGCATCGCGCTCCTCAGCCAACAACCACCTCCTGCAGGTGTCCCGTAGCTTCTGGGCGAAGGCGAACGGACGGCCGAGCTCAGAGAAGGTCAGTGCTCTGAAGCGCTGACGGTGCTCTTCGGGGTCCGCCCAACCCACTGCAGAATCGCCCGCTTCAGGTCCGGGTATTCCAGCATGCTAGCAATGGGCAGCTGCTGGGCCGCGAGCTGCGCCTCGCCCTACAGGAGCGGCACCAGGCGGGCCGCCCACTGACCCTCAGGCCAGCCCCATGCCCGTGCAGAGCACTCATACAGCTCCAGGAACGCCTCTGAGTCCACCTCTGGTCCCATCTTCGTCAGTGCGACGTGGGGCAGAGTGGTGGGCGCGGCTGCTGGGGGGCCGGCGGCTGGAATCACGGCCTGCTGCACCAGGCCCTGGAGCACCCGGCGGTCCTCGGCCTGGGCGTCGAGGAGGTCCTCAAACCGCTTCTCCTGGTCGCGTTGTAGCTGCAGGAGGTCCTGGTGTTGGGTCTGGTGGAGGTTGGCCAGCTGGGTGATGAGGTGGTCCAGAGGTGAGCCTTCCATGGCGGCGATTTCCTCTCAGATCCCGGGTTTCGGCACCAGTGTAACACTTTTAAGGTTCGGGTACGGAGGAACCAGAAGGGAGGCAGGCTTAATCCAACTCGAACTCGGTTTTTGGGTTTTTCTTTTATTTCCCAAACATGCACACACACACACACACACGCACGCACATGTGTGGCTCTGTGCCGGCGTCGCTTTCTCTCTCTCGAGGCACGTGTCTCTCCTCCTTTTCTCCTCACTGCAACACAGAACACTCGTTAGTCTCATTTCCTACAGGTGTGTACACCTTACCACTCGCTTTCTCCGGCTCCGCCCTCCATTCACAAACCGGTGCTCGACCACGCCCTCACCTCCACATCTATAATATGGTTGAGGAAGAAAATATACATCAATCATCACAGTTAGCTGCCTAGCTTGTTGCTAACATCAGACAAACACAGAGGCATTCATGTTTTTTCCGCTTAGCGTGTCGAATGCTCCAAGGTCGAAAATGACATTATTATGATCTGTGAATTACCACTTGCAAGGTAAGTCGAATGCAGCATAATTTCTTGCCCAGATGGGCTGCTCTCATTTTCAACTGCTCTGTGTGTTATGACCATTGCCCCCACTTGCCCCCAGTACCCCGTGGCACCATGGTGATTATTGCTCTCCAATTGGGCACTGCTCCCAATCAGACTCTTCTGTTAAGAAGGTACAGCTTTGTCAGTGAGCCACTGTTTGGGCTCTTTTCACTGAGACAAAGAAATGCTTCAGTTCATTCCATAGAGGGAATACCAGTGGGGCTACCAGCATACGGTGGCCTATCTGAATCTGAACTTGGGCTGCTGGGGTAGCTAGTAATCTCAGTGAATTTATCCTCATGCCCCTTGGTGGGGCCATAGACTGTATAGGGCCCAACCCCTGGGATTAGACTTCAAGCACTCATATACCTACAAGGTTTCTGAGGTGTATGATTACAAAAATATGATCAGATATGTGTCATTTCTATCTTACATTTAATCATGGCTCTTCTTTTGCTCCACTGATGTTCCACTCATCTGTTCTCTTCCAGAGACCTGAAGTTGGATAACGTGATGTTGGACTCAGAAGGCCACATTAAAATAGCAGATTTCGGCATGTGCAAGGAGAACATGTATGAAAGCATGACAACACGCACCTTCTGCGGTACACCAGATTACATCGCCCCAGAGGTAAGACATGAGGGAAGGGTGTCGGTGAGAGTGTCAGGTGGCCAGGGTTTTTACTTTTACTCATTTAGACACACAGCTGCATATCCCTGGTAATGTCTTTTTTAATTTATGTTTTAATTCATGTTATTTATTTGTTTGGTTAGCTATTTTATCCTATCTGCCTTGCTAGTGTATACAGAAGGAATCCAGAGATTAAATGATATGGAAAGTTACTGGCAAAAATCCAAACAAAATCTTTCTGCAAACATAGGTTACAATGTAGGGTGTAGAAATAACTCATCAAATGGGAGATTTACTATTGCACAGTGATATCCAAGCGCCAGTGCATGAAAGAAGTCTATAGTATAGAGAAACACAAACACTAGATTTATTTAGAATGACAAAAGACGTACAAATCAATGATGAACACGCTAATTAACAAAGAATAGGAGAACTTCAAAGAAATATTTCTACTCAGCCCAAACCCAACCCCTTATTGGTTGCTGCAACTGTATTTAAAGTCTATCATATTCAAACACTCTTTGGAGAATAAGAGCTCTGCTTTGAAAATTGATATTTGAACTTGATCCAATGACAACATTTACATTACAAATTGAATGCTGAGAAGAATTGATTTTCAACAATTACTTTAAGCACAAAGGCACATGGGGAATTACTGCCGTTGCATAACAACAGAGAATTAAAATCTGCACAAGACTTGAATGGTACATTTTACTTGAGAAACTAGGATCTGCTTGGATATCCTCAACTAAGAGATTATTATAATAGAGAAATAAAAATGGAAACATCTTGGATTAGACTGGAATTAGAGAAAGAACATTTTAGAGGGCAAATAGAAATCTATAATCCCACAACTAAAATGTCATGAAAGGTTTCAGTATATACCACTGAAACCCTACTGAGCAAATACTGTATATTTGCTGACTCTGTAATTTACATTTCCTTCCTTATTCCATATTCAAGGTCTTTCTTCTTTATAGCAAACCATGCTGTGACAAATCTGAAAGCAGGTTTATTACTGCTGCTTTCCACAAGCACATTTTTTATCATCTGTATCAATTCCATCTCATCAGAGATTCAGACTGAAATAAATTTAAATATGGAAAATGGTATATTATATATGAGATTTTGTCTGCACACTAAATACAATACAGTTCCATTTCACTGAGTGGTTGAATGTAGTAGATATTATAATACATTTTTTATAATAGATTTTTCTAATTCAGGTTCTGAGATTAGACTATTCTGACTATCTGTGTCAGACTGACACTCTGCTGGAACACCTTGTGTCTGAGAAATGAAGTACAGCTGCAAATTAACTCTATAACACAGTGGGGCAATATGCATAAAAATAAGATGATATATTTTACAGCAGGGGAATTTTTTTTTTTTTTATGGGTAAATTGCATATCTGTATGAAGATTAGGGGTACAAATGGTTGAAAGATTTAGACTTACCTGGGTCTGTATCATACTTGGACAAAGAGAAATGTGATTTTGACATTGTGTTAACAATGAACAACGCTCCCCCTTTTGCTAATCTAACGTTCTTAAAAATCTTCAGTTTAGGGATTAAGACAAAAAGCACACATCTCCATCTGTTCTGTCTAAAAATCCGTCAGTGCAAACCAGCTAAAACAGATAGATTCATGTACAGTGGGGGAAAAAATTATTTGATCATTTGTCCACTGACAAAGAAATGATCAGTCTATAATTTTAATGGTAGGTGTATTTTAACAGTGAGAGACAGAATAACAACAAAAAAAATCAGAAAAATGCATTTCAAAAAAGTTATAAATTGATTTACATTTTAATGAGTGAAATAAGTATTTGATCCCCTATCAGTCAGCAAGATTTATGGCTCCCAGGTGTCTTTGAGTTAGGTGCACTCTCTTAAAGGGTGTGCTCCTAATCTCAGCTTGTTACCTGTATAAAAGACACCTGTCCACAGAAGCAATCAGTCAATCAGATTCCAAACTCTCCACCATGGCCAAGACCAAAGAGCTGTCCAAGGATGTCAGGGACAAGACTGTAGACCTACACAAGGCTGGAATGGGCTACAAGACCATCACCAAGCAGCTTGGTGAGAAGGTGACAACAGTTGGTGCGATTATTCGCAAATGGAAGAAACACAAAATAACTGTCAGTCTGGGGCTCCATGCAAGATCTCACCTCGTGGAGTTTCAGTGATCATGAGAACGGTGAGGAATCAGCCCAGAACTACACGGGAGGATCTTGTTAATGATCTCAAGGCAGCTGGGACCATAGTCACCAAGAAAACAATTGGTAACACACTACGCCGTGAAGGACTGAAATCCTGCAGCGCCCGCAAGGTCCCCCTGCTCAAGAAAGCACATGTACAGGCCCGTCTGAAGTTTGCCTGAATGATTCAGAGGAGAACTGGGTGAAAGTGTTGTGGTCAGATGAGACCAAAATCAAGCTCTTTGGCATCAACTCAACTCGCCGTGTTTGGAGGAGGAGGAATGCTGCCTATGACCCCAAGAACACCATCCCCACCGTCAAACATGGAGGTGGGAACATTATGCTTTGGGGGTGTTTTTCTGCTAAGGGGACAGGACAACTGCACCGCATCAAAGGGACGATGGACGGGGCCATGTACCGTCAAATCTTGGTTGAGAACCTCCTTCCCTCAGCCAGGGCATTGAAAATGGGTCGTGGATGGGAATTCCAGCATGACAGTGACCCAAAACACACAGCCAAGGCAACAAAGGAGTGGCTCAAGAAGAAGCACATTAAGGTCCTGGAGTGGCCTAGCCAGTCTCCAGACCTTAATCCCATAGAAAATCTGTGGAGGGAGCTGAAGGTTCGAGTTGCCAAACGTCAGCTTCGAGACATTAATGACTTGGAGAGGGACAAAATCCCTCCTGAGATGTGTGCAAACCCGGTGGCCAACTACAAGAAACGTCTGACCTCTGTGATTGCCAACAAGGGTTTTGCCACCAAGTACTAAATCAAAGGGGTCAAATACTTATTTCACTCATTAAAATGCAAATCAATTTATAACTTTTTTGAAATGCGTTTTTCTGGATTTTTTTGTTGTTATTCTGTCTCTCACTGTTAAAATACACCTACCATTAAAATTATAGACTGATCATTTCTTGTCAGTCTATAATTTTAATTGTGTCAGTGGGCAAACATACAAAATCAGCAGGGGATCAAATACTTTTTTCCCCCACTGTATACGCATACAAGGCAGTGCATGTTTATGCAAATGGGTCAGACTGCATTTTTTGAGTACCTAAATCCTGACATTAGTATTAAACATTAAGTCTCAAAACCTCAGACAGAACCTTGACCTTGTTATAATGCAATGTTCTTGTTATTTTATACATTATACACTACTTTGAAAGAGCTTTATTTAGTATACATTTCCAATAATATAATAAAAAAGGTGTTCATGCATATGTACACTCACCGTTCACTTTAATATGAACACCTGAACTCCTGCTCATTTTTGCCGTTATCTAATCAGCCAATCATGCAGGGCAATGCATAAAATCATGCACATGCAGGTGAAGAGCTTTAGTTAATGTTCACATCAAACAGAAAAAGTGTGATCTCTGTGACTTTAACCATGGCATGGTTGTTGGTGCCAGATCGTCTGGTTTGAGTACTTCAGAAACTGCTGATCACCTGGGATTTTCACATACAACAATCTCTAGAGTTTACACAAAATGGTGCAGAAAAAAAAAGAAAAAAACATTTAGTGAGCGACAGTTTTGTGGGGGGAAACGCCTTGTTGATAAGAGAGGTCAGCAGAAAATTGCCAGATTGGTTCGAGCTGTCAGGAAGGATATAGTAACTCAAATAATCACTCTTTACAACCGTGGTGATCAGAAAAGCATCTCAGCATGGACAAAACATCGACCTTGAGGTGGACGAGCTATAACAACAGAAGACCTCATTGGGTTCCACTCCTGTCAACCAAGAACAGGAATCTGAAGCTATCATGGACACAGACTCATCGAATCGGTTCATCGAATCGGCAACTGGACAGTTGCCGATTAGAAAAAAATCACCTGGTCTTTTACCAGGCTTCAACTGTCCAGTTTGGGTGAGTCTGTGCACATGATAGCCTCAGATTCTTGTTCTTGGCTGACAGGAGTGGAACCTGATGTGATCTTCTGCTATTTTAGCCCATACACCTCAAGATTTGATGTGTTGTACATTCTGAGATGCTTTTCTGCTCACCACGGTTGTATTATTTTATTTTATTTATTCTGTCAGTGCTTATTTGAGTTACTCTATACTTCCTGTCAGCTCAGACCAGTCTGGTCATTCTCCTCTGATCTCAATCATCAATAATGTGTTCCAGTTTTGTTTTGTTTTTTTCTGTGTAAACTCTAGAGACTGTTTGAAAATCCCAGGAGATCAGTAGTTTTGGAAATACTCAAACCAGCCCATCTGGCACCAACAACCATGCCACGGTTAAGGTCATGTGAACATTAACCGAAGCTCTTGACTTGTATCTGCAAGATTTTATGTATTACGCTGCTGCCACATGACTGATTAAATAACTGCATAAATGAGCAGGTGTACAAGTGTTCCTATTAAACTGGACGTCGAGTGTATGTTATTCATGAACTGAGGCTATTATTAGAATTGCTCAGATTTCAAAAAAATGCCAGTGTAGAGTTTCAGCGTTAGGAAAATTCTTAAATTCACAGTTTTGACATCTGTCATCTGCCCTAACAGTTCTTGCACACTTGTCAATCCTACAGTAACAGGATTAGCTATGGTACTCTGAGTAGTCAAAATATTTTTCTCTCCATTAAAGCAGATTTATGGATGTCAGTTCTTAGTGCTAGTCCTATACTTGGTTTGGCATTTTTCCAGCACAGATGTCAGTGTGTGTAGGCACAGTGTTTTTGTGATTGTTAATACACTCATTTGCATGTCCATTCCAATATCATACTGCATATAATCATCAGGATCCTTCTTACAGTTTCCTTTGCATAGCCTATGCCTTATTAGAATTGATGAACAGCAAAAGTTGTGATATTTCTTGGTGTATTTCCTATCATAAATTAGAATGAATCGTTTATAGATGACTAGATTATCTGGAATTAAATCTGCTTCTCCAGTGAAGAAAGAATTGGCGTGCAACAGATTTACACTCTGCTAATACATATCATTATGCACGTGTGTGTCTATTTTTAGTGAGTAGTGTGTAGGAGCACTGTCAGTTGTTTTAAAAAAAACCTTAATAGAAATAGAATCTAAGTCAATTGATCTCCACCACTGTAATTACAGCCACACTACAGTGAACACACATGACGAACAGAAAGGGCACGAATGATCCAAACTCAATGTGGACATCAACAGTGCATAATCCTCAACATGTCTGCTCTCTGCCTCTCTGCAGATCATTGCGTATCAGCCTTATGGAAGATCAGTGGACTGGTGGGCCTACGGTGTCCTCTTGTATGAGATGCTGGCTGGGCAGGTATGGTTGTGTGTTTTTCAGTCTGAAACCTCACCTAAAGTTACAGTGGCAAAGCCAGAAATGAATTTCAGCAGGAATGAGGACATGTACTGAATCAAATCACAAATTCAAATAAGTGAGACACACTGATGCATTTTGGGTGCCAGACAGTAGTAGGAGCGGTGCTGGCACAAATTTGTTATTTAATCATTTAAGGCACGATCTTGTGAAATTTCTACCGAAAATGATTAAAAACCATGCTAGTAATTGGGGAAATGACATTTTATCTTTATCAGATGCAGCCTTCTTTTACTCCTACAGTAGATCAACAGTGCTCCATCAGCCTTCACCTTGATATCCATGTGCTCAGGGTGTAGCTAGCTGGTTAGTAGCTTTCAAACAGAAATGGGGAAAAATGCATGAATATGACTGGATAATTCTGTTCCTCATCCAAAGCACCTGGTAGCCAATAAAATTTTATTAAATAAGGTTAAATGTAACTATTTCTTGTCCTTTATGAGCATCACTATACCATAATTACTGTGCAAAATATTGTTATGATGTATGTGTGTTATGTTAACTATCCATGAATAAGCATTGGAAACTATCATAAAATATTTCAGGGGGCTTCAAATTCGAAATCCACCCCCATCCAGCACCCAATCCACCCACAACCCCCCACCTTCTTACCCCAACTCTCTGGTGACTCACTTCAGGCTAAAAGCACTTTTATAAGCCAGACTGAATGGCTCTGATTAGCTGACTCAAGTCCTGCTGTGATAAAACTCTGGCTATTACTTTGGTCGAATTTGGATGTCATGGGGTTAGTACAAGACATGCTCAGTCTGTTCTGTGTTTCTCAATTTATGGCCTGTTCTTCATTTGCTTTCTGCATTTTTTCCCTCCTTCTTTGTAATCACTGTGTCTTGTGCCTACCTAACGTGTTCTAATTTTCTCCATACAAATAAAATCAAACAAGAATTACTGTAATATAACAATCTATAAATTCACTCTCTTTAAATATCTTACAATTTAATTGGATTATTTTTTTTTAAATTACTAATTCATTAAAGCAACCTATTTCTTTTCTTCCAGACTGTTAGTTTATTAATAATTACTGTCAGTATTGTTAATTTCGATAGTCTTGAAGACTATCTAAAAACTGAAATTTATTTTAGACTAGATTTCACTCACCATTATATAATCATGACAGAAGGCACAGAACAGCTACTGAAAAGAAGCATCAGTAGTAGGAAGTATCAATCAAATGCAATTCTATTGTATTTATCTAGCGCTTTAACTACAGACATTGTAGATTTAGATCCCTAATGAGCAAACCAGAAGCAACAGTGGCAAGGAAAATCTTCCCGAGATGACATGAGGAAGAAACCTTGAGAAGAACCAGACTCAAAAAAGAACCCATCTTCTGGATGACACTGGATGATGGGATTATAAATCATTGTACAGTCATTTAGAGTAAAAGCAAACAGTTCTACATGCTATATGTTGAAAGGATACAGAATGAACATCTGAAAACGTTATTTATATGAGTCCTGGAAGAAGCACAGGATTGTATTTTATTATTACAGCAGCAGTTTATACAATGTACAGGTCTGTTGTATCCAGGTGAGATTATCCACTGAAGCAGAAACGTAAGTTCTAAACATAAACCAAAAAGGACGATCAGAGAAGAGGTAGAGCATCAGGATCACGGCATAAAACATGAAACATAAAACACGCCTTAAATGTGTACCCACTTTATTCAGAAGCTCTGTTTTTTTCTAGATCTAAACATGAAATGAATGTAGGCTATAAATATAAAAATACAAATATGGTCAAATACAGCCATGATGTTTAACTTTAACTTCAGTACTTTCCCACCACAATGTTACTACATTGTTAATACATTCCCAACGACAATAGTTATTAACAAATGTTATTAACAACAATAACTAATAATAAAATAGAACAATATGAATGTGGTCTCTCTCTCTCTCTCTCCCTCTCTCTCTCTCTTTAAAATATGTAAAATATTTATTGTACAGTACTCACCCTTTTTCTTCTTCGTTCTTCTTATATGTTGGATGACTAACGGGACCAGACGAGATTTCATCATGTTACTCAGAACGGCGTGCAATTTATATTATGAACGTTTACTGGATTTCTGGAATTGTATGTCATTTTTTCAGACAGTCATCAACTGGTAACTGAAACAGCGGATACAGGGGGTTTACTGTATTAAAAAATTACTGTACAGTGGGGGGAAAAAGTATTTGATCCCCTGCTGATTTTGTATGTTTGCCCACTGACAAAGAAATGATCAGTCTATAATTTTAATGGTAGGTGTATTTTAACAGTGAGAGACAGAATAACAACAAAAAAATCCAGAAAAACGCATTTCAAAAAAGTTATACGTGCAAACGTGTGCAAACAACACAAGACAGTACAGTAACTAGGACAATGGGCACAGTAAGTGACAGTGTAGCACCGACCAGTACACAGTTCTAGTGTGAAAGTGTCCAATATAACAAGTAGTGCAAAAAGAATAACAATATAATAAAAAAATGCTGAAAATGTAAACATAACATATTATGACATAGTATACAGCAGATTATACCATATATGGATATAGCAGTTATTGTGGTGGAAGCCAGGTAAAGTGTATAATAGTGACAAGAAATTAAACAGGTAGTCAGTACAGAAATGTGCAAAAATTGCAGGGGAAGTGGGCTGGTGTTAAGTTCAGTGTGTGTGTGTGTGTGTGTGTGTGTGTGTGTGTGTGTGTGTGAGAGACCAATCTCTGAGTATTGAGGAGTCTGATGGCTTGGGGGAAGAAACTGTTACACAGTCTGGCCGCGAGGGCCCGAATGCATCTCTACCTTTTTCCAGACGGCAGGAGGGTGAAGAGTTTGTGTGAGGGGTGTGTGGGTTCACCCACAATGCTGGTGGCTTTGCAGATGCAGCGTGTGGTGTAAATGTCTGTAATGGAGGGAAGAGAGACCGCGATGATTTTCTAATCTGTCCTCACTATCTGCGGGGTCTTGCGATCCGATACGGTGCAATTTTCGGACCAGGCAGTGATGCAGCTGCTCAGGATGCTCTCAATAGTTCCTCTGTAGAATGTGGTGAGGATGAGGGGTGGGAGATGGGCTTTTTTCAGCCTTCGCAGAAAGTAGAGACGCTGCTGCACTTTCTTAGTTATGGCCTACACAACAGCAACAAAAAAAATCCTCTGTAATATTGTTTTTTTTTTTTTTTTTTAAAGACAAAAGGTTTGTGCAGTAGTGCAGTCCATGCAGTAGGCATAAAATAGCTAAACATTCCCTTGTACTGTACAAAATAAAGGCATGAGTATTGGTACTGTTGTCAGAATGCTAGCTTTTGTAAGATCAAAAAGAAATTTATTATTAAAATTTGTAGTGCTGCTTATTGCTCATGTTCCTAGTATAAAACACATGTGTAATACACATACTGTAAACCGAAATCTTCACCTGACATTACCCAGTTGGCCTACAACATTATAGCATAATCAGCTAAACTGATTCCCAGTGCACTTACCTCAAACAGTTACACAACTGAGGTTCTTTTCGTCATCAACAACTCCATCCTGGTAGACTTCTCTAATGTGTTCTTTCACAAAAAATACAACCTGTCTCTGTCTCTGTGTTTCACAACAGCCCCCTTTTGATGGTGAGGACGAGGATGAGTTGTTCCAGTCTATCATGGAGCACAATGTCTCCTATCCCAAGTCCATGTCTAAAGAAGCTGTGTCCATCTGTAAGGGAGTGAGTACTTGTCTTTTTAACTGTTCTACTTTTCCTAATTCCTGACCTTCAGCATTATAAGAAAATCAGCAAAACTGTCCCCAGATTAGGATGTAAGGACAGCACTGCGTAATACTCTCATAAACATAGAATCAAAGAGGAGCAGAAAGCAGTTATTCAGTTTCATTACCAAGGCCAGATCAGTTCATAGCATGATTTGATAGCAATGTGTTGAATATCATGTTTTCTTGTGCCATGTGGATGGGAACACTGACATCCTGGAAGAGACCACTTCCATCAGAATAGAAGTGTTTCATCATATGTTCAAGGTGATCGTCAGAATAATATACTTTTTTCAGCAGTCCTACCCGTTAAGTGGGTAAGTCTTCCCAAACCATGCCAGTAGAGAGTCCAGAAGATATTACAGAATTACAACTGGGAGGATCCAGCTGGTATGATATGGTGTGATGTGAAGTGATAGGGTTTTTAAAAATGGTTTAGAAAACCGTGACACAAAAATGATTATTCTTTTATTTCTGTCCCGTTCTTTCAGCTGATGACAAAGCACCCATCGAAGCGACTCGGCTGTGGTCCAGAAGGGGAGAGAGACATTAAGGAGCAGGCCTTCTTCCGTAGAATTGACTGGGAAAGACTGGGCAACCGTGAGATTCAACCACCATTCAAACCCAAAGTTGTAAGTGTGTGTGTTTGTGTGTGTGTATGTGTGTGTATATACATGCATGTATCTGTGCATGTCTATGTGTAGCCACGTGCCAGTATTATATTTTCATATCTAGAAAACCTGACTATCACACCCATATGTGGTTCTTCCCCAAACTGTTGCCACAAAGTTGGAAGTGCACAATTGTATAAAATATCTTTGTATGCTGTAACATTACAATTTCCCTTAGTGGCTAGCATGTTTGCCTCACACCTCCGGGGTTGGGGGTTCGATTCCTGCCTCTGCCCTGTGTGCACGTTCTCCTCGTGCTTCTGGGGTTTTTTCCAGGAACTCCGGTTTTCTCCCCAAGTCCAAAGACATGCATTGTAGGCTGACTGGCATTTCCAAATTGTCTGTAGTGTGTGAGTGGGTTGGTACCCCGTCCAGGGTGTCCCCCGCCTTGTGCCCTGAGTTCCCTGGAATAAGCTCCAGGCTCCCTGCAACCCTGTGTAGGATAAGCGGTACAGAAAATGGATGGATGGATGAATGGAACTAACATGTTCCAGTATGACAATGCTGTGCACAAACCCCACGAAAGACCTTTGGAATGAGCTGGGGAATGTTAATTGTGCCCCAGGCCTCCTTACCTGAGCTTATTAATGCTTTTGTGGCTTTTAATAGCCATGTTCCAAAATCTAGCGGAAAGCCTTTCCAGAAGAGTGGAGGTTATTATAACAGCAAAAGGGAGACTAAATCTGATGGGATGTTCAACAAGCACATATGGCTGTGATGATCTGGTGTCCACAAACTTGTGATACGTAAAGTTACGGCATTTTAAAATATGGTTACCCCAAAAAGTGAAAAGGGAGAAAATTCAAAGACATCAAAATATTACCGAACTTATCAGAACCAACCTCACTCTCCAAACTTCACACTGTGGATCCACAAAAGCTCAGTGTTAAGATGTCTACTACAACTCAGTACAATAACAGCTGTTACAATGCATTGCTGTTTGAATATGGCTTGGCCTTTATGAATATGCATGTAAAGGGGCTTTAACTGATCCATTCAAAAGCCTTTCTAAGCTCAAAATGGGTTCTTTAACCCAGAACTGGTGAGTATGTGCAAATATGTGTTGGTAGAAAAGCCCTCGGATGAGCTGATCTCAATGAGAGTAACATAAGACAAAGGCCTGATATATTTTAAGGCTTTGTGGATCAGAAAGCACCTTGTGGTGTCATTAATATTCAGATCATTAAAAAAAGTTCTTTTTTTATTGTCCTCCTATATACACCCATATAGGACCATAGTGAAAGAAAATACAGGGTCAGTATATACAAAATGTGGATACTGAGAAGTGTGTGTAGAGCAACTCATACACAATACACAGGACAGTATAGGTAAATACAAATATGTGTGAATAAATCAATACATCATTTTTCTTTACAGTGTGGCAAAGGGGCGGAGAACTTCGACAAGTTCTTCACGCGCACCCAGCCCATGCTGACCCCACCAGACCAGCTGGTCATCGCCAACATCGATCAGAGCGAGTTCGCCGGCTTCTCATTCATCAACCCGCAGTTTATTCACCCATCAGTGCACGGAAGTGTCGTATGAGACAGAACCGAAGTGTAACTCCCAACCACAACGATGATGACTATAAACTCAATCTGTCTGTATACTGTTAATGACCCTTTGGCAGAGCAGTTTTGAAAGTTGGGGTTTAAATGGGATGATCAGTGATGGAATGACAAACAGGATAACCAGCTTCACATGGTGCAATACATTAAATAGATAACAATGGTTCTGAAATCCTTAACGGTTCGAAGGCTTTAGAGCAGTGATACCAACACAGCCTGTTGTATATCTGGTTACATAAATGTCAATTCAGTGTATATTAATGATGCAATATAATGTGGAATTGACACAACATGGTCAATTGATCTGTTCAGAGAATTGATTGGTGGCTAGTTGATTAAATTGGAGCAATGGGCAACATCAGAAGACGTGTGTAGGACCAGTGAAATCATTTTAATATAAAAAATATAATACACTGGTTTTCCTTAGTTTTTACCCCTGAATCCAGAGCCATGCCATTCTGTATGTATGAGGCATGTTGACATGCTTGACTTGCTTTTTTTTTGTCTTAGCGTTGTCAGTTTCCTCTTATCTACTGCCATTTCTAAACTTCCTAAACTAAATAGACATATATACATATATATTTGTATATCCAAAAAAAAAAAAAAAAGATTATCTATTGTTATACGCGTGCCAAAATACAGGTGCATCAAAAGATTTTATAACTCTCACCCTGACCATATATTCATTTCGTACTAAAGCTCTTACGGATGTAACTCGTCATGTTATTTTCATCCTGACTTGGACACTGTTGGTTGTTCTGTGATCCTGTTTGCAGCATGAAAGTCCTCGAATGTACATTTGATTCCTGATAGCATTTTGTTTGAGCTGTTATTTGCATCAGCCAGCATGCGGTATACTGTACATTCAAGACAGACAGCAAACGGTAAACGGTGTGTGCATGGTTGCTCTTGTACACACTGCAGAGCTGCATGATACGGAGCTGTTTCTTACTTACGTGCTGATTTTTGATGCAGAGTGACCACCTTGATACGTCTCAACAGACATTGAGACAATAGTTTTCCTTAGAATTAATTGAGACTATGTACAAGTCAGAAAATGACAGGGTACATACAGTGCGCATGCATAGTAGCCTACCAGCTAAGGCATAGTCTAAAGTCCAGTGACGAAAATTGTTGCCTCCAATTTGACCAGTTTGCTGTTCTGAAATGCACAATGCAGTTCTATGATGCATGTTTATTTCTCTGTTTGTGAAGTCCATTAGAGAACCCAATAGACAGGCAACAATCACCAGTATCAAACCTGCTTGCGCTATATCGTGAGACGAAGTGTTTATGTAATTTCCCGTGATGAATTCTGTGTTCTACTATACGCGCTGAAGTTCTTCTCTACTTCTTTTGAATGCATTTTTACTTTCTTCCTGCGTTCTTTGCTCCATGGATGCTTTCATTTCAAGAAGTATGTTTACTGTTACATTAAAGCAACACTATATCGACCGTTTTTGTATATACAGAGGCTGTTTCAAAAGAGAATTAACGTTAACTGTAGATTTTATACCAAGAACTGAATGTGCTTTTACAACATTAGTTGGTTTCAAAATATCTGTATGCTTTAGATAATATGATTAAAGGAGACTAGTTTGGCAGAACCTTTGATAACTTTGGTATTGGCGAACCTTGCTATATATGTATTTCTTGTATTTATCTGCACTTTTTGTCAATGTTTATGAGACGATATAAGCGAAGAAGCAGTATCTAGGTATGAGTGCAGTGTTTATACCAGCACTCCTGCCCATTGTATTTCTTTTCATTGTGTGCATGTGAGGGTGCGGGCATAACAGAGCATGTAAATCAAGCGTCGAATCAAGCGTGAAACTACAAATCTACAAACCAACCATCTCTAGGAACAGCCGTGTCATGCCAAGTGCAAATCCTGTTGCCCTCTACTTTCATGTTGTCATTTTTGTTTCCTTCTTCCTCTTTCATCTGGTCACTGAATGAAGAACTAGTGCAGATATTAGTCAGACTTCATTTATATTGATCAAGAACATTTATATTAATTCCTTTATTGTAACAAACTGACAATTTCAGCAGAATACATTGGCTTGCATAAGTGTTCACTCCCCATTTTGTACTTTTCCACATTTTGTAATGTAAAATCGTGGAACTGAAATAGACTTACTTTGGATTATATGTCATGAATCTTTACTAAATAGTCCATAATATTGAAGTCTTGGAAAATCTATATAGTTTGCAAAATTATTTACAAAGCAAAAATGTTAAGGTAGTAATTGCAGACATATCCACCCTCACTTGGTGTTCAATTGTGCAACCAGTTGCCATCAGAAGTCACAATTCCTTGAATAGTTTGTTAAATGAAGTCCACTTATGTGCAATTATTGTGTCACATGACCTCAATATATACAGTGGGGGGAAAAAAGTATTTGATCCCCTGCTGATTTTGTACGTTTGCCCACTGACAAAGAAATGATCAGTCTATAATTTTAATGGTAGGTGTATTTTAACAGTGAGAGACAGAATAACAACAAAAAAATCCAGAAAAACGCATTTCAAAAAAGTTATTAATTGATTTGCATTTTAATGAGGGAAATAAGTATTTGATCCCCTATCAATCAGCAAGATTTCTGGCTCCCAGGTGTCTTTTACACAGGTAACGAGCTGAGATTAGGAACACTCTCTTAAAGGGAGTGCTCCTAATCTCAGTTTGTTACCTGTAAAAAGACACCTGTCCACAGAAGCAATCAATCAATCAGATTCCAAACTCTCCACCATGGCCAAGACCAAAGAGCTGTTCAAGGATGTCAGGGACAAGATTGTAGACCTACACAAGGCTGGAATGGGCTACAAGACCATCGCCAAGCAGCTTGGTGAGAAGGTGACAACAGTTGGTGCGATTATTCGCAAATGGAAGAAACTGTCAGTCTCCCTCGGTCTGGGGCTCCATGCAAGATCTCACCTCGTGGAGTTTCAGTGATCATGAGAATGGTGAGGAATCAGCCCAGAACTACACAGGAGGATCTTGTTAATGATCTCAAGGAAGCTGGGACCATAGTCACCAAGAAAACAATTGGTAACACACTACGCCGTGAAGGACTGAAATCCTGCAGCGCCCGCAAGGTCCCCCTGCTCAAGAAAGCACATGTACAGGCCCGTCTGAAGTTTGCCTGAATGATTCAGAGGAGAACTGGGTGAAAGTGTTGTGGTCAGGTGTGGTCAGATCTCTCTGGCATCAACTCAACTCGCTGTGTTTGGAGGAGGAGGAATGCTGCCTATGACCCCAAGTCATAACACCATCCCCACCGTCAAACATGGATGTGGGAACATTATGCTTTGGGGGTGTTTTTCTGCTAAGGGGACAGGACAACTGCACCGCATCAAAGGGACGATGGACGGGGCCATGTACCGTCAAATCTTGGGTGAGAACCTCCTTCCCTCAGCCAGGGCATTGAAAATGACCTTAATGACTTGGAGAGGATCTGCAAAGAGGAGTGGGACAAAATCCCTCCTGAGATGTGTGCAAACCTGGTGGCCAACTACAAGAAACGTCTGACCTCTGTGATTGCCAACAAGGGTTTTGCCACCAAGTACTAAGTCGAAGGGGTCAAATACTTATTTCCCTCATTAAAATGCAAATCAATTCATAACTTTTTTGAAATGCATTTTTCTGGATTTTTTTGTTGTTATTCTGTCTCTCACTGTTAAAATACACCTACCATTAAAATCACAGACTGATAATTCCTTTGTCAGTGGGCATACGTACAAAATCAGCAGGGGATCAAATACTTTTTTCCTCCACTGTAAATATGCCTGTTATACTTGAAGGCCCCAGAGCTTCTTATAGAATATCTAAACAAACAGCATCATGAAGACAAAGCAGCTATCAAAACAAGTCCGGGACACAGTTCTGAAAACGTATCGATCGATCAATTGGTTGTAAAAAAAAATATTCCAAACATCCCACAGAGCACCATTCAATTCATTATTAAAAATATGAAAGAATATGGTACAACTGCGGATTTGCTTAGACGGGATAACATATACTGTAGCTGAAGAGTTAAGACTCAAGACTCTTGCTTGAGAGTCCAGTAATGACATTCTGATGGTACTGGGATTTGAACTCACATACGTCCATTGCCTAAGTGTTGTGAAATTCCGATCTTTGTCCATTTGCTCTCCATTCATTTGTGCCAAAAAAAAAATCTGTATACCTGTACGGATATAGAAAATGTAATCAGATTAACTTTGAGAATGACCTGTCAGGAATCCATTTCCCCCAACCTAATACCTCAGGATGTTCCCATACACATGCACTATTAATGTGCCAATGATCTTAGTGGATTATTGTCTACTTTGATACTTTATCAGTGGATTTGTCCACGTTGCTTATTGAATTAGGACAGAAATCATTGGTTTGGGTCTCTCACCATTCAACAGTAGTGTTCTATTCACTGCATAGCAATGGATATATTAACCCAGGCCATCTCTTTCATTTGTATAGCAATACAGCTCTACCCTTTCTTTTTAAAATACCCAGTACATCTTTAATAATACGTAATGTATTATGAATTATCTACCTTTGAGTTATTCGAATGTTTAAACATTTATAGAAATGTTTGGAAATAGGTGCTCAAAACCTTTTCACATGCTTGGGATCATCCTGATGGCAGGTGTGATTTTAAATAAGTAAATAATTTTGTGATGGAAAAATGAGTTTTTACCATTCTTGCACATAAAGGTTTATGAATCTTACTTAAATATGAACATTATTTAATACAATGATGGTTATGTCAATGAAATGGCACCATATCTTGCAAGAATTACAGTGTGTCTCACATTGAGAATGTTGGAATTATATTAAGTATTTCAACGTCTCAGATAATGACAATGTCCATAATCTCTGTGGGTCAAAGACTATATTCACATAAATTTTCTTAAGAGATTCGAATCAAAATATCAGTGGATCCAGGACAATGTTTTAGTTTGAAAACAATATTTTTTTCCTTCTTGTTTATAACTACAACGCTTTGCAAAGTTTTGTCCTTATGTTTATTGTTGAAGATACTGTGTATTAATAAATGTTAAGGAAATGTTGTCTTGACCTTTTTTTTTTCTAACTTCCATACTACCAAACTACTGCTCGTAGATAAAATCTAGGAAGATGCTAGTGACTCATATAATAGGAATACTTTCAAACTATAATGTAACTATTCTTTATGGATTAATCAGATACATTTGACATGTGATCATATGTTTTTTGCATGTGATTGTGTGAATAGTATGTGATCATGTGAAAAACATGTGAAAGTGCATTGTATATATAAATTCGCATGATTATACACTCAGTAGCCACTTGATTAGATACACCTATAAGATAGATGAGTTTGTAGCCAGTCTGTAACTATGCCAAATTTGTCAGTCCCCTTCTGCCCATCTCTGGCCACCACTGAGCAAATATTATCTGAGTGATGAATCATTCTCAGTACAGCTTGACACACCTGTGTGTGTATGGTGCTGGTGCCGGTATGAGTGTATTATGTGTAACAGCTTTGCTAGGATTTTTAAACTTTATTAGACACAACTAGCCTGTTTATACACATTGCAAATGGAGCTACAGATGTACTATAGCTTTTGTCCATCCACAAATTGTATTAATCTTACTCTAGTATTCGTTTCTGACCTCAGGACTGCTATTGATTTTTGGAATATCAAACTTTGTGTACTTTGCTTCACTTTTACCACATCTACAATATATTAATTAATTATCTTAGGGCAGCAAGGTTAGCACTGCCTCCTCACAGCTCCATGGTCCCCAGTTCAGTCCTGAGCTTGAGTTCTCCTCCTGTCTGCATGGGTTGTGCAGTTCTCCAGTTTCCTCCCACCTCTCAAAAACATGCCAGTAGGTGGATTGGCTATGCTAAATTGTCCTCTAGGTGTGAGTGGTCTGGTATCCCATTCTGGGTGTATTTCCACCTCACGCCTAGAGCTACTGCAACCCTGATCGTGATAAAGCTGTTACTGAAAGTGAGTGACTGAGAAACTGGGCATGAGGCAGGAATACACCCTGGATAGGACTCCAGTCTATCGCAGAGCACCATGCACACACACATTCACACCTAGGGGTAGTTTATTGTAGCCAATCCACCTTCTGCCATGCTTTTGGGGGGTGGGAGGAAACTGGAGACTGCACAGGAAACCCATGTGGACACAGGGAGAATGTGTGAAACGCCACACAGAGAGTAACCTGAACTCTATCGAATCTGGGATTTTAGCGCTATGAAGCAGCAACACTACCTGCTCTGCCAGACTGAAGATTGATATAGTATGTACAGTACTGTGCAAAAGTTTTAGGCACATGCAAAGAAATGCTTTAGAGCAAAGATGCCTTCAAAATAATGAAATTAAATGTTTCTATATTAAAAAAATAAAAATAAAAAAATAAAACGTAAAGAGCAGAAAACAGTAGTAAATGAATCAAAGTCAATATTTGGTGTGACAAAAAAATAAAAATAAAAATATTAGTCTCCGGTACAATTTGTGCAGGTTTATAAAGAAATTAGCTGGTAAGTTTTATTGAGCATCTTGCAGAACCAGACACAGTTCTTCTGGAGACTTTGACTTTTCTGTCTGAAAAGTGGTCTCTTACCTAATATACTGCTTTCTTTAATGACATACAAACATTTTTATGTAACATTTAATTTTGTGCTAGAAAACTAATGTTTGGGAATCTAAAATGTTTTTTGTACTGACTTGATAATGTAGAAGTCATAAAATAAAAAATCTATAACAAAGTTACTTAAAAAAAATAGGGTGCCTAAAACTTTTGCACAGTACTGTACATACTAGCTTTTTATGAGTGAAGCAAATTCACATTAATTTCAATAAAACCCACTGTGAGTAACATGAATCCACTGCAGACGTCTACTGCAAATAACCAAGGTACATTGTCAACTCCTGATGGACAACACTTTATACATATATATATATATATATATATATATATATATATATATATATATATATATATATATATATATATATATATATATTTAGCAATGGATTTCACACCCCAGAATTAAGCAATTTAGGAAAGTTTACAAAGCTGGTGACACCACAATTAATTATGGCCACAGTTAAATACACTATATAGCGAAAAGTACCCTGCTCAAAATAACAGTAGAAACCATCATGGAAATTCTAATGGTTTCCACTGCAAATACCACTACAAACCACCAGCTAACCATAAAAAACCATTACCATTATTGATCCTTAATGGTATCCACTATACAAGCCACCAATAGAAGGCAATAAATTACCAGTAGAGACCCACAGGGACCATTACAGTTTCCTGTAAAACTAAAACAATTCGCATTATGACCATTAAATATAACCATTAAAAATTCTATGAGGGTTTCTATTGTTTTTTTTTTGTTTGGTTTTTGTCAGCAGGGTATGTGGATATTTGACCGTCACACCCCTGTGTGCTTCTCTTGAATATCCTGTTTAAACCTTGGCCATTAATATGGAGTTGGTCCCCTTCTTGCTGCTGCTTTTCCCTTTTAGCCTCCACTCTTCTGAGAAGGCTTTGTGCTCATTCAGCCACGTGAGCATTAGTAAGAAGGGAAATCTTAATGTTTAAGCATACAAAGTCATTCTAGACAATTGTGTGCTTTCAGATTTGTGGCAACAGTTTGGAGAAGACCCACAACTGGGTGTGATATGGCTATATAGTGTAACATTTCAGCAGTTAGCAGCGTTAGGAGGCGCGTTCTGGTGTGACTGCGGCTTTAAAGCTTGCAGGGCTTCGTCTCAAACCGCATGTCAGGATAGTGAGCTAGCAGGTGTGTGACACAGGCTTTAGTGAAGTGTCAGTGAAGTGTCAGTGAAGTGTTAGTGTGCGGTTTTGGGCACGGAGCCGAAGTTTACGCGCGCGAGCCGCTGTGTGACTGGAGGACGCTGTTGGTGAAGAGGAAGGTGAATTTTCTCCCGAGTTATTCTCCTCAGCTGGATTTTAATGTCATTCCGTTTCTGTATCAAACCCAAGTTTAACAACCGAGTCGAAAATCTACTGGACTGCTAAACCGTTTCCCATCAATATTCCATCCATATTCTCCTCATCTTTCACTTTCTTTCTCTCTCTCGAGGTAATGACTGTTTATCACACTGTTGTGTACAGAAGTAAGAATAACAGTTGGCTAGTATTTTACTGCTTGTAAATGTGTTTACAACGGAAACATTCTTTTATTGGTTTAAAGGAGAGCAATATGCACAGATTATATCATTTTCCCCCTGGTAATCTAGTAAAGGAAATTTCTGAATGTACTAATTGAAATGAAATGCTGGTTTTTATCATGATTTAGGTTTCTATGCTCACTTTAGGCTAATTGAGCACTAACGCGGTCTTCCATACTGTGTGTATGCTATAGAAATGTTTATGTGCATTAGCATTTTCTTACAGCTTAACCCTTTAAACTAAATCAGAATGTAAGGGAAATCTTGCGAAAATACATAATACGGTGTTGTGTGAAGATGGTGTGAAGGGTTAAAATATGAGAGGCTTGAACTGATTAGCATCAATTAATTAGTTACTGTTGGTGAAAATTACCATAGAGGTTTCTCTGAGAGAGAGAGAGAGACATACATACAATGTACAGCAAAATATCCAGTATTGAAAAACTCTTTCAGCCTTCATTTACACTAGGTTTTAATTCAGTGTTGTTGATTTTTCTGTGTACCTTTGCATTAGTATTCTTGAGAAATAAAGGGCACCGTGTGACATTTCAATAAAAAAATAAAAAATAAAAAAAACTATTACTGTAAATTGTCTGCTCTTTTAGAGGGTAAGGAGAAAATCTATATGAGATATTTTAAAGAGAAAGCTATACACTGTCTGTAATATTAGTTATTCACTTTAATATCCTCGTAGCTTGTTGGTGACCCTGACATCTGACATTTTATTTGTCAAAGGTGTGTGTGCATATGTTGATTAGATTTAGGGGCGGACTTCTGGAGAAAGACAGAAGCAAGTGAGTTCGAATGTCCGTCACTGCTGGAGACTAAAGGGAAAGAAAATGTGTGTGAAAAAAGAAAGAGAGACAGAGAGATGTAGAGGCAGCTCCTTGGAAGAAACAAGAATGATTCATCACTCGCAGGTCACCTGTACGTGTAGATTAGTCTAAGGTTCCTCCTACTCCCACCGGTACAGTGAAATGACTCATCCACTGATGCAGGCAAATTTTCACGGTCTTTTTTGGCTGTTTGACACAGTGAATAACATCCCACATGACTGCATCTCATTTACATTTAGAAGTCTCAAATTATTGTAGAGTAAAACCAGCCTGCATTATAAACACGAGTACAGATGTGGCCAAAAGTTTTGAGAATGACACAAATATTAATTTTCACAAAGTCGACTGCTTCAGTGTTTTTAGATCTTTTTGTCAGATGTTACTGTTACTGAAGTATAATCACAAGCGTTTCATAAGTGTCAATGGCTTTTATTGATAATTACATGAAGTTTATGCAGAGAGTCAATATTTGCAGTGTTGACCCTTCTTTTTCAAGACCTCTGCAATTGGCCCTGGCATGCTGTCAATCAACTTCTGGGCCACATCCTGACTGATGGCAGCCCATTCTTGCATAATCAATGCTTGGAGTTTGTGGGTTTTTGTTTGTCCACCCGCCTCTTGAGGATTGACCACAAATTCTCAATGGGATTAAGGTCTGGGGAGTTTCCTGGCCATGGACCCAAAATGTCGATGTTTTGTTCCCCGAGCGACTTCGTTATCACTTTTGCCTTGTGGCAAGGTGCCCCATCATGCTGGAAAAGGCATTGTTCATCACCAAACTGTTCTTGGATGGTTGGGAGAAGTTGCTCTCTGAGGATGTTTTTGTACCATTCTTTATTCATGGCTGTGTTCTTAGGCAAAATTGTGAGTGAGCCCACTCCCTTGGCTGAGAAGCAACCCCACACATGAGTGGTCTCAGGATGCTTTACTGTTGGCATGACACAGGACTGATGGTAGCACTCACCTTTTCTTCTCCGGACAAGCTTTTTTCCAGATGCCCCAACAATCAGAAAGGGGATTCATCAGAGAAAATGACATTACCCCAGTCCTCAGCAGTCCAGTCCCTGTACTTTTTGCAGAATAGCAGTCTGTCCCTGATGTTTTTCCTGGAGAGAAGTGGCTTCTTTGCTGCCCTTCGTGACACCAGGCCATCCTCCAAAAGTCTTCGCCTTACTGTGCGTGCAGACGCACTCACACCTGCCTGCTGCCATTCCTGAGCAAGCTCTGCACTGGTGGTGCCCCGATCCCGCAGCTGAATCAACTTTAGGAGACGGTCCTGGTGCTTGCTGGACTTTCTTGGGCGCCCTGAAGCCTTCTTCACAACAGTTGAACCTCTCTCCTTGAAGGTCTTGATGATCCGATAAATGGTTGATTTAGGTGCAATCTTACTAGCAGCAATATCCTTGCCTGTGAATCCCTTTTTGTGCAACGCAATGGTGGCTGCACGTGTTTCCTTGCAGGTAACCATAGTTAACAGAGGAAGAACAATAATTTCAAGCACCACCCTCCTTTTAAAGCTTCCAGTCCGTTATTCTAACTCAATCAGCATGACAGAGTGATCTCCAGCCTTGTCCTCATTAACACTCTCACCTGTGTTAACGAGAGAATCACTGACATGATGTCAGCTGGTCCTTTTGTGGAAGGGCTGAAATGCAGTGGACATGTTTTTTTGGGATTAAGTTCATTTTCATGGCAAAGAGGGACTTTGAAATTAATTGCAATTCATCTGATCACTCTTCATAACATTCTGGAGTATATGCAAATTGCCATCATAAAAACTGAGGCAGCAGACTTTGTAAAAATTAATATTTCTGTCATTCTCAAATCTTTTGGCCACGGCTGTATTATAAAATGTGCTAGTACTCAGGAGTGCTGCAAACACTAGTCGTCAGGTTTCGCGTTTAGCTCCTAAAAACAAAAGAATGTTTTTCTTCAAAACCATATCAATGAAAAATCCAACGTAGAAGAAGTCGAGACAGCAAACATCAGACTCAGAGATACAGTAGAGACAAGGCTCGGCTAGTGGTCTTTGAGACGACGAACACAGGCTCTGTGTACAGATCAGGAGGTGAGAGAGCTAGACAGTAGAGGTTCGATAGTGGATTTTACCGATAACTAAGTTGTGCAGTACCTGCCGATAACAGATTAATCAACAGATAGTTTTTTTCAAAATTGATACTGAATGAAAACAGAACACTCAAAGTAAAATACTACTGAACTTTATTACAAAAATAAACAGTACTGACTGTACCATGAAAATGTTCTGTACTTTTTAAAATGAAATAAATATGTAAATATTAATATATATGAACTATGAAAGTAAATAAAAGATATACATCCAAATTGAATAAAAAAGTAACACTCCAAATAACAAATAAAAATAGAGACATCCAAAATGAATCAAAAAACACTTCAAATAACAAAGCAAAATTTGTCAGTGATAGTCTGTATTTCTGTTAATATGGTGGAAGGGGGTTGATGGAAGCATTTCGAATTGTGTCCTCCGATACATCCTAAAGGTTTATGTATAATACAGTCTATGTTAAATCAAATAAAATAATATATTTCTTTCTAAAGCTACTTTAAAAAAACAAAAAAAATGTATATTCATTGCTTTTCTCATCTAACACAATAATGACTTTAAATGATCTTTTGGGGGATAATTTGTCAGCCAAAATTTATCAGCACAACATGTAATTAATTAGATTAAAAAAAATATATTTTGCAGCCCTATCTAAAAGTGAATTAACCTAGTAAAAAAGCAGAGCCGTTTATGAGAAATACATTGAACACTGGACAAGAATGTTTCAGACAGCAATTGCAGTGTTTGTATTTTTTTTTCGGGTCTGCATACAATTCACTTATAAAAGCAGCGGATTGTGAACCTCCTCATTGGTGTTACTCTGGTAGTATTTAAGACTGAGACTGATGGCATTTTCAGACCTGTAGATCTGTGCTTTGTTCCGAAACGGGCTCGGTTCATTTTCAAAAAGCGTACCAGAATGTGTTTGTGCAAGTCACATGTGAGTAAACTGTCCTCTCTTTGGTCAGGGCGTAACTGTTTATGTTCCAGGGTACTGAGCGTAGTGTTCATCCATCAAGATGGATAGACGGCTGCTCCGTGCGCTTATTGTGGCTTTTTTTTTAGCTGTAGTTAAAACAAAATTTCAATGAGGCATTTTACCTCAAGTTAAAGCATGATTCATACTGCGAGCCATTAGCAAAACAAACACGCTTTTTACGTAACCATCATGCATTGCTATATGAGTCGGTTCATTGGTCCGTTGGGTCGGAGAGTTTGTTGTTTTGGTGCGAAATCGAGCATGATTGCCGTGTTCATATATGTCTAAACGAACCGAACCAAGGGAGAAAAAGCACCAGGTTCTGAAACAAACGAGCCAGACGTGAAAACGTCCTGATACTATTAGAGGCACTATTAGAGGTATAAGAAAACATTGAACGTATTCAATCCAGTGATTGCTACCATGGTGGGCATCAGCTAGAATGCTGAATTATTCGGAGTAGAAGGACAAACATTTATTTTTCCCAGTCTGTGTGATTAGACATATCAACTTCCTAAGCTCAACCTCAGCAACTGAAATGGATTGAGAAGGTCTACAGTATGTTCGGAAGCATGGCATGCTCAAAATAGAACCTGTCAGAAGTCATTCGAAGGTGACCGTTACGCCTTATGCAGTACTCATGGCATGCAGAAGGTGAACAAAACGTATTATCGAGTGGGCGGCACAGACTGCCAGACTGCACAGAAAGCCTGTGTGCAACTGTACCTTGTACACGAACAGATCATCACAAGGCAGATTCTGGCTCCATCCTGAGAGCTGTAAACTTGCTACCTTCGTTACTTTGTTTGGCAAATAATAAATATGATCTCGAACAAGAGTATACCAGTCCCTCCGGGATTTTGCGATTGTGCAGTTGCAGACATTAACTGCAAACAGACATCATGCAAACTCCACAAAATTTGGAGAAGCTTGCAATTTTTCAAAATTAAAGCAGAAATCCTGTATGGACTGGTATAGGTCAGAAGACACTAGTGAGAAAGTGGCTTGGCTTAAGTGGTGGGTATGAATGTAGGATCGGGAAGTGTTTCAGATTTCTAAGCCAATCCAACTCCCTGAACTCAAAGAATGGGCAGGACTGACGATTAAGCATACAGTACTATGGATCAAGAAATTTAAGCATGTATTTGTGTATTGCCCATCAATTCAAGCATCCATTATGAAGACTTGACTCATTGAGATGTTCCAGACTTTAAAGTGCACATTTTTGTGCATGGGTAAGTAAGTAAGTGACATGTGAAGAATGTATGGTAACCCATACTCGGAATTTGTCCTCAAACTGTAAATACACTCGGAGCAGTGGGCAGCCATTTTTGCTGCGGTGCCTGGGGAGTAGTTGAGGGTTAAGGGCCTTGTTCAAGTGCCCAACAGTGGCAACTTGGCGGTGCTGGGATTTGAACTCACGACCTTCCGATCAGTAGCCCAACTTCTTAACCACTGAGCTTCCAAAAAAAAAAAAAGGGTACTGGAAAAGATTGAGAATATCAGACTAAAACCAAAGCTCGATTTTGAATCTCTGAATCCTCGGAATCATTCAGATGTTCACTGGCAAACTTCAGACGGGCCTGTACATGTGCTTTCTTGGGCAGGGGGGACTTGCGGGTGCTGCAGGATTTAAGTCCTTCACGGCGTAGTGTGTTACCAATTGTTTTCTTGGTGACTATGGTCCCAGCTGCCTTGAGATCATTAACAAGATCCTCCCGTGTAGTTCTGGGCTGATTCCTCACCATTCTCATGATCATTGAAACTCCATGAGGTGAGATCTTGCATGGAGCCCTAGACCGAATGAGAACGGTGAGGAATCAAAGATTCAAAGAGATTCAAAATTGAGTTCTTTGGCATCAACTCAACTCGCCATGTTTGGAGGAGGAGGAATGCTGCCTATGACCCCAAAAACACCATCCCCACCATCAAACATGGAGGTGGAAACATGATTTGGGGGTGTTTTTCTGCTAAGGAGACAGGACAACTGCACCGCATCAAAGGGACGATGGACGGGGCCATGTACTGTCAAATCTTGGGTGAGAACCTCCTTCCCTCAGCTAGGGCATTGAAAATGGGTCGTGGATGGTATTTCAGCATGACAGTGACCCAAAACACACAGCCAAGGCAACAAAGGAATGGCTCAAGAAGAAGCACATTAAGGTCCTGGAGTGGCCTAGCCAGTCTCCAGACCTTAATCCCATAGAAAATCTGTGGAGGGAGCTGAAGGTTCGAATTGCCAAACGTCAGCCTCGAGACTTTAATGACTTGGAGAGGAGTGGGACAAAATCCCTCCTGAGATGTGTGCAAACCTAGTGGCCAACTACAAGAAACGTCTGACCTCTGTGATTGCCAACAAGGGTTTTGCCACCAAGTACTAAGTCGAAGGGGTCAAATACTTATTTCCCTCATTAAAATGCAAATCAATTTATAACTTTTTTGAAATGCATCTTTCTGGATTTTTTGTTGTTATTCTGTCTCTCACTGTTAAAATACACCTACCATTAAAATTATAGACTGATCATTTCTTTGTCAGTGGGCAAATGTACAAAATCAGCAGTCAATATTTTTTCCCTCACTGTGTTCCTGGCAGAAACTGTTGCATTTTCTTGGTTGCATGGTCAAGTGTATGTGACTATGATTGTTATTCTTCATCAGGGTTTTTGCCTACAGGAGTCTGGTGGTATGAGTGTGTGTAGCAGGAAAGCGCTGACCCTGCTGAGCAGTGTGTTTGCAGTTTGTGGCCTGGGCCTGCTGGGCATAGCTGTTAGCACTGATTACTGGCTCTACCTAGAGGAGGGGGTCATCTTGCCCTTCAACCAGAGCACCAGCATCCACACATACCTACATTCTGGCCTGTGGAGACTCTGCTTTCTGTCAGGTGAGGGATTTTATTTCTTTACATCTCATAAAATGCACTGAGGTTTTAAATTAAAGACAGCTGGGTTATAGGAGTATCAAAGCATGTGTTGCGAAAGTAGCACACTATAAGGTGAAACTGTGTATCAGCGCTTTTCCTGTGTTGTGTTTTCCTGTGACGATATCATTGATGATGACTCGAAGCCCTGTTCAGGGATTGCTTCAAGATTGGGTACAGTTTTGTCAGTTTGTTTCGAGTGAAGTCCCATTCAACCTCAGAGAGTCATTTTTAAATGACTGTCCAGTTGAAGCACACAAATCTGTTGTAGATTATAATTGTACAGACATGATTACATCAGCAAATAATAGCATTACAGGCTATTTCAGCATACAGAAACTCTGCCCACATATATTATTTAAAGTTTCTGTTTAGGCTACACTATAGATGTAATACACTTTTAAGAATTCCTTTATTTGACATGGCTTACACCATTTCCTTTTGGCATTTATTCATCCAAATTTTACACACACAGTGCTGTGCAGTTTCACATAGTACACAGGTCTAAACCAGTCAGGCATAATATTAAAGCCACCTGCCTAATATTGTGTAGGTCCCCCTTGTGCCGCCAGAACAGCTCTGACCCGTCAAGGCATGGACTCCACTAGACCTCTGAAGGTGTGCTGTGGTATCTGGCACCAAGATGTTCACAGCAGATCCTTTAAGTCCTGTAAGTTGCGAACTGGGGCCTCCATGGATCGGACTTGTTTGTCCAGCACATCTCACAGATGCTCGATCGGATTGAGATCTGGGGAATTTGGAGGCCAGGTCAACACCTTGAACTCTTTGTCATGTTCCTCAAACCATTCCTGAACAATTTTTTGCAGTGTGGCAGTGTGCATTATCCTGCTGAAAGAGGCCACTGCCATTAGGGAATACTGTTGCCATGAAGGGGTGTACTTGGTCTGCAACAATGTTTAGGTAGGTGGTACGTGTCAAAGTAACATCCACATGAAAGCCAGGACCCAAAGTTTCCCAGCAGAATATTGCCCAGAGCATCACACTGCGTCCGCCGGCTTGCCTTCTTCCCATAGTGCATCATGGTGCCATCTCTTCCCCAGGTGATGCAGCCATCCACATAAAAGAAAACGTCATTCATCAGACCAGACCACCTTCTTCCCTTGCTCCATGGTCCAGTTCTGATGCTCACATGCCCAATGTAGGTGGTGGTGTACAGGTGTCATCATGGGCACTCTGACTGATTTGTGGCTACGTAGCCCCATCCACAGCAAGCTGCGATGCACTGTGTGTTCTGACACCTTTCTGTCATAGCCACCATGATGAACCTTTTCAGCTAAGAATCGGACCAGACAGACTAGCCTCCGCTCCCCACACGCATCAGTGAGCATTGGGTGCCCATGATCCTGTCACCAGTTTACCAGTTGTCCTTCCTTGGACTACTTTTTGGTAGGTACTAACTAGTGATTAACCGATAATCGGTTTTACCGATGTTTTTCCAGATCTTTAAGCATTTTTCCATAATTGGATATCAGTTTTTAAATATCGGTTTCACCGATAAATGGCGACATCTTGTGGGTGTTTTGAGAATTGCTCACAGGACAGCCATTACAGCACAATCGCAGCTGAGGGGAGACAATTCAACAACGGTGTGCACAGGTAAAGTATACTTGCTTTGCTTTAATTAATATATTTTATTTAACATAACAGCCATTAATGCACAAATGAGATGTGTTACATAAATGCTTGATATGTAGTTTAAGCAGCTAACCAAAAAAATTTTTAGATTCCCAAACATTAGTTTTCTAGCACAAAATGAAATGTTACAGAAAAATGTTTGTATGCCAGTAAAGAAAGCAGCATATTACGTAAGAGACACTTTTCAGACAAAAAAACACAATGAAGGCTGCTGGGTTTTGCTGCAAAAATAAGAAGCGAGTGTGAAAGTCAAAGTCTAAAGAAGAACTGTGGCTGGTTCTGCAAGATGTCCAACAAACCTAACCAGCTCATTTCCTTATAAAACTGCACAAATTGTACTGGAGACTACTATTTTAATTTTAATTTATATTTTTTTGTCACACCAAATATTGATTTTGTTTCATTTACTACTGTTTACTGCTGAGCTTTGAAGAGGATGAAGAGAGGAAAGGCGGTTGGTCCTGATGACATACCAGTGGAGGTATGGAAGTGTCTAGGAGAGATGGCAGTAGAGTTTTTAACTAGGCTGTTCAACGAGGTCTTAGAGAGTGAGAGGATGCCTGAGGAATGGAGGAGAAGTGTTTTGGTGCCGATTTTTAAGAACAAGGGAGATGTGCAGAGTTGTGGAAACTACAGAGGTATTAAGCTGATGAGCCATACAATGAAGTTGTGGGAAAGAGTAGTGGAAACAAGGCTAAGGGGAGAAGTGAGCATTTGTGAGCAGCAGTATGGTTTCATGCCAAGAAAGAGCGCTACAGATGCAATATTTGCTTTGAGAATGTTGATGGAGAAGTACAGAGAGGGTCAGAAAGAGCTGCATTGTGTCTTTGTAGACTTAGAGAAAGCGTATGACAGGGTGCCAAGAGAGGAGCTGTGGTATTGTATGAGGAGGTCTGGAGTGGCAGAGAAGTATGTTAGAGTGGTGCAGGATATGTATGAGAGCAGTAGGACAGTGGTAAGGTGTGCGGTAGGTGTGACAGAGGAGTTCACGGTGAAGGTGGGACTGCATCAAGGATCGGCTCTGAGCCCCTTCTTGTTTGCGGTGGTGATGGACAGGCTGATAGATGAGGTCAGACAGGAATCTCCATGGACTATGATGTTTGCGGATGACATTGTGATCTGTAGTGAGAGCAGGGTGCAGGTGGAGGAAAGTCTAGAGAGGTGGAGGTTTGCTCTGGAGAGAAGAGGAATGAAGGTTAGTCGCAGCAAGACAGAATACATGTGTGTGAATGAGAGGGATCCAAGTGGAACAGTGAGGTTACAGGGAGAAGAGGTGAAGAAGGTGCAGGATTTTAAGTACTTAGGGTCAACAGTCCAGAGCAACGGGGAGTGTGGAAAAGAGGTGAAGAAGCGTGTGCAGGCAGGTTGGAATGGGTGGAGAAAAGTGTCAGGTCTGTTGTGTGATAAAAGAGTACCAGCAAGAATGAAAGGAAAGGTGTACAGGACAGCAGTGAGACCAGCGATGTTGTATGGTTTGGAGACAGTTGCACTGAGGAAAAGACAGGAGGAAGAGTTAGAGGTAGCAGAGCTGAAGATGTTGAGGTTCTCTTTGGGAGTGACGAGGATGGATAGGATCAGGAATGAGTACATCAGAGGGACAGCACATGTCAGATGTTTTGGAGACAAAGTTAGAGAGGCCAGGTTGAGATGGTTTGGACATGTTCAGAGGAGGGAGAGTGAATATATCGGTAAAAGGATGCTGAGGTTAGAGCTGCCAGGCAGGAGGCCGAGAGGAAGACCAAAGAGGAGGTTTATGGATGTAGTGAAGGAGGACATGAAGGTAGTCGGTCTGAGAGAAGAGGATGCAGGAGATAGGACTAGATGGAGGCAGATGATTCGCTGTGGCGACCCCTGAAGGGAACAGCCGAAAGGAAAAGAAGAAGAAGACTACTGTTTACTGCTCTTTACGGTATTTTCTTTAAAATGTAGAACAATTTAATTTCATTATTTTGAAGGCATCTTTGCTCTACAGCATTTCTTTGCATTTTGCACAGTACACCTTGACAGGTGCCATTGTAACAAGATAATCAATGTCATTCACTTCACCTGTCATTGTGCATATTGTGTATATTATTTTGACCACTGGAGACCACTTTTCAGCACAGTTTGTCTGGAAATCTTCATTTCAAATTTCACAACACTTGCAGCTTCATATTGCCTTCACTATGAGGCAGGAATTGAAACAGAGCTGACAGAATGAGAACAATTAAACATTGCAAAATAAAATGCTTGCGATGGACTGGCATCCCATCTAAGGTGTATTCCTGCCTCATGCCCAGGATAAAGTGGGTACTGAAGATGAATTGCCACATTCACAAGTGCAGTATAGTGAAATTAGTTTCTTCAGATATCCCAGCTTGTTAAAAAAGCTGGGGTCAGGACACAGGGTCTACCATGATACAAGCACCCCTGGAGAGAGAGAGTTAAGGGCTAACTCTATAGCGGTGTTGGGATTTGAGCTCATGAGCTTCTGATCATTAGGCCATATAAAATATATCATAATGAAATTGCAAGTAGAAGTCATCTATATGGATATTGTGGCTATATACAGTACCAAGATTAATTCACAGACACACATTAGCTTGCACTTTGGCATATACTGTGTACAAATGTGTTTTATAGGTGAGCACTGGTACTACAATTATTTAACTGATCTCACAGTCATAGGCTATAAGTGTAAGTAAACCATTATCTTTAGCTATTCATAAAAAAACAAAAAAAACAACACTGTGCTGGTTAAATGTAGTCTCCACGTGATGACACTGTAAGTGCATTTTGAGCATCATGATCCTGCAAATCTCGATGTATTTTGAGTGTGTGAGTGTCAGTGAGTCAGTGCTTTGACATCCTCATATGCTCTCTCTCTCTCTCTCTTTCTCTCTCATTTTCGATCTCTACTAGGAGAGGAGATGGGCCGCTGCTTCACTATAGAGTATCTTATGCCTATTAGCGTGCAACTGACCAGTGAATCTACAGTCAGTGTCCTGAGTAAGTGCCTTTCTATCTTTCTATACCCATGTACAGCGTCCTCCTGGATGTATGGAAAGATATCCTATGCTCTCAGCTCACGACATACAGTATGTACTAACTGCATTCTGATTAGCCTAATTGATAGGTACATGCAGGACCGCCTGATATGAATGAGGCTAGAGGGGCTAAACCCTCCCTCTCTTTCAAGAAAAATGAATAAATAAATAATAAGCTTTAAATGTGCCATCCACAGCATCCTATTTGCTTTTAACATTGGATTTTTCCCCTAGCTGTAGAGTCCATTGGGGATAATCTATTTATTTGCTCTCCTGTGTTGCTCTCACATCCTTAACACCATCATCATTAGCAAACATCATCCAATTAAAGTACACATTACACAGAGTGCACAGGACATACGACAGAACCATAGGTTTATTCTGGTTTGAACGAAAGAGCAGGCTAATAGACTAACACAGCTTTGCTGTTTAACATGAGATGTGGCATAAATATGGACTTGAAAGACTTCACATCATAAAATTAGGAAGCATGAATGTTGCTTAGCTTATAGTTATATAGCTGCCTATATAAAGATAAACCTCTGTGCTATAAGTCTCTACCCCAATGGTTTCATAATAGTAACAGCAATGTACTGATTGGCAGTAAAACTTGTTTGACCAGAGGCTTAACATGAGTATAGTACATTAAAAAAAAAAAACCCAACATACTGTAAATCGTGTATGTTAGATAAAGTTATGTATGGGGTTTTACAGGCAGAAACTTTGTGGTAGTGCAAATATGAGTATCACTTTGTTATGTAGATAGTGCTCTCTTGTGGTGGAAAATATAGAAACCTGTACCTCTCCTGCAGCTACAGCCATGTGAAAAATATGTACACCCCATGGAAACTGTTGGCTTTTCTGACATATTTGTACAAGCAAACATTCGATCCTCTTTGAAACAGTGCCTATTAATAAAGTTGATACACTACAAATGACACATAAAATTGACATTTTGTAATATTTTTCACAATTTAAATTAACAAAAAAACATCAGTCACATGGAAAGAGTAAGTACACCCCTACATTTATCACACCTTCAAATCCATAAAATTAGAATCAGGTGTTCAAGATTGGGTGCCGGTTATTAGAACCTGCTTAGGGAGTGCAGGTGGAACCTGCCTTATTTATACCCCTCTCATATCTAGTGTCTGGTGTTCCCTGTGCTATTGAGGTGTGTGGTGTTATCATGCCAAGGTCTAAAGAGTTATGTAAGGCCTTCAGAAAACAAAGGCCTTCAGTTGTGGATGCCTATGAGTCTGGCAAGGGATTTAAAAAGTGTGATGTGAAATACATCATTCCACTGTAAGGAAAATAATTTACAAATAGCACAGATTTCAAATGACTGCCAAGTTGTTCAGGACTGGCCGTCCCAGCAAATTCAGCCCAAGAGCAGACCATCTGATGCAAAAAGAAGTCTCAGAGAACCCCAACATTTCATCACAGGATCTGCTAGTTAGTCTTGCAACTGTTTGTGTCAAAGTGCATGCTTCTACAATCAGAAAGAGATTGCACAAATTTTACCTGCATGGGAGGCTTGACATGAAAAAGCCTTTGCTGTCTAAAAAGAACATTAAAGCAAGACTACAGTTGCCAATGAGCATATAGGCAAAGACCAGGGCTTTTGATTCGTCTGTCCAGAGCGCATTATTCCAAAGATAGAATTGTTTGGCCACAGTAACAGCAGACATGTTTGGCGCAGACCAAAGACAGCTTTTGGTATGGCACAGTTGGTATGGCCACTTCATACCAACTGTGAAGCACGATGGTGGAAATGTTATGGTTTGGGGCAGAGGTGGACAGTAACGAAGTACATTTACTTGAGTACTGTACTTAAGTACACTTTTTGAGTATCTGTACTTTACTTGAGTTTTATTTTTTCTGGAAATCTTCACTACATTTGACATTGTACGTTTCACTCCACTACATTTCTATCAAGGTCCTCGAGTCAAAGTCATTACTATGTAGCAGCTTTGAAAATCGGTGAAATGATTTTTTTTTCTTCTCTAAATTGGTTTTGAATAAATTGGTGATTGGTTTTTTGCATTCGACAGACAGCCTATCAATAATCACTCTTGTAGGGTCACGTGTTGTGAAGTTCAGTGATTTCCCAGCATTTTTTGAACACTGATCAGTTGGCAAAATGGAAGAAGACGGTTCCTCGGTGCAGTGCAGGCACCCATGGCCATACTTAAAAAGTATGTTCCAGTTTTCTGAAAAGGTCAAAGATTCTTTTCGTTTTTAATAAAATCACAGCCTTCAAAAACTCGCCGTCCAACCTGCGGAAGCATATTGAGGTATGTAAACTTTTAATTTCTGGTGAACGCCTGAAATTGTCTGTGCTTTAGAGCTAAAGTTTCAGTATGAAGGATGGTTGGTTAAATGATTTATGGATTTGCCCGCCAAGTTGCCATAACCTTGTGGATACACCGCTTATGGGTGTTCTTACTTTTTCCACAATATCTATTGATATTTCTGTTGAATAAATTATTGAAAATGCTAATTCTACTTGTGGTTTTGTTCAGGTATATCAACTTTATTAATAGGCACTGTTTCAAAGATGATCAAATGTTTGCTTGTCCAAATATGTAAAAAAAAAAAAAAAAAAATTTCCATGGGGTGTACTTATTTTTTCACATGACTGTATATCATTTAGCAGCATAGGAGCACCTGAAAAGGCCAAAATCTGGAGACAAATCACAGAAAAGGTGGATTAGGTTACTTATTGTTTTCACACGACTGTATAATTTAGTCACGAAGTGTCTAAATATAGAAGCTAAATAGAAGGTAAATCTGGTAATGCATTTAAGCTTACTAGAAAATAAGTGACCCTTGAGGAATGCTTTTTCTACAGTGTATGCTATAAACATCAAGAAGCAAAGTGCAATCTTGATTAATTAAGAGGTAAAATGTCTATGATTATGCTCTATGACTAAACAATACACTTGCTTGAAATATTACCAACCTTACTTGCATTCACATTTCCAGACTCTTCTTTTGATCTATAATTGCACTTCCTTGAAACAATGGGAAGTAGAATTTTATTAATCTTTTTTTTCTGACATTTTTCTGACAATTTAAAATCTCAAAATAATTGGTAACTTTTTTTTTTTTTAAGTTACCAAATGCCTCCCGCATTAACGTCACTCAGATCAAGAGGAACCAACAACACTCATATTTTTTTTGTGGCCAGGATGCTCAGAGCAGGTGCACTGTCTGTTAGCTAGCGACGACATGGTTGAACAGCCCATTTCCATTCAATTTGCACTTCCCCAAGATCTCGCAGCATGGCTGAACCCGGTACCAGGCAACGTATTCGAGGCATGATGTATTTTGTGTAGAAAGTGTTTCAAACTCGGCACGATGGGAATCAAGGCAGCGGAATCCCACATTTTGTTATTGTAAAGTTGGTCTTAAATTTCATTCTGAGTGGTCTTAAAAAGTCTTAAATCTAACTTAAGCCTTAACCCTGTTAAATTTCTGGTGTAAGTTTGTTCTATAAAAACACCTTCTTTATACAGAGATGATTCGCACAGCCACCCCCTTCCCCCTGGTCAGCCTCTTCTTCATGTTCATCGGCTTTGTGCTCAGTAACATTGGACACATTCGCCCTCACCACACCGTACTGGCCTTCGCTTCTGGAATCTTCTTCATCCTCTCAGGTACTGTTTGCTTTTCTATTACTTGGTCTTCTCCATATTGTTCTCCTGTACCAGTTTTTCTGTCTCTCCATCAGGTCTTTCTCTGGTGGTGGGTCTCGTTCTTTACGTCTCCAGCATCAATGACGAGATGTTGAATCGAAGTAAAAGTAATGAGGCCTATTTCAGCTACAGATACAGCTGGTCCTTTGCCTTTGCCGCCATCTCCTTCCTCCTGACAGAGGTACATGTCTGCACTATTACTGCGCCCTTTGCCTTTTCTAGATGAATTTCCAGTGATTGGAATTAAAAATGTTCCGAGCAAAGCTCCATAGTGAAAGCAAGGTTATTTAATTTCATACCTATTCCTTGGTTTAAGCTGCATAATTGAGCTAAGAGATGAAGAAATAAATGAAGATAAATGTTTGTCATCATGGATGCTGTACTACTAGCATTTATATACCGTTAACACATTATTTCTAGCATTTGATGGGAATTTATAAAGGCATTGTCTTAATTCAGGGTTGCTCAGACCTTTTGCAGTCAGGGACTCTTACAGCGTAGAATAAAATCCACATATCTTGGAATTGATTTATTTTCTAAATTAAATCTAACAAAGTATTTGGGAAATTTGTACCATCATATTTATTCCTGAATAAATAATAAAGGTTTTTATTCCTGAATGTTCCACCTACAGAACCCAAACCAGTTACAGCGTGTTGAAAAGACATTTCAATTTTTATATACACTATATGACCAAAAGTGTGTGGACACCTGACCATCACACCCATACGCGCCCATTCCAAACCATGGCCACTGACATGGAGTTGGTCCCCTTTTGCTGTTATAATAACCTCCACTCTTCTGGGAGGGCTTTCCACTAGATTTTGCAAAATGGCCGTGGAGATTTGTGCTCATTCAGCTATCAGAGCATTAGGGAAATCGGCCACTTATGTCAAGTGAGAAGGCCTGACTTGTTTGACTTTATAGCGTTGTAACACTTTTAAGGTTCGGGTACGGAGGAACCAGAAGGGAGGCAGGCTTAATCCAACTTGTACACTTTTATTTCTTTCTTTTTCGTTCGGTTTGTGGGTTTTTCTTTTATTTCCCAAACACACACACACACACACGCACGCACACATGTGGCTCTGTGCCGGCATCTCTTTCTCTCTCTCTCGAGGCACGTGTCTCTCCTCCTTTTCTCTTCTTCCCCTCACTGCAACACAGAACACTCGTTAGTCTCATTTCCTACAGGTGTGTAAACCTTACCACTCGCTTTCTCCGTCTCCACCCTTCATTCACAAACCGGTGCTCGACCACGCCCCCGCCTCCACATACCCCCACCGCCTGACTCAGGCCGGGGAGCCATCCGGCCTGCCGCCGACTACCTCCCCCCCCCCCCCCCACCTTGCCGAGAGAGGAAGTCCGCCACAGCCATCTGCGCCCCCGGTCTGTGGATCACCTCGAACTTAGGAGTTTTGCTCTCAGGTCCAAAACGTACTGAATTTCATTCTTGCTGGTTGAAGGCCCCTCCTCCCAATTTTCCCGTATGACGTCAAGTACGCCGCGCGGCTTGCGTCCATACAATAATTCAAATGGAGAGAACCCCGTGGAGGCTTGCGGGACCTCTCGTACTGCAAATAACAGGGGCTCTAGCCACTTATCCCAATTCCGTGTATCTTCCTGCACAAACTTACGAATCATATTTTTAAGCGTTTGATTAAAGCGCTCCACCAGCCCATCCGTTTGCGGATGATAAACGCTGGTGCGAATCGCTTTAATCCCCAACAATTCATACAGCTCGCGCAGGGTGCGTGACATAAAAGATGTGCCCTGATCAGTTAGGATCTCTTTCGGGATCCCAACCCGGGAGATAACACGGAAGAGTGCATCTGCAACATTCCTCGCGGAGATATTGCGTAGAGGCACCGCTTCTGGGTACCGCGTTGCGTAGTCCACTAATACTAACACAAAGCGATACCCTCGTGCAGATCGGTCTAATGGCCCGACGAGGTCCATGCCAATTCTCTCGAAGGGGACCTCGTTGAACGGTAGTGGGTGCAACGGCGCTTTTGGGGTGGCCGGTGGATTCACCAGCTGGCATTCGCGGCACGCCGCGCACCTCGAACGTCGCCACGAATGCCCGGCTAATAGAAGCGAGCCAAGAGCCGACCTAATGTTTTCGCCTGCCCTAAGTGCCCCACCATAGGGTTGTAATGAGCCGCCTGGAATAATAATTCCCGACGGTTCTCCGGAACCAACAATTGGGTCACATTTTCCTGCGTCTGAGTGTCCTGCGTCACTCTATAAATCCTATCTTTAATAATCGCGAAGTAGGGGTGGGAGAGCGCAACATTGGGCTGGATCGGCTGACCATCGATTACTCTCACTTGATCAAAGGCGTGCTTCAGGGTTTCGTCGTGCAACTGCTCCAAGGGAAAATCCCCGAGGGGAATCCCTGGTAAGAGGGGGCGGAGCCTCTCCCGCCAAGGCTGTGCACATTCCACACCGCCTCTCCCTAATGCAGGACCCATCCACAAACATTTCTCTCGCTAATAAACAAAACCACAGCCAATTAGTTCCCAAAATTAGTTAATGGGTGAGACGGGGACAAACTGCTGCCTCCACTATATTTTTTTTCCCTTGAAATTTGATGACAATGGGCACTAGTGGGTACTCGTGAATATCCCCATGCACACACTTCACCTTCACCAAACGTGCATTTTCCAATGCCTCCCCTTGAACCAAGCCTTGGTGAATTGAGGTCTGATTGCATCCTGAATCCACCCAGGCTTGGTATGTACCCCCCTGAACACTCACCGGAATGCGGTACGTCCCTGCTCGATCGGGGGTGGCCTGCGGCGTGTCGGGGAGCCGGACCATTGCTCCCACCTCCCCGCAACGCCAGCACGCCGACCCAGGCATCCCTCCTGCACCGGCAGCTCTAGATTCACCCACCTGAGGAGCAGAAGAGACAGAAACAGGGAGAGCGGAGGGAGTGGGAATAGGAGGGGGAAAGGAACGGGTGCGGGGCATGGGTCGGGGTGGACCCAGCCCGCGTCTCCGGGGGGTAGGGACAGGAAAAGGACGAGGAGAGGCACGAGGTCGAGAGAGAGAGAGAGGGAGAGAGGTGGGAAGGGTGGGGCTCGCCTGCCCCTGGATACGCCACCAGGTGATCCTCTGCCAGCTGAACTGCCTCATCCAGCGACGCGGGACGATGGCACTGGACCCACTCCGCCGTCCCGTCGGGAAGCCGGGTGATGAACTGCTCCAGCACCACCAGGTCGATCACTTCCTCCGCATCGCGCTCCTCAGCCAACAATCACCTCCTGCAGGTGTCCCGTAGCTTCTGGGCGAAGGCGAACGGACGGCCGAGCTCAGCGAAGGTCAGAAGGTCACGACCCGCTGCAGAATCGCCCGCTTCAGGTCCAGGTATTCCAGCATGCTAGCAATGGGCAGCTGCTGGGCTGCGAGCTGCGCCTCGCCCGACAGGAACGGCACCAGGCGGGCCGCCCACTGACCCTCAGGCCAGCCCCATGCCCCCGCGGAGCGCTCATACAGCTCCAGGATCGCCTCTGGGTCGTCCTGTGGTCCCATCTTTGTCAGCGTGACATAGGGCAGAGCAGCGGGCGCGGCTGCTGCAGGGGCTGCAGGGCCGGCGGTTGGAATCCCGGCCTGCTGCACCAGGCCCCGGAGCACCCGGTGGTCCTTGGCCTGGGCGTCGAGGAGGACCTTAAACCGCTTCTCCTGGTCGCGTTGTAGCTGCAGGAGGGCCTGGTGTTGGGTCTGGTGGAGGTTGGCCAGCTGGGTGATGAGGTTGGCCAGAGATGAGCCTTCCATGGTGGCGATTTCCTCTCGGAGTCCCGGGTTTCGGCACCAGTGTAACACTTTTAAGGTTCGGGTACAGAGGAGCCAGAAGGGAGGCAGGCTTAATCCAACCTGTACACTTTTATTTCTTTCTTTGTCGTTCGGTTTTTGGGTTTTTCTTTTATTTCCTAAACACACACACACACACACACACACACGTACGCACACATGTGGCTATGTGCCGGCATCTCTTTCTCTCTCTCTCTCGAGGCGCGTGTCTCTCTTCCATTTCTCTTCTTCCCCTCACTGCAACACAGAACACTCGTTAGTCTCATTTCCTACAGGTGTGTAACCCTTACCACTCGCTTTCTCCGACTCCGCCCTCCATTCACAAAACGGTGCTCGACCACGCCCCCGCCTCCACAAGCGTATACTTGTAAAATAGTCATGATTTTTAATCGCCCTTTAATCTGACCTCATCCACAACAGGGTGGGTTCCCTTTTGAGTTTGGTTCCTTCTCAAGGTCTCTTCCTCATGTCCTCACAGGGAGTTTGCCCTTGCCACTGTCACCTCTGGCTTGCTCATTAGGGATCTAATTCTGTATATGGATTTTTGTAAACCTGCATTGTGACAATATCTATTGCTAAAAGCACTATACGAATAAAACTGAATCAAATTAAATCATTATAAAACCTTTCAGCTTAAGTAGCAGTAGCAATAGAACTAAAATTATGTGATATAACTAAACTAATTATCTATAATTTAATACATTAATATGATCATTTAATACTATAATATAATACTGATATTAAATTAGATTTTAAGTTCCCTCAGCAAAAGTTTAAAGAAAATAACACAGAGTAAAAAAAAAAAAAAAAAGTAACTGGGGTATGCTTATACGGTAAAAGAAACCCTGTTGTACCTGTTTTTGCTTTTTTGTTCAGAGCGCCGGTGTCATATCGGTCTACCTGTTCACTAAGTGCTACACGGCCGAGGAGCTGTACAGGCCGCATACAAGCTTCTACAGGCCGCGTTTCAGCAACTGCTCCGAGCACTCGACTCATTTCCTGCAGCGCCGGCACAGTCCCTCAGACATCTCCAGTGAGGCCTCACTCCAAATGAACAGCAGCTACCCAGCCCTGCTCAAGAGCCCTGAGTATGAACAAGTCTCCTCTTCACTCTGCTAAACGCAGACAGATGGACGGGTGTGAAGGCGGACAGATAGACAGGGAGAGAAATGGCTGGCTGGCTGGGTGGAAGTCAATTAGGAGGGGATTTTTCTTTATAAAATAATGTGGAGACACCAGAAAGGTACAGACAGGTTTTACACGATTTAACTCGAGGGGTTGATATCATGTTGATTTCATAATGATGCTGGAACCTGAAATCTTGTTCACCAGCAGGGGGCAGGAAAGTGTTACTGCTGACCTGCTCTTAGTGCCAAAATTCCTAACCAACCACAAAGACCAGTTTTAATTCATTACGGATTATTGACCAATTTTAATTATAACGGATTATTTAACAGCATGTAGTGTAGACATTTATGTTTTTATACAACAACATAAATAAAGAACAAGTTTCATTACTACAGTATGTACCTGACACCCCAACCTGTAGACGGTAATGAGTAACAGCCGCAGTGTACAGTATGGCGTCTGCTTTCACTTTCCACTTCCATCTGCTCACCTTCATAATGAGTTTCTGTGAAAAATCTGTTAAATTGCACTTGTGTGACTTAAGAGCAGGGAAAGGGCATCAAAAAGAACAACAGACAGTAATCCTGGGCCTTTATCTTTTATTAAAGTTGTGTGTAAATGTTTTCGTAGGCTACACCAAACTAAAAATTCCCATTAGATGTACAGAGTTCCAGTGACCCTGAAGTTCTTCATGTTCATGTGTGTATGTTGCTGAATCGCCGATAAATTATAAAGCGTATTACAGCATTTCGTGACGCCCACAAAACTCCATAAAAAGCAACGCACCCAGAGATCTGAAAACATAAAAAGAGAACAGAGCAGTGGAAGACAAGGAATCTCAGAGACAGAATTTGAAGTTATATTGACACACGTCTATGGCAATTGAATGAATACTGTATATCATTTAGCAGCATAAGCGCACCTGAAAAGGCCAAAATCTGGAGACAAATTACAGAAAAGGTGGATTAGGTGTGAATTAAGTGACGTGAAAAGAAAATGGTTTGACGCGTGAATGGAGGACAAAAGATATCTACACTACCCGGGTGATCGAGTACACCGTAAGCACATCATATACAGTACTATGCAGAGGTTTTAGGCACATGCAAAGAAATGCTGTAGAGCAAAGATGCCTTCAAAATAATGAAATGTTTCTACATTAAAAAAAAAAATACCATAAAGAGCAGTAAACAGTAGTAAATGAAACAAAGTCAATATTTGGTGTGACAAAAAAAATAATAGTAGTCTCTGGTACAATTAGTGCAGTTTTATAAGGAAATGAGCTGGTAAGTTTTATTGAGCATCTTGCAGAACCAGACACAGTTCTTCTGGAGACTTTGACTTTCGTACTCGCTTCTTATTTTTGCAGCAAAACCCAGCAGCCTTCATTGTGTTTTTGTCTGAAAAGTGTCTCTTACGTAATATGCTGCTTTCTTTAATGACATACAAACATTTTTCTGTAACATTTCATCTATAACAAAGTTTGTACTTAAAAAAAAAAACCAGGGTGCCTAAAACTTTTGCACAGTACTGTAGGTAACTGTTATGTTTAATTGTATCTCTGTGACTGGCCAAATGTCTATTACACTGATGCGCATAATTCGGCCTCTCCCTAGTCTTGAAAAAGCCAGGAGGGCATGTGTGGTAAGGAAACTTGAAGAATTTGAGAAGATCATGGCACCCAGCAAACTAGGGATTATACGGCTCATCGCAGTTTGAATCATACCAGATCAGTCACTTATCACTGTTTGAAATGTGCCAGTACCAAGAAAAACAAAGCACTGATTATCTTGGACATGCTAAGGAATGACACAAGATTGCTTCGGTCCAGTTAGTGCTGGCTCTAAAGTGTTGTACAGCATTTAAAGAACTGTTTTATTAGCCATACCAATATCTGTATCTCTCTAAATATGTGTTCCCTCTCAAGCATAGCATGCACTATATCATCTATTAGCCGAATGCTAGCTGAGCCGTTGCAGAAACCAGCCGGTCCTCATTTAATCCAACGCCATTTCTTCTGTGTTCACTGAATGACTTGTCACTTTTTGTCTTAACTTAAGGATTCATGTTGGTGTGCTTTCTTAAATGATTATTTTCATTTTCAATATTTCTGTAATTAATGCCATTAATATGAAATAAATAAATAAGCTATTTAAACTTAAGAAAGATAATGCTCATATAAAACTGTAGTAACTTATCACCAGTTATATGATTTGAAGCCAGTTGAGGTTCACATTAGTAAGGCTCCTTATTCATAAATATACACAAATTCAGGAGCTCTCGTATGATATATACATATTTCTGAAAGTTTTCTATTTATTTATTTATTTATTTTTAAACATTTGTTTGTATCCATCTTGATAAATGAGGCCCACCATGGGTGAGTTCAAAGCTGGGCGAGTGAGGGTCAGGGTTTTTTTGTTTGTTTGTTTGTTTTTTCAGTGCTGTATGAAATCGATCCTCTAACGTGATAAGTTTAGTCATTACTAAAAACAGGCAAATATTAAACAGAGCAAAATTGTGACAGCAACTGATGTTCTCAGTGTTCACAAATTTAGATATTTTGAGCAGTCAAATTCAATTTAAAAACCATGTTAATTATCCAGGCTCCCCAGGGATCGGCAGTCAAGCCTGGAACAAAATGAACTAATATCAGTGTCCCTCATTCCACACTGAAGTAAAACTACTTTGAACTTCAAGGAGGCGAATTCAAAACAAATACAGATGTGTGCTTTTCAAAGTATTTAAATACTATGAATTTAGTCTCATTTTTTTGCATCTATAGCTTTTTATAGGTGATCATTTCTATTCATATCCATATGTGATTTGGTTTAGTAAATATTTATAAACATCAGAAAGTGTACTTCGTAAAATAGTTAGGTACTGTAGTCTTAGTTTTGGAAATTGATTTTCACACTGTCTGAATCCATTTCGATTTTAGCGACTTTCCTACCCTTTTTTTTCCTGTACATATCCCAGGACTGTTCTACTACTAACTACTAAAGGTTTCTCCCTTCACAGGAAGAGAGGTGTTGACTATGTACAAAATTAATGCATTCACTCAATCAGATTCAGGGTTAAAGCTTTATGAATGTTTTATGGTAATGACCAATAGCTTTTACAGTCATATAAAAATTAATGTATAGCTTCACAGGGCAGCTGAAGATAATATTCCACCCTGGGCTAGAGCTCTTATTTTACAAATACATATAAATCAACATTTAATAATAATAATAATAATAATAATAATAATAATTCTGAATCACGACATGACGGCAATATAAAGCTGCCAAACGGAGTTTCCCAAACCATAGCTGTTGTGATTTATATGCAGTAACTCATACACGAAGAAGACAACTGTTTACAGTATTTACACATAACTTAAGTCCATAGTATCAGCAATTACATGTCAAACATTTCACAGAGAAAATAAATATAAAATGATATTCACTTATGTTTGTAAAGGGAACATAAAGGCAAGCAAAATTTTAACAGAGATAAACATTCACAACACATCGATACATTTGTCAAACGTCTACATCAAGAGTCTCCAGAGTAAAGAACTGATCTGGGATCACTCTTGTCCATATACTTATAAGCAAGAGTGAAGACTGATCCCAGATCAGCACTTGTACACTGAGTAGAGTGATACATGTGGCTCAAGGCCCCCGGGGTGAAAACAATAGAAAACTCCATAAAACAGACATCTGTGTTACATTAGTGTCTTAATAACTTCAGTCACACATTTACTTAATGTAGGTCTTAGCCCTGTGGTCTCTCTTAACCCTCATTTCTAATGACTAAACAGAAAGCTTAAACTCACTGGCACCAGCCCATTTACAAAGAAAGCTAAAAGGATGCAAAAACATACCTGTATTTTCTCTAGTACTCTGTCAACAAATTAAAGAAATCAGTCCAGCTGACTTAAGACTGCCACATAGTGTTAAATTGCATTCCTACATTTATATTAGAAACATTTCAAGCTTTTTATGCTGTTTCTCTTGAACTAATTGTACAGACAAAAAACTCGTTCAGCACCATAGTGAGATAATAGTCTATGTCAGTTAGAGCTGCGGTGAAATGGCAATGTAGAATATAATACGTGGATGATTGGAGTACGCTGTATCTCTCATTGGTCAATAAAGAAACACCTTACGCTAAGAGCTTAAATTTACTCAATAATAAATATAACAGCTACTGGAGGCCAGTTCATTTCCGTAATCCTAACTGGCTCCAGCTTTCCGTTCTTACTAATCACATGAGCAAAGTGTTGCTTTGGTGACTGGGGATAGACTGAGGTCTGAACACACCGGGATCTCACGGTTGAATCCCGTCAATCCATAATCCTCTGTACTCTCACATGCGCTGTCCATGTGTGCGCGTTAACTCTATGCAAGTGCAGGGAGAGCAACAGACGCCGCATTTTGCTCTGATACATGGAGGGAAAACAGAGCGAAAATAAGGGATGATGGGTTTAAATTGTGGAGAATCGGCCTCCGTGACAAAGTCCTACGTTGAGGATGTCACAAGGCCTCACGTATGGCAGTGAGGCACTCGTCACTTCTTGTTGGCGATGCGGCGTTTCCTGGTAGCCAGCATGTCGTAGAAGGGATCCCTGCTGATGCTGGCTCTGAGGAAACAGATGAAAAGGGAAGCCATCAATTATGGGCAAAGAGGGAGGGGAAGCGGAGACTTCAGCATCTTTGATATGGAAATGCAAGCACATTTCTACAAACCCCTGCTTTAACTGGAGAGAAAGAGAGAAAGGTTTGTTCAGTGACCTAGTTGGGTTTCTATGGTTTCTGAAGTTAACCCACCGCCCCTCTGATTGCTCCAAGTTGGAATCAATTGAGCTGAAGACGTGTGCTTGGTTTTTTTTTTTTTTTTTTTTTTTTGCTCCGGTGTTAAACAGTAAGCACCCTGACGCACTTAAACTGGCCTGAACAGCAGAGAAGTGCCCTACAAAGAGCGTTCCAGTTTTCACGGCCCAAAAATCCTGTTAGGATGAGCTACTCCTCTGCTAAGGAGAAAATAATGCACTGAACTTCATTATGCATTAGCAGATAGATTAGCTGAAATGGATGGCATGTGAGAGCTGGGTCTACTGGTGCTCTGGCTCTCTCTGTCTCTCTCTGTCTCTCCACCACAGTGCTATATGCACTGATTAATCCCCTCACTGATTCTGGCAGGAAAAACCTATGACAGGTATGGTGCGGTGGGGGGGGTTCGGTGTGAGGCAAGACTTCATTCTGTCCCCCCCAGCCAAAAAAACAACAACAACAAAAAACAGCCTGGTCACATGCATATGCAATCCCTTCACTGTGTCAGTCACACTTTAACTGACACTAGGAGCATTAATATAAATGACACATTTATATTACAGTATATCCATCCTTTTTAAGGAGGGAAACTGGTGGTCATGTTACAGGGGTTCTTACTTTATAGATTTGATCCACTCCTCTTTCTCCTCTGGTGTGGGGGCCGATATCCTGTAGACCACATGGTTCCCTTCCACCACCCGGCCATCAGCCTCGGTCTTACACGCTTTGATCACCTGACCTTTGTGGCTGGGGTTGTAGAGCTCGAAACAGTTCTGGGTAGTAAAGAAAGGTGTTCAGTTGTAGGTATTACAGGAGTAATACCTGTACTGCAAGAATCTAAGACTGTTTTCAGACTCAAGTACCCAGGATGCATTTTCGTCTCATTTTAGGGGCAGGATGTCCTCAAAACAGGTTATTCATTTTTTTTCCAGACTGTGCAATTTTACATCTCAGCATTTTTTTAAATTGATGGCAATCTCAAATAAATCAAACACAAACAATAAAAATTCACATCTGTTGGTCTAGGGCAAGTCTGGGGTTAAGAGGTGACACTCACAGGCTTCCTGGGCTCATCCACCTCTCTGATACTGAGGTTCTCCAGAGGGATGATTCCCCGTGGCTCTTTGTCCTGTGACACACACACAGACCAGACTCCAGAAATTGACCATTTTTGAAATGGACAAAATTAACATTGAACAAACACATACTATAAAGGAAACCTACGAACCGTTGTGTACTCAAAGTAGTACAGACAGTTGTCTGTTAAAATGAACCACCTCCTTTTCCAGGTTTTTACTCTTCCTCCTGTGGGGGGAAAATAAAGCACAGGACAGTGACATAACTAACCACAGTCAAATATATTGTACACACCTGATCTGAGACAGGAACAAACTGATCTGTGATTGGCCAGAGTCAGTGGACCATAACAAGGCAAATATTTTTTATAACTGTCATTTACATAATGCATGAGTGTATTGCAAGTCCCAGTGCAATAAAACATATTTTGATAGAAATTTTCAAACAAAGTTTGATTTTGCATTAACTGTCAAATTAAATCTACAAAATAAAGAGTTTTTATTTCCAGTGTAACTACTGTTTATTTTCACTCGTGTGTGTGTGTGTGTGTGTGTGTATGCTGGCATGAGTTTCTTGCCTGGACTCTCACATGTATTTACTATTTCAATTTATGTGTTCAGTCATGACTGAAATCCCCTGAACAACTTCTCTGACTTGTATTAGTAACGATTTGGTCACAAGAGCAGATTTAATGTGTACAGTACTGTGCAAAAGTTTTAGGCACCATACTTTTTTTAGTACAAACTATTTATTTGATGACTTCTACATTATCAAATCAGTACAAAAAACATTTTAGATTCCCAAACATTAGTTTTCTGGCACAAAATGAAATGTTACAGAAAAATGTTTGTATGTCATTAAAGAAAGCAGCATATTACATAAGAGACACTTTTCAGACAAAAAACACAATGAAGGCTGCTGGGTTTTGCTGCAAAAATAAGAAGCGAGTGCGAAAGTCAAAGTGTCCAGAAGAACTGTGTCTGGTTCTGCAAGATGCTCAATAAAACTTACCAGCTCATTTCCTTATAAACCTGCACAAATTGTACCGGAGACTACTGTTTTTATTTTTTTTGTCACACCAAATATCGACTTTGTTTCATTTACTACTGTTTACTGCTCTTTACAGTTTTCGTTTTAATGTAGAAACATTTAATTTCATTTTTTTTGAAGGCATCTTTGCTCTACAGCATTTCGTTGCATGTGTCTAAAACTTTTGCACAGTACTGTACGTCTTTATAAAGTAAAACACTTTCAGTCCTCAAGTAAACAGTTGTATAATAAGTGCTTAATATATTTCTACATTATGCAGCAGTACACCATCCTGTGCAAGAATACACATCTCAGAGAACATTTCATTTGAACCCCTGGCCACAGAAACAAATCTAGAAATGTTCCTCAGCAGTTTATTTGTGATGCATGCTTTTCATTCAGGTCAGAGATGTTAAAACCAGAGCCTGGTTTTATACAAGGAACTACTCTTGGTCCTGGTGTCAAGAGGAAAATACATCTAGATACACATTTCAAATATATGATGTGGTGAGGTGGTAGGTGTGGAAAATTCACCGTTAGTAGAAAGAGAGAGCTGGGAATGTAGGATGTTAACTAGGAAGGCGCTTCAGGCATGATGGTCTGTTAAAACTGCAGGTTTTGGTGGTGATGAAAAAAAAAATGAAACCAAGATAAATCATGTCTGATCTTTTTCCACTGTTAATGTGATTAAGCAACCAACAAAATTCAAGTGAAAAACAAATAGAAACGTTGCGTAAGTGTGCACAACCTTTTATAATGGGGCATGTGGATGTGTTCACAACGAACCAATCACATTCAAACTCCTGTTCAAAAGTAATTATCATACAGCTGCCATCAATGGAATTATTCTGATTTAACCCCAAATAAAGATCAGCTGTTTCTGCAAAGAGTTTACAACAGCATGTACAGTATCTCATCATCGAAAGGTATCGATCAGGAGAGGGGTACAAAAGAATTTCCAAAACATTAGATCTGCCATGGAACACTGTGAAGGCCATCATCAACAAGTGGGGAGAAGAAAATGGGGCACCACGGTGACGTTACCGAGAACAACGTCCCTTGAAAACTGACGAAAGGACAAGACAAAAACTTATCAGGAAGGCTGCTAAGAGACCTACGGGTAGAGCTGCAGGAATATCTGGCAAGTACTGGTCTCAAAGAACCAAAAATTCTCACATGAGTATGAAAGAGTTCCATAGAAATGGAACAGCGGGCAGTGTTGTGTGCTCAGGCGTTCAGATGAAATGGAAAAAAAAGAGAAAAGAAATGGTCTGAACACGTCAATGCCACAGGTTTGGGCAAAGGAACCCTGGGGCAAATGAATGAGGTTGTTCATGTAACTGGGGAAATCCTTTTAACACCCGCTGCACTTGGATGCACATTTATATCCATCTCTAACAATGTCCTAGCTCCTTCAGTTTACAATGACTCTGTCTCTACTGGAAGGACAAATAAAAACAGCATCTGTTATGGCTGTTAACAATCATTAGTCATTCCCATGATTAGGAAACTACAGGGTGTCCCAAAAGTGGACGTCCATTTCTCGGTTGGTCCACAACACTTCCAGTCTTTTTGAAATTGTTAATAAGTTTGGCAACAGTGTCGTGTGTGATGTGCTTGCCATGTTTCCTGTTGAAGTCCGTCGCAGCCTTGCGACAGCTTCCCGATCCAGGCATGAGAATGATTTCAATACGTTCTTCTTTTGTCAAAGGCATTCTTAAAGGCTATCTGAAAAAATATATATAATATAAATATGAAAAATTTTGGGAAACATTTTGCTTTTGGGACACCCTGTATAATAAAACAGACACTTAGAGGTGTGTTGTTTTTTTTTGTCAAGACATTTGTCAAGAAAATCTGCAAACGATATTCGAATTCGAATAAACATTCTCATTTCACTCCCTGTGTACTGTGCAAGGATCAAGTTTCTTCCCCCATCATGTTTGTTATTCGACAGTTATGTGAATAAATCCCTACATTTGTGCTCATAAATGAGGCATCTGGTATTGTTGGTGCGCATTAGCCTGAGTCATGTGGAGAACCCTTGCTGAGTGCGTCATGGTTCCTGGGAGTGTACAGAGCTTAATCTGTTACAGGAAAAGCAAACTGCAACGTTTTCTCATAACATGTGCTGAGTTACTAATAGTGACGACGGACGAAGCAGCAATGCAGCATTGGGTGGAAGCAAATCCAAAAATGGTTTTGCGCATTAAAGGAATACAAATAATGTCAGCATGGAAACATAACATTGAAAAAAAAGGTCATGTGGACCTGTATGCATGACAACCCTAAATACACCTGACTAGTTTCCATTCATTATTAGCAATGCTAGTGGATTTTTTTGTTTGTTTGTTTTTTGGTAGAAGTATTCCTTTAATGCATAAATGCTGATCTTTGTTATGGAGGTGAAGTTTCCCAGCACAGAATCCAGGGATCTGGGAAGAGAAGATGCCTGAGGGCTAATATGACAAATTTAAGTAATACAGTGCTTAATGTTGGGTAATACATGCTCACGTGCGGGATTCAGCTGGTTCATTTACCCACAGGGCATGGAAACAGGGCAGGGAACACAACATGTGAGGAATACTTCAGATTGGAGTTATTTTCCAGGTGTGAGGCTAAAGGCTAAATCTATACTTTAAGTGGCCTAAAAACTGATTTTTCTGAAGGTTACATGTATAGATTTGATAACACACAAAAAATTATTTACTGATTTACTAACAGGATACAGTTGCAATCAAAATTATTCAACCCCCATTGCAAATCAGGTTTATTGTCAAAATTTACAGACTTTCAGCTGTTTGCAATGAACAAATCAAACAAAAGTAATTGAAATAGTTCAACACAACGAATGCTTCAAGTGGTTTCCCCAAATTCAACTAAAATACAACTTATAATGACTTCTCTAGTCTCAAAATTATTCAACCCCTTCATGGCAAGCATCTTTAATACTTAGTAGAGCACCCTTTTGCTGTTATGACTTGCTGCAAACAAGATGCATAGCCAGACACCAGCTTCTGGCAGCGTTCCTGAGGAATCTTAGCCCATTCCTAAGATTCCTCAAGCAATGGCTTCCAGTTCACTAATATTCTTGGGTTTGCGTGCTGCAACCGCCTTCTTCAAATCCCACCAGAGATTTTCTATGGGGTTCAGGTCAGGTGACAGTGATGGCCCTGTAGAATCTTCCAGGACTTCTTCTGCAACCAAGCCTTGGTGAAATTTGAGGTATGCATAGGATCATTGTCCTGTTGGAAGGTCCAATGATGCCCAAGCTCCAGCTTCCTCACAGACAGCATGACGTTTTCTCCTAGGATTTCCTGAAACTTCAGTGAATCCATCTTGCCTTCCACATACAGGAAACAACACCTGTTTTGCATATCTCTGCTGTTGTGAGGGATTCTATTCAGGGGGTTGAATAATTCTGAGACTGGAGAAGTCATTATAAGTTGCATTTTCAGTTGAATTTGGGGAAACCACTTGAAGCATTCGTTGTATTGAACTATTTCAATTGCTTTTGTTTGATTTGTTCATTGCAAACAGCTGAAAGTCTAAACATTTTGACAATAAACCTGATTTGCAGTGGGGGTTGAATAATTCTGATTGCAATTGTATATGAAGCATTGCGTGCCTCACATCAGCAACACATCTTTTCTGTCTTGCATGTTAACATGAATGAATTTCCATCCACTAGGCAAATTAGGGATGTACATGAGTAATCAAATACTCGGTTTGAGGTGTCAGTATTTAAATATTGAAATAACTATTTATTTCAGTTAGATGTGTGGTCACATGGTCTCATGGTCACAACCACTTTTATTTTACACCCGGAGCAGAGTAGAAAGAACTTTACAGTTGAGCTACGGCCTGAAATACTGAGCTGGCATTTAGTAAAGCTTTTGCTGTATGTTTGATATTTATGTTCATTATTTTTCTTCATACCACAGTGCTGCTGAACCTGATTGGTCAGAAGGTTGTGATGAATTTTGTATAACAGTAGCTATGTGTCAGCTGTAATTCAAATCTCGGGATAATATTAATGCACTTATTCTAATACATTATTGCTCCTATAGTAAGAGGTCGACATAATCTAAGGCTAATAATAAATGAATCTAAAACTGCCAACAAAGAAGGCCTTCTAATCATTGATATAGTGAAGAAGGAAACATTTGCTGTATTTAAAAGTTATATGGAGGGAAGTAGTCTCCAGTGTGAGAGTTACAGTCAGAAATCTGTTTTCTGCCACAGGAGAATCTTCATGACAGAGGATTTTATGTTTTCCACGTTCTCATTAACATGAAAACCTGTCTTTTTGTCGTGTTAATTTTTTAAGAGAGAGAAAAAGAGCGTGTGGTAAGGGAGGGACTGTTTACCGCTGTTATAACATAACCATTAACAGGAACTAACTGGTGTCGTGGACGTTCTGTGACATTAAGTGTAACCAGTTAAAAAGCATGATGTGTTGTTGAATAATAAAGCAAACTGCTGTGGTATATGCTGTAGTACCCTGGCTTCAGGGTGGTAACATCATCACCCCGTGCCCATAACAGCACTCCCCAAAGTGGTTTATTTCTTATATATCACATCTGTCAAACACAGAAACCCGTGTGCCACCACTGACAGGAAGAATGTTTAATTGCAGTGGAAATATTACACTTGATTACAGCATATTAAAGACCCCCCACCTCTTTTCCCTCTCCTAGAGGTTAACCAAATATCCGTTCATTAACTCTTACGACTCTTATGGCTAAGACACCATTTCAATGTAAGATAGTTATCATTTAAATATTGCACATAATGTCACTTATGCATTTCTTCTTCTGCAAAATGCTCACTAACTATAGACAATGTTTTCTAATGTATGTGTCTCATGCGAAAACTACTTGAATCGGCGAAATTACAACTGCACGAAATTGTTTTGCACGGCCTTTCACAGTGATGTTTGTTGGAAATCGAAACCTTTTAGCTGTACTCATGTTCAATGCACGTGAATCGAATATACAGTATATATATATATATATATATATATATATATATATATATATATATATATATATATATATATATATACAGTATATATATATATATATATATATATATATATATATATATATATATATATATATATATATATATATAAACAAAATATCAAACGGTACTTGAAATGCTAAAACTGGCCCAACTGTTAGTATGCTGGAGCGGGACTGTGCAATATTCTAAATTAGTTTTGTACTTTTGGTTTCGTGCTTTTATACATCAGGATTCCTCTGAGGAAGTACTGCACTTATGCACCAGACATTTTTCAATATTTGTGTATTAACATGCGTTGACCACCTCAGATGTTTCAGCATTCAAAATAAGCCCCCTCTGTTAAATTCTCCACATCCTAATTTTAGGTAACTAATAGATCTTCGTAAAGTAGGAAAAAACTTCTCTCTCGACACCGCCTAAGGAAGATTAGGGTTCTAGAGTAATAACTCTGCACGCCAGAGCTGCTGGCATGTATATGAGCCTGCAGAGAGCTTACATACTGCTGGAAGAATGTGTGTGTGTGTGTGTGTGTGTGCGTGTGTGTGTGTGTGTGTTTGTGTGTTCCAGACCAGGCAATAATCCAAAAGTGTGAGGCTCGACCAGGCTGACAAACAGCAATGTGACCCCTGGCCTCGTCAGTCCTCAGTAGCCAATTAGAGAGTAGGTACCGGGTTTAAATTGCCACTGTGAGGAGATGCAGATAGCTCGAAATGACGAAGGGATGCAGGGATCAAGGGAGGAGGTGAAATGAGGAGAGGAGGAAGGACAGTTGGGATGGAGCAGCAGTGCTCTCCGAGGTTACCTACCTCCTTGAGAAGAGACAGGCAGACACACAACAGAAGGATGGGGGAATGGGGGTGCAGAGGGAATAAAGAAACACAACGTTTAACAGTAAACGGGCCACACGCGACCACATCTAGGACCAAAATTGCAGACATGTTGTGAGGAGGGGTGGGCAAGTATTAAAAACACATGTGAGTAAATCCATTACAATGTGGGGAAAGAGTCAAAACCCGACGCTTCATCTGGAACGACGCCTGGGGAATAAAAATAGCACAGTGGAATAAAAGTGTCTTGTTTTGTGAGAGCTTTTAAAAAGACCTCTAGAGTCCTTAAGAGTCGAGATTAATTTGAAAGTATTGTAATTTGAGGATTTTAATAATAGAAGCACTGCATACTGTATGTATTTCACCTTTCATGACATCTTTCTATCCAGAATACTCTATTAGTGATGAATTGCTCATTAAATACAGTAGTGCTTAAATATGGCACGGTTATTCATAGTTTCATATTCATTGTTTTCATAGTTTTTACTAACACCGCTCACTGTGTGAGGAATCCCAGTGTTTCTCTGGAGTATTTACGTGTGATAGCACTGTCTGTGGAGTGCCAGGGTGATGGAGAGGATGGAAGAGTAACACGACATACAGAGCTCAGTGACCTGAGAAACAGAAAGTGTGTGAAGACGTGTGTGAAGACGTGTGTGAACCGTGTGAAGACACAACACTCCTCTCTCCACTGACCTAGCTTAAGCAGCCAGCCTTCTCTGTCGGGGTTGAAAAACGTGTGGGTCAGGTCGTTGCCATCATCCTCCGGGATCTTAAAGGGCTCACTTTTAATGCTCTCGTACAAGTTCTGAGCAGGAGCAGGAGAGGGAAACAAAGGGGGACACGTTAGGTGACACATTAGCACTCGTCCCACATACAGATAGCCAGAAAGACAAGACATCTCCCTCCTACGGCCACTGGTGCATTAATAATGACAGGACGGTGATGATTCGGACTCACGCTAACGGAAACCGGGTTGAAGCAGTTAGCAAGTTCAGAATGAGGTTTCTGAGTAAAAGTCTAAAAGATCTTATCCAGTCTAAAAACCTCAGGTAGCTTCTCAAAATCTTTGCCCCGTTATAAGACATAAAAAAGTATATTTGTATCCATCCATTTTCTGAGCCTGGAGCCTATCCCGGGGGACCCGGGGCACGAGGCAGGGGACTGGTTTATATATATATATATATATATATATATATATATATATATATATATATATATATACACACATATACACACACACACACACATATATATATAGATATAAAAGTTTTAGGCACCCTTTTCTTTTTAGTACAAACTTTGTTATACATTTTTTAAATTTTATGACTTTTACATTATCAAGTCAGTACAAAAAAACATTTTAGATTCCCAAACATTAGTTTTCTGGCACAAAATTAAATGTTACAGAAAAATGTTTGTATGTCATTAAAGAAAGCAGCATATTACATAAGAGACACTTTTCAGACAAAAAACACAATGAAGGCTGCTGGGTGTTGCTGCAAAAATAAGAAGTGAGTGTGAAAGTCAAAGTCTCCAGAAGAACTGTGTCTGGTTCTGCAAGATGCTCAATAAAACTTACCAGCTCATTTCCTTATAAAACTGCACTAATTGTACCGGAGACTAATATTTTTATTTTGATTTGTCACACCAAATATTGACTTTGTTTCATTTACTACTGTTTACTGCTCTTTACTGTATTTTTTTTTTTTTTAAATGTAGAAACATTTCATTTAATTATTTTGAAGGCATCTTCGCTCTACAGCATTTCTTTGCATGTGTCTAAAGCTTTTACACAGTACTGTATGTAAAAGTTTTTCTCTAAGGAGACATTTATTCATCTTGTATGGGAGGAGTCTTGGCTGTCAGTGCTTGTAACTTTCAGTACTTTTTCATTAAAAAAAGTCTTCAGGATGGAAGACTTTGTGCTTTCTGGTTTCTCTGTAACATGACAAGCTGCGTTTTTTTTTTTAATTCTTATTAACTCCAACAAAGACAAAATACAGGCTGGTGAGGGAGTGACTGTTTATAGCTGAGTGGAAGTGATAGCAGAAGCTAACTTGTCTCGCAGACGTTCCACAACATTAAATCTTACTATAATGGGTAAATGTTCTGCATGTTGTTCATTCATTTAAAAAAAAAATGTTTGATTGTCAAATTGCTACGGTATAAGAAGAATAAAACACTTCGATATATGGTTACAGTAATCCAGGCCGTTTGACACCAACCCATCATTGATCATTTTTCTTATAAAAGCACGCCCTGTTATGTTTTACTCTTTAATTATTGGTGGGGAATATTGCTACATACTTTTAAAATGTGCATATATTTTGATAATATAATCTAATATACTGTAATCACATGATGATTCTTAACCTAAATGGTGAGATTGGAGTTTAGTATAGTATACTTCATGTCCTTATTTGGAGGTAATAACAAAGTGTTGTTCTGTACTAAGTATGTTAGAGTTGGGCTCAAATGTCACTGGCTAAGAACTGATCAACATTTAAGTTTTCAGATTACTGAGGATAGGATAGTTGATTGGTAGTTAGCAATTCTGAGCTATTTTGACTTTGTGAGAAGTCACCCCTGATTTATTAACTTTACTATAAGTTCATTCATACATATAACATACTTAAAGCATACAAGAAGGTTACTACTTTATATAATATCCATGAACTAGTTCTGAACTTGCTTCAGGCTCAAATGGGACAAAAACTATCCTGCAGCTTTTATATCTTTCAGTGCACTTAAATACTAATAGCACATTTGTCCTATACTTATTAATGATCACACTCTGATGCCGCTTCCTCAGACTTGCCACTTAGTGTATTTCTCTTCAAGTATACTTAGACATAAAGCTAAAGAGGAATCATCATCAAGATTCTAACAAAAGACTTCCTGAAGTGTGGGTAAACCATTTAATGCTCCCCTCAGGAACTGGTTTCTGGAAACAAATAATTTGGTCGGTCTCTCCCCCCCCGCCATTTTATTTATATAGCATGTTTAAAGACAATTTTAAATGCTTCAGAAAATGTATTCTGAGCATACTGTATACTGGGTTACAACTAGCTTACATTAAAAAGGTTATTTAATGGGCACTTAATATAAGTTTACCTGAATATTTTTTCTATTCTGAATTTCATAACTGAATTATTATTAGTACATTTAAAAATTAACGTTTTAAAACGAAAGTTTATGTAAATAAGTAAACTTAAGTATACTTAGTAAACTGTAAGTGTACTTTTCTCCATGTATACAGTAATAGTGTGCTTGTCTTAAGCATGGATAAACATCTATATGAACTTTTTTCTTCATAAGCCCAGTTTAAACACTGTTTCTCACTGATTCTTGTTTGATGATTGTAAAAGGCTTATTTATGTGTGTTAAGGTTGTCCTGCCAGTGTGCAGTCTGTAAGCGCTTTACTGTGTTATACAATCCGGACCTCTTTATAAACGTTCTGTGTGATGCCTACACATGTGTGACAGAGTCCATCTCACAGCTTTATGTGAAGCCCTAAAGAATTTTTTTTTTTCCGCTACACTACCGGGAATAAAGAATACTAGTATTCTGTGAAGGTGGATGTAAAGGATTTCTGCTGTTATCTAGTAGTAAGTCATGGTGAATGCACTTGTGGTATAAACTTGAAGATATTACCCAAAACTCAGGTGAATTGATTCAACCCCTCAAATGATTATAATGAACATGATTATAATTAAACAATAAATTGGATGACTATAAACCTTTAGAGACCTATATAGCTACTGCTGTTCTTCACAGAAATGAAGATTTTTAGTGAATGGCAATACCCTGAGCAGCTCCTCTGGTAGGTCTCCTCCCTCATTGATTCCCCTGTTCATGGAGATGAAGCGCTCCACAGCAGGCTTGTCCCTGACATTGGGGTTGTGAAGGCTGGTGTTCAGCATGATGATCGCAAAGGACAACACATAACACGTGTCTGTAAAAATATGGAACGTAATGGCAGTTATACAACGAAGGTGCATACAAAAAAGCACCGATTTGAGTGCACACAATAACATACAACGGCATTCTTGAAACTTGTACGACATCAAACAAGCATTGATTTAACTGAACGAATCAGCTTCAGCTGCGTGGATGCAAGCTCCAGCCTACTAGCCATATATTTACTTGTCATATGCACACAACATATCCCAATTTACCCTCATAGCCATCCAACTGACATGAAACACACCCTAATTTAGGTGTTGTGATAGTGTGCCAATAAAAGAAAGCAGCAGGCTGTCTAGATCTGAGGAAAGCTAAATGAACTACAATACTATATTACTATATCCTTCATGGCAGCTCAAACTCCTGACCTCACTTATCAACAAGGCGTTTCCACCCACAGAACTGTCACCCACTCAGTGTTTTTTGTCTTTCGCATCATTCTGTATAAACGCTAGAGACTGTTGTGTGTGAAGAACACACCCTAATTAAGGTGTTGTGATAGTGAGCCAATAAAAGCAAGAATTCAGCAGACTGTCCAGATCTGAGGACAGCTAAATGTACTACAATTCCAAAATGAAACTAGTGGCTTTGTGAGGAAGTTAACTCTGCTCAATTTGGTTGTTCAGTAATAATTCGAAATACTTGGATTTGTTTACATAAATGTCAGCGACTGTGAGACAATAAAACACTGGCTTCAGCTTTCAGATATTATGTTCAAATGTGTTCCAAAGAAGGGGGCCCTTGAGAGTTCTCACTGTGAAGGGTGTAGCTTTTGAAGGAAAGCCTTTAAAAATGTAAGGTTGTGAGCAGAGGCAAACAGTGATATACAATAAACTGTGACCTTGTAGTAGTTACAGGGTTACTGTATACCATGAATTTTTCATACAGTTCTCCTGCTAATCACATCTCTTTCTATTGATCTGGAGCGTGAGGAAGTGTTTGCACACAGAGCCACAGAGGTTGACCAGAGATTCATTTCATTTTCACAGACGCTCAATAAGGTAATTACACACCCGCTCTACTGATGAACCAGCTGACAAAGAGTGAGTGCCATGGCTCTGCTCTGGCTTTCATTATGCTTGAGACGCAAATACAAGGCAGCACAAAATCTTTAATCCCTGTGATCAATAGAACTTGGTGAAGGACAGACAGAAGAGTCTGATGACGTTGCTCTGATTGTTAATGCAATAAGAAGGAGACCACCAGTCTGACCTGTGGATTGGAAGACTCCCGGGTTGCACTGACAGTACCGGGACGCGAAGGCCTCCATCATTCTATCGATCTTCTGCGCCTCGCCCGGCAGCCTGAAGCTCCACAGAAATTGCCTGCACAGAAACAGTGTGTGGGTGGTTCAGAAATCTGGAGCATCAATAACAACATGAGGAGTTTGTTCTAGGAAATAACCCTCAGGTGATGCTCAAAGTTATAAACATACTGGCGCTGCAATGGAACATGAGCACAACCAACCCACCTTAACGCCTGGATGTCTTCACCTGGTCAAATGTGGACATTTTCTACTATAGGTGGTTCTGAAAACTACAGGTTTTGCTGGACTGAAATATCATTCTCATCTGCAAGTGCCTTAAGTAAACTCTTCTGAATTCTTGATTCTGGATGCTGATGTATTTCCTTCTGTAACAGGAAGTCAGACTGACATCGTCTTGAAGCGCTTGAGTGATTTACACAACAGTCAATAGCAATCAGGGTACGCCACAGCCCCAAATAATCTAAACAATTCTGACAGAAGCTTAGCAAGCCAGCTAACAATGGAGAACAGCAAAGAGATTGAGATGGAGAAGTGTAGACGGTGTATAACGATGGAACTGTGTTCTCCATCAGTTTGAGGAACATTCCAGTACTGAAGTTGGTAAAACACCTCAGAAAAAGCACCTATCACATTACAAATTTCTTGAAAATGAATACTTTATTTCTCAACCAAGCAATGGTTTGATGAGGGAACAATGTGCCGGAAGGTGCACAGCCAAAACACACAGGCAAACCATGTTTACTGCTAACAAGCTGCTACTGTAGAACTAGACATGTCTCCGGGGGCAGAACATACAGTATATGGTTCTAGAGAGCATTTAACTGGACAATCAAGAAGAATTGCACAAACATGAATCATCAAAACATTCAGATCTTTTTCCTAGAACTATAAAAAAAAAATCTCCATCCATCCATTTTGTGTACTGCTTATCCTACACAGGGTCATGGGGAGCCTGGATCCTCTCCCAGGTGACTCTGGGAACAAGGTGGGGGACACACTGAACAGGGTGTCAGTCAATCACAGGGCACAATCACACACACACCACAGACAATTTAGAGATGCCAATCAGCCTACAATGCGTGCTTTGGACTGGGGGAGGAAACCCGGAGGAGTACCCGGAGGAAACCCCCGAGGCATGGGAAGAACTTCAAACTTCACGCACACTGGGCAAGGGCGGGAATCAAACGCAAACTCCGGAGATGCGAGGCAAATGTGCTAACCACTAAGCCACCATGACTCCCTGAGACTCTACTAAACTATTTTTTTTGTATTATTTTCCAGAAATAGTATTGTATCTTTGTCCATAAGACTAAAGGACAGGTACAAAAAGCTCTGAAACACATTGCAATCATTTTGATTGCAATTCTGGTTAGCACTAAAAGTGAGAAAGGAGGAATTTGCATTTAAAGATTGAATTAAATTCCACTAGAAGACACCTAGCGCTGCATTTATAACCTAATCTATTAGTGGAAAAACAACCTTATGTGAAATTGTAACGAATTCTGGGTTTACAAATGGAAATGTGTTTTCACTAACTGATGATCAGAATGATCCATGTCAGGCTCTCGCACACATTTAAGCATGAGTCTCGTCTTTCTGATCACTGGTTGCTCTTAAATTGGTGGGGCAATAATACAACCAGTGCTGTTGGGTAACTTGCTATTATTATTACTTTCATTATTTCACTTGAACATTTTAAAACACTGAAACGTAGCATGTGGAGAACCAACCCACCTTAACGCCTGGACAAGATTGAGGTCTGCGAATTCATGGAGCTCCACGAAGGCCTGGAGCACTTTAATGTTGAAGTCATCCCTGTGAAAGAAAAAAAAAAAATCTCTGAAAATAAAACACCGAACAGCACGAGTGCCAAGATCCCACCATTGGTGCTTCTCAGCAGTACAAGTTATTGTTTTAGAGATCAGAGAATTTACAGTGGCTCAGCGCCAAACCACTGCACAGGATAATCATCTGACTTTTTGTCCATCTAAGTTATGCAGCCTCGAAAGCTTGTTGTTTTGACAGGCACATCCCTAGAGGTGTTCCATTTACTTTAAAGAGATAAGAAACACATGTGGCCCTAGCTGCGTTTTTTTTTTTTTTCTTTTCAATTGCTGCACAGTTTTGTGGCCGTTCTGCACAATAAACCCAGACCACCAATTTCCGGAGGATTTATACCATGCTCAGAAACACCAGGCACCTAACTTTGCCAGAGGGACAGACAAAAATGAAGCAAAAATGAAACAAGGTCTTACCGTTCCCCTAAGTAATCCCCAATGACTGTTTTGTTTAGACCCTCCCCTTTGTAGAGGAATTGGGCTATATCTTCAGGAGTGTGTTGCAGGAGGTCATTCTCCAAGAGAAACTGGATCCCCTAAAAGTTAAACATGCATGTTATGTACCAAACCTCTCAAAGCAAGCAAACCTACAAATCTATACTCCTCTATGTTTTATTAAGTGCAGATAATCCTGGATTTGTTTCTTTGACTAATATTTGTGTGGCCCACTGAAATGAGATTAGTTAAGTACATGTGTTAAAAACAGAAAATAAATCAATTTTTAACATGAACAACATAAACATTTATTGTTTATTTATTTAGCCTTGCCTTTTTGGGATCCATGTTGAATTTCTTTCTTCCCATGGCAATCTGTTTGTTTCTCTGTGTGGTTTTGCTATAATTTGCGGAAAGAGAACAAAATGACAGCAAAGCGATTATTCACATGTTGGTGTTGTCCTTAACCGACTTCTTTGAGAGAAGGAACATCTCAAATATGCTAAAAGAAAGTCAAGTAATACTTCGTAATCATTTTCTGCCTAGATGACTACAAGCCAATGAAATATTCATGACAGCAGAGGTTTACAAAATGCAGTTTTACACAATGCTGATGAACGTTTGAATAATTATACGCAAATTGGCGCTTTGCATATATTGGTTTTTGCTGTGTAAAACTAAGTAACGATCTCCAGTAGGCTTATTTTATTGAAATATATAAAAATGGCACACTTCTTTGATGATGAACAAGAACAACATAAAACCTGGTCTCTCCCATATTCAGATACGCTAGAGAGAGAGAACAAGAATAAGCCTTAAATATTTACGGTATATTTAGAAACTACTCACAGTCACACATTTTCTTGTAAGTGATGTTTTATAGCCAAAATTAACACCTCAAAAAACTTATCTGGCTAATAAACCTGTAGGTAGCTGTCTAAAGGAAAATAATTAATGATCAGTTCCTTTTCCCAAATCAACATAGTTTCAGAATTGCACATTCTTAGGAACTCACAAAAGCCAATTTATACAAACAGTTACATAAAGATTTGAAATTGCATGTGTGTGGCGGCCTGGGAAAAAACACATGGCCAAATTTTTAATATTTACTACTATATATAGTTCTGACTACTGGCTTTCCTGATATTAAATAAACAGAAGTAACTTTATTGCATTTTAAAATCTGGTTACCTCCAAAAGTGAAAAGAAAGAAAGCTGCATTTAAAGATTATGTTCCAATTTTGCTGAAAGACACCTTGACATTCCTTGACAAATTTATAACGTAATCTCACTTATGGGAAAAAAAAAAAAGCATTACTAATAAAAAGTACACTTGTGGCATTTAAGCACAACCTTCAGCGTCATCTCTTTCACTCGACTGATCACTGTACTTGATATCAATTTCATTTCGCTTATTGATATCAATGTCTTTTCATTAGGTTATTTAAACATTTTAAAACTTCTGAACAGATTGTATACAGGCACTCTCAACTAAATTGATTACGCATGTGTATACACTACATGGCCAAAAGTTTATGAACACCTAAAAAACACCTTGCTTGTTGAACATCCCATTCCAGATTTAGTCTCCCATTTGCTACCGTAACAGCCTCTACCCTTCTGGGAAGGCTTTCCATTGGATTTTGGAGCGTGGCCTCGGGGATCTGTGCTCATTAAGCCAAAAGAGCATTAATAGGGTCAGGCACTGATGTCGGGTGAGGAGGTTTGGGGCAACATTCCAATTCATCCCAAAAGTGTTCATGGGGTTGAGGTCAGGGCTCTGTGCGGGCCACGCGCGTTCTTCCACTCCAGTCTTGGTAAACCATGTCTCTATGAACCTCATTTTGTACACATTGGCATTGTCATGGTGTTGGGGCCCTTTAGTTCCAGTGAAGTGAAATCTTAAAACTACAGCATACATAGACATTATAAACAATTGTGTGCTTCCAATTTTATGGCAACAGTTTGGGGAAGACTCGCATATGGGTGTGATGATCCGGTGTCCACATACTTTTTCGCCATACTATGGTACATAGCTGTACAACGACTTGATTAAATTGTGACAATCGTGTGAGGAAATGATACTTGGCTAGGGAGATTTTAGACTCCCTAGCCGATTTTACCACTGCACCTGGTAAACTGGCATGTTTACAGGCAGAAATTCAGGGAAAAGTGAGGAATTAACATAACTAAAAACATTTCCACATCTATATGTACATTTTCTTAAAGTAGATATGTCAAAGCATATTATTGGCCTAAAAACTCTTTCAATCATTTTTGGCTGTTTTCCGGAATTCTGCCATAGAAATATAGAATGATAAGTTTTCCCAGACCGCCACACATTTGAAAGACAACACAATGTAACAATCTAGCTTTCATCTCTTTTAATTCGGCCACAGATTGTATGGACGCTGGTGCAGCTGCCCTCCTGCCACACAATGATGCAGTCCATCAGGCAGATGACAGTTTGTGAATGGAGTGGGTTTACTGAACGTGTACATGTGGACAGATTGCTGCTGAACAAATAAAGGGGATTACCACAGCGGCCAGCTGCATAGCTGAGAGCGTTAATGTTTGTCTAACAGTCCAGTGGTTTTAAAGGCAAAACATTTAATGCCAGCGTTTTCTTTGTGCAACATATTCTGTATGTGCAGAAAAAAAGATGCTGATGATCCCTAGACTCACCTCTCTCCCACACAGGTGAGCTGCTCGATTTCCGTCATCACTTCTGCAATCTCAAACTTCAACCGCTGCCAAAGAGTGTCAGAGAATTAGCCTTCTGAGTGGGAAAGCCTTTCATAGTATTCATTACTTATAGCTTGCAAAGGAATGATCAAAATAATCAAGTCTTTTGCTGCGAATTCTGCCCAGAGTGCCCCCATTTGAGCAAAGTTTAAAAAGAGGACAGGCTTCCGTACATAGCTCTTATAAAGGAACAGGAATAAAACATAACAGGACATGCTGTTTTAGGAAAATAATCAGTGCTGCGGTAGTGTGATGGCATTAGCACCCTGAAGCTTATTATTTTCAGATAACATGCGTATCCTGAAGTGTTTTATTCCTCTTATACCACGGCAATTATCTAACAATTATAGTTTGTAATTTATTAATGAATGACACAGCATACTTTTAAATATCTATAGTTATTTCAGTGTTGTTGAATGTCCATGAAAGAAGTTGATCCTGTTATCACTTATGTTATAGCCACTATAAATAATTGTTTTTCTCTTTTTTCTCTCTCTCTTGAAATTAATAATACAAAAATGTTAGGTTGTTGAAAAACCAGGACATGCAGTCCTCTGTCCTGAAGACTTTCCCATCAAGGAAAACCTACTGAGTGTTACAAAGCGCTGGGACTGGAGACTCCTTCCATAAATGTTAAATAAACATCTCCGTACAGAGAGCTTTATCATATCAATGATTCAATGTTTTTCTTTTTTAAAAGAAAACCTGTATTTAAACCATCTAGTACAGGGGTGTCCGATCTTGTCCGCAAAGGGCCGGTGTGGGTGCAGGTTTTCATTCCAATCAAGCAGGAGACACTCCTGATTCCACCTGTTTAATCAGTTGATCTTGGCTTTGAATAGACTCAGGTGTGGCTTCTGCTTGGTTGGAATGAAAACCTGCACCCAGATAAAGTCGGACACCCCCAATTTAGTATTAGACTTAAATCATGGTGAAGTCATATAAGTCCCTGTGAATGTATAGAAATGATAACGTATTAGAATGAGTTCATGAATATTAACCTGTGATTTGCCTTACAACACCTTCTGATTTGAGATTTGAGAATTCTCTCTCTCTCTCTCTCTCTCTCTCTCTCTCTCTCTCTCTCTCTCATATAATATAATATCTCATATAACATCATATAATATCTCTCATGCATATAATGTGTATGCAGATATAGTGTACATATATAGTCTCAAAGATACTTACCTCAATGTCATCCAGTAGTTCCTTTTTCCTGCGCCGTATGTTTGTCAGCTCATCCCTCTCATCTAAGGACAGATCCTCAGGTACTACAAATGAGAATGTGGGTAAAGATAGCTATAAATAATGTCTGAGGATTTACTTTGTAGATGATAGAAATGTCCACACAATCTGGCATTTAAAAGTAGAAGTTTGAATGAGAGCAGTTAAAGGACCAATGTTTTTTTTTTTTCCCTCTTCCTTATAGCACTAGATGTATTTAGTTCCAGCTCAGCTGAGTATACACTCTACGGGGAGCGTTCTCTGCAAAATTCAACAGCCAAGAACCTTCATATGCCACTCTCGTAGAACTGAGAATCTGTAAGATTCTTGATTTAAGGCCACTTACAGATTTAGAACTGAGCCACAGAAACACAGTTGTCCGATCCTTTTCACAGCACAGGTAATTGCACACAAAAAGTATGAGAAGTGTAACAGCAGAATCTCGGTTGTGAACAGTAGCACCTTCGCATCCTTAAGATGATTTTGTGAGTCACATGACAAGGAAGTAGGTCACTTCTGCATTTAGCTATGGTAAATAATGCTCACTCCTCCACTCTTCACTCTCTTATGCTAGCTGTATTCACTGATTTTGGAAGCAAAACCCTCAGCTGAATCACTCTGCTAAGCTGCTTTTCAACTCATCATCCAAAAAATCCCAATCATCTTTCATCAATAGTATGTGCTCTATATTTAGTAAAACAAAATGACAGATACACGAGCCATTAGTTTCAAGATGGTGAGAACTCTGAGCGCCTGGAGTGACGGATGCGCTGCCAAGTTCCGAGGAGATGAACATCACTACATCTCATGAGTGTGTGAGGCCACCAAAGATGGTGCATTATTATTTCAGAGCAAAATGAAGTCTTTGTAGTGGGGAAAGACCAGAGGACACAAACTGACACATAAGCTGCAATTGTCACTAACAGTCTGAGCAATGCCCTAACCCTCCTACCCTGCTGTGAAGAATTCACTCACTAAATAAAAGGCTTGAATGTCTCTGATTGCTCGGTCGCAGAGCTCAATGACAGGCACCCGCTGTGTGTTTGAAAGAACACACTAGTGTTCGAAGCACAGGGATAATTTAACATTGTTGAGGCTTACGTGCTGTGCCAGAAATGCACTGGTGGAATGAAAGTTCGTTGACGTCATCAGGGATGGACAAATGATTAATTCATTAGCTAGCTCTCCAGGCAAGTAAAAGCTCCAATGTGCTGCCCACTCACTTTTTTTGGTTGCCCGGAAACCTAACTGACTAAGCTACAAGGTGGTAGCTAACATAATATAATAATGTATGCCGAGTTAGTTAAGTACATTAATACAGACTAAGGGAAACAACCAAGCATAAGACCATGTAACACATCATTTTTGCAAATTTTGGTTATGAGATGTGGTGTTGTATCCTCACATATAGCATATAGATACTATTCGAGTCTGCATCAAGCTTCTGACTCACTGACATCACCAAACTGTTGGTTTCTTTTTTTGTGATGCTTTCCTAGGCTTTTACCAATGCCTCTTTCAGTTGTTATTGGTTCGGGGGATTTCTCCCTTCAGTCTCCTCTTCACGAGGTGAAATGCTGCTCAACTGGGTTAAGGTCTGGTGATTGACTTGGCCAGTCGAAAACCTTCCACTTTTTCCCGCTGATAAAGACCTTTGTTGAGTTGGCAGTGTATTTTGGATCATTGTCTTGGTGTACGATAAAGTTCCTCCCAATTAATTTGGATGCATTTCTCTGTAAATTGGCAGAGAAAATGTTCCTGTAAACTTCTAAATTCATTCTCCTGCTACCATCAAGAGTTACATCATCAATAAAGATTAATGAGCCTGTTTCAGAAGCAGCAATGCAAGCCCAAGCTATGACACTACCTCCACCATGTTTCACAGATGAGCTTGAGGTTAGAGGTAGAGGTCCATCTTGGATCTCTCTATTTCTTTGCAAATTCCAATCTTGCTTTCTGATTTTTTACTGCTGATGCGTTGTTTGCATCTTGTGGTATGGCCTCTATATTTCCGCTCTCAAAGTCTCCTTCGCATGGTGGATTGTGATACCTTCACCCCTGCCCTGTGGAGGTTGTTGGTGATGACACTAGGTGTTGTTTTTAGGGTTTTCTGCACAGCTCTCACAATGTATCTGTCATCAGCTGCTGTTGTTTTCCTTGGCCAACCCATTCAGTGTCTGTTGCTCAGTTTACCAGTGGTTTCTTTCTTTTTCAGAACATTCCAAATTGTTGTATTGGCTATGCCCACTGTTTGTGCAATGGCTGTGAGCTTCAAAATGGCTTGCTTTTCACCCATAGACACCTCTCTGATCTTCATGTTGGCTTGTCCTTTTTAACAACAAATGCAGTCTTCACAGTCGAAACTGAAGGCTAAAACCAAGAATAGATGTTCAGAGCTATTTATTGTTTAAAATATCAATCTAACAGGACGCACCTGGATAACAAGAAACACCTGTCAGTCATATGTTCCAATGTTTTTGCTCCCCTACAAATTTGGTGGTCTGATACAAAATGTGCTATGTCGTTTAACACATCTACATATAAATACTAAGAAATAAAAGCTGAAATTCGAAACTCTCTTCTCATATTCATCTTTTGATCTCAAACCCAAATGTCTTCGGTCTATAGCAAAAAAAAAAAGAAGAAGAAGAATTGGCCTTGCTGTTCCAATAGTTTCAGCGGGGACTGTATATAACAGCGTTATGCTGGACTTTGTTTTGCTCAGTTTTGTTAGTGTTTCCAAATAACTGTGCGTTCCTTATTCTGAAAAAGATCGTACGTTATCGGTGCACTCCAGACTTGTAAAAAAAACATTCTACCATCATCTCCTCATTGAGACAGATGTCGTTAGTGGAGAAAGACAGAAAGGCATCAATATGCAGCTGAGCCTCAATACGCGTCAGAGAGTCAATGAATTGAACCAATGAGAACTGTCCTGTGTGGCCCAGTCTGTCAGCATGAGCACAGTAGGGCATCCACAGGTACCATAACATCAACTGAACACTAAATGAATAGATTACAAACTACATGCAAAACCTCATGCAAATCCTCAGCTCTATCTCACCCTGCCTGGCTTGTTTCAATAAAACTACTCTGATCAAATGTTCAAATCTAAGAGGAAAACATTACACCCAGTCCTGGTTTAAAGCCTCCATCTCTCTTAAAGGCTGAGCCATGCTTACTAATCTGAGTAGCTCCTTTAACCATGTCTTGCGACTGCTAAGGCTTCTTAAAGCTTGCATAAAGCAGCTAGAGCTACAGATGCAGAAATACCGATACTTAATTTTAAGTAGTGGAATACCTCAGGCATTGCCACTGTTGGCAAAATAATCCACAAGTAAGTCTGCCAAGCACTCACAAAGGATTCATTCAGACTACTGTCTACAGTAACTGCAGCTTGAACACCATTTTGTAATCGACGTGCTAAGTCACGCATACCAACCATCTGTTTAATGTACGGCCACAATCAATAGGAAAAAAAACAACACATGTTCACACGTGAGCAGTCGTTCCAGAGTTGCGACTGAAGACAGGGAGAGGGGAGGCATCCTGATGTTCTCCAGATCAGCGTGGAAACAATAGAAAGGATGACGATTGTATAGTGCTCATACTCAGTAACAATGGCAACCCAAACAAATGCCGGCAAGCTTCATTACGGTTGAGCAAACCCAAACCTACTTGCACAACGCTCTGATCTGACTGCTAACCAAAGATGCCTCGTATATTGAGTAGTCTGAAGCATATTACCTTTGAAGTAGAAAGTATTAAGTAATACATCACATACCGTGGCTCCCTATCCACGTCTCACTTTCCTCGTACTGCATGGTAGATACGTGCACCGTTTTCTTGTACGAATGCGAACTTTGGCAGCCAGATAAAAATTTTTACCCCCAACAAAAACTCCCTGACAACCCGCCTGTGTTTGCACAGAGACTCTGAGACTCTGAGGGCATTGTTTGCATACCTACAGCAAGCAGGCATTCAGGTTAAACCGGTCTATCTATCTGCTGCCTTGAGGAAACGTGGCCTACAGTCAAGTCCAACTCGTGATGCAGAAAAAAATGCCAAAACAAACTGGGGAAGAAAAGTTCACTCAGAATTCTTGATGAGCCACAAGCTAGTCATCAAAGAACACTTAAAGGCATAAATACTTATTTTAGTTACACTACACTACACACACAATGTGGAACTGCAGACTCTGTATATTTATTGGCTCTATACTTTCAGGCTCGGTTGCTCTTGGGACTTGTGCTGCTGATTTACTGATCATCCGTACTTTGATGAAGGCTTATTGTTGAAATGGTTATGGCGAACGTCACCAGTGAAGTTAACGCACATGTAAAAAAACAAATGCTGACTGAAAATGTACAGTACCGTGCAAACGTTTTAGGCGGTTGTGAAAAAATGCTGTAAGGTAGGAATGCTTTCAAAAATAGACACGTTAATAGTTTATATTTATCAATTAACAAAATGCAAAGTGAGTGAACAGAAGAAAAATCTACATCAAATCAATATTTGGAGTGACCAGCCTTTGCCTTCAAAACAGCATCAATTCTTCTAGGTACACTCGCACACAGTTCGGCAGGTAGTTTGGCCCAAAAATCTTGGATAATTAACCACAGTTCTTCTGTGGATTTAGGCAGCCTCAGTTGCTTCTCTCTCTTCATGTAATCCCAGACAGACTATATATCTAATGAGTAGTTTTGACTTAAAAACCAATAAAATAAGGATAAAATTAAATTGTTCTCCAATGGAGACGCAATAAGGAGCTCTACCTATTTGAGAACTTTAAGAAAAGCAATTTAGGTAAAGCTCCTTCATGAAGCTGCCAAGATTGTGTACAGTTTCATTAGTAATACTGTTAAGAATTTAAAAGACAAAATACTTAAATAGTTTAATTTAACACTTTTCTTGCTCCCTGCATAATTTCCTATGTGATATTTCATAGGACCCTACCGTAAAACCCTGCAAAAACATGTGTGTCCTTTTGACCCGTAGTGTAACTCATGAAAAGAGAGCAGGCTCCATGGACACGTCACATTCACTTCCTCAAAAATAAGACTGCACAGCTCATTAGTCTGTAGAAGTCATCTACAATGGAAAATATCCTGGTTTTACCCAAACTGAAAAAACGAAACAGAAAAACAAATCTGAAAGACAATCTAGAGATTCTGTTAATGTCTCAATAAGTATCACTGAATGGGGCGCCATGGAATTCAAGGAGCCTGCATTTTTCTAGAAATGTAACCTATTACAGTTTCTAATGACTGTTCCAGTCATACCTGTAATTTAATAGTCTGATGTTTTGGCCATGGTGTGATTTTAAATAACATGGCGAGGTCATCTTGCATCCCAAGCAGCATGACTAGATACGTCTTAAATTTCTCATTTTATACTTCATATTTGCACAATAAAATCCATCCACTCCACAATAAAAGGCTTCACTTCCTCTCCCTCAGTAGGCATTAAGCCAATTTAATGTCTGCACACAATTTAGAAAAAATATATTAAAAACAAAAGCTTCCTCTTTGTATCCCAGAAAAACAACAACATCCAAACCAGCTGTCCACGGGTTCGTTTACAAATCCCATAGAATTATGTAGTTTTGGGAACAGTGCTTACTTGTCCTGCTTTAATTAGTACCTGACAGGGGTTGCATTGCATTTCTCCTATTCATCTCCCTCTCGCTAATTTCCTGCTTCAATACTAATAGTGTATCTAGCCCGTCTCACTGGCTGCCACGTGTTCTCCTCTGCGTGTTCTGATGCTTCCTAAAATTATGCCTCAGGACCATTTAAATCCAATCACGCCGGCTGAATCATAATTCATTCTCCCAAAAGCCTTCACATAAGGACAAACAAACAGATCATCGTCTTGCTAAGCAAACAGCTCCTTGACACCATGGAGATTGAAGTGGAAACTTTGAAATGAGTGTTAAACAGACAGAACATTTCTCCATAAAGTTTCAGCCAACGTCTGGGTCTAATTGAAGAGCTAAAGCATGTTGGATCTCTGGAAGCCTTGAGCTCTGTTATTACCAGCTCGTCTTACAAGCAGCTTTCCAATGAACTGCTTTTACCCATGGACTCGTGCTTGCAGGGGGTCACGTGTGCTTTACTGAAGATGCCCTGTTTCTGATCCCCTCACTGTCCCTCCGATGACTCATTCAGGAAATGAGTTTAGTGTCTGATTCCAGCCGACTGATAGGGGCAAACAGGCCTGTTTATATTGGCTCTGGCTCTCCAGACGCCACATCTGGAAACGAACAACGAGAGATGGGGGATGGTCTCTTCCAAGCCCACACTTTTTGTAGATGTGAGAGAGAGACTGTTTGTTATGTCTGAAATATGGTTGATGAAGATTGAGCATCCAGTCACAATGGCTATTATTGGTTTTGTAAGAAGGTTTTTTTTTAAAAATTATTATTAATGGCCTCACTTTTTCCACACACATTTTGCCAGGAATGTTTTAACAAATGTCCTGGGGTCTCTAAGGGCATTTTTACACTTGGTCCGAATACTTGAGTCCAGACCCAGGACAGATTCTGGGCTGGTTTGGGGGAGGGGCTCATAATCACAGGCTTGAGTTCACATAGAAGAAATCCTTCTGCACTATAGATCGATTGCACAATTCCACACATCACTTCTGTTCACACAGAAGGCAATAGGTTCATCTGTTTGCATCAACTTTCCTGTGGTATCAACACTCAAGTGATGACAACAGCGCTTTTTGGATGCACGACATGTCATCACGCAGAAATACTGCAAACGAGGAGCCGATCTTGTTTTTAGTCATGCAGGCCGGCACGAGACATACATTGTTCCCTATGTCTCATTTCACCACAAAGGTGAGCTAATTACAGTGCTCCGGTCTTATGAACGTCTGGTTTTATATATCAATAACCATAGCAACCTCTCCCCAGCATCAGGAAGTAACGTGACAAACTGAACGATTTATGTTACTCTGCACGCAGCGCTGACTATGAATAGCTTCCACACTTAATGTGGACCACACCAGGGTTCAGCTGAAGCAAACCCAGACCATCGTTTTCAAGACGGCCAGAGATCGGTTTTCTGGACCATTCCTCGGCTCGAAAACAGTATTCACACTTCACCAATCATACTAAAGTGTCCCAAGTGGTTATAATTCTAAGCTGTGAAGCAGTCGTTGCTATTTCAAAATCCAACTGTAAGGATTTAATGATTGTCTGAAATTTTGAAGCAAACATGCCAATGTTTTTCAAATATTGCTTCCCAGGTCAGTTTGAATTATTACTGCAATGTATCGCACCTGGAACTTCTGGGACCACTCGTGTTCACCTCTCTACCAGGAAGAACTGACACATTTTCCCCCGGGTTACACTAAGAGTAATAGTGAAAAGCCAGCCTTGTCAGGACTTATCCTCCAACACTGGGTCTGTGAGATTTTCATCATTTTTTTTTCATCCCACTTCACTACTAATTTGACTAACGTAATATGGATTATTTCATATTCTAGCCTTGAGAAATATCTCTACTGCAGCTGAGAACAAACTGTAGATAGATTTTTCAGAACTTTCTGATTCATACGTGAAATATGTTAGGATTACATGAATAAAGCTGAGAAATGAGACAGGCTGCATTTGATCAGTTTGTCTAATATGCAGGACATTATGAAATATTAACAAGTTGTCAGGGTATGAAATGTTTCCAATTTAAATGGTTGACCCTTATATTCAGGATAGAACAGCTGTGTGATATGAAAGATGCAGGATAGTATAATGCAGTAATGCGTTCGTGGGCTGGATTAGGAAGGAGAGTCAAATTCATTTTACAACCAACTCAACCAATCCAGGTAAATGAGAGCTTGAAACCAATAATATAGCTGTAACTTCACCTCTCTGCTGGAGAGCGTTCACCTCATGTTTATTGTGATGGGCGAATAATTTTGGATATGTGCTAAATACAGCACATTTTAGTTGTTTAGCACATTCAGTTAGCTGCGTATTAGTTTTCATTAAAAAAAAAACACAATGTCTCCATATGTTGTTGCTGTTATTTAATCTATTTATTTCATTATACTTAATGAAGTAGAACCAGTTATTCTTGAGTTGAATGTACATCCCAGAAAAGTGCATGGTCCATGTCACACATTATGCAAATAAAAAGTATATTTAAGCACAGGTTTTTCTTATACTGAGACTGCTCAAAACTGCTCAGAAAAACAGAGCAGCTGTGATACACTCAAATGGACATGTGATGTGATGCGATATGACATACATGAAGACTGCCGTTAAAACTGTGTACAAACATAGCATGCCCTCACTCCTGCTAGGGCCTGCTGGGAAACGCCATGACCCACATACTGCCTTCAAACCGTATCAGTTCTAAGCAATCACTGTCTGTTCACATAGTGACAATGATGCACAACATTTGGAGATCTCTGTCTTGACTTATTTGTAGATATTTGAGAACACCATTTTCTATTGCATGTTGGTCGTCTTGGCAATAGGTCATGAACCAGGTATAATGACTCAGTTGGGGGAAAACCTGGGAATGTATAGAAGAGGCTACCGTATTAAATAGTAAGTAATACAAAAGGTGAAAGGGAAGATTGAGGTCATTTCTGACTTCATTTCAAACTGTGTCATTTCTATATATATATATATATATATACACATATGGGAGATTCACTAGCAGGGGCTTCTACATTTAATCCATTCCAGGAAAAGGATTGCAGCAGCTAGTAATCCTAAACTCTCATATCCTACGCACACACATACATGCAGTGCAATTAAACCGCCTCTCAGGAAGTGCAAACATCATATATACACAGCTGGGCTAAGGTCTCCATCCTTAACCTACTTTCCAGCATTCCTACAGTACATACAACATGATTGTTGTATCAGGTCAAATTGTAACACACACATACACATACCAAAGTACACATACATACATACATACACATCTGGCTGTTCATCCTGCCAAATATGGAGTGTACACTTGAATAGAATAGGATACAGATGCACGCTACTGTAAATGTTGTATCACACACAGGTGAATGCTTGCTTGTGCAATACAATATACATGTGTCTGTGGAACTTTGCATATCTTAGAATGAATTTTGATTGATGGTGTGTTATAAAGGTGCATTATATACAGAAAGTCCATGTGAATACGTAAAGGGCGAGCATGCTGGCATTTCTAATAGCAAATGTAAAGTATACACAGTAGAAGGATACTATTGACTCACTGGCCACTGAATAGTGTTAATGAATAACAAAGTAGTTTTATTTGTTCGTGATTTGACTAAGAATGTGTGAGCTTCTGTAGACTTAACATCACTGTATGTATGTAAACTTATATGTGTACACATTTAATTCAATCCCTTTCAAAGATCGTAAGGTTGTGTTGGGCTTCTGAGTGACACAACAGAAAAGCGTTCACCCTATCATCAGGGGATCACAAATTCGAATTCTGACAATGCCGTAGTCATCTGTGGCTGAACTGATCCAAGAGCAAAATTGATCATGCTCTCTGGGTGGGAAGGGTGATATTACTCTCTCCCCGGTCAGTCAGAGCGACACTAATCTATCACGGCTGTTTTTGAGCTCATGTATATGGAAAACGGCAGATAGCACTTTCCTCCGAGTGTGTTACGCTGCCCTGTGAAGTTGTACGAGCAGCAGTCTGAAAAGATGCGGTTGGCTGGCTTCACGTGTCTCGGGTGAAGCCTGTGCTAGTCTTCTCCCTCCCTGGTTGGTAGCTGTTGTGTGATAGGTGAAAAGGAGAGAATTACCTAGTGGTGGGAATTGGCAATGACTAAAAAGATATTTTTCCAGGGTCCAGGATCAATCCGGCATCTTTAACATGTTCTCCCTGTGTCCATTTGAGTTTTCCTTGTTCAAAGGCTTTTCTCAAGGAAAGATGGTAGGTGGACTACTCTAAATTGTCCCTTGGTGTGAAACAGTGTGTATGTTTTGCTCTACATTTGAGTGGGGTCCCATCCAGGGTGTACTCCTGCCCTGTGTGCTGTTTTCCCAGGATAGACGCCGGATCCATTGCGAGCCAGACCAGGATAAAGTGCTTACTGAAGAGGAATGAAAGAGTGAATGTTGCAACCATTGTTTTGTTTTTCTTGGCTTTTGACTTAATGTGTTCAATATGGAAATCTTAGGGTCATGTGATCTGATCACATAGCTTCTCTATACTGTGTTTCTCGTGATTTTGTATCTGACTCAACTCAGGTAAGAACATGATCATTAGCTTACAAGAGTGTTATAACAGGAAAGACACTGAACTGTGCAACACAGGGCATCCCCCAGGAACTGACCAAGAACAACTACTATACAAAATGTTCAGTCATGCACACCTGACAACTCCCATGTCTTCCTGAGGATCATTTTTCAATTGTGTAGTAAATGATTGAGCATGGATTGAGAACCTTCAACTCACAGGTTAAATCTACCTATGTAAAGATTTGCAGTGCTTTTAAAAGGGTTTGCAAATACTCCTTAAAACTCTTTAGCAGCCATTTTAAGGCTGTATTTAGATAAAAAAAAAGGAACACATACACACGTAGTTCTTCTTATTCTAAATTTAGACACCAATGTGTTAAAAACCCTTACGCCTGTTAAGTCAGATTGAATACAACAAGAGGTTCTACAAGTGCGCGATACAAAAATCAGCCCTCTTTGATGCAGAATAGTTAAGAACTCAGTGTATCAAACAGACCTCCTCACCACACAATGTGAGACTTTCTCATGTGAACACGAAGGGATGTGGAAACATGTCTAAAACTGACAAAATACAGCACAATGCAGCACAAAACCTGTTCAGTCCCTCCAAGATTTTGCGATCGGAGAAGATAACACAAAATCAAGCGCACTCTGCCAAAGCCCTCTTCAATTCACGTGCGTTGAACATAAGTACAGCCATATGGATGTAAGAAATTTGGTAAGAAACTTTGGTTTTCACGTATCCTTCGGTTATCCGTTCTGAGTTAATGCATTGTTTGCATTGTGTGAAGACGATGCATAGTTTGCATTCTGTAAAACGGATGCATTATTTGCATAAGCTGATGCATTGGTGGCATCCTGTTAATATGATGCACTGTTCGCATTCTGTAAAGTTAATGCATTGTTGGCATGCTGTAAAATTGATGGATAGCTTGTGTTCTTTTAAATAGCAAAAGAGTACAGATTAACAGATTAAAACTACATAAAACAAACAATGGGCACTTGAAAACTATGTTTTTACATTTTATGTTAATGAATTTCACTGATATGTGTCTTCACTGGTAGTATTTTAAAAGAAGCAAAAAAGTTGTTGCAAAATCAAGTATTTTTGGCCACAGCACTCACAAAAAACTCAGTGAAATCCTGTAAGCCAGAAAGCCCCGGTCAGCTTACATTTAAATACTTCATCTAGCCTGATTCGCAATAGACTTTTCTTTGCTTTTTTTGTCAAAGATAGACTATGATCAGGGGCGATCATTCAGGAATTCAAGCACTTGATTATTTCCATATTCTGTATAATTACATATAATTAGCACATAGTTTAACCTAGTTAATGCATCTAGGCAAACACAACACAATACTGGGAAGCATATTGGTGCTTTCATTTGCCTGGTGGGCTAGCTAAAGAATTTAAGATTTGTCCACTACTGCATAGTATGTACCATCCCTAGAAGAACTCCATGCATAAGAGTGAACAGAAGGCAACACGATCTACCCAGGGATACACCTTTTTTCCTGTATCTTCAACAAGTCGAGCAATTTGGGATTGTGTTATGTAATTGTCCTGGCCCTGAATCTCCCCACCTACACCAACCCACTCTTTCCTCTTTCAGGAAAGCCACTTCAGGAAGAAAAAATCCTCCAGTTCTAGGGATGAAAATATTGCAGATGCAGAGAAGGAGGGAGAAAGTGGGGTTTCTTTTTTTTCTCTGGAATTTATTCCCCTCAACGGCTTAGTACTCCCCAGACTGGCGTATAGCATGACTTCCTTTTGCGTGGGCCTGATGAATAGCCTCCAGCCTGCCTCGCGCCTTCTTAAATTCCCCCAATACTGACGTATTGTTTGCCTAAACGTGTTTCCAATTTAGCCGTTCTCAAGCATTTAACCCTGAACTACACACGAGCATCTGGCGTTTCTGTCTCAACAATCTGTGAACAGAGGTCCTTCTGTAAGGAAGGCACTTTAAAGGACAAAAATAGCATTTTAACACTGATTATTAGAATGTCCAGGAACAAAGGGCAAATTTATGGAGCAAGTTCGTATTCTGTGTTTTAGCTTAACAGTGTCTAAATTGAGTGTTTCAGAAATGCACTGATACACAAGGGGCCATTTATGAAGACAAGCAGACTCAACAATAACATGTGTTTTGAAATCAGCAGCACAAAGCAAAATCTTTGTGCCTAATGTTGTGCTCTACAAATATTGCCTTCATACATTTTGTTAGCACAAATGGGCAATGCCTGCTGACGGTCATCTTACTGCACACTCACTGAAAGGTAATCACCCCAAAAACAAATATTCCAGGGCTCCCGAGGGGGCAACAGAAAAGAGTTCGCCCTATCATCTGGAGATCATGAGTTCGAATCCTGATGGTGCCGCGGCCAACCGTGGCCGGGAGTCCGAGAGCAAAATTGGCCATGATCTCAGAGAGGTGGAGGCTTACTCCCTCTTCCCTATCAATCACAGTGACACTAGCCAATCATGGGCGTGTGAGCTCACGAATGTGGATAGATGCAGGTGGATGGCGCTTTCGTCCGAGTGTCCTGACTTTACACGTGAAGCAGTTCGAAAAGATGTGGTTGGCCGGCCTCATGTCCCTCGGAGGAAGCTCGTGAAAGCCTTCACCCTCCCTGGTTGGTAGCTGTTGTGTGATAGGAGAGAGATGCCTGATGGGTGGGAACTGGCCATAACTAAATTAGGGACAAAACTGGGGGGAAAAAATCAAAACAAAATAAAATATCCCCAGTAGCCCTTCATGAAAGTGTTTGGTTAATTCAGATCATAAAACAAGTGTACACAAATTCATCTTATTCATCGATTTCATCTTAGTATATCTGTAAATACTAAGTTTATCTGATTAAACTCATATCTGGTCAGAGTGAGTGTAAGGTTGAGTGTATTATTTTAACAATATGAAAAAAAGCAAGTCTGCATCAATATCAATACAATAAATAGCTGAATCCGACTCATTATTTGTGTACAAGTCGCCAATAGTTTCATGAATCAGACACAGATTTGTCCGTACACATCATTCTGTGCACTTACATCTGTACTCATTTCTATCCAACTAGATGAGTAATGACCAGTGTCATTCCTGTTGATGAAAAAAAAAAAAAGGTGTATCAGATAAATCACTGCTTAAAGACTTAAAGATGCTGATCTCTTTACCTCTTTTTGAATTATTAATTATACACAGAGAACCAGTCTCTTCACAATTTGTTTCTATTGATGCACCATCTCAGAGAACTTACTACAGCCGCTGCTATGAAATGGCTTTATTTGTTTGTCAGTTCTGTTTTTATTTTAGGTGGGAAATTATGTTTTTTTTAATTTTTTTTTATGTACAGGTATGTTGTGTAGAGAGACTAGTTGTTTCTGAAACCACTAATACTTTAATTCAGTTGACGTTTATTTGTACTTACACATAGACCATATGCTAGTTACAGTCCACAGCTAGTCAACACTTAGCTGTAGTTCTGGGCTTTTGTTTTAATAAATGTAATCTCAGTCTGGAAGGAACTGGAATTGGGCTGTAAACATCAGGAAACATCAGGAGTCTCTATTTCCATCCAGTGGTGTTGAGTCACATTTTTGAAATCATGTCTAGCCTAAGAGGCAATTACCTGGAAATTATGTTTACTAAACAACTGAGAAGACATCTTTACTATATTTTTCTCATTGACATGCATTTGACAGACACTTTTATCCAAAGTGAAGAATGTGATGTAAACCTGTACCTGAGCATTTGAAGGTTAAGGGCTTCGCTCAAAGGACTAAGTGGCTATCTGGAATTTACAACCTTCCAGTAACTAGGACAAACCCTTAACGAGTGATGTGATGGTAGATACCAACAGACAGTGACAATCAAGCGGTTTAAGTTTATAAGTCCTTGAAGGAGAATGCAAAAGTAATTGACTCAGCATTGCAGCGTTGCACAATAAGAGCACAGCCAAGCAGCAAATGAGTGAGGGAAAATTTTAAAAAAGTACAAACTGACACTCGCATCCCTAGGAGTGACGGAAAGAGTATTTTATGCTTTAAAACATTCCTTCAAGAAAGCACTTTTGGTACTCTCTGCCCTGCATGACGTCATAGACCACAGTCATGTTTTTCCCCTGGAAGTCCACCAACAAGTTTTTACATTAACGCTAGTGGTTTGCAACCATCCAAACAGGGGAGAACCACAGGAACATGCCTGAGGTTAACCGAACACAAGTTACCTCGCCCATATTGCAAATGCAGCATCATAACTTTGATCAACATCAACACTCAGCAGACAAGTTCTAGCTGGCTTGTAGTTCCACACACGAAATGACCACCATCTGTAGAACCGAATACACCTATAACTAAAAGAATCTGATAGAGTTGTGATATCTTTTTAATCTGACAGTGAGCTGGTATACATTAGACAAGCTCCCACAGTGGGTGACAACACTAATTACTGTTTCGCAGCAGGGGAGCGTCTCTTCCTCCACTGTGGGTCTAATCCAGTCTGCCTGCTACATCAGTCGCAGACAGCTAGAATTATACCCACACTGGCCTCCCAATACAGGTTCAATAACCCAGAGCCAAACTGTTCGCAAGGGTCTAAATGGGAAAGCCTAAAACTTTGGTTGAACCCCAGTCAATGGTATTGAGTGATCTGACCCACATGTGTCTGAGTCCAGGGGCTACACAATTATAGATCCAATAAATTATCAAAATTATCAAAATAACTGAAAGAAGAAATCGGGTAACTGTAAATTTGTTACAACCTGACTAAACAACTTCCCATGAATATTCACCGTGAGGGATTTGTCAGGTTCGACCACATGACCATACACACGTAGGCTCTGACATTTTCAGTCACTTAAACAAAAGAGCCTCTACAGGTTACAATGAGACCACTGTGCTTACTAGACTAGAACAAAAATACACAAACTCGTCCGGACAGCATGCCTGGGACCAAGAGGATTTGTGATACACATTCCATACAAGGCGTAGGAATTAGCGATGAGTGGATCAATAATAAATATCAATACTTTTTTTTTTCAAAAGAATAACAAAAAATACAATTGCGTGCTTAATAATTGTGTTCTTAAAACAGAGTGTGAAAAATAAAATGCTTCAGGATGTAATATTGATTTGCCGTATAAGAACTACCGCTCCTTACTCCATCTACACATACACACTCTCACACATGCATGCATTCAGAGATGGACAGGAAAACATATTGTAAGTGATATAGCTTATTTCTGCAATTAAAACAGAACCCAAACCCAAACTCTCTATTTATTTATTTCACATACACTCACTGACCAGTTTATTAGTAACACCTGTAACACCTCCTCATTCAGGCAATTATCTAACCGGCCAATCATGTGGCAGCAGGGCAATGCATAAAATCATGCAGATACAGGTCAAGAGTTTCAGTTAATGTTCACATCAAACATCAGAATGGGGGAAAAGTTTGATCTCTGTGACTTTAACCGTGGCATGGTTGTTGGTGCCAGATGGGCTGGTTTGAGTATTTCAGAAATTGCTGATCTCCTGGGATTTTCAGACAGAACAGTCTCGAGAGTTTACTCAGAGTAGTGAGGAAAAAAAGAAAAAAAAGAAAAAAAAAAACATCCATCAAACTGTAGCTCTGTGAGTGGAAATTCCTTGTTGATGAGAGAGGTCAAAGAACAATGAGCAGACTTGTTTGAGCTGACAGGAAGTCTACAATAACTCAAATAATCACTCTTTACAACTGTGGTGAGCAGACAAGCATATCAGAACGCATAACATGCCAAACCTTAGGGAGGATGGGCTCTACAACAGCATAAGACCACATCGGGATCCACTCCTGTCAGCCAAGAACAGAAATCTGAGGCTATAGTGGGCACAGGCTCACCCAAACTGTACAGTTTGGAAAAAGACCAGGTATTGGTCTTAGATATTGGTGTAGCTCTGATGTGTTCAGGTGTACAGGTGTTCCTAATAAAGTGGTCAGCGAGTGTACAATTCTTGATATCCATTTTTGCAAATTTTCACTGTCGATATACACTATTTAAAATTTTTCACGTAATCTTGGTATTACTTGGTATTAGATGGAGGAATCTCTAGACACTATTCAGTTCTATATGATTTCAAGCCATGGTGCCAATTTATTTCCATAGCCTACATTAGTATGACCACTTGCAGTTATTCAAACATAATATCATTTCCATGAATGGACTAGGCAAAATGTATCATATTTCTTTAGAATAATAGGCATAGTACTGTTGACATTTTTCCAATTATATATAAAACATTTATGCATAAGCCTATGTAAAACGACATTCTGATGTTTGAGGACATTCTGAGGAGAGAATAATTCCTGACTCACATTTGAATAGATTCACTACAGTACCTACCAACTTTGAGAGAATGTGAGAGAAATGTTTGACACGGTGATAGAGGACGGTGTTTAATGGTTACTTCTAGTAAATGTTGGATAAATCAGCCGCTTCTCAGTAAAAAATGTAGGTCATGATCTTCACCTGTACTACTAACTGTCTTAGAAACGAATGGCCAAGCCGGCATATAGGGGTGTTCAGTTTCTCTCTGTAGAAGAACACCTTAATGGTTTTATATAGAACCCTACATCGGGGGGGGGGGGGGGGGGGGGGGGGTGTTCCCTTTCTTAACAGTTTCCACCAAAGCTAGAACAGTTAACTCTCGAAATAACCACCGAGAGACTCATTTATGTAAGGGTGTATGTATACCAATGATACCAGTGAAGCCAATCACATTATGACCAGACTTGGATCAGAAGATTAAACATGGATTCGTTTCACAGTGCAGCTTCGATGTCCATCTGTCAAACTGATCTCAGGTCAGCTTTCCATCCCTGTGATACAGAAGCACCACTCCATCCAAACTTACCTAACACTGACTGCTTACCTGGCCTTGAGAAAGCATTACATGTGGAGCTGCAGAACCACAGTGCAGGAAAGATTCAGAACCACTGTCATAACCCAGTAATGTACACTTTTCATTCGAATCTAATCTAATCTGATCTGATCTAATAGCACATGGTTTATTCAATAAGAGCATTATATATGTGTGTGTAATCAGACGACTAGCAGAAAAGAAAAATGGAAATCATACCTTGATTATCATCATCCATGCTTGCTGCTAAATGAGACGATGCTGCACCAAAAAACGGATAAATAAAACGCTCCGAGCCAGATGGCTGTTGCAATGTCGGTTTTTACGTTGAAGGCTGCATTTACAGGCGGCTCGCATCACCCGCACACACACACACACACACACACACACACACACACACAGCTTGGACCCGGACCAAAAATTAGTGTTCACAGTCTTATCCCTGCTCGGTGTGAATGGATGAAAAAACGCTTCGTCCACTTTTTTCACTGGTGCTGGTTAAATTCATCCGGCGAAGTGATGCAGCCTCTCCGTCCAGCCCACCGACACTGACTCCGTCTCCGTCTCCGACATCTGGTTTTCACGGTTTGGCTGAAAGCGCTTATTTCACACCGGTTTTTAGGCAAATCTCGCCTCCTGTGCGACGACTTGCTAGTGGTGCACACTCAGAATCAGTCCGGCGAATCAGAATCGGAGGACTGTGTGCGCGTGTGAGCTTCTAACCAATCGCAGTGTGAAAGGTGGGCTTTGTAGGAATACGGGTGAGGAAAATGAATTGCTACATTACAGCTGCCCTCGAGACGTCATCACACTCTGTCCCGCCCTTTTGGCCGCTACAAACCGGCGCTCAACCACGTGACTCATCGTGTCGTAGGCCTACATTAGTGCTATGTGGATATCGGTCGTTTAATTATTATGACAGTGCGAGGTGGAGTTAGCAAACCTTGAGCCATTTACCCCGAATAAACTCTTATGAAAGAGAAATGGATCCAAACTAATTTACAAGTTCATTACTGGAAATCAAAACTGAAGTTTCGTGGCTTTTGGTATGAATATGTTCGCCTTAAGGTTATCTATAAGCTAGTGTGCTCCAAAACAATGACAGAATTCGCATTTAGAAGATATGTGCATTGAAAATTTACAGTCTCTCTACCACCACCAGTACGGATCAACAATTTCCATGACATCATTCTGCACTTCAGCTTCTCGTCAGATTTTCTGTCCAATCAAATGCTCTCTAGAATCTGAAGTGTCCCGCCCCCAACATTATGAACATCACCTTGCTGAAGTTGCCGCTGAAGTCGCAAATCATGTCAGCAAGCATGGGTCATAAATGTGTTTTCATCTGTACGAACATATGCAATTTTTTCAGTTTTCCAACTGTAAGTTGGTTAAGAATGAAATGGCTTGAATTCATTCACTTTGAAGGAGGTACTTGTGCCAGCTCACGGCTTTGTGACAGGCATTTTCCATTTTCCATGTCAAGTATGGCTTAGCCCGGGCTTTGAGGTAAGCTAAATGCTACTGGGCTGTGTCCAAAATCGCACACTGTGACAGTACCTACTGCACTCTATTCAGTACCTACTGCTCGGCTGTTGATACAGTATGTACTGATCGGTATAAGTGGTAAGCATGAATACAATCTGGACGTACTACTCGGCGCGGATTCTGACAGTTCTTCCGCACCAGTCCCATTGCATTATGAGATAGTGTAGTATCCACAGTGTCCAGAGGTTCCATACTGCAGAATGGAGGTGGAAGCAGTGGGTCATCTGGGTATTTCTCACCTACTGTTTTATGAATACTGAGAATTCGGACATACTACTCCTTTGGCGTACTGCCACTGTAGATATTCGGACGCAGCCGTGGCTATTTAAAAAGGAGGAAGAGCCACTCAATATGTCCCACCCTGACATCCGGTTTCAGTGGAAATTATGTCAAAACAACAAATAACGCTGCTCGTTTCAAGGCACGTCATGGGGACATTAAATCGTAATTTACTTCTTTTATCAACCATGTGGTACCATTAAAGTTCAACTTTAAACTCGCCACCACTCCTCAGAGGACTAGGCAGTGTGAAAAGGGCCCACTGAGGCTATGTTTGGATTAGTTCTAAGTGATGAGCCAGCCCCACATAGAGATTTATGTTTATGTTTACATTTATGTTATGCTGACATAAACATAAACTGAAAAAAATATATAAATTGAACATACAGGAGAAAGAAAAAAAACAAAGAAAGAGTGTTAAAAAGTAGGAAAAGTAAACATAGTAAACATGCCAGTTGAGGAAAGGTGTCAGAAGCGTCAATACACTGTCAAAATCCTATCCAGATGGTCAGTGGTACTGAAGCAACACCCAGGTGGCCTGGCGAGAATCTACCAAGTAGGGAAGTACAAAGTGTGGAACGTCCAGTACACACTCTACCATCGAGTCATGTGGCTCCTGAAAAAGTACAAAATCCCAGCAACAACAGCAAGCAGGGTGGATGAAAAAGTGAAAACTCTTAGATCTGAAAGTGACTACTGAGATGCCTCTCAAAATAGGCCTCCTTGAGAGGAACACACTTCAACGTCCATTACAACTCATCAGCCTAGGGTACATGCAAAAAAATAAATAAATAAATAAGGGATGACTGGTCCTGGAACTGAGAGGGTCCACTGATCCAGTAGTTAGCTGAGTTGGTGCCCAGGTGAGCACCAGCCATAAGTGGAAGGCCCAAGAGGAAGTGGACCGAGCAATTGGCAGGCTTTATCACCAGTAAGTCATCAACAGGGTCCACAGAGAACTCACCAGGCTGGGTTGGGGAGAAGATCTGCAGCTCTGCTCCATAGCCAACAGAAAACAGAGGAAGGAGTTGGTCATGGCAGAGGTGGCAGCGGAGATGGGGGAGGAAGAGCAGAGGAAGATTAAAGCTGTGTCTCAAGGGCACCACACTTGTCCCCCCAACGTACCCCAGTGGTTCAACACAGAGGATAGTTGCATTCGCTGTAATGTATCTCTCCAACACATTGTTCCAGGCTGCAAGACCACTCTAAGGGTGATACAGGTGGTGACTCCACCAGGTCCTGAGGAAACTATCAGAAGTGTTGAGTTCAGCAAGCAGGAGGTGAACAGAGGGGCTTCACAGTCATCAGGAACCTAGTTCATCAATAAAGGTGGAGAGCTGAAAGCACCAAACCAAGAGCCCTGACATGACTCTTCAACCATGGAAAAGAGTAGGAGATGAAGGTTGATCTTTGCAGCCAACTCCACTTCCCCCAAAAGATCAACCTAACATCACTCCAGGCATGACATAGTGGTGAGGTCCAATTCAGCCAAAACAGTGTTCCTCATTGCGCTGACTTGGAGGAGGAAGTGGAAGCTACTTATGAGAGGAAGAGGGCTAAGTATTCAGAGCTGGCTGCTGAGTGCAGGGTGGCTGTTTGCAGGGATCCAATGGTGGTCAATTCATCTGCTCATCTTAGAAACATGGGGGTTTGGGGAGCCAAGCTGTAGAAAGTAGGAAGAGATCTAGCAGAAGAGGTGAAGAAGGCCAGCTTTTTGCTGTGCTCCCCTGGCTGATGACACTGCAGCTGGCTAATAGGGCACCAGTGGAGGTCATTCATGGCAAAGATGCCCAGCAGGTATCAACATCTACATCTGTACACTGCATGGAGAGATTGTTAGTGGATATGTTGAACAGTTTGAACAGTTATGAGAGTATAGGTGTTATGATTGTGTTGTTGCGCATGATCTGTGTGTACACTGTGTTGTCATACTCTTAAATGAGTGTGAGTTATACACGTTCTTTTTGTGACATTAAACTAAGCTATACAGTATATTCGACATATTATTCTACATATTTAAATAATTTGCCTAACACTTAACTTGTTTGATTATGTTCATAAAATAAATCTGCTCTGAGGGGTCCACAAAGTTATTTTTACAGTTAAAGCGGTCCTTGTGTGTAAAAAGTCTGAGATGCCTTGATCTAAACTACCTAATTCTTTAGACATGATTGTAAAAATCGTCAGGACTGCTGAAAACTCAGCTCGACTTGCACATAATCATTGCTCATATAAAATAAAACATAATTATATCTGCTTTGAATTAACAAATTGAAGCATTAATATTTTGTGATTTATAGTTATGTGCACACCTGCAGCATATGACACAAGGTATTACAATCAGCTAGGTGAAAGTGTGGGATTAGTGTTTGCCGAATGTAATTAAATCGCATTCCACTAAACACATTCACATCCACTAGAGTGAAGCAATTTCAGATATACGGTGCTGTGAAAAAGTATTTCCCGATTTCTTCTGGTTTTGTGTATATCTCATACTAAATTGTTTCAGGAATTAAAGCAAAATCTAGCATAAAACAAAGGTGACCTGAGTAAACACAAAATACAGTTTTTAAATGATAATGTCATTTACTGAAGCAAAAAAGTTATCCAATACCAACTGGGCCTGTGTGAAAATGTATTTGCCCCCTAACTGCATTCATAATGGCGTTCAGCTGGACTAGACGCAACCAGACCTGATTACTGCAAACCCTGTTCAATCAAATCAACACTTAAATAGAACTTTTTCAACAGCTTGAAAGTTTGAAGGTTAAAAGGTCTTACCCGGTAACACACTATGCCAAAGTTGAAAGAAATTCCAGAAATGCTGAGGAAGAAGGTGATTGAAATACATCAGTCTGGGAAGAGTTACAAAGCTATTTCAAAGGCTCTGGGACTCCAAAGGATCACAGTGAGAGACATTATCTCCAAATGGAAAAACTCGGCATGGTAGTGAGCCTTTCCAGAAGTGGTCGACCTTCCAAAATTCCTTCAAGAGCACAGCAGCTACTCATCCAGCAAGTCACAAAAGAGCCAAGGACAACATCAAAGGAACTATAGGCCTCTCTTGCATCAATAAAGGTTACTATTCATGACTCCACTATTACTATTCAGAAAGACACTGGGCAAAAATGGCATCCATGGAAGAGTGGGGAGGTGAAAACCACTGCTAACCCAGAAGAACATTAAGGCTCGTCTGAATTTTGCTAAAACACACCTTGATGATCCTGAAACCTTTTAGGAGAATGATCTGTGGACTGATGAGTCGAAAGTGGAACTGTTTGGAAGATTGGTGTCCTGTTACATCTGGCATAAACCAAACACGGGATTCCACAAAAAGAACATGGTGGTGGTAGTATGATGGTGTAGGGATGCTTTGCTGCTTAAGGGCCTGGACAACTTGCAATAATTCAGTGTAACTGGTCTCTACCAGAAAATCTTAAATGAGAATGTCCGGTCGTCAGTCCGTAAGTTGAAACTCAAGCACAACTGGATTATGCAGCAAGACAATGATCCAAAGCATATGAGTAAGTTCACCTCCGAATGGCTAAAAAAAGCAAGATTAAAGTTTTGGAGTGGCCTAGTCAAAGTCCTGACTTGAACCAATTGAGATGCTGTGGCAGGACCTTAAACGGCCAGTTCATGCTTGAAAACCCTCCAGTGTGGCTGAACTAAAGCAGTTCTGCAAAGAAGAGTGGGCCAAAATTCCACCAAAGTGCTGTGAAAGACTGGTTGCCAGTTATTGGAAGCGTTTGGTTGCAGTTATTGCTGCTAAAGGCACAAACAGATTTTAAGTTTAAGTTTTTTTGCTTCAATAAAAAAAAAAAAACCTGCAATGTGTGTTTACTCAGGTTGCCTTTGTTTTATGTTGTATTTCGTTTGAAAATCTAAAACAAATTGGTATGAGAAATACACTAAAAAGTGAAGAAATCAGGCTTCACAGCATTGTAGTTGTTACAAAACAATGCTTTAGAACCTATTTATATATATTTTTTTTATCTATTTAGGTATGTGAAGTCTAGTATTCTTCTAGTATATAACACAAATACATACATTAATGCTCTGCAGCAATAAAGGTAAGGGCCCTTAATGATCATGGAACAATAAAAGAGGTTTGTGTGTGTGTATGTGTGTATGTGTGTGTGTGTGTGTGTGTGTGTGTGTGTGTGATCAGGGGCTTTACTGTAGCTAGCTTTCTAGGGGTTGGTTGTCAGTGTGATTTATCACATTTAGTAGTTAAATGGATATCACGAAGATTAGACTTGCCATTCATATAAACCAATGGTAAGATCTGGCTCAGTTTAAAAACTGCTTAATAAGCTGTTTATACAGCACCATTATTATTATTATTATAAATAATAGTCTGGGTCACTTGAGTGCACTAAACTTAACAGATAGTTCACACGTAGACTCCTCTGTCCTGGAACTGAACCACCAGAACTGACTCTTTAATCTGAAGTCTGAACCACTGACGCCAAATGAGCGTTTTTCCTGCTTGGAAATTTGAATATTGAGGTCACATATAATAGACGTGTGGAAAATAAGATAAAGAATTGGCACCAGGACTATATTCCTCTCATAATCATAAAGAGCAGAGGGTAATGGTAGTGAGTTGCATTAACACTATTGCCTGCAGATTCTTGCACACAAGGATTCAATTATGGCATTCCAGCTTTTCAGATGAAGGGATTGAATGGGGGGTTGGTTGCGGGTGAAAAGGGTGCCTAGGTCCCTTTCAGTTCAGGACAGAATTGGGTGATTTAAGGTAGCTTATCTTTGTTTCTGATTAGAAAATGTGCAATTACATCATTTCAGATCAGATTTAGTGTGGAATCAGCCCAGCTGATGGTTCTAAATGTTGATCAACTTGACCATGAGGAATCTTTTTTACTTTTGTTTTTTATGGTAAATGAATTCAGGTACAAAGAACAGAGAGATATAGGTTTGTTTGTTTTGTTTTTTGCAAAGTAACAGTTTGCCAGATTCCAGTGAGATATGGAGACATAACCCTGTTATGGGAATAGTAATGCTGGATTTCTTGTGGATGTTTAATTGTTTATCACAAAACCAAAGAAGGTCCTGAACCAAGCCTGAAGACTGAATCAAAAGTTCCAAAGCTTTCCAATTCCTATTTTCTGCCAGATCATGTCAGAAAAATGTCTGAAAGAAACCTGGATGTTCTTTCCTCGATTAAGCAAATATGTCCATTGGCAGAGTGGGAGTTATAAAGCGAGAGGGAGAGTTTGGGAATTCGGGGGGTGGCTCCAGTTTGGGGGAGTATTTCCTGCTCAGAAAGCAGATGTCTGGCCCACTCCATGAAACTCTCTGTTTTCTTAGTTTTCCTTCACCCCCCACCCCACACACACACACACACATTCCTTGGGTGTGGATGCTTTCAACAAAAATGGCAAGGTCATCTAAAGAAAAAGTCAGCACAAGTATATCATTGCTTTTAATATGTCCAAAATTATATTTCTGTTGTATCTGTGTCTTTCAGTAATGGGCTTCGGAAAAGGGATCTTCACTTCTGGAAGGGGTTCTAATCTGATAGGGAAAACACTGTACTAAGGCTCTGCAAAGAACCTTTAAGGGCGAACCTCAATTTAGGGTTCTAGATTAAACCTTTTTCTAAGGGTGCACTAGTTGCTTTGAATGAAATCTGCACTATATTACTCTCATTTCTCTCTCTGTCTTACCTAAACTAATTTATTTGCTAAGAAAATGCAAATGGATTGTGGTAATCGTCTAAATGGAAAAACAACACAATGTTAACCTTTTATGCTCCTTTCCAGATCCTAAGGCTTATTATCCAGTTCAGGGGAAACAATGCAAAATTATCAAGCTAATATTACATTATTAAAGTGAGGAATAGACATGTAGAAGCATCCACGGTTCCTTAGAATTTAGGCCCCTTGGATAAAGCCCTCACATAATGGTAGAACTGCCATTAGCCTTGCTCAGACAGAACAAATCACTAGCAAGAGGTCACGCACAATAGCTACCATTATTCCTAACGACAAAAGGCTAAATAGCAAAGTCTAATATTGTACAATACAGTGCTATACAACTCAATACCCTCCACAATGCACCTCATCCTTTGCTGCCATCACCAAATTGTCAAATTGTATACTTGCGTGAAATGTATAGCATGGCTCTGCCAGAATGCACTTAGCAGCATGCCGAGGGCTGGCACCTCCGGGGCAGCATGTGTCCGTCTGATAATAGAGTCAGACAGAGAAGATGGACACATGCTGACCGACATCTAGCAGCCTGAATGAGCAACTGGAGCATCCCTGTACGGTGCATATGCTCCAGTCGCCCCAGTCAGATGACCCCCCTTTCCCCTCCCCAAGGCCAAAAGCTCCAGATTCAACCAGGTCAAATATAGTACACCCTCATTTGACATGAGACACACTGCATGTTGTGGTGAAAAGAATTTGTTCAGTTTATACATTTGAAAAGCAAACAAAAAAACAAACAAACAAGGTAGACGTGTATGCCTCTTAACAAGTCGGCAAAGCTGTGCTTGCCGTTTACAGCCACCTTTCATTTCTGTTAATCTTCTAAAGCGAGAGAGAGAGAGAGAGGGGGGGGGGGGGGACTGCATCCAGACACTCAGACAGACAGACACATTTACATAGGGAGACAGACTTTCATTCCCAAAAGGAAAATTCCATGTTCCTGTCAAAAACAGCACGGTTCGAGAATGAAGTGCAGTGAGAAGTCAATTGGAATAATAATAATTCTACCTAGTAAATACAAAACTCTTGCTTTCTCATTAATCTGAGTATATAAAACCAACATATAGCTCTCTAGGCTTGGGGAAGAGAGAGGAAAATGTGGTATCCTGTGGTGGAGGGTTGGAGCTGGCGGAAAGGGGCAAGGCAGGGCCAGAGGAAGCACAGTGCATCCGGCATCCTCTGTGTCCATGCCTATCACTTACCTCCCCAACATGTTCTTTGCATTAGCAGACTGAATGGACAGAGCAGTCGCTTCTGTTTCAAAACAAAGCGGTTGAGCAGACCAGTCTCTTTTTTTCTGGAGCCAAAACAGTTCCTATAGTTCTGCTATAGACGTTAGTTTACTGGTGCATTTATTGCAATTTTGGAAAGCAGTATATACCATCCATCCATCCATCCATTTTCTGTACCATTTTCTGTACCATGCAGGCGTACAGTTGGTATGCGTGAATGGATTTTATCCAAATATGGAAGTACAGTGTTTAGTTGGGTGTTTTACAAATGAACAGTGTCATAATCAGAGCTGTGGTGTTGCTTCTCCTGTGATAAAAGCAGTAAGTGATTTCTGAGCTGTAGTCAATTACTGCCTTTATCACAGGAGAAACAACACCACAGCTCTGATTATGACACTGTTCATTTGTAAAACACCCAACTAAACACTGTACTTCCATATTTGGATAAAATCTATTCACGCATACCAACTGTACACCTGTACCAACATGATAGATCAGGCTGGTTCTTCAAATCTGGCCCTCAAGGTCCACTGTCCTGCAAAGTTTAGTTCCAATCTCAAAGTCACAAATTGTTTTTTACAGCAGAATGCTACTATAGAGGACTTATTTCTGGGAAAATTTCAGGTTTGTATCTGGTCCCCCATAAAAAAAAACAGAAGTCTCAAACCTGAAATATTCTGCATGTAGACCCGAACCCTTCCCATTATAAACTGACCCTAAAAGTGGAACTGTGAGCAATCTTGAGCATTACATTTGGACTTAAGTTCTACGTCTATGGAACATGAATGTGCAAAATGTTTATATACTGTATGTACATGTACCGCGTGATGTGCTCTAGAGATCAGTTTTTGTTCCGAGGAACTAGGACCATCCTGAGCCGAGATATTGACGTTTCCGTAAACAGCTGAATAACCAAAATTTGTTGTGTGTCATGACACAAAGATGGCCGTCGTAGTTAAACCAAGCAAAAATAAATAAATAAATAACTGGTGGCTTTGTGATGTTGATAGATAGAGGTAATCAATAATTCATAAAAATTAGGAAAATTAAAAATGGTCGAGCAACCTGCATTGGACCATTTGAGATGGAATGACCTGTGTATGAAGATAGACTTTTGCTTATAAATGCCAAGCTGAACAGTATCTGAAATTCATGACGCAGATGCATGTAGTGGAATGAACTCGGGTTACATTCGGCTTTACTAATTCTCCACATTACGTACGGATGATCGATGATGTTAAAGATAATGACAAATCGGCATCAGGATCCCTGGTTTAATCCTGAGCTCAGGTTACTGTCCGTTTAGGTTTCTTCCATGTTCTCTGGTTTCCTCCCACTTATTAAAAACATGCAGGTAGGTGGACTGGCTACTCTAAATTGACCCTAACTGCGAATGTGTGTGAATGTGTGTGTGCATGTTGTCCTGCGATGGACTGGCATCCTGTTCAGGGTGTATTCCCGTCTTTCATCCAGTGTTCCTGGGATAGGCTCCGGATCCAGCATGACCCTGACCAGGATAACGCTGTTATTGAAAAACGAATGAATCTAAAGGATCATTTGATTGTAACACCATGCGTCACATGCTGGATGTGTGCAAGTACTAAAATAACTTAAATACACACAAGATCGATGATTATTTGAAGCTAATATATTTATTCTGACAGTTAATTTTACATTAAATGTAAGCTTTTCTTTTGTGTGACTTCCCTTTTCATAAACACATCAACTGTCACACATCTACACTCACAGCAGACACCATACGCTTACACACTCAAGTAGGACCTTGTGCACAGGATGCACCTGATATAAACCACTGAACACGCATAAACTCACCACTACACACTTGTATGAGCACGGTCAGTATATGAATATGCTGAGTATAGCAACTCCACAGCAATATTACCTCTAATAAACATAAACTGTCTTCTGCACACCACAGGATGTTGTTCTGTTTCCAACCATTTTCTGTTGTTAACCATTTTAAAGCACTTTCATTAGCAAAAGCTCATAATCTAAGTGCAGGAGATTAAATATGTGTAGCTTTAATGCAGAGAGGGTTGATGCACAATGGTTTAGGTAGTTGCCTTGGAAACACATTATTGAACCATGCCATTAGATATATTCTTTATCACGTCATTGGATGGAGCACGGGGAGAGAAAATAAAAAAGAAAGATCCACAGGGGTGAACTGTACACTTTCATATTTTCTTTCAATACTTACTTACTGGTCAGTCATTTCAAAATGTACAAAAGTAACACACACTCTTGGTTCAGACAAAATATTTCCTAAATCTTTCCTAAGGTTATAGCTATGTTTGTTGGTTGCTGTTGTGTGCTGTTATCAATGAAGTCCTCATGCTGATTGTTATGTTTAAGATTTACAGCAAAGCCTTTAAACTAGCAACATCAAGACATTTTAATGATCAAATAAGTTAACTACTGCCTTGATTACTGCCATTTTACAATTTTGAAAAGAAAGCATTTCTCTCTAAAGCAATGCTAAATTTAAACTGTGCATCTGTCAATCTGAAACATCTATCCCTGTATGGAAAGCAGTGTGACTCTGAATCTCTGAATGTTCTTTGCTGTGTAGTTCCTCATATAGTGTGCGTGTACTGCCCCTCTAAGGTCAAAAACTAGAACAGTTTCACTACACACCATTAGTTGCTTATGGTTATGGATAGGTCATACAAAATAGGCTGGATTTATGGACTCAAATTAAGCCTCATACTTGGACTTCTTCCCCATTTTTTCCCCACTGAACCCTGAACTAGATCACTGCTTAAAACGTCTGTAAGAATATCCACTACATTTCTAACTGCACATTATATAAGGAATAAAACATGACAGGGCATTTTGTTATAGGAAAATAATCAATGACATGGTGGTGTGATGAGTTCCAAAGTGCTAACAGCATGTCCCAAAGTGTTTTATTTCTTTTATTCCACAGTAATAGACAATGATGAATTTTTTTTTATTTCATGTACTTTTTTAAATCATCCATTTGATTTTTATGTAACGTTGTGGAACGAAACAAATTAGTCCCTTTTATCATAACAGCTAGAAACTGTTGTTCCCTCACCAGACACTATTTTTTCTTCTAAGTTAATAAGACATAAAAAAATGCAGCTTGGACTGTTACTATTTTTACAGCGTAGCACAAAACCTTCTGTCAAGAAAACATTCCTGTGTCAGAAAACTTTAAGTCGCAGCTCCATCTCTGACTGTTACAGAGCTAACACTGGAGACTCCTTCCAAAAATGTTAACATAGAGGGAGGATTCTATGAGAATCTCCTCAAAGAAAACTTCACCATGTGGATCCGTACTACTTCCTGTGAAGGAGTTACTACAGAAACAAACGCACCAATACAAACTTGTGATTTGAATTATAGCTGGCATTACGGTCAGAGCTGCTGTTATAGAAAATTTATCAACACCACCGCCAAAACTAAAGAAAACATCTGGCCAATCAGAATTAAGTATTCAACAGCACTGTGGTTTCACTTATTTAAAATAAAAAACAAAACAAAACAAAAAAAATCAAGGCAAACAAAAAAGGCTTGTTCTTCATTCTTTTAATGTTTCCAATTCCTTACATTACTTATGCTTGCTGTTCAAAGTAATTGCACATTTAAAATAATGCACTGACAAAAGACAAACGAGGAAATCCATATCGTATTTAAGTTTAAAGACATTTTAAAGTACCATTTTCTGTTGTCTAAAAACAGCTAAATTGACTTGCAGGCAGGAGGCAAGACTGCAATTTACAGAAAATAAAAACAATAATAATAAGTGGAGCCCATCAGACAAAATGATGGGATTATTGTTCTGTGGCATTCTTTAAAAATATTATAAATGAAAAAAAAAAAAGTTAATAAAACATTTTTCATGTAATAAACATGAACTGGTCACAAACAGTCATCTCATCAACATGAGGTAAAATGGTAGAATATGGACTGTGATGATAAAGTTTTTATCATGCCACCCCGCATCCACAATTAAAACTTATCCCCTTGCATGCTTGTGTACCAAAATCCAAACTAGACTCGTTGTTTTAAAATGTGCCAATATCATTTGGTAATTATGTAAGTGTGTTTCTCAAAGTAAATTATAGGCTACTGCAGGAAATAGGCCGTAACATTTTGCTTAACAAATCCCCAAAAAAAAAACTGCCATTAGTGCTGGAAAAAACAACAACAACAACAACCACCTCCGTTATAAACTAAGTTGTAAACCAGAACACAGTCTGTAATCAGCACATTAGGCATGCAGCGAAAGTGCGAGATCAGTCAAGTGCTACATAACCAAATTAAAAAAAAAAAAAAAACTCCCCTGACCTTTTACAAACTGAGCATGAGAGAGTGTGTGTGCATACTGCACACTGAAAAAGCCTCTATAATTAAGAGGCAAACTCATCTCAGATCCGTAGTGGACCAATTAAAAAAAAGGCAATATACATTTCCCCAAACCAAAATTGGTCACTTTTGTGATTGTTACAAGTGAGCCAAGGTTGTAACATCTCCCTGAAATTTCCAACAATTACCTTATCGCACAGAACACACCCCAAATACTTCCATTACAAGGCCATGGCAGTCAGCAGCAGGCCGCTGTGCAAGATACCCAGCTGTAAAATCCCACAAGGTTCCCATTTCTTCTGGAGCAACTATAGCCTTTTCGGTACACTATCCTGCAGTGAAAAGTGTGGGTAAGATTTCAGCTTCGCCTTTGTGTGTGTGTGTCCATAGTTCTTCCAGTATTGGGGTTCCTTTGGCCTCGGCTGACTTCTGAAGCGGCAGCAGCAGCAGCATGTGAACCTCCTGGTCCAGAGATTTTGACACTTCAGTTAACGGACGTTCGTGAATGGAACTTAATGTATCTCAATGTGGACCTGCACAAAACAAAAGTGATAAGGCACTGATATGCTATAGCACTTATGCGTTAAAATCAACTATGAAGTCTCCCTTAAAATCCCCATGAAATCAAAATGGAAGTTTTGTGGCTTTTAGTATGAATATGTTAGCCTTAAGGTTATCTATAAGCTAGTGTGTGCAAAAACAATGACGAAATTCACATTTGGAAGGTGCATGCATTCAAATTTAGTCTCTTTCTACCACTAATATGGATCAGCAATTTTGATGACATCATTCTGCACTTGAATGTCTCATCAGATTTTCTTTCCAATCAAATCCTCTCTAGAATCTGAAGTGTCCCGCCCCCAACAGTTGTAGGTTTCCAGGCTGTGAGGTGAGCTAAACTCTACTGGCTATTTAAAAAGGGGGAGGAGCCACTCGATATGTCCTGCCTTGACTTCCGGTTTCAATGGAAATTACGTCAACACATCGAATAATGCTACCCAAATAGCAAAGGTATTGTATGAGGTGCGTTGAAAGTCCCTGCTGCATATTCTCAGCTTCCTTATTTGTGTAGTTCAATTAAATTTTGTGATCCCAATCATATACAGTACTGTGCAAAAATTTTAGGCACCCTATTTGTTTTTTGTTTTTTTCTTGCTGCAAAAATAAACAGCAAGTCAAAGTCTCCAGAAGATCTGTGGCTGGTTCTGCAAGATGCTCAATAAAACTTACCAGCTCATTTCCTTGTAAAACTGCACAAACTGTACCTAAAAAAATGTGTCTAAAACTTTTGCACAGTACTGCACATATACAGTCAGGCAAAATAATGTGCCTTCAAGCATGTGGGGCAACATAGTGTAATGTTGCGATGTGTCAATGTTAATGTGCATTAAGAGAGATTACACTCATTTACAATATGAATGGCAGGGCTGCAACGAACATTTACAGTATGTATTCGTTTGACAGATTTTTAAATCAAAAGTGCTTTACATGTAAGGTACTAGTGATCAGTTGAAGGCTAGAAGTCTTTGCTTGAGGCAAAGTGGGATCTGAGGACCCCCCAGGGTTACTATTTATAGTTACTATTGAGCCCTTAAGCCAAATTTAAGTTTAAACCAAATATCAGAATTTAAAAACCACTAGGTCTAAGGGCTGAAATATCAACAATCTCCGCTATGCAGATGATACAACTTTACTGGCGGAAACGGAAGTTGGTCTGAAACACCTCATACTAAGAATCAAAAAGGAAAGCGAAATGATGGGCCTCCACCTCAGCATCAAAAAGACGAAGATCATGACAAGAGCTGGAAATGGAGCAGTCAAAATAACCATCGATAGTGAAGAGATCGAACGAGTCAAGGATTCCTGCTTCCTGGGATCCACAATCGACCAAACTGGAGATTGCGGCCCTGAAACCGAGCAACGGATTGCGTTAGGCCGTACTGCGATGCTGAGCATGCACCAAATCTGGAGGAGCAAAGACTCACAACCAAATGCAAACTGGTCCATGCTCTTGTGTTCCCCATATCAATGTATGGGTGTGAAAGCTGGACCCTGAAAAAAGCGGACCGAAGGAGGATTAACGCTTTCGAGCTATGGTGCTGGAGAAGACCTTTACAGATACCACGGAGAGCAAGGGTCACCAACAAAGAGGTTCTGGAGCGCATCAAGCCAGAAATGTAGCTTGAGGAAAAGATCACCAGACTCCGGCTCACTTACTTTGGTGACGTGGTGCGATCAGGTTCATTGGAGAAAGCAATGACGCTTGGAACGGTCGGTGGAACAAGAAGACGGGGTCGCCAAACAACGCTCTGGCTCGACACCATCAAAACAGACACTAGGACATAGGACGTCTAAAAGGGAAGGTCCAAGAGCGGAAAGCACGGCGAGAGACGGCCCATAGAATCGCCGAGAGTCGGACCCGACTGATCGGATAACATCGACATCAGGTCTAAGGTCAACTTGGATCCTAATGTGTTCTGTTGGGGAAAAGTTCAGGAATAGAAAGTGCTACAGCTCTAATAAAGTCAAAATATCATTGCCTCTCATTAAAGCAGTTACATGGCGGTGCCGTGCCGCCTCACAGCTCCAGGATCCCCGGTTCACTTCTGAATGCAGGTTTACGCTCCACTGCTTACGTGGCGCTTCACATTTTCTCCCCATGTCCGTTTGGGTTTCTTCGGGGTTCTCTGGTTTCCTCCGACTGTCTAAGAGAAGATGCTGGTAGGCGGATTGAATGTGCTAATTTGCCAGTAGCTGTGAATAAATGTGTGAATGTGTGTACATCCAGGGTGTATTTCTGCCTTACGCCTAGTGGTCCCGGGATAGGCTCCAGATCCACCGTGACCATGACCAGGATAAACCGGCTACTGAAGATGAACGAATGAACTGAATTTATTTTACAGTTAAGGGACTCATTGGCTACAAAAGGTTTGGCTTAAGGACCCAACTGTGGCTCTCTGGAAATCCAGGAATATTGCACATGATCATTAATACAGATTTGTAACCTAGATTGAAAACCGGTCCCATATGCATATGCCCCTTTGAGTTATTATATTCAACATATGACTGAAAGAAACAGAAATGATACTGCAGTGAAGCAGGATTTACACAGCCCTTAAACTGCTTCTTCTCTATTGTTTTACCTGTAAGCGCACGTTAAACATCATGGAGGCGATGAGGTAGAGGTACGGGAACCGGATGCGGAGACGCCACGCCAGATCAAAAAAGATCAACAAAGTCCTCGTTAATCCTTTAGAAAACACGCCGTAGGTCCGGCCAGCGGATCCCGAAAAGCGGAGCACCAAGTACGACAGTCCCGCCATAAGCCGCCGTTTAGCGCGCGCTGCTCCAGTGTCTGTCCACCTCCCTCACCGGCTCGGGGTCCTGAATTACGTGAGCATGTTTTCACACTCGTATTAAAACACTATCCGTATTTTTCGTGGACTCACACTCCACCCTCTGAGCTGCTCTAACCTGATCCGCTCGACCCGGAGCAAATATTGTGAGACGCACTTCCGGTTACCGTAAACGCTGGTTATGCGCGAAACCGCAATCCGGCAGCCTGTGGCGCTAAAGTGAGATCTGGTGGTATTGCAGTCGCGTGCGCTTGTGACGTACTGTTTACTACAGCGTTATCCACCTTATTAGGAACACCCGTGCACCTGCACATTCATGCAGTTATCTAATCAGCCAATCATGTGGCAGCAGCGCAATGCATAAAATCATGCAGATACAGGCCGAAGAGCTTCAGTTAACGTTCACATCAAACATCAGACCGAGGGGGAAGAAGTGTGATCTCTGTGACTTTAACCGTGGCATGGTTGTTGGTGCCAGATGGGCTGGTTTGAGTGTTTCAGAAACTGCTGATCTCCTGGGATTTTCACACAAGACAGTCTCTAGAGTTTACACAGACTGGTGCGAAAAACAAAAAACACTGAACGAGCGACAGTTGAATGAGTTGGTGGAAATGCTTTGTTGGTCAGATGAAGATGGCCACATTGGTTCGAGCTGCCGGGAAGGATATAGTAACTCAAATAATCACGCTTTACAACCGCGGTGAGCAGAAAAGCATCTCGGCACGCGAAAAACATCAAACCTTAAGGTTTATGGGCTACGACAGCAGAGGACCACATCAGGTTCCACTCCTGTTAATCAGTAACAAGACTCTGAGGCTATCGTGGGCACGGACTCAATCAAACTGGACAGTTGAAGATGAGGCGGGTTAAAAAAAATCACCTGGTCTTTTTCCAGTCTTCAGTTGTCCAGTCTGGGTGAGCCTGTGCACATGATAGCAGCACTCTATTAAGCTGTGCCTTCTTTGGGAACTATTTTTCGCTGACATAAATTCTTTGACCATATTATGTCTGAAATGTCAGTTACTCTGTATTAATTTCTTGTTTATAAAAAAAAAAAAGACATATCTCAATCACGATCTTGTTTACGTGTGATTACGCACGGCCTACAGCCGTGCTGATATTTACTACAACAGCACTCTTGCTTCTGTGACATGGCTTAACTATACCTCAGCGTTGATGAATTCTCAAATCTGACTGGTTCACATATTTTCTATAACAGCACCTCTGACCTCTTATCTCACAAATGTTCCAAAAGATGGACTGTAACTATAAAAGGTTAAAAAGTCATGATGTGTGATTTATTCATGAATTAAAACTCGCAAAAAATTTCAGTGGATTAAGGGAAATGAAACACTGCAGGGTCCACTATCCGTTGTGGATTATTTTCCTTTAACAGCACACCCCGGCGATATTTATTCCTTACTTATATTCCTTTTACGTTAAGTTTGCATTTAAACATTTGGCCTAATTCCCTAAAATAAATAAATAAATAAGATGTGCAGTGGGGATCTGAGCAGTTGAACCAGCTGCTGAACAAATGCACCCAGATTAAAAGTCTGTAAGTCCACTAGGGCGCTTATAAAGGAGGACTTCTATTTTTGAATAAGTGGAGCTAAACCGGAAACGGGTTTGTGCGTTTATGAGGCTTGTTCCTTTGGGTGGTGGCTACAAACTTTTCTGTTACTCTGTACAGTCCGCTGTTCGCCTGACGGTGGAATGTTCGAAGGACGTGAAAAGTATACTTGAGATATTTAACAGTTAGCGGGTTTGAAGGACTACACGCGTTGGTAATTGAAAAGTCGGTAGATATTTCGAGGAACTTGTAAAGGTTGGGATTGTCTGGCCAATTGTTACCGAGTTGCTCGGGAGCTAACAAGTAATTAGCCTAGTAAGCTAGCTAGTGAAGCCACGCAAAAGGAGAGAAAACGCCTGGAGACATCGCGGACCAATGCAGGCCATAAAGTGTGTCGTGGTGGGAGACGGGTAAGCTGCTGTTTTCGTAGTTTTATAGTTTTATCCCCGCGTTTAAGGTTAAAATCGAAAAAAAAAAAAAAAGCGTGAGGCCGAATGGAAAGCTCAGGAGCTAAGCTAACAGTTTAGTCCTTAGATCTAGGTAAGGACTGTTCGGATTAATAAATTCAACAAGATAACACGTAGCTGTTCCTTCTGTACCGCGCGCGCGCATGTGTTATATTACTGATGTATGTGTGTTTATATATATATATATATATATATATATATATATATATATATATATATATATATATATATATATATATATATATAATATTAGGATCATTCGGCTGACGTAAGAGATTTTAATGCTGAAATCGGGAAGATAAATTATGATTGAAATGACACAAAAGTGAAAGTTGTGGTTTAATTTAGTCAACAGTGTTGGGAATATCGTTGTTTCAAAAAAGTAATCGTCACAAAAATATGTATTTACGGACGCAGGTTAGTGACGTTACTATCGAGCAGTTACCTTTAAACCGTAGGGAGTGACGTAGTATTTCCTGTCCCGCTTCCAGTGTGATAAACTGGAGGCTGTGTAACTGTAAACGAAACTCAAGATATTCCCGATTCATTATTATTATTTTTTTTAAATTGGCACGTTCGCCTGCCAACGTTTTAGTTATGAGGAAGTTGTGTTTCCTTTCCTTCTTTATTTTCGGTAAGTCTGAAAGTGAGGAGTGGGCGTGGCCCTGTTCATCCTGGGGGAAACCCAGCGCGTGAGAGCCGCGAGCTCACCGTGTAGGATGTCGCTGGCACACAGCTGCACTTTATACACTGGACTGCACACTGTTCTGCGTTTCCCAGACGTCCCCAACAGTTAAACAAAGGTTACCGAGGGTTTTAATTAAAGGGAATCTCCGCCATGAAACGCTTAATGTTTATGATGTGCTCAGTGATCCTGGTGATTTGTTGGTTGATGCTGTATTTTCCTTATTCCCATCAAGTCTGTAGTAACTTGTATACTCACTCTTTACAACTGTGGTGAGCAGAAAAGCATCTCAGCCTGCACAAAACATCGAACCTTGAGGTGGATTTGCTACAACAGCAGATCACCCCATTGAGTTCCACTCCTGTCAGCCAAGAACAAGAATCTGAGGCTATCATATGCACAGACTCTCCCAAACCCCACAGCTGAAGATGAGGAAAAAGACGAAGTTTGCTGCAGTCGACTGACTTCGGAGCTCAGAGTTGGGCCCTTTTTCGACCCGTGCATTCGATCTACAAACTCTAACTTATCTGCTGACTATGACAAGTGATGTATATTTTCCACCCCAAAACACTTGCGGAATTGAGACCATCCCAAGATCTCGAGTAGGAATTCTGAGTTGAGGGGGGAATTTTCTTCGTGTTGGTGTTCTTGGAGTTAATACTGATTACAGTCGTACACAGCAGTGTTATGGGCCATAATGTTTTGTTGTTTTAACTTTAGAAAGTTAGCACAGCCATCCTGACACTGAGAAAACAGACTAAGAAGTTGAGAAAATGGCTTTAGTTTACACTGCTTGCCTTGAATAACACTAAACGATCGTGTAAACTTGGTCTCAACAGTCAGGCTTGTCCAAGACATTAATCTACAGAATCCTAGAGTTGTGTTTGTCACTTCAACTTTCCATTGAACCCCCCCCCCCCCCCCGCCCCGCATTCTCTGGAAAGTCAGAGATTAATTTGACAGCAGCAGTCTATCCGTGCAAGTTAGCAGAGGAGATGTCACTAGTATTTATTTTTTTCTTCTTTTTTTCAGGGACCAGTGTAACCAAATCTTTCTTCCACTATTTTTTCCGAGCCAGAAGGTTACAGAGTAGTATACAGCAGTTAGTCCCAGTCCACTAATGATTTGATTGGTCCGTGGCATTCCAAGAGTGCTTGTATTTCCTATAACGGCACTGGGACGTTTCATCGTGTGTACCACGCCACTCGTTTGTGTTCGCCACGTAACATTCCACTTCTTAGGTCGAAACGGTTACTGCAGTAGTGTTGGCAAGATCATCAGTGGACATGGCAAGCAATACTTTTTCAGGATTATAACGTTTGACTTCAAATATGAAAGCTTATCAGATGAAAAGGAAGAAGGGAAGCCAATTTTACCAGAGGCATATTTAACGGGAATGTGAACTAGCTAGCCAGGCAGCTGAGTGGCTTCCTTGGGATCTGTTTCTGCTAGCGGACCAAAAATGAACAGAACATTTGGCCATGTTGTGTCTGAAATGTTACTTACTGAATATTAATTTCTTGTTTATAGAAGTGTTGTATAAAAGCAACGTCGCACTCACAATGATGCAGTTATACCGAATTAGCCACAGCCGAATCACAGCCGCGCCGATATTCGGTATAACAGCGCTCTTGCTCATGTGAGACTGCTTCAGTAGAATACAGTATCACCTATTACAACATTTATTTCTAATCTGATTTCATTTAATGCAAATGTTTGGTCCCCAAGAAAAGTTCAATTTGCTAAAGCCCCACCACTGTTTCATAAAAGCTTAAGTTGTTTCTAAATGGATAAAAAGCTGAGATAGTAACTGTGCCTTTATTTTATTTTTCTCTTGTATTCCAGGGCTGTTGGTAAAACATGCCTGCTGATCAGCTACACCACCAATGCATTCCCTGGAGAGTACATCCCCACAGTGTGAGTACCCACTGCATCCACAAGTCACCTACATGTACTTGGTTGATTTAATAAAAAAAAAAAAAAAAAAAAAAACATGCGTTGGTTAGTTTGTTCATGCTACTTCTAGCGTCGTATGTTGCAGTTCATTTTTGCTCGTGTTAAATGTGTTTTAAGACGTTAACAATTTTTATGGTTGGAAAAGTTGTGTTAAAATAAATTTATATATGTTTAAGCTTAATGTCTCTTCTGTACAGGTTAAATTAAAATAAGTATACTAATGCTCTACTAATACTAACCAGATATTGCCACATTTAGAGATAAGACACAGTGAAAATTTCAGGGCGTTCAGAGGGTTTGCTGTGACCATAAATGTTTTGGTCGCCTCTGCAACTCAACCCATGTTCTTAACTCATCGAGATCGTGCACATGGCTATTACAAATATCTAATCCTTTTGATTATCATTATTCATTCATTATGGGGTAATCATGTAATATTGAACCGTTAAGATATGTGGCATGTGTTATTTGATGTACTGTTGTTGTTTAGCCGTACAGCAAAAAGTGAAACTGTGCTTTGGTTTCCGGGAATGATCACGTTACTCATCATGGCCTCGGGTGCACGTATTTCAGAGAAGTATGTGCTTTCCAGTTAAGACCTTATTCCCTGTTTTTTTTTTTTTTTTTTTTTTTTTTTTTTGGCAGATTTGATAATTACTCGGCAAATGTAATGGTGGATGGCAAACCGGTCAATCTGGGTTTATGGGACACAGCAGGACAGGAAGACTACGACAGGCTCCGCCCTCTCTCCTACCCTCAGACAGTAAGACCTTTTCAAATTCTCTATATGGGACATGTTTCTGTGCCTTATTTAGGACAAATAAAGAGATCTGTGTGCTCCTGTATTACAAAACCTATATTACAATGCCATTTTTTAAAAAAAACTCTAGGATGTGTTTCTGATCTGCTTCTCCCTCGTGAGTCCTGCATCTTTTGAAAACGTTCGTGCAAAGGTGAGACATAGATGCTCATTATTTATTTATTTTTATATTGAGGCATCCACTATAAATGGTCATAGCAAACTTATTAATGGCTGGATATGTTCATTCTGTACAGTGGTACCCAGAGGTGAGGCATCACTGCCCCAACACTCCAATCATCCTGGTGGGAACCAAGCTCGATCTGAGAGATGACAAGGACACCATTGAGAAGCTGAAGGAGAAGAAGCTTACTCCCATCACCTACCCTCAGGGCCTGGCCATGGCTAAAGAGATTGGTATGTGTGCAGTGTTGGGTTACCGTGTTTCATTCTTTAAGAGTACGGGTGTTAAGGTTTGACACTTTCATGGTATGGTAATCAAGTCTAAAAACGGCACAATTTCATGGTATTAATGGACCACTTAAAAACACAAGCTGGTGGTGAAAATTTAAAGTGAAATGTCTGTATACATAACATAAATCTAACCTAACAGATCCTTGCATACATAAGAAAAACCAAAATGAAACAAAATAACCAAGTCCCCTAATTATTATTCTTTCTGCGGAATAAGATTTCCAGATGTATGTCTATTAAGTAATGTTGCTTGAGGATTAATTATTTATATTGTATTAATTATAATTGATTCACACAGTACACATGGTGGTCAAACTAAAAAATTCCACGTGTACTACATACACCTTGTTTTAATGCAGATTGAATGTTTTGACCTTTATTATAAGTGCTCGTTGGGTTTGTGGCTGCACGGGCTGTGCTTGAGCATTAGTAAGTCACATAACCATAGCTGTAACTGTGCTTAGGACTCAATTTGCATAAAAGCCTTAGTAGTGTCGTTTCTCTGATTAAGTCCTTTTAAACAACTGTATTTTGTTGTCCTGTTTTTTGTAAACTCGCCCAGTACTTGGTTTTGGTTTCACTGACCGATAATAGTAAAGAGTGAGCACTTCCTGGTGTGTATTTATACTGTGTGTACTCCTGAGCAAAACAAAAAAAAAAATGGGCCATGGCTAAAATATTAAGTTTTTAATGGCCTTAACAACAAATAATTGGTCAGGAAATTAGTAAGAATTAAACAGAGCGATTATGTCTGATCATAGAATGTCTGATCATAGAATGTCTGATCATAGAATGTCTGATCATAGAATGTCTGATCATAGAATGTCTGATCATACCCTGTGACACTAACATTCCTAGATCTAGCAATCAATATGTGACTCCTATTAAGTGTAATTTGAAACCTTAACACCCATCAAGTATAATTTACTCTCCTAAATTCATAGCCGTCATGTATTTTGACAGTTTAGTTCATGTAATAACATCACTGTACATCTCACTGTTCATCCATCAGGAGCTGTGAAATATCTGGAATGCTCGGCCCTGACACAGCGCGGCCTTAAGACAGTGTTTGACGAGGCGATTCGAGCTGTTCTCTGCCCACCCCCTGTGAAGAAGAGGAAGAGAAAATGCTCTCTACTCTAGACAGTGAGCAAGACCTACAATCCCAGCTGTATTTTGAGGGATAGGAATGAGATGGTGCACTTGTTCCCATTTTCCTCATTGTCTTTTTTTTTTTTTTTGTTGACTACAAATTTATATCCTCACACAACTGAACATAACCTCTAGATGTAGGAACAGGCCACGATCACCTCAAATCCATGTTCCCATAGAGACACCCATTCTGATTCAAATTGATATGGCCTTTCAACTGTTTTTTTTTTTTTTCTTTTTTTTTTTCTTTGTGCTGTAGGTTTTTGTATTTCTTTTAAGATCGCTGGTGGTTTGTTTACAAGTCATCGCTGGAATGAAATAAGTCTTGCCAAATATCACTACAGTACCCACTGCATACAGTACAAAATTCCGTTGAATTCTCTTCTGACGTTTGCTGAACAGGCCATGGTTAAACAAGATAGAATTAAATATGAGAGTACTGTTCTTTAAATAATTATCATTGTAGAGTCTGTCACCTAACACTAATCAGTACTTGTCACTGGCTACACGTTACTGTCTTGCATTTCATACTTTAAAACATTAGACCTGACTAACAGTGCTAGCATAGCTTCAGTGTTTCTCAAGTGTTCCCTATGAGCACAGTTATACCGCCTCTTTACATGATAAATGATTATGCCCAACTAATTACCTTTTAATTCCTATAACCTTCTCTGTATATCCTCCCTAAATAAGTTCAACTGCAGTCTAAAAGATTGTATACTCAGCTAGGGGATTTGAAGCATCTCAAATAAAACACTATATAGGGCTATCAATCATTTAATGGTTTTAATGTGTTTATAATAAATCTTAAAACCTGTATTAAAAATGTCAATTTAAATTTTATATATATATCTCTGACTTTACAAAAAGGCAACACTACTGTTGGATTGACATGAAAGGACTTTTAAGTAGCTTTTATTTTTTCATTTTAGTCCTTGTATTCCCATCATAGCTAATCATTATTTTTTAACTAAGTTTTCACTTTTGTACACTAACATTTAACTGTCACTTCTGTCATCTGGATAGTATGTTTCTAATGAATTGGACTCGATGAAAGAGCTTGTTTTTGCATACTTTCTTTAAACTGTCCCAAAATACAAGTACACAATGTGCATTTGCCATCCTAAGTCTGTGTGTACAATTAGAGCCAATATTGTAACCCTGTTTTTTAGGGCTATACCTAATCACTTGTTTTGCATAAATGGTGACAGAAATAAAGCAGAATTAAATGTGGTTTCTTTCGGGGTTCAAGTCTGTAGTTAATGGAGAGTGCATCACTGTAGGGGGGGAAAATTGATACTTGATGTTTGACCTCATGTGCTGTGAATGGTAAGTTATGTATGAGCACAATTTACAAACGTGCAGATTCATAAATATTTATTCTGTGTATCGTGCAAACAAGCTACCAGCCCATATGACTAAATAAGAACTATAGATCAACTTGTCCAAGACTATTCCTCCCTGACACAAAAGCAGTAGGACCTGGCAACAATACTGACAGGCTGCAGTCTTCATGAAAATATGGGGAGGTAATCATGATACATAATATTTATTCATTCATTCATCTTCAATCTGCTTTACCTGGACAGGGTCATCCAGAGTCTAGGAACATTGAGTGTGAGGCAGGAATACACATTGGATTGGATGCCAGTCCATCACAGGGCAAAAAGCACAAACCCACAGTCACACTTTTTTTTTAAAGTTATTTTTAGAGTTACAAAGTCACCTACCAAGCATGTTTTTTGGAGGTGGGACGAATCAAGAGAACCTGGGGAAAAAACCCACACTGACAGTAACCTGAGCGCCGGATCAAACCGGGCACTATGGAGCTATGAGGCAGCAACATTACCTGCTGCACCATTATACCACATAATTCAGAATTCATATTCATTTTCCTGTGTCATATTTCAGCAAGTACAACCCTCAGCAAAACACAAACATCGCTGAATGTGGCCCACTACAACAAATGTTTCAAAAATTCATTTGATTACAGATACTATAGTCATTTATTTCAACAGATCCGAAATAATAAATTCTGCAACCGTTTAACAACAAAAATGCCATTGAATTTAAGGCGACATACAGTAACGCTTCTCACTGGAAGCAAATTAAGTATTTCAGTGAATGTTGCCGAGGGGAACATTTGCAGATCTGCAGGCTTCCAACATTAAATGCAGACCTCTTTGGACCCAGTTCACCATCTTTATCCCCGTTGTGTACTAGGGCTGGGCGATATATTGATATAATATTGATATCGTAATAAATGATTCCGTGATACCATAAGATATCGTTGGTATTGATTGTATTTTTTTTTAACGTTTTTAATAATTACAAATTAAATGGTATGGGATACTGTTGATTTGACGTAATTTTTTTTAACCTAATCATCTTTGTCGGCATTAAAGAAAAGTAACGTTTTTTTTGTTTATTTTACTTCTGTTTTGCAGACAGTTTGTTACCCAAATTATATATCTCGATACGCATCGTGTATCGTAGAAATGTCCTCAAGTATCGTGATATTTTTGTCATATCGCCAGTCCTATTGTGTACACTTCTTACTCTGATACCCTTAAATAACAAAATGTCTTTTTCCTGTGTGATGCCGAAAAGTGTCTCCGTTCATTCGCTTTTGGTGTCCACAAATCGTAATACAGTCCCTGATGTGGTCTGTATGCTAGAAATAGAGAAATAAATAATATTAGGTTATTCATAATAAATACGAACGAATACATATTAAACGCACAATTATATAGTCTTACCATTCTACCAGTTCTGCACCGATTATGTCGTGGACGTGGTACTTTATATCGAATTTGACTCGCGATTTGGTACGACGTCCTTCCAAAGCAGCCTTTAGGATTTCACTGTATTTTGATTTCTTGACCATGCCGAGTACAGCTTTGCGTCCTGGAATAAAAAAGAATGACGTTGATTAGACTTGAGCATCTGCAGCAATGTAATTAGATGTTAATCTGCTTTTTGTTCCAATAGTCAAGACGTTAGTCACAAGAAGAATATTATTGTGGGTGATTCCATGATTGGGTGCCATTTAGCCCTTGTAAAAATTCAACTTGATTAGATTCACTACTTAATGCAAAACATGTAAGAGTTATAAAGTATTTTAGATATAGTGGGCTGGGACATGCTTTCTAAATGCTATAATGCTGTGTTTGTCTAAAACATGCACATAAGTTATTATGAAGGACACTTTTAACTGTGTTTTTAAAATGTCCTACTTTTACCTACATATAATTTAATATCCGTAGGACACAAGTGGCAGCACAATCATGAAATTACCCTTGTAGCAGCGAAAGTGTTGACATTCATCAAACTTATTAGCACTGGTAATTTTTCACATTACCCTGAATGAAGTATTTGGTGAATCGACCAGAGTTTGGAATTGAAAGCCACCAGCTTCCTGCATCTCTCACTGTCAACACGCCCGACTTCACAAGCTGCCTGTTGTTCAAAGGAGATCCTTAATTACACACAGATCAGTGCATGTACAGGTTGCGATTATTCATTATAATCTTGTTCTTACGTTATTTCTGAATCTGTGAAAAGAAACTCCGTGAGCATTTGACATTTGCTGAAACTCAGTCCCGAGCAACTAGGCAGCACTTTATCTAGAAACTTCTCGACCGTTGCGTGAGTGTCTTTTCCCATCTGTTCTGCCAGAACTTTGGCTCTGTAGTCTTCAGTGAACACCAAGGCGAATGTGTCCGAGTCAAAGCCCAGCTGGAACATGAGCAGTTCTCCTTTGTCCCTCAACTCGTTCTAAAAAATACATGAAGAACTGCTGCAAGATAAGTGAAGTCACTGGCGAAGTGATTGGTATGGTAAGTGTGAACGATTTAGTACTCGTGTTTGCAGATCTTCTGCATATTAGTATTTCTTATGGTTAGTTGTAGCTCTCTGCTTTTCTTACAACAATCTTGCATTTGTTCTGATCAAATGGTGAAAACGAGGCAAAGCGAGCGGTTACTATCATCTTATACCACAGTGCTGCTGAATACTCATAACTGATTGATCAAAAGGTGTTGATTAATTTTCTATAACAGTAGCTCTGACAGTAGTGCCACCTGTAATTCAAATGAGAGATTATCATTAATGATTACCTGATTAATGCGCTCATCCTAATCCACTATACGGCCTAAAGTATGTGGACACCCGAAAATCACACCCGTATGCGCCCATTCCAAAACCATGGGCATTAAAATGGAGTTCGTCCCCCTTGTTATAATAAAATCCATTTTGTGAAGGCTTTCCACTAGATTTTGGAGCATGGCTGTGGGGATTTGTACTCCTTTAGCCATAAGAGCAATAGAAGCTCCATATATGGGTGTGATCGTTAGGTGTTCACATACTTTTGGCCATATAGTGTATGCCATCATTTCTAATGATGGCATACACTAATTTGCAGACACTTTGTATAGCAGACACTGTAGATAAAAGGTTTGGGAGCTCATGGGTCAT